>OZ019979.1:863668-2063668 GCA_963970395.1 Ephialtes manifestator
AGGCAGAATTTTTATTACTAAATTTTATTTGGGACTAAAATTGAATTTTGCTCCCAATATTATTGATAAGTAAATTAATTAATATCATTTATTTTTATATGGTTGTTTGGTTACTAATCCGGGCCAGACCCTCAGAGGGAACTGGCTACGGATCCGCGCCGATCCTGTAATAGGCGGAACGCCTATTGTATGGGGGAAATGCAACATAACATTTAAAAAAAGAATTTAAAAACAAATAAATGATTTATAAATATTGTTTTCTTTCATCTGCGATGCGATAAACGATTAATAATATGAAGTAGAAAAAAAGTACAAGAATCCCCATTTTTATTACTAAATTTTATTTGGGACTAAAATTGAATTTTTTCTCCCAGCATTGCTGATTTATAACAATAACTAAAATTATTATTATTAATATTATTTTTTATGATTGTTAACGGGGGAAAACGCGACATAAAAAAATGTTAATTACAAAACCGTAAATAAACTATAAACATCGTTTTCTTCCATTCTCAGCACGAAGACTATAAATAAAAGAAAAAAAATAATGGAGTTTATTGAAAAAGCATAAATTCAGTCATATTCGTAACTACTAATTTCGACGGTTTTGATTTACCCCAACGTTTCGGGCGCGTTTTAGTTCGGTAACAGTCACAGACAGGCTTTTCTGAATTGGCTCTATCGAAGCTCACGAGCAAAGCAGAATATTAATGTTGTGGAAAAATCGACTAGAAATTTAAGACGCGAGATGGATCTCGTTTTGCTCGATGCATCGAATATCATCGTGTTTGCACGCGCTGAGACCTCACGAATCGTTTTATCGCGGGCTCGCGTGAAGCCAGACCGTATTACCGTTGCTCCCGAAACTACAGCAGATATCCTGTCTTTCGTCTTCTGGATTTGGAGTCTCGTTGACTGAGGGCTGTGGTGCGGTTAGCCTGAATTCGGAGGCGTACGGTACCAGGCAAACCAGCAGACGTTCTTTGCCTCTTATTCACTCCTTCTCTCGCAATGCTTTATCTATTATTCGATTTCCATGACGCTATCAAAATGCAATTTGCCTCCAGGTACGAATAATTGCGAGAACATATATATTTATCAAAATTTACATTCAGTTCTAATTTGCATATCTGTAATTATTAATTATTAAACAAAATTGCAAACAACGATAATTAATTCATTTGTTTGTTTGAATTTTGAATAATTTGATATTCCCGATTTTGGAGAATATGTATAATCATGTTAGGGAAAACTGATATTAATATTTTATCAATAGTAGAAGAATGTGGCTATTTTTTCACATATTTTTTCGTATATTTATTATAAAATAAATATTCGTTATACGGATTTTTGTGATAATTTTTATTTTTAAAAATTGTAACGAATTATAAATGGGAAATGAATAATTGAAATTCGTGAATTGATTTTCTGAATATTTAAGACACTGGTTCATCTTTTCTAACAATATTAAAAACAAATTTTTTTATTTTATGAAATGGCTTAGAAGACCCTAATTTTATATTAATTAGGGTGATCAAATGATAATTTTTAAAAACATCCTCAAGAAATCCTTTTAAAAAATCAGAAAGCAATAGAGAATTTATTTCACGTGAACATTTCTTTAATTCGCATATATCAAGCCATTTTATTTTTCTCTAATTTCTAAATAATTTTCCAGCATTATATTCGACTTTTCTAAAGACTTAAGATTCTGGTCCATATTTTGTAACATTATCAAAAATGTTTTATGGAAAATTTTATACAAATAATTATTTTCTAATAATTATTCTCTAATAATCCCAAATAATTATTTTCTAATTATTATTCTCTAATAATCCCAAATAATCATTTTCTAATTATTATTCTCTAATAATCCCAAATAATTATTTTCTAATTATTATTCTCTAATAATCCCAAATAATTATTTTCTAATTATTATTCACTAATAATTATTCAACAAATAATTTTTCATCCATAAATTCATCCAAAATCAATTCTCTTGGTATTTACATAGCAATTTTTTAAATTTTCGAAAATATTTTATTTCGTGAAATAAACGAGACTATTTTTCTGAACACAATAAAACAAAATTTTTTTTAAAGGACCTTTCCAGTGTGAAAAAAAAAATTTTAAAGCGAAATTCGAAATATTTCGCTGGCACATTTTATGGACCTGGCATCGCCGATTAGTCGTAAGTACACAATTTAGGTATATGAAATTTTTACACTCGAAACTTTAAACGCGTTTTTCTCGAAACGACATTTTTCAAACCGGTGGACATTCTCCAGGGAATAGTTTTCAAGCGATCGTTTTCAAATTTTAGGCGAACATTCTTCACGCTACTCTCTATCGTGCTATGGAAGCTTTTTTTTTTAAATCTTCCCATTTTTTAAAAAGAAAAACTGTCGAAAAAATTTCTAAAATCGGTACTTTTTGTTCGAACCGCCGCCATTTTGTCAATTTTGATTTAAAAAAGCCTCCATAGCGCGATAGCCAATCGCATCCTAATTAATAATCCTTTGGGTTTTTTTTTTCAGATCAAATTTGCGACCCCTAGTATGTCCACTATGAGACTATCTTTTTTATCAACATTATTTTCAACGATTAAAAAAAAATATTTAAACAATAAAAATCGTCTCATAAAAAATCATTTTCTGTCATTTATGATTACCTTAATATGTCATAAAAATTTCAGATTGATCGGCGTATAGTAACCGTGCGAAAAAAAATCGTGAAAATGGGCTGTTTTTCGGGCCGTCACACTGGAAAGATCCCTTAACTGCTACAAATTTGCAAGAATGGTTTAAAAAAGCGTGCAAGCAAAATGCTCCCTAAGCTGGAAAAGGCTGTAAAGCAGAGAACCCCAGGGAGTCGCTTAGTACTCGTTGCATCGAACCGCACAGTCCAGTCAAATTGAGAGATCCGCGGAAACGAAAGGGTACAGAGAACACAGAGGGGCAGGCAGAACGAGTTAGCGAGGGGTGGTGCGACGTATCGATTGTCTGGCATTTAGCGTATATCTGTGAGGGAGGGGAAAAGTGGTATGGCGTCGTGTGTATATATATATATGTATATAGCGAAAGCGCGCGTTCTCTCGTTTATTCATCCCCTGGCCAATGAGGCATAAAGCGTGAGTTGCGGCACACGTTGTGCGCCGGCCGCAGCTCGACGGCTGGTAACAGCATAGCAGCGGTACTTCCAACCTGCATTTCCGGAACAAAAAGCCTCGTCTACGCTTTTCGCGAAAGCGCATTTAATATACATATCCATATACGTTGCGACGTTACATCGGTACCTGCAGCAGTCGCTACGAAAAATGTTCACACGCTCCAATGGCTATAATTGAACCGCAATTGTTCAATGATTCATTGCCTATTCGGCGAATTTTTACAGATATTCTAGGAGCTCCCAATTCGTCAATTAGTACATTTTTTTTTTTTTTTTTTTTGTGCCACGTATTTAAGAATAAAGGGGTTTCTAGATTACTGTAGTGTCTGATATCAGCCTTAATCAAATATTCGGGTAATGGAATTAATTATAAAAATTTAATTGATATTTTGGTAATTCGCTTCATAAATTTGTGAATTAATCCATTTTTTTTTCGACGCCACGTATTTAAGAATAAAGGGGTTTCTCGATTTGTCTGATCTCAGCCTTAATAAAATATTCGGGTAATGGAATTGATTATAAAAATTTAATTGACATTTTTGTAATTTGCTTCATGAATTTGTGAATTATTCAATTTTTTTTTTTTTTTTTTTTTTTTCGACGCGACGTATTTAGAATAAAGGGGTTTCTGGATTTGTCTGATCTGAGCCTTAATCAAATATTCGCGTAATGGAATTAATTATAAAAATTTAATTGATATTTTGGTAATTCGCTTCATAAATTTGTGAATTAATCGATTTTTTTTTTCGACGTTAGGTATTTAAGAATAAAGGGGTTTTATAGTTCTGTGTGATTTATTGGGGTAATGGAATTAATTATAAAAATTGAATTGACATTTTGGTAATTCGCTTCATAAATTTGTGAATTACTCGATTTTTTTTCGATGGCATGTATTTAATTATTAAGGGGTTTCTAATTCTGTGCATTGTCTGATCTCAGCCTTAATTGAATATTTGAGTAATAGAATTAATTATAAAAATTGAATCAAGATTTTTTTAATTCGCTTCATAAATTTGTGAATTATTCGATATTTTTAACGGCAAGGTTTTAAAAATAAATGAATAAAGTAATTAATTTAAATTTTGGATTAATTCAGAAAATTAAATTGACATTTTATTTAATCGCTTTATAAATTTGGAGTTCAGAAATTAAGTTTCTGAGCGTCTTTTTGCCCTGTTAATTGATCTCACCCCAAATTGAATATTCGATAATCCGAAATATTCGACTAATTAAACTAAATCAATATATTCAACCAGAACGCATTTTTTTTTCATTTATTAAAAAAATACATAAATTGGAAAAAAAAAAAAATTTTTACCAATATCCTCCTTAATTTTTTCGACAATCCAAATAATTAAACCAATTTAATTAAGTCATTAATTCTAATATGCATAATATTTTTTCTAATACATAAAATATGTGTGCAGAAAATTCTATAGAAAAAAAAAGAAGATGTTTTGGAAAAAAAATGACTGGTCGGTAATTCACTAACAGAATGCAGTGCAAATGCGATATCGCGATTCTGGAATGAAGTTTCTCAGCAGCAAGGAGAAGACGACTATCCCGCAGGAACACATTCTTATTCCACGATCCGGATGTGACATTTACTATCAATTTACGACGTTCCGGGCCGTTAACCACGAACCGCCCTTGGTATACGGCGCTGCACCGGCTAAAGGTTGCTCCCTCCCTTTTCCTATGTGCTCCCGCGAGTTTTCTATGCACATGTACACGTATATACAGAGAAAAGAGAGCGAGGAAGCTCCTGAATGTGTGTCCATACTCGCCGCATCAGACGGATCGAGGGTCCAAACGTTTCAATCTCGTGCCCGTTCACCCGTCACTGACACGGCATATCGCTTCGCTTCTTCTCTCCATTTCACCTCTTTCTCCTTCTCAAGGAAATAAAGAAAATCGAGTGAGGCGAAATATAGTATCGAAGTAAATTCGCGAGGGTCGAGAGTATTGTATCGCAGACCTTATAGAGGGGTGAATATAATATACACAATCAGGCAAGATTCCTTCTTTACTTTTTAATATTTTCGAAATTTGATCTTTTATTTAGTCTGAACAAATTTTGGACGCCAGTCGATTAATTATTAACAATTTATTATTATTTTTCATAGAGGAAAGAATAGAGGAAGGAAAATTAATTTTTGAGTTTTTTATGTCAGTACACTAAAAATGGTCTAAAATAGCGAGAAAAGTGGTTTGGAAAAAATGTATGGATGGATGTGCGTGCGTGCGTGTGTGTGTGTGACTGTCACTAAAAATTCAAAATTCTTGCATATCTCAAGAACTGCTTTAACAATCGGGTTGAAATTTAGCAAACGTGTGAAGTAGGTCGACGCCTATGTTTGTGGTAATTTCGAAAGAAAATTCAAAAATATGTTCAAATTTTATTTGATTTTGAAATTTTCGAAAAATGTCCGTACGCTCTCTAGCAACCACAAATTTTTAGCTATTGAGCTAAATAATTTTTTATGGATAAAGCTATGTTAAAGGAAGATCGGTATTGAATTTGGAATGAATCCGTAAAAAATATCGGTTTTTATGGGATTTTGAAATTTTTCGAAAAATATTCTTTTTGCTCTAACTCATGTCAAATCTCACTAAAACAATTGAAATTTTCTACAGATGAAAAATAATATTCAGCTCTGCTACTTACCAAATTTGGTCGTGATTGGTAAAACAGTTTGGATTTTACATGATTTTGAATTTTTCAAAAAAATATTCGTTTTGCTCTAACTGACGTCGAATCTCACCGAATCAACTGAAATTTTCTACAGATGAAAAATAACATTCGGCGCTGCTATCTACCAAATTTGGTCGTGATCGGTAAAGCGGTTTGGATTTTACATGATTTTGAATTTTTGAAAAAAAATATTCATTGTGCTTTAACTCACGTCAAATCTCACCAAAACAATTAAAATTTTCTGCAGATGAAAAATAATATTCGGCGCTACTTTCTACCAAATTTGGTCATGATCGGTAAAGCAGTTTGGATTTTACGTGATTTTGAATTTTTCAAAAAAATATTCTTTTTGCTCTAACTCACGTCAAATCTTGCCAAAACAACTGAAATTTTCTACAGATGGAAAATAACATTCGGCGCTGCTACCCACCAAATTTGGTCATGATCGGTAAAGCAGTTTGGATTTTACGTGATTTTTAATTTTTCGAACAAATATTCGTTTTGCTCTAACTCCCGTCGAATCTCATCGAATCAACTGAAATTTTCTTCAGATAAAGAATAATATTCGGTGCTGCTACGTACCAAATTTGGTCGTGATCGGTACAGCGGTTTGGATTTTACGTGATTTTGAATTTTTCAAGAGCTATATAGATAACGAAAAAAGGTACAAAGTAGAACTTTGTACATTGTTTCCTCATTCATTTTCATTTTTTTACAGATCTTCCTCCCACCTTAGAGAGGTGGCTTTGTGAAATATGAAAATTAATGAGGATCTATAACTTTAAATAATTTATTAATATATTATGTATTAGTTTCAGACTAATTTCCTGATGTTTCGATCTATTTCCTGATCGACATATCGAACTTTTATTCTTCCAAATTAATTATAATAACGTTCGAAGGTTCCAGCGTTTGACTTTGCAGCAATTACGATCATTTCCGTTACAACAAGTATGTAAAAAATTGAGAGATCATTTTTCTTATTTATTTTATTTTGAACGAACCGAATTAAGTAATTATAATCCTATTTCAAATTTTGATATGTCAGGAGAGGCAAATTTTGACCTAGAAAAAAAATCTTTCGCACCAGAAGTAATGTTGATTTTTTTAAAACTTCAAACTGGAATTTAATTCTTCAAAATACACAAATTATTTTTGACGAACCGAATTAAGTAATTAAAATCCTATTTCACATTTTGATATGTCAGGAGAGGCAAATTTTGACCTAGAAAAAAAATCTTTCGCACCAGAAGTAATGTTGATTTTTTTAAAACTTCAAACTGGTATTTATTTCTTCAAAATACACAAATTACGAGACAATTTTGATTCTTAAAATGGGGAAAAAAAAATGATCAGTTGTAAAATAATTAAGTATTTTTGTCGCTATGGGAATAAGATGCTGGAAATTTCGTGTCGCTTCGCTTTTTCTCTTCATTTTGCCTCTTTCTACTTCTCAAGGAAATAAAGAAAATCGAGCGAGGAGAAATATAGTATCGAAGTAAATTCGCGAGGGTCGAAAGTATTGTATCGCAGTTCTATGCGAAGATAATATACACAAGTATGTAGAATATAAGCAGAAATATTCGTGCCGCGTGCATACACAAAACTACGTCTTATCGAATCGACTGGAGATATACAGAGAGACAGGATTACATAGATAAAAAAAAATCGAAACTCAAGTATATATATTTTATAGATATAATAAATTATCGAAAGTGTAATTTTTTTTTTACTTATATTACCAACGCTTAAGTTGCATGAGCCTCGAACAACACGTGACACATTATCGTACGTACCTGAAACAGAAATAATGATAACAAGGTTAATTACCGTGTATATTGTGTTGCAATATTTACAAAGCATCGATATATAATTTTTTCTAGTTTTTATAAAAATAATTGATGAAAATGTCTCGTGTAAAAATTTGGATTGGTTTTTTTTTACTTCGATTTTGGGAAAATTTTAATTTTTTTTAAGAGCTTAGAAAATTGAAGGATCATTTTTCTTATTTTGTTTATTTTCGACAAATTTATTCAAGTGATTGAAATAATTTTCTGAAATTTTGTATGTGAATTTGACGAAGAAGGAAATTTTTTGCATAAAAAATTTTTGCAAAAAGTCAATTTTTCCGAACATTGACGCTGTAAATTTATTTACAAATAAAAATTTTATGTTCTTTTTTTTAAACTTTGGACAGATATTACAATCCATCAAAATACGCAAAAATGCGAGTCATTTTTGGTTTTTAAAATGGCAAAAAAAAGTATTTCTTACAAAATAAACTAAGTATTTTTGTCGGTCTAAACTTTTTGGAATAAAATGAAATGAAAATCTATCTTATTTACAGGTATTTCAAAAACACAAAAACCCTCTAGTTCGAATATAAAAAAATTACAATATTTTGTTTAAAACATCAATTAATTACAATATTTTGTAATAACGAAAATATTATTATCTTATTTTGTCAAAAAATGGTGGACATTTTTTTTTATCGTCTACAAAATTTTTTTTATTAAAAAGTACATTCAAAAATTTAAATTTTATACAGGAACATATTTTTTGTACGATCGGTAATTTTGAATTCACATCGAATCGAAAAAAAAAAATCGTCATTAAATTTTGGGCAAATAATAGATGCTAAAATTCTGAAATAATTTATGGATATTCGTGATACTCTAAACAACTTTAAAAAAAATTATGAACCATTTTTGCGATCATGCTAAATTTTGGTGGCCCATTTGGTATAAAAGTACAGAAAATCGAAAAGATGATGATCGATGTGAAAATGACTCGCGCAAAGATGATTTGGCCGTCTAGATTTTTCGCTACTTATCTAAGCGAGTGATTCTCAGGATATTCACCCAGCGAAGAGAGCGAGGAAGAAAATTTAGCCTTGCGAGTGAAGCCGCCCGCCAATTTCGCGTATTTCACGTAACGTTTTGATTATGCTAATTCCCAAGCGCGTTCTCAACGCTCCGGGAAAATTGCCCCGCAGCTTTTTCCACTCTCTTTCATCCTCTGTCTCGCTCGTTTGCTCAGCGTTCTCTATTTTACGAGCCAGACCACACGAATTCACCGAGAAACAAGAGGCAACGAAGAAAAAGGAGAGAAAAAGCTAAGAAGAGAAAGAAAAAGAGAAACAGAGTGAAAGGTGTTGGCGATATTCTCGTGAAATGCCGCGCATTATAACACCACGGAAATTCTCAGTATACGTGCAATATCGACGCGAGCTAATTATGTCTAAGCGAAAATGAGTAATAAACGAAAGAAAAAAAAAAAGAAAAAAAAGATAAAGGCTGATTTTCATAGTTTTCTTTCTCTCTTTTTTTTCAGTGAATGTAATGAGCGATCGAGTGAAAACCTACCCCCAACTACCCTTCATTAACCGCAGCACCAGCAGCAGGAGCATTCGTTTCATATTTCGCTTTCTCTCTCTCGCGCAATGTAAATGAGAATAATTGCGATTAATAATTTTTCGATATTAATTATCGCCTGGGCCGCTAGTCCGAATAGTCGAAGGGCGACTCGGGGCTTGGTACTCGATATACTATATACACTAATACATAGGCAAATGCATACGGGAAGCATAAACGTATTAGCGAACAGTATGAGCCGGAACGACTGGTGTGCAAGAGGAGGCAGCAGTAGCAGCAGTAGCAGCAGCAAACCAGCCATCCAGTCCCGCGGCTCGCAGTGATTGATGGGCCTCCATTATGAATCGCGCGTTTCTGAAATTAATCGCCAGTGCGGAGCGACCAGTGCTCAGCTTCTCCTAGCTCCAGCTAACCGGCTAACTATACAGAGCCCGTGGCACAACTCAGTTACTGAAGCGATTCGTCCATGAATAGCTGATATTTCGATACTATGCCAAATCCAATATTCTCCACGCCATTATGTAATAGCATAAGGTGCCTATTCAAGTTGAAAAAAAACATTCGTAATTGCAATTTTCACCATTTTTTCTACTGAGAGAAAAAAAGGGCTTTAATTAAGGGAATAGGGAATTGCGTATGGTGAGAAATATATTTAAATGAGTGGAGGAAATCATTTTTTTAAAGTTTAAACATTTTTTTTTTTTACATATTTCGTAGATTCCAGCAATTTTTTTTTACCTGATGGTAGGTTTTTTTTATTAAACTTAACCCAAAAGAAATTGAACCTCCTAGTTTTTCCTTTATTTATTATTTCGAATTATCTAACTATAAAGAGCTCGTGGCACAAGTCAGTTACTGAAGCGATTCGTCCATGAATAGCTGATATTTCGATACTATGCCAAATCCAATATTCTCCACGCCATTATGTAATAGCATAAGGTGCCTATTCAAGTTGAAAAAAAACATTCGTAATTGCAATTTTCACCATTTTTTCTACTGAGAGAAAAAAAGGGCTTTAATTAAGGGAATAGGGAATTGTGTATGGTGAGAAACATATTTAAATGAGTGGAGGAAATCATTTTTTTAAAGTTTAAACATTTTTTTTTTTACATATTTCGTAGATTCCAGCAATTTTTTTTTACCTGAAGGTAGGTTTTTTTTATTAAACTTAACCCAAAAGAAATTGAACCTCCTAGTTTTTCCTTTATTTATTATTTCTAATTATCTAACTATAAAGAGCTCGTGGCACAAGTCAGTTACTGAAGCGATTCGTCCATGAATAACTGATATTTCGATACTATGCCAAATCCAATATTCTCCATGCTATTATGTAATAGCATAAGGTGCCTATTCAAATTGAAAAAAACATTCGTAATTGCAATTTTCACCATTATTTTTTCTATTTTTACTGAGAGAAAAAAGGGCTTTAATTAAGGGAATAGAGAATTGCGTATGGTGAGAAATATATTTAAATGAGTGGAAGAAATAAATTTTTTGACGTTTTTTTACATATTTCGTAGATTCCAGCAATTTTTTGCTTCCTCATAGAGGAAGCTTTGTTTTCATGAAATTTTTTTTTTTTCGAGATTTTCATGTCAGTACACTCAGAATGGGCCAAAACGTCGAGAAAAGTGATTTAGAAAAAATGTCTGTATGTGTGTGTGTGTGTATGTGTGTATGTTACACGATCGAAAAATGTAAATCTTTATAACTCGGGAATGCCTTGAGATATCAAGCTGAAATTTGGACCATAGATAGAGGGATCAAGCCTCAACGTTCATACAGATTTTTGTTAAAATCCACTTCATCGTTAAATTATTACGCGTTTTTTAATTTTTTGAAAAATGTCTGTTTACGCGATAACTCTTGCAATTTTCGAGATATTGATCTTAAAATTGGTATGAATGTGAGCTTTCATACGCCGCTGATCGCTATTGAAATTGGTTAAGATCGGTTGAACCGTTAAAATTTTATGATGTTTTGAATTTTTCAAAAAAGTGACATTATCGCTCTATTGTAACTTTTGCAAAACTTAAGATAGCGAGCTCAAATTTTGTATATAAATGAAACAATATTCAGCCATTATATATGTATAATTTAGTGATGAACGGTATGAAATTTTTGATTTTATGGAATGTTGAATTATTTCTAAAAATATACATTATCACATTCACTTTCGGAAACGCTCTAATAATCACGAAATAACGTAATAACGAAATAGAAAAAGCGAATCCACAACATGTATATTTATCTAATTAAAACAAGGATGCAGAGTAGAACCTTGCACATTACTTCCTCATTATTTTTCGCGTTTTACAAAGCTTCCTCTAGGAGGAAGCCAAAAATTGAATAACATACTTCCTCATAGAGGTAGCTTTGTAAAACGCGAAAAATAATGAGGAAGCAATGTGCAAGGTTCTACTTTGCATCCTTTTTTTCTATTTCTACTGAGAGAAAAAAAGGGCTTTAATTAAGGGAATAGAGAATTGCGTATGATGAGAAATATATTTAAATGAGTGGAAGAAATAATTTTTTTAAAGTTAAAAAAATTTTTTTTACGTGTTTCGTAGATTCCAGCAATTTTTTTTTACCTGCTGGTAGGTTTTTTTTTATTAAACTTAACCCGAAAGAAATTGAACCTCCTAGTTTTTTCCTTCATTTATTATTTCTAATTATCTAACTATAAAGAGCGATTCGTCCATGAATAGATGATATTTCGATACTATGCCAATTCCAATATTCTCCACCCCATTATGTAATAGCATAAGGTGCCTATTCAAGTTGAAAAAACATTCGTAATTGCAATTTTCACGATTTTTTCTACTGAGAGAAAAGACAGGGCTTTAATTAAAGGAATAGGAAATTGCGTATGGTGAGAAATATATTTAAATGAGTGAAAGAAATAATTTTCAAAGGAAATGGGGAAAAAATAATGATTTTAATTCACTTCAGTTGATCCATTAAAAATTTTTTTTTTTACATATTTCGTAGATTCAAGCATTTTGATGAGTGGAAGAAATAATGTTCAATGGAAATGGGGGAAAAAATACTGATTTTATTGCACTTCGGGTATATAACTAATTATTCTAATCTACATTTTTTTTCCAGACTCCGCTAAAATTCTCATATGCCATGCCTGTAACGCAGGTGAAAAGTTACCGATTCTTGACTAGCGGGAGAAAAAGTATTCTCAGTGGGAGGAAAAGTAGCCGAACGGAAAAAAGTATGATTTAATTTAACCCAAAATTAATTGAACCTCCCAGTTTTTTCTTCACTTATGATTTCCGTGTTTCGTCCGGTGATTTTGAAACCAACGAAAATAATTGACATATTCATTTATTTTAAGAAATCTCATAATTAAAATTTACAGTGTTATTACTGACCTTTTCCGCGATATAAAATCGTTAGTAAAGTTTTATTGGCTGAAACTTTGTACTTTACACGGAGAGAAAACTTTTGTTGCATCAACAAATCAGTTGCTAATATAGTGACAGAAAAGCCTTATTTCTTAGCCTAACAAAAGCTATGTGAACCTAGCACCCGATTTGAAGGAATCTTATTTTTTTTTAGCCATCTTATAGATTTAGGTACGTAGTTGATTGTAGTAACAATTATTTCGTTTGTAGTTAAGCTAAAAAAAAGTTACACGTTGTTAAAAAAATGACCATCCACCGAATTTGAGGAAACTAAAATTTGGCATGACAGGTCGGTAGAGAATCGTTTGTAGTTGATTGTAGTACAAAAATTTCCGTTTGTAGTCGAAAAGAAAAAAAGTTTTTTTTTTTTTTTTTTTTTTTTTTTTTTTTTTTTTTTTTTTTTTTTTTTTTGAGACCACAGCAGACGCTACAACAAACTATAAACGTGCTTAGATCCCACCCTTGCAATATTTCGACGCCACGTTAGTATTCAACAAACGATAAACAAAACAGTCACTACTACAAACTGCAAACGGTTGAATAGCCAATGATTGCTGTACATCAATTCCACGGGAGATCTTGACGAACCACAAATGAAACCAACTTCAAACGATTTTGGAGACAATACTAGCAATATATCAGAAACTAACACAGCGTCAATTATTGCACGTCTTGACTGCGGAATCTTTTGTAGGTCGAAAATGGGTGTGGAAGATCCGTAATTCTTTGTAGTTTGTGGCAGCTTCGTTTCGTTGGTAATTCGTCAAAAAGGGGTGTGGAAGATCCAGAATCGTTTGTAGTTATTTGTAGTTGTCTCGTTTCGTTTGGAGTTAGTCGTGAACAGGAGGAAAGGGTTCAGAATCGTTTGTAGTTGTTTGTAGTTGTCTCGTTTCGTTTGTAGTTAGTCGTGAACGATGGGAAGGGTCCAGAACCGTTTGTAGTTGTTTGTAGTAGCTTCGGTTTGTTTGTAGTTTGTCGTGAACAAATGGGAAGGGTCCAGAATCGTTTGTACTTGTTTGTAGTTGTCTCGGTTCGTTTGTAGTTAGTCGTGAACAGGAGGAAAGGGTCGAGAATCGTTTGTAGTTGTTTGTAGTAGCTTCGTTTTGTTTGTAACTTGTCGTGAACAAATGGGAAGGGTCGAGAATCGTTTGTAGTTGTTTGTAGTAGCTTCGTTTTGTTTGTAGTTTGTCGTGAACAAATGGGAAGGGTCGAGAATCGTTTGTAGTTGTTTGTAGTAGCTTCGTTTTGTTTGTAGTTTGTCGTGAACAAATGGGAAGGGTCCAGAATCGTTTGTAGTTGTTTGTAGTTGTCTCGTTTCGTTTGTAGTTAGTCGTGAACAGATGGGAAGGGTCCAGAATCGTTTGTAGTTGTTTGTAGTTACTTCGTTTCGTTCGTAGTTCTTCGTGAACAAATGGGAAGGGTCCAGAATCGTTTGTAGTTGTTTGTAGTTGTCTCGTTTCGTTTGTAGTTAGTCGTGAACAGGAGGAAAGGGTCGAGAATCGTTTGTACTTGTTTGTAGTTGCTTCGTTTCGTTTGTAGTTAGTCGTGAACAGATGGGAAGGGTCCAGAATCGTTTGCAGTTGTTTGTAGTTACTTCGTTTCGTTCGTAGTTCTTCGTGAACAAATGGGAAGGGTCCAGAATCGTTTGTAGTTGTTTGTAGTGGCTTCGTTTCGTTTGTAGTTAGTCGTGAACAGATGGGAAGGGTCCAGAATCGTTTGTAGTTGTTTGTAGTAGCTTCGTTTCGTTTGTAGTTCTTCGTGAACAGATGGAAAGGGTCCAGAATCGTTTGTAGTTGTTTGTAGTTGCTTTGTTTCGTTTGTAGTTAGTCGTGAACAGGAGGAAAGGGTCGAGAATCGTTTGCAGTTGTTTGTAGTTGCTTCGCTTCGTTTGTAGTTAGTCGTGAACAGATGGGAAGGGTCCAGAATCGTTTGTAGTTGTTTGTAGTTACTTCGTTTCGTTCGTAGTTCTTCGTGAACAAATGGGAAGGGTCCAGAATCGTTTGTAGTTGTTTGTAGTGGCTTCGTTTCGTTTGTAGTTCGTCGTGAACAGGTGGGTAAAGTTCAGAATCGTTTGTAGTTGTTTGTAGTTGTCTCGTTTCGTTTGTAGTTAGTCGTGAACAGGTGGAAAGGGTCCAGAATCGTTTGTAGTTGTTTGTAGTTGTCTCGTTTCGTTTGTAGTTAGTCGTGAACAGGAGGAAAGGGTCGAGAATCGTTTGTAGTTGTTTGTAGTTGCTTCGCTTCGTTTGTAGTTAGACGTGAACAGGTGGGAAGGGGCCAGAATCGTTTGTACTTGTTTGTAGTGGCTTCGTTTCGTTTGTAGTTCGTCGTGAACAGGTGGGAAAGGTTCAGAATCGTTTGTAGTTGTTTGTAGTTGTCTCGTTTCGTTTGTAGTTAGTCGTGAACAGGTGGGAAGGGTCCAGAATCGTTTGTAGTTGTTTGTAGTAGCTTCGTTTTGTTTGTAGCTTGTCGTGAACAAATGGGAAGGGTCCAGAATCGTTTGTAGTTGTTTGTAGTTGTCTCGTTTCGTTTGTAGTTAGTCGTGAACAGGAGGAAAGGGTCGAGAATCATTTGTACTTGTTTGTAGTTGCTTCGTTTCGTTTGTAGTTAGTCGTGAACAGATGGGAAGGGTCCAGAATCGTTTGCAGTTGTTTGTAGTTACTTCGTTTCGTTCGTAGTTTTTCGTGAACAAATGGGAAGGGTCCAGAATCGTTTGTAGTTGTTTGTAGTGGCTTCGTTTCGTTTGTAGTTCGTCGTGAACAGGTGGGAAAGGTTCAGAATCGTTTGTAGTTGTTTGTAGTTGTCTCGTTTCGTTTGTAGTTAGTCGTGAACAGGAGGAAAGGGTCCAGAATCGTTTGTAGTTGTTTGTAGTTGCTTCGTTTCGTTTGTAGTTAGTCGTGAACATGTGGGAAGGGGCCAGAATCGTTTGTAGTTGTTTGTAGTTGTCTCGTTTCGTTTGTAGTTAGTCGTGAACAGGAGGAAAGGGTCGAGAATCGTTTGTAGTTGTTTGTAGTTGCTTCGCTTCGTTTTAGTTAGTCGTGAACAGATGGGAAGGGTCCAGAATCGTTTGTAGTTGTTTGTAGTTACTTCGTTTCGTTCGTAGTTCTTCGTGAACAAATGGGAAGGGTCCAGAATCGTTTGTAGTTGTTTGTAGTGGCTTCGTTTCGTTTGTAGTTCGTCGTGAACAGGTGGGAAAGGTTCAGAATCGTTTGTAGTTGTTTGTAGTTGTCTCGTTTCGTTTGTAGTTAGTCGTGAACAGGAGGAAAGGGTCCAGAATCGTTTGTAGTTGTTTGTAGTTGCTTCGTTTCGTTTGTAGTTAGTCGTGAACATGTGGGAAGGGGCCAGAATCGTTTGTAGTTGTTTGTAGTTGTCTCGTTTCGTTTGTAGTTAGTCGTGAACAGGAGGAAAGGGTCGAGAATCGTTTGTAGTTGTTTGTAGTTGCTTCGCTTCGTTTTAGTTAGTCGTGAACAGATGGGAAGGGTCCAGAATCGTTTGTAGTTGTTTGTAGTTACTTCGTTTCGTTCGTAGTTCTTCGTGAACAAATGGGAAGGATCCAGAATCGTTTGTAGTTGTTTGTAGTGGCTTCGTTTCGTTTGTAGTTCGTCGTGAACAGGTGGGAAAGGTTCAGAATCGTTTGTAGTTGTTTGTAGTTGTCTCGTTTCGTTTGTAGTTAGTCGTGAACAGGTGGGAAGGGGCCAGAATCGTTTGTACTTGTTTGTAGTGGCTTCGTTCCGTTTGTAGTTCGTCGTGAACAGGTGGGAAAGGTTCAGAATCGTTTGTAGTTGTTTGTAGTTGTCTCGTTTCGTTTGTAGTTAGTCGTGAACAGATGGGAAGGGTCCAGAATCGTTTGAAGTTGTTTGTAGTAGCTTCGTTTTGTTTGTAGTTTGTCGTGAACAAATGGGAAGGGTCCAGAATCGTTTGTAGTTGTTTGTAGTTGAAAGCTACCTAAACTTACCTTACTTAACTTAAACCCACCTAAGCTAACCCTACTTACCTTAACCGTAACTAAACTGACCCTACTTAATTTCAATGTACCTAACATAGCTCTATTCAACATAGACCTACAAATACAAACGAAACGAAGCTGCTACAAACTGCAAACAATTCTGGACCTTCCACATCCGGTTTCGATGAACCGCAAACGAAACGAAGCTACTACAAACAACTACAAACGATTCTGGACCCTTTCCTCCTGTTCACGACTAACTACAAACGAAACGAGACATCTACAAACAACTACAAACGATTCTGGACCCTTCCCATTTGTTCACGACAAACTACAAACAAAACGAAGCTACTACAAACAACTACAAACGATTCTCGACCCTTCCCATCTGTTCACGACTAACTACAAACGAAAGGAGACAACTACAAACAACTACAAACGATTCTGAACCTTTCCCACCTGTTCACGACGAACTACAAACGAAACGAAGCCACTACAAACAACTACAAACGATTCTGGACCCTTCCCATTTGTTCACGAAGAACTACGAACGAAACGAAGTAACTACAAACAACTACAAACGATTCTGGACCCTTCCCATCTGTTCGCGACTAACTACAAACGAAACGAAGCAACTACAAACAAGTACAAACGATTCTGGCCCCTTCCCACCTGTTCACGTCTAACTACAAACGAAGCAAAGCAACTACAAACAACTACAAACGATTCTCGACCCTTTCCTCCTGTTCACGACTAACTACAAACGAAACGAGACAACTACAAACAACTACAAACGATTCTGGACCCTTCCCATTTGTTCACGACAAACTACAAACAAAACGAAGCTACTACAAACAACTACAAACGATTCTGGACCCTTCCCATCTGTTCACGACTAACTACAAACGAAACGAGACAACTACAAACAACTACAAACGATTCTGAACCTTTCCCACCTGTTCACGACGAACTACAAACGAAACGAAGCCACTACAAACAAGTACAAACGATTCTGGCCCCTTCCCACCTGTTCACGTCTAACTACAAACGAAGCGAAGCAACTACAAACAACTACAAACGATTCTCGACCCTTTCCTCCTGTTCACGACTAACTACAAACGAAACGAGACAACTACAAACAACTACAAACGATTCTGGACCCTTTCCACCTGTTCACGACTAACTACAAACGAAACGAGAAAACTACAAACAACTACAGACGATTCTGAACCTTTCCCACCTGTTCACGACGAACTACAAACGAAACGAAACAACTACAAACGATTCTGGACCCTTTCCTCCTGTTCACGACTAACTACAAACGAAACGAGACAACTACAAACAACTACAAACGATTCTCGACCCTTTCCTCCTGTTCACGACTAACTACAAACGAAACGAGACAACTACAAACAACTACAAACGATTCTGGCCCCTTCCCACATGTTCACGACTAACTACAAACGAAACGAAGCAACTACAAACAACTACAAACGATTCTGGACCCTTTCCTCCTGTTCACGACTAACTACAAACGAAACGAGACAACTACAAACAACTACAAACGATTCTGGACCCTTCCCATTTGTTCACGACAAACTACAAACAAAACGAAGCTACTACAAACAACTACAAACGATTCTGGACCCTTCCCATCTGTTCACGACTAACTACAAACGAAACGAGACAACTACAAACAACTACAAACGATTCTGAACCTTTCCCACCTGTTCACGACGAACTACAAACGAAACGAAGCCACTACAAACAACTACAAACGATTCTGGACCCTTCCCATTTGTTCACGAAGAACTACGAACGAAACGAAGTAACTACAAACAACTACAAACGATTCTGGACCCTTCCCATCTGTTCGCGACTAACTACAAACGAAACGAAGCAACTACAAACAAGTACAAACGATTCTGGCCCCTTCCCACCTGTTCACGTCTAACTACAAACGAAGCGAAGCAACTACAAACAACTACAAACGATTCTCGACCCTTTCCTCCTGTTCACGACTAACTACAAACGAAACGAGACAACTACAAACAACTACAAACGATTCTGGACCCTTCCCATTTGTTCACGACAAACTACAAACAAACCGAAGCTACTACAAACAACTACAAACGATTCTGGACCCTTCCCATCTGTTCATGACTAACTACAAACGAAACGAGACAACTACAAACAACTACAAACGATTCTGAACCTTTCCCACCTGTTCACGACGAACTACAAACGAAACGAAGCCACTACAAACAAGTACAAACGATTCTGGCCCCTTCCCACCTGTTCACGTCTAACTACAAACGAAGCGAAGCAACTACAAACAACTACAAACGATTCTCGACCCTTTCCTCCTGTTCACGACTAACTACAAACGAAACGAGACAACTACAAACGATTCTGGACCCTTTCCACCTGTTCACGACTAACTACAAACGAAACGAGACAACTACAAACAACTACAAACAACTACAAACGATTCTGAACCTTTCCCACCTGTTCACGACGAACTACAAACGAAACGAAGCCACTACAAACAACTACAAACGATTCTGGACCCTTCCCATTTGTTCACGAAGAACTACGAACAAAACGAAGTAACTACAAACAACTACAAACGATTCTGGACCCTTCCCATCTGTTCACGACTAACTACAAACGAAGCGAAGAAACTACAAACAACTACAAACGATTCTCGACCCTTTCCTCCTGTTCTCGACTAACTACAAATGAAACGAGACAACTACAAACAACTACAAACGATTCTGGACCCTTTCCACCTGTTCACGACTAACTACAAACGAAACAAAGCAACTACAAACAACTGCAAACGATTCTGGACCCTTTCCATCTGTTCACGAAGAACTACAAACGAAACGAAGCTACTACAAACAACTACAAACGATTCTGGACCCTTCCCATCTGTTCACGACTAACTACAAACGAAACGAGACAACTACAAACAACTACAAACGATTCGCGACCCTTCCAATCTGTTTACGAAGAACTACGAACGAAACGAAGCAACTACAAACGATTCTGGACCCTTTCCTCCTGTTCACGACTAACTACAAACGAAACGAGACAACTACAAACAACTACAAACGATTCTGGCCCCTTCCCACATGTTCACGACTAACTACAAACGAAACGAAGCAACTACAAACAACTACAAACGATTCTGGACCCTTTCCTCCTGTTCACGACTAACTACAAACGAAACGAGACAACTACAAACAACTACAAACGATTCTGGACCCTTCCCATTTGTTCACGACAAACTACAAACAAAACGAAGCTACTACAAACAACTACAAACGATTCTGGACCCTTCCCATCTGTTCACGACTAACTACAAACGAAACGAGACAACTACAAACAACTACAAACGATTCTGAACCTTTCCCACCTGTTCACGACGAACTACAAACGAAACGAAGCCACTACAAACAACTACAAACGATTCTGGACCCTTTCCACCTGTTCACGACTAACTACATACGAAACAAAGCAACTACAAACGATTCTGGACCCTTTCCATCTGTTCACGAAGAACTACAAACGAAACGAAGCTACTACAAACAACTACAAACGATTCTGGACCCTTCCCATCTGTTCACGACTAACTACAAACGAAACGAGACACCTACAAACAACTACAAACGATTCGCGACCCTTCCAATCGGTTTACGAAGAACTACGAACGAAACGAAGCAACTACAAACAACTACAAACGATTCTGGACCCTTTCCTCCTGTTCACGACTAACTACAAACGAAACGAGACAACTACAAACAACTACAAACGATTCTGGCCCCTTCCCACATGTTCACGACTAACTACAAACGAAATGAAGCAACTACAAACAACTACAAACGATTCTGGACCCTTTCCTCCTGTTCACGACTAACTACAAACGAAACGAGACAACTACAAACAACTACAAACGATTCTGCACCCTTCCCATTTGTTCACGACAAACTACAAACAAAACGAAGCTACTACAAACAACTACAAACGATTCTGGACCCTTCCCATCTGTTCACGACTAACTACAAACGAAACGAGACAACTACAAACAACTACAAACGATTCTGAACCTTTCCCACCTGTTCACGACGAACTACAAACGAAACGAAGCCACTACAAACAATTACAAACGATTCTGGACCCTTCCCATTTATTCACGAAGAACTACGAACGAAACGAAGTAACTACAAATAACTACAAACGATTCTGGACCCTTCCCATCTGTTCACGACTAACTACAAACGAAACGAAGCAACTACAAACAACTACAAACGATTCTGGACCCTTCCCATTTGTTCACGACAAACTACAAACAAAACGAAGCTACTACAAACAACTACAAACGATTCTGGACCCTTCCCATTTGTTCACGACAAACTACAAACAAAACGAAGCTACTACAAACAACTACAAACGATTCTCGACCCTTCCCATTTGTTCACGACTAACTACAAACAAAACGAAGCTACTACAAACAACTACAAACGATTCTCGACCCTTTCCTCCTGTTCACGACTAACTACAAACGAAACGAGACAACTACAAACAACTACAAACGATTCTGGACCCTTCCCATTTGTTCACGACAAACTACAAACAAACCGAAGCTACTACAAACAACTACAAACGATTCTGGACCCTTCCCATCTGTTCACGACTAACTACAAACGAAACGAGACAACTACAAACAACTACAAACGATTCTGAACCCTTTCCTCCTGTTCACGACTAACTCCAAACGAAACGAGACAACTACAAATAACTACAAACGATTCTGGATCTTCCACACCCCTTTTTGACGAATTACCAACGAAACGAAGCTGCCACAAACTACAAAGAATTACGGATCTTCCACAGCCATTTTCGACCTACAAAAGATTCCGCAGTCAAGACGTGCAATAATTGACGCTGTGTTAGTTTTTGATATATTGCTAGTATTGTCTCCAAAATCGTTTGAAGTTGGTTTCATTTGTGGTTCGTCAAGATCTCCCGTGGAATTGATGTACAGCAATCATTGGCTATTCAACCGTTTGCAGTTTGTAGTAGTGACTGTTTTGTTTATCGTTTGTTGAATACTAACGTGGCGTCGAAATATTGCAAGGGCGGGATCTAAGCACGTTTATAGTTTGTTGTAGCGTCTGCTGTGGGCTCCAAAAAAAAAAAAAAAAAAAAAAAAAAAAAAAAAAAAAAAAAATATAACTTTTTTTCTTTTCGACTACAAACGGAAATTTTTGTACTACAATCAACTACAAACGATTCTCTACCGACCTGTCATGCCAAATTTTAGTTTCCTCAAATTCGGTGGATGGTCATTTTTTTAACAACGTGTAACTTTTTTTTAGCTTAACTACAAACGAAATAATTGTTACTACAATCAACTACGTACCTAAATCTATAAGATGGCTAAAAAAAAATAAGATTCCTTCAAATCGGGTGCTAGGTTCACATAGCTCCTAACAAAACATTATTTGCTAGGTTTGTCAAAAAATTTGCTAGATCAGCAAAATGATTTTCTGGGCCAGCAAATACATTTTCTAAGCCAACAAATAAAGTTTGCTGTCACTTTGCTAGCAAATTATTTTTTCCCCTGTAGTATCGAATAAGATGCAAAATTATGTTAAATTCCTGTAAAAAAAGTTCATAGGGATACAAAAACAAATTTTCATTTATTATCCCATTTTTTCCATCGCAATTTCGTAGAGCTATTGCATGACTGAATTAGAATTTATTGATATTAACGCTAGAATTTCAAACGTGCCAATGAAACTTGCATAGAAACTGCATATTCTCCTCTTTATCCTATTCCATCACCCAAAAATAATAGTCACTTCGAAGTCTCATCTGAATAATCCTCAAGTTTGTATAAATAGCGATAAATGTCTATTCATCTGACAGAACAATCCAGGAGTTTGATCCGGGGCTAACTAGATTCATTCGGTGGCAACTAAATCGTTTCATCAATGAATATCTTGGCGTTCCTTCGATGGCACTAAATCTGTATACTACATTCATATCCTATTTTTAAAAAAAATACATATATATCGTTATACAATATAACTACTGCACTATTTCAGCCCCATTTAATTTCGCAGATTCGACTGGGAGTGAAGAGCTGCACCAGCACCAGAACCGGAAGCATTTAACCGTGAATGATTTTTGTAACTGGGAGAGCGTAAAATTGCCTAACCGATCTGGTGGGACGGTGGATCAGAGGGTGGAAGAGGGTGGGAGAGGGTGGGAAAAGCTCGGATCTGGAACGAGTGCCGGAGATTCTCGGTGGTGTTTCATGTTCCGGGGTGTCGGGCAAGGGCGAAAGGGAAGAGAGAGACAGGAAAAGAGATAGAGACAGAGGAAACAACCCTTGTCTATCATTCTCTCTCCCTCCCTCTGTGCCTCTCGGTTTGCTACGGTACGGCGTCGATTTCTGCGGAGCTATTCGACGCTGCTGCGGTCGACCGTGGGACAGATTGGCCCGTATTTTGTAGCTCGTAAAAGCCGCGCGTCGTGCGGTCGTACGCTGTGCTAGGGAGGAGGAGGAGGAGGAGGAGGAGAAGGGAGTTGAGGGGGTGGAAGAGGAGGGTGGTTGGTTGGCACAGCCACCCACAGCGAGGCTTCGTTGTCGCGGCGCCAATGAATGAAATGCCAAGGGAAAAAGAGCCGCGGTAGAGCAAAAGGGGGAGGATGAGGGGGGGGAGGAGGAACGAAATAAAAGTAGAGAGGGATGGAGTGACACATCAGCGCACGGAAATGTCCCAACGGGCGGTGATGGCGGTCGGGACTTCCAACCACTGCCAGTAGTACACTACCCGCGGAGAGATAATAAAAAATAAATTATAAAATGCGAAGGGAAAGGCGAGAGAAAAACACAAAAAAAAAGAAAAAAACGAAACGGCGCATAATGGAGGGTAAAGAGAGCGAGAGGAGATTGAGGAAATTCGAGGCGCTGCAATAAACCGCATTGAGACTCCTGGCAATTATAACCAGCTCTTTTCTCGCCCTGCTATATAGTGACGTTTTTTTTTTCTCTCTCTCTCTCTCTTTCTCTTTCTCTTTCGACGTACCATTAACCGTTCTTGTTTCAGTTTTTTCTTTTTTACTTTTTTTTTTTTGGCTTCGAGTTTTATTCACGAGTATTACTGCGAATTCATTGGCCGAGAGCCGAACGTAACGAGGAAATGGATTTAAACATGGAAAATACGTAAAGGGGAGAAATTCGATTGCGAGTGTGATGGATTTCATTATTTTTCTTAAGTTATTTATGGGATTATTAAATCCAACGGTTCTCGGGACTGGGAAATTGTAATTAGAGGTATAACGAAACTACGGAGGCGGTAAATTGACTGTAATTATGACGTCCTTCAGTTATACTTAAAGTGTACTAACGGATAAATAGTTCGCTGGATACTACAACGGTATTATTCGATTTATCGTCAAGTATAACGATGACTCGGTTTTTACTTAGTAAACAATATTAGCTAAGTGCGTAATGGCTCTATGTTCAGTGTTAACCTCGGAAAATAATGGAGCCTTTTCGCGGATTACGAAAGACAAAATTTTACTTGGCAAGAAGTTTGTCAACTCCAGAAATGGCGTTCACTGTCGCTCTTAAGTCATATATTTTTCCATAGAAAAGATTCCGTTTCAAACATTTTTACAGGAATTTTTGAGTAAAGTCATTTTTGGCCTTTTATGATTCCAGAATTCGCAGATCTGACTTCCGGTCAGACAATTCAACCCGATTTTTTTTTTTCCTTCAAGATATCGAATTCTGGCAATCACTAATCCTCTTAAGTCATTAACCTACCACGGAAAATATCAGTTTCAAATCTTTTTGCAACGATTTTGAAAGAAACAGTTGATCGACATTTTTTTATTGCTCAACTAATAATTTTATAAACAACCGGCTACGTTAAAAAATGACCATATTTTTATGCCGGCAACGGCGCAACGGCATAAAAAGGTAAAAATATTGAATAATCGAATTTCGCCCCGGTGAACTCCGACGGAACGAAAAGTATAGCAAGGGGCAGAAAATTGCACTTTTCTGCCCACTGCAGCACTTTTCCCAAGTGGATAAAAATATATATAGTTTTAAACACAGAATTGGTCATATATAGTCTATATTCGATCTGTATACAATTTATATACAATTTATAATAAACCCACACTGTTTTTTAATTTTTTGTTTGTATAACAAATATTTTGGTCACCGCAAATATATTTTAGACAACTGAATCTAATGTTTATTGAAAAACTAAACATTTGGTTGTCTTAACAAAAAATTCATTTGAACCAGGGTGTACGCTGATTTAGTTCTTTCAAAGATATTTTTTTCTCAGTGCAACTACAAAATTGGTCTTATATATAAATTGTATATAGATTGCATATAGAGTGTATATAGTTTTTTCAGACTATATATGCAAAATTCCATATTATTCATTTTATCATCAAATCCAACGAAGATACATTTTTTTCCTTAGTAAACAATATTAGCCAACTACATAACGTTTCTATTTCCAGACTTAAGGAAAAGTAATGGACCCTTTTCTCGTATTACGAAAGACAAAGTTTTAACTTGGCTTGGAGAAGGTCATCGACTTCCGGAAATGCGTCGACTAAGCTCATCGACGCAACAGACTACAGAAGAGATACGGCGTTTTCAACCGACGACGAGTTCAGAGACGGAGGTACGTTTTACTCGAAGCACCACTTCATCTCGTTTCCTTCTCGTTCTCACGCTCGTTTTCCCCGTCCACATTCTCTCTGTTTCTATCTCGCGGTCGCTTCGACCCAACCGGCATAATCCGACCGATTACGTTATGCTTAAATATTTATCGGTCCGCATTAGGGAAACATGAGCCCTCTCTATGCATGGGAGCGCAGCACGTGGGATCGCCATCCCTTTTACACGATGCTAGCCTCAACCACTACTACTATTACTACTACAACTACTTCTACTTCTACTTGCAACTACGTCGCAGCTCGCGCAACCCTCTCTCCCATCGTCGATGAGGGTTGTGCAGCGAAAAGGCCTCTTCTCTCCCTCCCCCTTACTCTATGGCGTCGCCGCCATCGCCGCGAACCAGAAACTAAATTCTCGTGAAACGAGACCGTTGAGCACGCTCACAATTACGCGACGTTGGGTAACCCTGCGCAAAATTGAACGAGTTGTAATCTCTCTTGTCTCGACGCCCTTTTAACTCAACCACGACCTTCCAGGTGGTTAAAAAATTGAAAACGCTCGCGACCTTTTGTTACCTTTGAATTTCTGCATGAAATTTTTATCAACTTGAACTTTGTTTGCAGGTGAAAATTTATTCATTATGTCATAAAATGACTATTGGTGGCATTTTTTATTGGGGTTTAAAATTAGTATGCATTTATTGAATTATACATGTGGTACAGGGTAGGAGATATTTATACCTACGTGTCGGTAGAGTATAAAGTTATTTTTTTACATCCACATTTCGGTAGACTATAAATTTATATCCACGTTTCAGTAGAGTATAATTATTGGGAGAAAATGTACAGAATTTAAATTAATAAAACACTGATTTTTATGAAAGACATTACCATCTAATGGGGAAGTTTCTCTTTGCAGAAAGAACTCGGGTGGTTAATCACTTTGCAGTAGTATAGCCGGCAAAAATACCTTTGATTCGGTAAGGAATCGTAAACGAGATATTCCCTCAAAAAACGGATTTGATCGGGCTTTATAAGCACGCCAGGGTGCTTGCGAGAAACTCGAGCGCCTCGGGATGCCATCTGTCGGCGCGGCGCGAACTACTCGGCCTGCCGCGTGGCTCCGGGAGACTCGCTTGCCTGTGGTTGCGGGAAAGTTGAGATGCGCGGATGCCATCTGTTGGCGTGGCGCGAACTCGATATTCAATTTTCGGAATTCGAGCTATTTTGAATTAGTGAGTGTTTTGGGATAGATAAGAAAAAAAACTGTAGGCCAGGAGGCCAATAGTTGATCGCCTGCGGATAACAATTACAGCGAAATTTTCGTACGGGTTAATGATATTGGTGCAAACATTTTGGGGTTAGGGTCAAAATAGCCAATGGCTAAAATAGCGAGTTTGAAAATAATGAATGGCTGAATCTAGAATGACCATCATTGTGAAATTCGATATTTTGATTGCATTTTAATAGGATGGTGGTCAAAATAGCGAATGGCTGAAATAGCGAATTTAAATAAATTAACGTCTGAATCTTGAATGGCGATTGTCATGGAATTTGTTATTTTAGACATTCGCTATTTTTATCATTCCATATCTTGAATTCCACCCACTTTTTCTTATAGCTACATTAACCCTTAACAGCTATTAAAGAGTTACGGAAACTGTTGATTAATAAACTACTCTTGATAACCCTACAAATATACAAACAGAAAAAATATGCGGTATGAATTAAAATACACTGCAATAGTCTAATGTCAAAATGTGGTTTACTGAAAATTCCCTACAAATTCTAATAGAGAGTTGGATAAATATTTTTGATTATACTAGTGTTTATAAAAATTTCTATAACTATATTAAATTTATAATTACTAATCTGCATCAACCCTGACTATTTCCAAGTCATTCTAGTAATATAATTTCTATTAATCATCTGGTATAAATTACCATATATTACGATAATCTAATATCAAAACCATTTTTCCAAAAATTTAACTAAAAATTCCACTAGACAATCCGTTACATATTTTTTATTGGATTAAAATTCTTATCAAAATTCCTATAAGTATATTAAATTTATAATTACTAATCTGCCTCAATCCTGACTATTTCCAAGTCATTCTAGTAATATAATTTCTATCAATCATCTGGTATAAATTACCATATATTACGATAATCTAATATCAAAAACATTTTCCCAAAAATTAACTAAAAATTCCTCTAAACAATCCGTTAAATATTTTTTTATCGTACTACAATTCTTATCAAAATTCCTACAAGTGTATTAAATTCCTACAAGTGCTTTAAAATAATTTCCACCAATTGTCAAGTGCCTAAATTTCGTCATTTAATCCTTGTAAAGCTTGTAAAACGTGTTTTAATTTGATTAAAAAAAAAAGATCAGGAAGTTCCGTGACATGTAAAGTCTGTCCACTCTCTACAATCAATCTCACAGGTAAATGTCCCAACGGGTGGCCCTAATTCCGCCTATTTGTGTCATTGAATTAAGCCTACGAGTCGAGGGTGGGCTTTAAGTAAATTCAGACATTGTTATGCACACGAGACAGATACATTGTCGGTGGCGGCGTGTCGTACGGTACCGCGAGCGTTGCACAAGTAGTATTAGACGCGATATAGTCAGACTCGTAGCACTTTAGCCAGAGATACGATCTCATTCCAGTCGACGTTCGGGCTGTACAATAATTCCGAGGGCCTCGGGGCGCTTCGGCCGTAGTAGTACAGAGAACGAGAGAATAAAGAGAGTAGGAGAGAGGAAACCCGGACTGTTGTATAGCTAACTCTACTACTGCCCCACGAGCTGCGGCACTACGTAATATATTTCAAGTGAGTGGTAGAAAGGGGCAGGCGCGTGACTTATCGCGCCCCAAACGTACTCCCTAGTTACTACTGCTGCACAGCTCGTTCTCTGTGTCTCGTGAACTATTCGTGACGCAAATTCGAGACACAATATAAGTACTCGAGCGGCGTTTCTTGACTTTAGTCGACTCGACCCGAGGAATAAGACTTGTTCTCTTGTCCCATCGTTGGTCTCATCTTCCGCCTCTCTACACAGGCCATTTAAGATCAAATAGGCAAACGGCTTTCAGGCTGATTTGCAATTACAATTTCTACAACGAAATTATTTGATCAAATTGTATAACTTACACCAGCATCGGAAGCGCGCTTCAAACATTACTATTAAAAATTTTATTAGCATACTCCGACTTTTTACGGATTATCGTGGATGAAATAACCTGCATTTTCGATATGCCATTTTATTTGTTTCGTGAATCGCTATTAGAAGATAATGAAGGCCAAAAAAAAAAATCCGATATCTTAAAGGAAACAAAATTCGATTCCTTTTACATTGATTTAAAAAAAAAGAGGGTTTATCAACATTTTATCATTGCTCGACTAACAATTTTATAAATAACCGAGCCAAATGCATTTCTAACACGAATCTAATGCAGTTTCAGTATTAATTTCAATTTTTTCTTGTGTTTACTATTTTAGACACTATTTCACCCAGCAAAACAGCAAAGCAAGTTGGTCGTAAGCTTGAGGCGGATAAGTGCACCCCTCATTTTTCTCGAGTCTACCTGTCATCATTGAGGACGGGGGTGAAGTCATCAGTCAGTTTCTCCTTACGATCAGCTTCGCTCGAGAGTCGCGTTCGGTGGTTCGAAACGAGTCTGGTGAAGCGAACAGCCCTACATCTCCCCTCCCTTTCACCTTTACATTCCCTCGCCCTCCTGGCAGCTCTTCCAGAGCAGAAATGCCTTATAGCGTGGAAAGCGGAAGTGAGAGAGAGAAAGAGAGGGAAAGAGAGTGAGAGTGAGTGGGAAGCTCGTGCTTTGACCGTAGGTATTCATGAACGTAGCCTGCCACGCGGATTAGCATGTGAAAGAACGCTTTGCCCGTCGCTTTTCACCCCCCGTTCCGGTCCTGGCTCCCACAATCCACGCTCGTCTCACTCCCAAGCCTCTCTCTCTTTTCGTAGCCGCCATATTTTTGCACCGGGCTGAAAGCTGACGAAGCTTCTACGCCACCCCCTTCTCCCCTTCAACCCACCCCCTTTTCAACCCTCCGCCGCTCTTTTCCTCTCTTCGTAACGTAGCAAGGGGTGAGTTCCTGGCAAGTGGAAAAGGAGGACACGCGAATGTATGTTAATCAAATGGCCCAGCGCGCATTCCCTCACCACCGACCGCACAATGTTGTATATAACACACGTAGAGAAGTCTATCGCATATAGGAACAACCTCCAGCTCCAGATCCAACGTAATAAGGCGACCGTGAGCGCTCGACCATCCACTGGAATTTTAGCGATTATGGCTCACTCGAGTCTCCAAATGGTCATCGGGGCGAGCCGAATCAATTTCACTATTTCTTAGAGAATCTCGAGATTTAGTTGTTATGAAATATCTCGGTTGGGTGAGGATCAAAATAGCAAATTTTGATCTTTCGCTATTTTGATCATTCGCTATTTTGATCATTCGCTATTTCGATCATTCGCTATTTCGATCATTCGCTATTTTGATCATTCGCTATTTTGATCATTCGCTATTTTGATCATTCGCTTTTTCCATCATTCGCTATTTCGATTATTCGCTATTTCGATCATTCGCTATTTTGAACATTCGCTATTTTGATCATTCGCTATTTTGATCATTAGCTATTTCGATCATTCGCTATTTCGATCATTCACTATTTTGATCATTCGCTATTTCGATCATTGACTATTTTGATCATTCGCTATTTCGATCATTGGCTATTTTGATCATTCGCTATCTTGATCATTCGCTATTTCGATCATTCGCTATTTCGATCATCCGCTATTTCGATCATTCGCTATTTCGATCATTCGCTATTTCGGTCATTCGCTATTTCGATCATTCGCTTTTTCGATCATTCGCTATTTCGATCATTAGCTATTTCGAACATTCGCTATTTCGATCATTAGCTATTTCGATCATTTGCTATTTCGATCATTCGCTATTTCGATCATTCGCTATTTCGATCATTCGCTATTTCGATCATTCGCTATTTCGATCATTCGCTATTTCGATCATTCGCTATTTGGATAATTCGCTATTTCGAACATTCGCTATTTCGATAATTCGCTATTTCAAACATTCGCTATTTCGATCATTAGCTATTTCGATCATTAGCTATTTCGATCATTCGCTATTTCGATCATTTGCTATTTGGATCATTTGCTATTTCGATCATTCGCTATTACGAATATTCGCTATTTTTATCATTCGCTATTTCGATCATTCGCTATTTTGATCAGTCGCTATTTTTATCATTCGCTATTTTGAACATTCGCTATTTCGATCATTCGCCATTTCTTCTATATGACACATCAATTGGTTGTTTAATAAAAAAATAATTACTATTAAATTATTTGTGTCATGAATTTAAAAAATGGTGGATCAAAAGTCTCAGGATGATTAAAACTCTGATTTCAAGATGATGCATAAAACCCCGGTCTCTCCGTCCCTCGAATTTCGTTAGCTGAAGGAAGAAAAGAGCTGAAAAGGTTGAGGGTTATCGTTGCGATAACCGTCCACTACCAGCCGCATCCACTTTTCTCGTTACATAATTTTTCCGGTGCGTTCCAAAGCCTTTTACGTCGATGTAAAGAGATACTGATATTCACTACTGCTGTGTGCAGTTTCTTGGGTTTGCGATATCGTCATTGCCATTCGAGTGGCAAAAGTTTTCGGTCTAAATGGGTTTTCTTCGTGAAAAGTTTGTTGGAGAAACGAGAAGTGTAGTGTGTGTCGAAGCTACACGAACTTAACGTTTGGAAATGGTGATCGAGAATGGATCGATGAATTAAGATCATGATTGCGGAGATATTCTGGCTTCTTGGGAACTGTAAATTCACGCACGTGCTGCACGATTGTAGGTTGAGAATATTATTGGTGAGGATTCCAACGCGAGTGGAGCAACTGCATTTTGCTGCTGCAAAACGAGTTCCTCTCGCAGTTCCTCTCTTTCGCTATATCGTCTTTGAGGATATTCATGAGGTGGATTACCATGTGAAACGCTCTATCCAACGGACCGTCGAGAGCTACGGCTCTTTTCTTCAGCGAATTTTTACTCACTCGCCTACAGGGCGATTCAGAATCAAGCCTTTTCTTCGGCGCATTCTCAGGCATTCACATGCCAATGCAAAGAAAATTCCGTTCTATGGTTCAGTCTCGCGATACGGATGACGACAATTCGTCGACGGTTGTCTCGGAAAACGGCTTTTCGTCTAGCACAAAATTCTTATTTCACTTTTCCTACTTTCCACTTTTTTGCTGATGAATATCTTAGGGACAATTTAATGTTTTAAACATTTTTGGCAAATCGACAGTACATTTACTTAAGGACAAAAGAAAATTGATGTTATCCTGACCGCGAATTAAATAAAACTGTAGTAAATCAAGAAAAATATTTTTCTTGAGATTTTTTTTAAGGGTATATTATCTTTGAATGACTTTAGCAACGTGTGAATTTAATTGCTAGAGTCAAATTTTTAGGATAAGCAAATTAAAATAATTCCCAAATAAATTTTCTTGGAAAATACTAGCTTTTTTCAAATCTCTAAATTAATCATAAACAGATTTTCGCAATTTGTATATGTGAAAACTTGTGTCACGTTCTTACATTATTATAAAAATAATCTTTGTAATTTAAGCTGGTGGAAAAATAGAAAGCCAATATCTCAGCGAAGACTCCCAAATTTTTATGAGAAACAACGTTAAATAATCACCAAATTAATAAACAAGCTTTTTTTAAAATCTCTAAATTAATTCTGTACCGATTTTTTGCATTCATATCCTTGAAAACTTGTGCCACATTTTTATATTATTTCAAAAAACAATCTTTGAAATTTAAGCTGATGGACAATTCACAAGAATGTACAGGAACATGCCATAAAGCTGAACAAAAAAAATAGAAAGCCAATATCAACGTGACACAACCGATTGCCGGTCGGTAATAAATCCTCAGCGAAGACTCCCAAATTTTAATGAGAAACAACGTCAAATAATTGCCAAATTAATAAACAAGCTTTTTTTAATCTCTAAATTGATTCCATGCCGATTTTTTAAATTCATATCTATGAAAACTTGTGCCACATTTTTATATTATTGCAAAAAAACAATTTTTGAAATTTAAGCTGATGGACAATTCACAAGGATGTACAGGACATGCCATAAAGCTGAAAAAAAAAAATAAATAGAAAGCCAATATCAACGTGACACAACCGATTGCCGGGCAGTGATAAATCCTCAGCGACGACTTTGGCGACTCTGAGAGAGTATCCGACAAGTATTTATCCTTGAAGCGACGTATCGTAGTAAACCAGACGAAAAATCGTGTGGTGGTGGTAGCACTCGCGTTCCGAGCAATCGATTTCTCTTTTCCGTCCCAGGAAAAATCTCCGAGAGGAAAAGAGCGAGATCGAGATCGACAGGCTGCCACCATCGTGTAGAGAAGACAATAATCTCGAAAGCGGGACACGAAGCTCGTCGTGAGAGGAAAGAAGACGAAGAAAATCGATCCCAGCTGCTGCACCAACGCGAGGCAAGTCATTTTGAAAATAGGCCGAGACATCAGCTTTTGGGGTTGCAAAAGCTTTCGCAGAGAGAAATTGAAATAAAATCAAAGATGTGGCCCCAGAATATCCATTCAATGAATAGGAATGGACTGAAATTCTGGTACACATGGATTTCGCTGTATATGATATTGTAGTACATACAGATACAGCATCTGTAGCAACATTCGAACAGAATCCAATGGTCCGTATCAAATGCAACGGGGCAAATCAACCCTGCATCCAGAACTTCCTTTCCCGTCTTACATTTCGTTTTATTTCTTCCTCACTGAAAATTCCCCGTGGATGAGATTCGATTTCTTTTTTTCCTCGTAACACGCAAGGGGAAAAGTCAAAATCCTCCGAGTCGATCAAAACCCTTTTGTGGAACAGGAAAGGGAGAGACAGCAAAGCTTCCACCCCCTTCGCAAGGCTTTCGACTCCTCTTAAGGATATTCGTACAGTCCCGCCAAACGTGAGATTCAGAGAAAATTTCGAACACTTCCGGTTTGGACAAAAATCGGTAAAAAATTAAAAAAGATGCAAAGTAGAACCTTGCACATTGCTTCCTCATTATTTTTCGCTTTTTACAAAGCTCCCTCTGTGAGGAAGCAGTATGTTATTCAATTTTGGCTTCCTCATAGAGGAAGCTTTGTAAAAAGCGAAAAATAATGAGGAAGCAATGTGCAAGGTTCTACTTTGCATCTTTTTTTTTATACCTTGTGTCTCTTTTGCAGAGGTGTTTTATACAGCTATAAATCACCTCTGCAAACACCGTTACATCTAATTTTGATTAGATACAAATTTTTGTCGTACTTTCTCAACTTTTCCGGAAGTTATAGCGAAAATCTACATTTTTTTTAAAATGAAAAATGGTGTAAAATCCGAACGACTTTACCGATCATCACCAAATTTGGTACATGGCATTTCTGAATGTTATTTTTCGTCTGTACAAAATTTCTGTTCATTTGTTGAAATTCGACGTAATTTAGAGCAAAATGTATTTTTTTCGAAAAATTCAAAATTCTATAAAATCGGAACCGCTTTACCGATTTCGCTGAAATTCAATACCAAACGTCATTTAACGTGTCTTCATTTATAAAGAACTATTTAGCTAAATTGGCGAACTTTTACGAAAGTTAGAGCGATCACGACATTTTTTGAAAAAATTAAAAATTGCATAAAATATGTTTACATTGATACATTTAATTAAAAATCACGTCAATAACAGAGGAGTCAATACTCTACCTGCGTGCAAAATTTTAGCTAGATCCATCGTGCCGTTCGTGAGTTATGGGCAATTGAATTTTCAGTGTCTGGATACATACACACACACACACACACACACACACACACACATACACACATACAGACATATTTTCTAGACCACTTTTCTCGAATTTTTAGGTGATTCTAAGCATACTGACATGAAAATCTCGAAAAAAAAATTTTTCACGAAAACAAAGCTTCCTCTATGAGGAAGCAACATGTAAAAGATACTGAAAAGATCGATTTTGTATAATAATAATTCCAAAATTTTATTAATACATTGATGAATTTAAGAAATTTCAATAAATCACCCGACAACCTAACTTTTTTTCGAATTAAAATGATTCGTCAACGTTTTTCAGAATTTTTTTACTTTTCGCGCATTTTTTTAAATTCAGAATTCTGAAAAAATTCATATGTTTTCGAAAAAATTGACAAATCATTTTCGTTCGAAAAAAAAAAGTTAACCAATTTTGTATTCATCAATATGTCAATAAAATTTTGGAATTATTATTATGCAAAATCGATTCTTTCAGCACCTATTACATGCTTTATTTTTTGTCCGATTTTTGTCCCATCGAAATTTTTTTTTAAACTCACGTTTGGCGGGACTGTACCACTCGTATATCCTTAAACGTCAGAGAGCTTCGAGAAGAAACAGCGAAAGAGGGAAAGTCATGCCCAGCACTTGACTTTCTTCCTATCCTTATCAATATGCATTAGGGAATTGCTGTTCTCTCTCTCTCTTTCTGTGTGACTTTCTCCTTTCGAATATATTCCAACAGATTCCCCGACGTGCTGTTTCACCCCCGAACAAGCTCAAATCACAGTCAGCACAGCTTCGACACGCACGACAACATTTTCGAGCGTACCTTCCGCGACCCTTTACCGTTATCTGACCCACTGGCCCTTCAGGGAGACACGAGACCATTACTAAGTGGACGGACTTTGAGAGGGAATATTTTCACAGCTTTAAATTCACTTGGCACTTTTAGCACTTGCCCCATATATTAAGGGGAGGGAGTCAGGTAAAAAACAAGGATCCAAATTAGAACCTTGCACATTGCTTCCTCATTATTTTTCGCTTTTTACAAAGCTACCTCTATGAAGAAGTATGTTAATCAATTTTTGCTTCCTCATACAGGAAGCTTTGAAAAAAGCGAAAAATAATGAGGATGCAATGTGCAAGGTTCTACTTTGCATCCTTGTTTTATTTTATTCTTATTTTCTGATGTTTTACGAAATGCAGAGCGAAACCAGTCAATTTTTTAAAAATTTAAATTAACGTAAAATCCGAACCGCTTTACCGATCATCACCAAATTTGGTACGTAGCAGGGCTGAATGTTATTTTTCCTGTGTAGAAAATTTCACTCGATTATTTGAAATTTTACCTGAATTAGAGCAAAACGAAAGTTTTTCGAAAAATTCAAAATCTCATAAAAACCGAACCGCTTTACCGATTTGGCCCAAATTCAATACCAAAGGTCGCATCACTTTGTTGAATTTTAATACGAAGTTTCAGCTCGATAGTAAAAAATTCGTTCGAGCTAGAGCATTTACGTACTTTTTTCAAAATTTCAAAATTCTTTTGAAAATGAAATGTGTGAATCGATTTTCCCGAAATTTATACCAATTGAAGATTAGGTAGTACTGCATATGTTGTTTAAATTTAAGCTGATTCGGTCGAATAGTTTAAAAGTTACAGTTAAATGAATTTTTGGTCTTTCATCACACACACACACACACATACATCCGGACAATTTTTCTAAACCACTTTTCTCGATGTTTTAGACCATTCTGCGTAATCTGACATAAAAATCTCGAAAATTTTTTTTTTCATGAAAACAGAACTTCCCCTATGAGGAAGCAAAATTGATTTTGGAAATTCAATATCCTCCAAATCCTATTGCATATAAAAATGCCCAACGTACCATATTGTTGGTACTCGATGAAAGGATTTTTGACTGTCGTCTGACTTGCATATGATTGTCAATATTATCTTAAGCAAAGTTCTAAGGTTTTCCACTCTGCGCATGATTCAGATCAAACTACTAGGCAGCTTGGAATGGTTGACATCTCATTTTCTTCTTCACGAAAAGATACACCGGCTAAATGGAGCAAACTATTTTTTTTTCATTCTAAAAGCAAAGTTAATCACTGATTTAGAAAATAGCATAAAATTTATTTATTAATAATTATGGCACTTAAAAAATATTTCCTTTTATTAACATTTTCTCCATTTAGCCGGTGTATCTTTTCATTGACTTGCCTTTTTCCGAAACAAAAAGAATATTTTTATTTTTTTTACGTTTTCGAATTTATTTCAAAAATATTTGCCTCGTTGTTGAAAAGTTTCGAATTTGGGTTATGCTTTTGCAGGAACTATCCATATTACATGGAGGAAATTTCAGGATCATTGAGCACAAAGTTTCAACCTGATGTTCCGAACTAACCCAAATTCGGATTTGATTATAGGACCCTTGGGTTGGTTAGGAGAAATTGACTTGAACGTAAATTTATCACATCAAAAACTTCATGGATCCTGTTAAACCAATCGTAAAATCATTTTATTACAAAACTGGGATAAAAGTTAATTTGACACACTAACCCAATTGATTTTTCTATGTTCAATTATAATAAAACTACCACAATACGACAATTCAATTTAATACAAAAATTTCAATTCATCTCAATGCCTCCAAAAATGACTTTACTTATTTTACAAATAAAAACGCACCCACAATTAAATTAAAAAGAGTGAGAAGGGAACAAAAAAAGAAAGAAATAAAATGGAGGTCTTTGAAACGATAAAACAATTTATCGGAATAAATCGAAGGGTTTGAAAAACGTTATCGTCACAGAATGTCAAAGAGTAGAAAAAACTTCATTGATCCTCTTAAACCGATCATAAAATAATTTTATTACAAAATTAGGATAATAATTGGTTGCACATAAATTCGAATGACTTTTCTATATACGATTATAATAAAACCACCAAAATACGACGCAAAATAATAGTTTGCCATCTCGCAAAGTATATTTAAAAATTCCAAACATTATTTCAGGCTTTACTTATTTTACAAATAAAAACGTACCCATAATTACATTGCAAAGAGTGAGAAAGGATTAAAAAAAAGAGGTAGGAAAAAAAATGAAGGTCAAGGTCTCTTTGAAACGATAAAACAATTTATCGGAATAAATCGAAGGGGTTGAAAAACGTTATCGTCACGGAAGGTCAGAGAGTAGGAAGGGCCGATGGGAGAGAAGGAGGAGGTGGAAAAGGAGAGAGTAATAGTGAATCGCGTGGAACATCAGTCGCTGGAACATCAGGTTCGAGCGATGCCCGCAAGGGGTTGAAAGCTTGGAAGCCTCATTAATATGCATTAGACATCTCGGGGTGGACTTACTCGCTCATTGTCCACCGCTCCAGAAGCTTTTCCGCGCTTTTCTCCCAAAGGTCGATTGGTCTTTTCATCGCAGGGCCGAACGTTCGATTCCTAAGGGGTGAAGGGGAGTAAAGGGAGGGCGCCGCTGCTGCCTCGAGGGTGGCCTCCAATTTGCGAGCGAAGGAAAAACTTTGATTACTTTGGTGCTACACGAGGGCACGCGACAATTCGTACTTCTCGAAAAAAAAAGTAGGCCAGTGTTACGAGAAATTGAACGAGCGAGTTCCTTGACTCTCCACCGAAGAAACTCCTCCAACATTTTTACACGATGCTGTTAAAGGTTTATTTCCTTTAGAATTTTTTTTTACACCACGAACAAATCAGCATTTCTTATTTTATTACACCTGTAAACTTGGGTTGTCGGTTTTGAAGATGTAAAAATACTGGGCATGTTGCAGATGCATTAAAAAAATCTGTATTAAATATATTCTAAATAGAAGGGATTCATTAGGTTCATTTGAATCAAATAAGAAATCTTTTTTAAATGAATAAAATGTTATTTTTATTGAATAAAATTTACGTGAAATCAATACGATTTATTTGAATGAAAAAAATTTTATTTGATGAAAATAAAATTCCATTACGTTAGCATTTGAAAAATGAATTTATTTAATGGCCGGATTTTATTGCGATTGTAATAATTTCTTTATTTTTACATTTTAAATATTAGTAGACTTTATATCCCTTGGCTTTTATTTTTAATTTTTTTTATAACAGTTTGTAATAATATTAAATATTATTCGATATAATCAGAATTATATGTAGTTCGAAGGAAATTAAAAACTGAATGATAACAATAAAAAAAAAATAAACAAATAAAATAATAACAACAAAAACAATAATAACAATAATTAGTAAACTAGTCAGGATGGTAATGGTTATAGGCACTCGCAATATTATAATTTCTGACATATCACAATCAAATGTTATTAATTCCTCAGTTCTAGTCGTTTGTGTTATTATGAGAAATTGACGAGAAATTTTTTTTTTTAATTTTCATTGCTAAAGATCAATCACCTTAAATACCGATATTTCACTACAATCCGCTAAAATCGCGAATAAAATTTCAATTTGAATTTACGATCACAACACGATCAAATAGAATTTATTGCATGTCAATAAATCCTATCAAATTTTAATAAAAATCCATTTATTCAAGCTAAATCCCATATTTGATTTAAATAAACCCACGAGACCGATTTTTCTGGGTGTGCGATTACGAGAAGTTGTTAAACAATTTGAGCCTCAAAATTCTTCATAACCATAATTATGCATTTTGATTCAACATTATTGAATGTTTACAGAAAGCGAAGTTATTCTTGACAGTCAATTTGCATTTGCCAGTGAAAGTACGAGAATTACGATCGGATTCCTTTCGCAACGAGAGTAGAGAACAGAAAGGGAGAAGAAGGTAGAGATGGAGATCCGTGGAACCGCATTCCGTTGGGTTACACGAAGCAGTCACCAACCAGAGAGTCGGCACACCCCATGGGTAAAGAGATCCTAATCCGGCTAGCGCCAGTTACCGCTAACGAATTCCCTTTCCGACTTTCCCTTCGCTCCCCCTTTCCTTCATTCTTCTACTCCTTGTCTATCTCTATCCTTCCACTTCGTCCCTTTTTAACTCTGTCTTTATCTTTTCTTTTTTTCGGTGGATTGGACCAAAAAACCTGCCCAGATTAAACCATCCTGGGAGTTTGCGACAGAGAGCGAAGCGGAGTAGCTGCCACCTCGATCACCTCTCAGCTCTCTCGCCTTCTCACTTTCTCCTCACCTTGTCGAACTCTCTGGCCCTTTCTTTCACTCCCTCAGCTCCAATCTCTATTTCTTTCGCCGTTTTCATTCTCTCCCCGTGTCTCATGTACTCTCGAGGGGAGAACGAAGCTACTGCTGCGGGGCGACGTTGCATTGGGTCTTCGGGACCAATCACTTTATCTGTCTCTGCCGCGCTGCTCTTCACCGAGAGACCGAGAAGAGCGAGAGAGAGACCAAGAAAGAAAGCCAGGAACTAGCTACAAGGCGGGACAAATCTCGGGGCACAGAGACCTTCACTATCCTGTGGGAGCTACGTAATCCTCGAACTCTCCGATAGCACGATAGACTCTCGACCCTATAGAACACGATTCGAGGGTTGAAATAGAAACTCCAATTCTACACCGAGAGAAATATATAGTTAAGACATCGAAAATAGTTTGGTAAAAAAATCCAGACAACATAGCAAATGGGATCAATCTTGGAAGTTTGGAAATGTTTACTTATACCGTGAATAGAAACGCGATGCACGTGCTTGCAAAACGTCTGGGCATTTTCAGGCAACTTTGAGGTTATGACGGCAAACGTTAAACGACCGACGCTACACGGGAGCTGTATATTGAAACGTTTCGATAATTTGGCAGCACCAAATGATCGAACTCCGGATTTTTTAGATCCTTTTCTTCCGTATGGAAGGAAAAGAGTTCGAGCTCTGGGCCGGCGGATGTTGTGTGGAGGAGAGGGACGAGTGCGTGAACACTCCGGCCGCGCTTCGCTTGCCCGAAACGCTTGCGCGAAACGCGGCTGGAATTGGCCATCTAGTGGCCAAATACCAAAATCTGGCCGGGGCACTGCATATTATTTTGCGAGAAACACAGAAAGCTGAGTTAAAGTGTGCCAAAATTTCTCGGACTTCTTGATTGTAATGTTACCTTTAAAAAATTCGCGAAATGAATAATAAAGAATGGGAACATACATCTAGTAAGGGCCGCGTACGGTTTCCTGATGAAAGTTGGTGCACAAAATGGCGCTGGGGTTAATTCGCAATGATAATACGTATCTTATCAGGACCTTGTACGGCTTCCTAACCAAAGTTGGCCCGCAAGACGGCGCTGGGATTAATACGACATGACAATGTATACCTAATCAGGGCCGCGTACGATTTCCTGATCAAAATTGGTGCACAAAATGGCGCTGGGGTTAATACGGAATGATAATATGTATCTTATCAGGACATTGTACGGCTTCCTAACCAAAGTTGACCCGCGAGACGGCGCTGGGATTAATACGACATGACAATGTATATCTAATCAGGGCCGCGTACGATTTCCTGATCAAAATTGGTGCACAAAATGGCGCTGGGGTTGATACGGAATGATAATACGTATCTAATCAGGACCTTGTACGGTTTCCTAACCAAAGTTGGCCCGCGAGACGGCGCTGGGATTAATACGACATGACAATGTATATCTAATGAGGGCCGCGTACGATTTCCTGATCAAAATCGGTGCACAAAATGGCGCTGGGGTTGATACAGAATGATAATACATATCTAATCAGGACCTTCTACGGCTTCCTGATCAAAGTTGGCCCGTGAGATGGCGCTAGGATTAATACAGCATGATAATGTATATCTAATCAGGGTCGCGTACGGCTTCCTGATCAAAATATACACTCCAGATGGCGCTTGGATATTATCCAGGCACCTCTCTCCGCACAAAATCAGGTCCCTGTAAGGCATTCCACAGAAAGTCAAGCCTTAAGATTTCCCGATCGCGGCCTGACCAGATCTCAGACACCCGTGATGGAATTTCTACTCGGGAATATGCGAATGTCTTTCGCACTGTACGTTCGAAAATGTTCTACGATGCACAGAATTGAAGATAATCATTACATTTATCAAATGCTACTATACATAGCCGCATCCATCGTGTACAAAAATAATAATATACGTCAAAACAAAAGCTTCGATTTTCTACGTGATAATGAATTGGGAAATACATAAGGTCGTTGCGCCAACCTTAAAAAAATTCATACGAACCTTGTCTTTCATGAAGATCAAGATTAGGATGTAGACTATACTTAAAAAAAAAACATTTTTACATAATATCAAACATTTCGACTCGATCGACAAAAATCATTAAATACCGATTGCTTCAAATATAATCCTTAATCGTTGTTGCCGATTAAAAACATCATAAAGAGGATTGAAGGAGCGTTCAATAAGGCAAAACTTCGGAAGGCTGGTAAAGCTATAGAGTATGTTCAACGTGCTATAATACCAAAGGCCTCGTCGGCGGTGAACTGGAGAACAGGGATCTGCAGTGTGCCGTCAAACGAAACGGCCGTGCCGAACGATCTTGCGTTTACGCAGGCGTTAAACAGTTACGCGCAGTTGTGCCGATCGTAATGCGAGGGAGCTGCGCGGGTAAGAGGAGGGAGATTCTCTCTGGGCCGCGTGTACTGCATTTATGCGCCATATCGCGCGTCACGCGCCACGATTTACCTAGGGCTGCTCACTCCATAATAGTATTTCTTCGCTGTTGAGAATTTCGAGAAGCCCCAGGGTTCTCCAATACCTATGCGAAGGTATATACAAGCGAACCAGGAAGGCAAACGTTATACTCGAAGGCCTCTCATTTCGATACTAGGCAAGTTCTCGTCCCGAGTTTCAGCGAAACTGCCAGTCGTGGAAGCTTTACGCGTTGCCCACATAATTCTCACCCGTCCGTGGTCGAAATGGGTTTTATGAAAATACAAAAAAAAAAAAAAACCGGCAAGTGAGAAAAAATGCAGCAAAGCACGAGACCCATTTTGTTTTTTTTATATTTTTTCTTTGCATATAACCTATCTCACTCGCAAATCCGGATATAAAAGAATTCTCGCGCTCTTACCCTCTATTTCGTAAGCTTTACCTCGTTATTTTACAAAAGCTCAAACATATTCTAATACCCTTCTTCGTGCTTTATTGTACCGTATTCCCTGCAGTGGCCTCCATGTGGATGTCGTCTTCGAAGGCGAATTTACGCCTCGACGCGTTCGAAACATGCCTCCTGGGAATGCAGAAGCGGAGCAGAGAAATCACAGTGGGGCAAAACGAGACTGTTGGACGAGTTCCTTCAGAATGGCCACTCATAAAAGTCCTCACGAAGAGAAAAATATTATTTATAAAAAATTGCAGTGTTGGATCTATTCCATATATTTTCAGAAATCAAATATTTTCTAAGTTATTAGCACGGAATTTTTTAAAGTCCCTTATTCAAATTCAAAATCTGTTTTGAGATTTGTCTTCAAATTTGTCTTTAGATTTGTCCTCATATCTGTCTTTAGATTTGTCCTCAAATCTGTCTTCTGATTTGTCTTCAATTCTGTCCTTAGATTTGTCCTCAATTCTGTCTTTAGATTTGTCCTCAAATTTGTCTTTAGATTTGTCTTCAAATCTGTCTTCTGATTTGTCTTCAATTCTGTCTTCAAATGTGTCTAGACGTGGCTTCAAATAAATCTTCAGACCTGTCTTCAAATCTATCTGGAGACTGAAATGCGGAAAGGTTGTAATCCTAAATTGAATTTCTAGTACTGAATTGATTACATATCTAAAGATAGTTCGGAAGGATATTTTAAGTTAGATTGAAAGATAAATTTGAATATACAATTTGAAAATGCACTCGTGACTGTCGTTTGAATTACGGCACGATAGTTAAAGCCGATGAAGTTCTCCATTGTTGCTTGCATTTCAGCGCGGTCACTCTATTCTTAACATATAGGAGAAACTCCTAGATCTTCGCCAATGTTGATCTTTTGAATTTGCGCCCAAACATTTTTTTACTCAGAATGATGTACCCTATCTATTCATCATGGATCAATCAATAATTGAGACCCTGTATAGGTAACGAAAAAGTTGCGAACTAGAACTTTGCACATTGTTTCCTCATTCATTGTCGTTGACAACACAAAAAAGTGACAACAGGAATCGTTTAAGCTTATGAAAAGATTGATCAGCCCAGCAAATTATATGTCAGCCTGCCAAAACGATTTCCGTTGTCACTTTTTTGTGTCGTCACAACACACAAATTTCTCTTCGTGTAAGTTCACTCATTGATGTGTCTTTGTGAAAAATGAATATTAATGAGGAAGCAATATGCAAGGTTCTCCTGGCACGCTTTTTTTCCTGAAAATTCCAGGTTTTCTGGAAATGTCCAATTTGGCGATACCATTTCGCCCCATCCGATTCAGACCATATAGGACCGCAGGGGCTGGCGGAGACAGGACGCCCATAGGGCGGAAGGAACGACCAAGGCGAAAGCGTCCTAACGATGCGACGACTCTCTCCCAATGCGCTTTCACGATTGGCACAGAAGAGGCGAGAGAGCGCGAGGGGAGGAAGCACCAAAAGAAGAAGAAGAAGAAGAAGCAGTGAAGGTGGACCTGAAGGAGGAGGAGGAGGAGAAGGAAAAGAAGAAGGACCAGTAGTACGCGGGGTAGGAAACAGCCGCCGTATTACCAAGTGGACGTCGAGACGAGGACCGTCGTCCTGTTCGTCCTTGCAGCTTGCCGACGACGTCCCGCCGGGAGATGCTCGCCTGGAATACGGGACGTAATGGTGTCGGTCCTCTCATCGTCCCATCCACCCCATTTCAACCTTCCTTTCCTTATATTCCGGCTTCAACGTTTCTCCCTCTCTTATGACGACCAAGAGGATGACGATAGAGAGGGAAAGAGTGAAAAAGGGTAAGGAGAGAGAGAGAGAGAGGAAGAAACAGAATCGTGCGGTACCAGTGGACGCGCCGTCTGGCAAGCTGCCCGGACATACGCGCCGCTTGCTTCCCTTCCTTCCTTCGTGACGAGCTTGTTAAATTTATCGAAAGCGTCAAATTAGGAGTGAACCAGCAGCAGCAGCAGCAGCAGCAGAAGCAGCAGACTCGCCAACGTAACTCCGACACTGCTGTTGGTGCTGCTTCTTCTTCTTCTTCTCTCTGCCGCCCCTTTTCAACCCCCTTTTCCCCTCTCTACGTCTTTGCGTCTCTTTCCCCCCAATCGACTCTATCATCGGCCATATCGCCCACCGAATTCCTTTTTCATATGTTTTCCAACGTATCTTGGTAAAGATTGAACGAGGATCACAGCGGGATATAAGATGATTGCGAAACGATCACATTGGATGGTTAATGGAACGAGGTACGTTCTAACACTATTACAAATAGTCAAGATGAGAAAGTAGAAACTTGAGGAAATTGGATTGGTTCATAGTAATCAAATCAGTTCTGAATTTTTGTAAACGTGCATCGTATGCATTGAAATCTCAATCTCTAGGAAATAAATTGTCGATCTTTAAGCTTCATGTTACAGTATTTCTGGCTCATTTAAGATTGCAAGTTTTCAATACTCCAAATCACTGCAACTTTCTAAAATAATGCAATTCTTTTGCAAAATAATTGTCCCAATATGATAATTCTTCCAACTTCCCGTAAAACATTCTTAATGGCTGTAAATCTAGTAATCAGAGCTATGTTTTCATGCTCTTTCGGCGACATGCGTTACCATCGGACGTTCATCTTTAAGTTCATTTTCCAACAGTATTTTTGGCTTATTTACGACGAACCACTTGACTGCCAGTCTTTAATAATCCAAACCACTGCAACTTTATAAAATAATGCTATTCTTCCGCGAAAGAATTGTCCCAAAATGATAATTCTTCCAACTTCCCACAAAATGTTGTTAACGGCTGTAAATCTAGTAATCAGAGTAATGTTTTCATGCCCCTTCGGCAATAAACGTTCCCATCGGACGTCGATCGTAGTGGTGCAAGAATCCCGAGTGTGTCGCTCATTTTTTCTCGCCATCGTCATTTATTTTGGCCTCTAATCCCGATCGTTTGCCGTGAATTTGACTTGTCTTGTCTTGGTTTAGCTCGAATCTCGATAAATATGTATAATTTCACAATTTTACTCCCACGAGTACACACTGATGAATTACACAAAGTAGAACTCTGAAACATGGTGTACTTTCGGAATTAACAAAGCTAAAGAAAAAATGCATTTGCGATAATTGTGATTAATTTTTCAGCAAACTTAATTTCAATTCATTACAGTTTACATCAACATACACGGAGAGAAATTTCTTTGTCGTGACAACATAAAACGGTGACAACAAAAATCGTTACGGTAGGCTGACAAATCTTTTGTTCGACTGACAAATCTTTTGTTCGCCTGACAAATCTTTTGTTCGGCTGACAAATCTTTTGTTCGGCTGACAAATCTTTTGTTCGGCTGACAAATCTTTTGTTCGGCTCACAAATCTTTTGCTATGCTGATAAATCTTTTGTTCGTCTGACAAATCTTTTGTTCGTCTGACAAATCTTTTTGCTGGGCTGATCAATATTTTTGTTAGCCTAACAAAATGATTTTTGTTGTCACCTTTTTATGTTGTCACGACACAGAAATTTCTCTTCGTGTAGTGGGAGACGTTCCCAATTAAGGTGCCTTACAGATCTGGTCTTGTTAATATTGCATCTTTCCAAAATAATGCAATCTCTCTCCAATAGAATACCTAGTTCGAAACCGATAATTCTTTCAACTTGCCACAAAACGTTTGTTAACGGCTGTAAATCAAGTAATCAGAGCAATGTTTTCATGCCCTTTCGGCAATATACGGACGTAGCGTACGATTATATAACTCGGTAGCTGCCAGAATAAGCTGGTGCAGCAACACAGCATCATGTTGGAGTGGGGTTAGGCGGGGTGGAGTGTGGGTTAGCTCCAATCTTGGCTCACTCGCGAATTATACTGCCGCTGGAGCTAATGAAATTCACCGCATCGTAGAGACGCGCGAGCGCGTCGATAAATGACCGAGAACGCCGACGCCACCATCCCCAGGCATCGTCTATACCGTTGCTGCTGTTGCTGCTGCAACGTATAACGTCGGAATTGCCTAATAAGCACCGTTCGTGACAAATTGCTCGCTCGTGATGCGATGGTATTCCGTGAACGGGGGTCGACTGGGTGGTTGGGTACGTACTGCTGCTTTCGGTGTTGCCACTACTACTCGCGAGGGTGAATAGGCTCTCTATATATCTATAGATATATAACAATACTGTGAATAGTGTGTATATACATAAATATGTGTCATTCCATACCAAGTTGAGCACCAAAATTTAGCATGTTCGCAAAAAGTGTTCATAATTTTTTCAAAATTTGTTCAGAGTATCACGAACATCCACAAATTATTTCAGAATATTAGCACCTATGGTTTGCCCAAAATTTAATAACGATTTTGTTTACGTTATTTTTTTCAATTCGCTGTATATTCAAAATTACCCAATGGGCCACCAAAATTTAGCATGGTCGCACAAAGTGTTCATAATTGTTTCAAAAGTTGCTCAGAGTATCACGAACATCCATAAATTATTTCAGAATTTTAGCACCTATGGTTTGCCCAAAATTTAATAACGATTTTGTTTATTCCATTTTTTTTCAATTCGCTGTATATACAAAATTACCAAATGGGCCACTAAAATTTAGCATGGTCGCAAAAAGTGTTCATAATTTTTTTAAAAGCTGTTTACAGTATCACGAACATCCATAATTTATTTCACAATTTTAGCATCTATGGTTTGCCTAAAATTTAATAACGATTTTGCTTACGCATTGAGGAAGCTTTGTTTTCGTGGAAAAAAAAATTTCCTGGATTTTCATGTCAAATTACTCAGAATGATCTAAAACATCGAAAAAAATGGTTTAGAATAAATTTCCGGATGGATGTATGTGTGTATGTGTGGCAGGCTTGAAAATTTCAAACCGCTGTATCTCAAGTACGGCTTTAACAATCAAGCTAAAATTTGGTACACTGGTAGAGCAGCAACGTCCCTTCCTATGTATAAATTTACGAAAAAATGGAATCATTTTTTTCAGATTTTATGACACTTTGAATTTTTAGAAAAACTCCTATCGAGCCCAAACAAGCCTGCAAAGTAGAACCTCCCAAATTATTTTTTGTTTTCCATAAAGCTTCTTCTATGAGGAAGCCAAAATCCATCAACATACATTCGCATAAACGTAGCTTTGTAAAAAACAAAAAGTAATGAGGAAGCAATTTGCAAAGTTCCACTTTGCTTTTTTTATTTCATTTTTTTCAATTCACTCTATACCCAAAACTACCAGCTCTACCCAAAAATTTGTTCCTTTACAAAACTCAAGTACTTGATTGTACTTTTTGATAAAAATTTTTCCATAGACATCCAAAAAATACCTCCGCCATTATTTAACAAAATAAAGTAAATAATGTTACGCTCAGACAGACCATTATGATTTTTGCTCAAAATTTCACAGAATTTTCATTATTATGCTTACGAACTACAGAAAAATCGGCGTGATGACAAATTAATGGCTCACTTGGTATGGAATTACCCATGTACATATATATGCATAGAGAAAGAGAAAGACAGAGAGAGAGAGAGAGAGAGAGAGAAGCACTGGCAGTGTACGTATTGCAGAGGTGCCAGTGTCGGAGGCAGCAGGCTAACGGATTGTTGTTAGCGGAGGGAACGGTGTGTGCCAGGCGCGTTCACATCGCGCAACATACATCACGGAAGCAGCCGTCAGGATCGCGACTAGAGACTGTGGAATGACAATAATTGATTCCTCTCTCGTTCCCCTGGCCGCGAAACTGCTGTTCAAGCTTTCGAAATGCAGGCTACGATGCATCGGGGACAGGATTCACTGTAGTATATATAGCTATAGGGTAAGTCGACTACTAATACCGCGGAAAGTTGGAGGCTGCTTGGAGTGCGGTTCGATCTCTGATGTTAGGAATATACTTCAAGAAAGGGGAATGTTCGATGAGGTGAGCCATTGCGCTGCTTCAAAGCACGATCGCTCATCCATCGAGCGTATAATATCTTCTCGGCAGGCTCTTATACTTGCCGAACCCGCACTTCCGATACTTACTACCCAGGAGACATAATCCTTCTCTTACATTTCACCCTCATCTATCGTAACGCTCCGAATACGCTTTTACTTACTGTTTGATAGGTATTGGGAACAAAATTTTACGTTTCTTCAGTTTACTATTCTAACATTGTGTTATTTTGTAAATGGATTGGTATTATTTGTTTACTTACTGTTTGGTAGATATTGCGAACAAAATTTTACGTTTCTTGGATTTGCTATCCCAACATTGTGTTATTTTGTAATTAGATTGGTAATATTTTTTTCTTACTATTTGATAGATATTGCGAACAAAATTTTACGTTTCTTGAATTTGCTATCCCAACATTGTGTTATTTTCTAAATGGATTGGTATTATTTTTTTTCTTACTGTTTGATAGGTATTGAGAACAGAATTTTACGTTTCTTGTATTTATTATTCCAAGAATGTGTTATTTTGTCAATGGATTGGTATTAATTTTTTACTTACTGTCTGATAGATATTGCGAACAAAATTTTACGTTTCTTGGATTTACTATTCCAACATTATGTTATTTTGTAAATGGATTGGTATTATTTTTTTTGCTTAATGTTTGATAGGTATCGCAAACAAAATGTTAACGTTTCTTGAATTTACTATTCCAACATTGTGTTATTTTGTAAATGGATTGGTATTATTTTTTTACTTACTGTTTGATAGGTATTGCAAACAAAATTTTACGTTTCTCAGATTTTCCACATGAAAATACTATTATTTTCAAAATCTGTTTGTTTCATTACAAAAAATTGATTAAAACACCAGAGAAAACAAATAAGATGATCTAAAAAGTCGCTAAATAAAATTATCTCAGAATTGGGTTAAATTTCGAAAGATCCTAATTTTTAACAACAATCCTGACTCTACTCCGCGAAATATTACAATTCTCAATCAATATAATGAAATTGTCTAGAGCATATTTAATCGTGCAATTAATCGTCGCATATAATATATTTCCTCCCTATACGGTTCGAACTAAATTATTCATTCTTAATGCTCCTTTAACGATTATTTTCTGCTTACATACAGGAGCTACAGTATTTACGTCAGAGATTCTCGATATCGTCGGTAAATCGTTAAAAATGCAATTATTCTTAAGCGGTTTATTTTTCTCTACTCACTCCTGCCAAAGTGAAAAATTTGTAGAGGCTCTCGAAGAGCTCAGAGCAGTATCGACATTATTTAACACAAGCTTTCGAATGAACGTCGATCACCGAATTAATGTTGTTTTCGTTATTCGTCGCCGCGTGACGTTATCGAGATTATCGAGTCTCCGGCGCTTTTGCGACGGATTCTCTTCTCGTCGATGGCAGTGCCATCGGATCTTTTAACCCCCCGTACCCGTCATTCCTTCGATCCACTCTCTCCAACTCCGCGTTTATCGACGAGGGCTGACGCGATTCATCAATCACCACCCGCGAGGGGAAATAAATAATTTTTTTTCTTCCCTAACGTTTTCCGCTCCCTCCGAAGAGATTATAAACGTGCCCACGCCCATTTCTTGCTACTCGTAGATCGAAACCGTCGCGAAGCTTTTTTTTTCGTTCCCTTAACCCTCCGCTTTCGTCCCTCAACGTGTTTCTCCTTAATCGAGTGTCGAGCTTTGAGGACAAATAATAAAACAATGAACGTCGAAGAAGCGAAAGAGATTTCCGATGCCTCGGAAATTCTACAATCTTGCCAAGGAAGTTTTTTTTTTTTTACAAACAGGCCAAAAAAAAATCTACATGTTGGCTTTTTTTTAGGGTAAATTCACAAGGGTTTTTATAAAATGTAATAGTTTCTGATTGTCTTAATAAACTTAAAAAACCGCGCATAAAAAACATCATCAGACGCGAAGTTGTGCAGCTTATGCAATTGTTTATATTTTTCAATACAAATTTTTTCACACATTGTTGAACGTGTATAAAGTCAAGTTCGGGAGCACCTCATGTGGATCGCATAAGTCCTGTATTGGGCTTGTAATTAAACTAAGAGGGAGCTTTGTAAAAATCGAACAATAAGGAGGAAGCCATTTGCAAAGTTCTACTTTGCAGCCTTGTTTTAAAAAATTCAAAATATCATAATTTTTTAACCTCTTGACGGATTCAAATTCAATCCCATAACTTGTTTAACTACAGTCTATTTGTGGACCAAATATCTTCAAAATTGCGGAAGTTCGAGCACGAATAAAAAATTGAAAATGCCATAAATTTTGAACCCCTTAACGAATTGACGCCAGATTCGCTTCCAGACTTTATTTAATAACAGTCCACTTGTGGACCGAATTTGAGCCCGATATCTTAAAAATTGCGAAAGTTAGAGCACGAACAAAAAATTACAAAATGCCGTAAATTGTGAACCCCTTAACGAATTGACGCAAAATACACTCCCAAACATTATTTAATAACAGTCCATTTTTGGACCAAATTTGAGCGCGATATCTTAAAAATTGCGAAAGTTAAAGCACGAACAAAAAATTTCAAACAATTTCAAAATGCCTTAAATTTTGAACCCCTTAACAGATTAACGCCAAATTCACTCTTAAACATTATTTGATAACAATCCACTTCTGGTCCAAATTTGAGCCGGATATCATAAAAATTGCGGGAGTTAGAGCCCGAGCTGACATTCTCAAAAAAATTCAAAATGCCGTAAATTTTGAACACCTTGGCGGATTAACTCCAAATTCAATCCCATGCCTTGCTGAACGACAGTTTACCCGTGGTTCAAAGTTGAGCCCGATATCTTAAAAATTGCGACGGCTATCGTGCTACCATTTCGTACAAACCATTTTTCTCAACGTTTTAGACCATTTTAAGTATTTTGACATGAAAATTTCGACAAAAAAAGATTTTCACGAAAACAAAGCTTCCTCTATGAGGAAGCAAAATTAATAATATCGTAATTGTAGTTATTCCGAAACTAATTTCCAAAAATTAGCCTATTTAGATGCTGCTGACAGTAGTTTAACCCCTTAAGGAGGAATTCCTTAATCGAGTATCGAGCTTTGAGGACAAATAATAAAACAATGAACGTCAAAGAAGCAAAAGAGATTTCCAAAGCCTCGGAAATTCTACAATCTTGCCAAGGAAGTTATTTTACAAACAGGCCAAAAAAAAAAAACAAAACCTACATGTTGACTTTATCCTAAAGGAAGTTTTCTTTTGACGACAACAAATCAGGACTTCAATGTAACGGCGCTCAAAGTAAGTACAAAGTACGAAAAACTCGTCTCTTCAAATCCGAAACAAAAAAAAGCATTGCTTTCTATTTCCTTTTTTATTCGTTGTACTTTCTCCTCCTTCTCCAGTGGAATAAAACTTTCTTTATAAGGAAGCCAAAATACAGCGGCGTATTTTGGTGGCAGAGAAAACAGTTTCAAACGAAACGTATTTTTAGACTTTCGGTGAGAAAGGTAATAAGGCAGATATATTGGAGGAGATTAAAAAAAATTGTTGAAGCTTTTCTTTATTGAGAAAGCTTGATTTGTAACGGAAATATCCACGTTCTTCGCCCTCGTTCGGATTGTATAAAAGGATTGGAACGATTTTTCACGAAGTTAGTCGAGAAAAATAGCATCTTGTGCCAAACGAATACGAATCGATTTGCCAATTTTCCTTTGGCTCGTGGGAGGACGAACTGAGCGAAGCTGATGCACAGTTCTTAAGTAGAAAAGCCCGTATTTGGTCAGACGTTGGCTTCTTTTCGCTACTATCACCGCGAGTTTCTGTATTTTGCTCGATTCTCTCGCGGTGTTGTAGCCCACAGGTCGTTATGTGCTTTCACCGTGGCAACTTGCTCTCCACGCACGAGATACTCGACAAAGGATAGATTCGCCTCGTGCAGACAGAGTAGAAAAGTTACGAAAGGATGTTGTACGCGGACCGAAGATACCGAGGCTCGTTTTCCCCTCGTTGTTTTCCATTCTCTCGTGCATTTTTCCTCCTCGAAAAACTTTTCTTTTTTCCGACAAGAGAGAAAGAGAGAGGGTTCTTCGTTTCCTCGTTTTGCCTTGAGGAAGAATCGATCAATCTCGTTTTCCTGGAATACATATTAAGTAAAAGAGGGATTGTGAACCGACGAGAGATATGGGAAAACCAACCGAGGAATGATACAGTGAGGAAAAAATATAACACGCGAGAAAAGATTAATGTTACCTCGACATTTTTTTTTCATTTGAATTTTGTTATAGTATAGTAAAAAAAAATGTCATTGATTCAGAAATATTTGCGGGCTGCCAAAAATTAGCATTGTCAATTTAATTTTACTTCTAATTTCTACAATTTCATAACAGTTCAAATAATAATTCTCATGGTCAAATGTTTAAAACAATATTTTATTTATTTAATAATCGCTCATAATCTTGATATTGAAAATAAATAAAATAAAAAAAGAATTATTGCTTCAATATTAAATGGGAGGATTGTAATAATAAGAACTAGAGTCAATGTAAGAACTCTTTTTTTAAAATCAATACCCTGTTTTTAGTGTAACAATTGAAAATAAATTATTGTAAAAATAATCGCCAGGAATCAGGATTCATAGTTGTCGGTATTTTATTTATATAATAGTCGCTAATAACATTGATATTGAAAATAAATAAAATAAAAATTAAAAAACATAATTGTTTCAATGTTAAATACGATTTTAATAATAAAAACTAGAGTTAATTTAAGAACTCTTTTTTAAATAATAAATAATAAATAAAATAAAAATGAAAAATTATTATTTCAATGTTAAATAGAATTGTAATAATAAGAACTAGAATTAATTCAAGAACTCTTTTTTTTTTAAATCAATACCATTTTTTTTTAGTATAACAATGGAAAAAAATAAATATAAAAAATAGTCGCCAGGAATGAAAATTCATAGTTGTCAGTATTTTATTTATATAACAGTCGCTAATAAACTTGATATTGAAAATAAATAAAATAAAAATATAAAAATATTATTGTTTCAATGTTAAATGGGAGGATTGTAATAATAAGAACTAGAGTTAATTCAAGAACTCCATTTTTTCAAAATCAATACCATTTTTTTAGTGTAACAATGGAAAAAAAAATTAATATAGAAATAGTCGGGAGGAATAAGAATTGATAGTTGTCAGTATTACGATTTCTTTGAGAATAACAAGTAAACCCTCTGCCGGAAGTTGTAGTACTGTTTCTTGTAGGACCTTAAAACTACATCGTTATAACAGAGAGCCAGTTTCGTGTCAGGTTTAATGTACATTAAGAGCTTGTTAATTTTCGCGGTTAGCCAAACACTGGTGAAAAATAGAGGTTGAAGGTGACAGAGGGTTTTGCTCACACTTCCTGGTAATACAAATTACATGTGGCACGAGAAATAACGTGGGTGACTGAAACTGGAGCACCAGGTAGCTGAGAAATAGAGAACGAAGGGGTGCCACTTTCTCGTGTCAATAAAGTTAGCTCAGAGGGATAGTCTCGAGGACGAGAATGGTATATACCTTTGTATATATATGTAGCAAAGGTACGTGAGTGGTATATGTGACGATATATCTAGTACAAATAAGCATTCCAGAGTCGAGAGTCCAAGTGAAAGCTGCCTTTCACTGCGAATAAGACCTCGTTATACGAAACAGCTCACGAGCTTTCTAAAGTATCAGTAAATACGAGCGGGTGTATTATAATTAACGTCATTGCTACAAGGGCACGTTCAACGTCACACTATAATAATTGTATCGTCAAAAAGAAAAATACAACACCAGCTTCTCAAAATCGGACAACTTTTGTTATCATTAAAACGTGACGTTTGTACCTTTTATGCGATTCCTCATAGAATTTTTTTTAGTTTACTAAAATGTATCTAAAATTTATCTGTAAAAGGTTTTCTTTTCCCCCTTTTAATTCGTGGAAATGTCGATTTTTTCGAAAATCTGAAGTTTTTTGTTTTTCATATTTGCGAAGCAATTTTGCCATTCGGCCAAAATTTTCGAATAATGTTAATGGTACAATTTTGAGAATTTGGAAAAAGATTTTTAAATTGTTGTAGCGTCATGGATTAAAGGGATTTCAAAGTAATAAAAGTGGGAAAAGCTTTATAAATAAAAAAAAAGGATTTTTTTTAAAGTCTTTTTTGTTTCACATGTTTTCTTGGAAATACAAATTCTGACCTGCTGCAACTTGATTTGGCTCGGTAAAGTAGGTTGTTTCTTTTTATTTTCGTGTTCGCGACACAATTTTGGCATTTGGCCGAAATTTAAAAATATTAATGGCACAACTTTGAGAATTTCAAAGCCATTTTGAAAAACTGTGAAAAACTTTATCAATAAAAGTGAGAAATTTTCAAAAAAGTTTTAATGTCGTTTATAATTTAATTTTATAAATTTTATGAACAAAAATCAAAGTGCCAGATTTTCAAAAAAAAAAAAACAGAATTTCAGACGCACAATTTCCAATCAGCCTAATCAATTAATGTCAAAATTAAAGTAAGAAAAAAAATAATAACGTAAATGCCAAAATTCGAAAATTTAAAAACCCCGTATTATAATTATAGCCAGAGTTGTAAATGCCTAATAATTATAGAAATAAAGATGACGATAGGATTCGCTCTATAATTATGATTTGATAATAATAACATGTAGCGATTATGACACATTGTGTAAGCTTTTGAATAGCTGCAGAAACTATTATTTTTCAATAAAATTTCACGATAATTCTTTTGAAAAACTGGAAAAACATAATTAAGGCATTAGGAAAGTAATGAATGACTATTTCTATTTCTTCCAATATTTGAGTGAAAATTATTATAATTTTGCACCTTTTTCAAATATTTACACTCAATTTTATAATCACTACAGGCTATTATTACGAAATCAAAATTACATAACAAATTGTACTGTAAAATATATATCTTAAAATAATGAGCATTTACAACTCTGATTATTTTGTTATTTTCTTTATTTGATGTTTTAAAAAAGGTTTCCAAAGTCTCAGAAATTTTACAATCTTGCCAAGAAAGTTTTTTACAAATGATTATATTTTTTTTAAATTTATTTATTTGACGGGAAAAAAAAGCTTTTCCAAAATATTAATAAAGAAGAAAAAATTCGCATAAACGATAGATAATTATATGACACGATATTTAAAAAAAATCGTCGTTTACACCGAGAGAAAAGATTTCATTGATGCCAAAGAAATGGGTGGATTGATTTTTTTTTCATTGATTTCAACGAAATATTTTTTTGATTTCAATGAAATAGTGCATCTGAATTTCCAAGAGAACATTTCATTGCCTGTAAATAAAGATTTACTTAGTGAGTATATAATAAAGAAACAGTTTCATTGTTTTAAAGAGACGTTTTCATTGGTTCAATGATAAATTTTCATTGATCTCTCTCTCTCGCACCTAACCTCACTTTTTTGTTTTTCGGATCTCCCGAACGAATAGCTTCGAGTTTCGAGGAGTCAGAAGCTTAGCCTATTTCTGCCGTACTTCCTTACATACTCACAAAATTTGAGCTTTATCTGCCGCGTGCTTCAGGAAAAAATAGGTTTCGAAATTTCGAGGTGGTAAGAAGAAGGTTTTATTGAATCAGAGACGATATCTTTGAAATCAATGAAAAAGGTTCATTGGTTCAAAGAAATGTTTCTTCGAATCAATGTCACTACTTTTCATTGAGTTTGAGATCACTCAAAGAAAATATAGTATTGAAATTCAAGTATTTCATTTCATTGGCAAAGATTTCCGTGAATCAATGAAACTTTTTCTCTCGGTGTAGCTGTTCCCAGAGATTTCATCAGAAGGAATAATTTTACAGATCGGGTTCAAAAGGACGTGATGAAGTATTCATCGATCCGAAGGATAGGCAACAGAGGGTGAGGAGTCGCGTATTGTACGTGTACATCACAGAATCGGCTGTCGTACAGGGTTAAAGATGACCGATCGGTGGCAGAATGGAGAGGTATGAGCCAGGGGTGCTAACGACTACTCGATCCCTCTATATCCCCTCGTCTTGCCAGCAGAAGCAACAGCAGCAACTCAGTGCTGACGAGGGTGGAGGAGGAACATCTCACCCCTTGACCAGTCGGTAATGGATACGTGTACGAGAAACGAGGAAGCGATATTCACTACCCCCTCCCACTGGACCTCTTCACCTCGATAATAAGAAATTCTAGTTGCTTTCTCAGGCCGATTGATTGATCCAGGAAAAAGATCTCTGTGAACGCCTGTTGCCAGTGGAATCCACTGACTACCACTCTACTACGAGTTAAACCAGTTGGATCAGCTTCTAACCAGACCAGAGCACTGACCCAGCTCCATCGGGGTGAAATCTTGACGAGGGTCGGGCTTACATGTACGGACTTTCGTTTTTACCCTCACACACGCAATTTCACGCGTGCCACTTAAGAATATACATGCACTTTTCCGCCGAAGATGAACGAGCTCGACCAACCGTTCAGGTAAATTTATCTTTCACGTCTTGGGCTACTGGATATCGTTTATTTTCCGTACTTTTTCTCATATTATGCTTCAAAGTGAAGAGTAAACTTTTTTATTATTTTGCTTTTTCATAAAGGAAACTTTGTTTTCGTGAAATTTTTTTTTTTCGAGATGTTGATGTCAGGACACTTAGAATTGTCCAAAACTTTTTGAATCGTCATATTTTTGAAACTTTATAATAATTTTTTGAAAATGGATATTAAATTGGGAATAATAGATAATGAAGATTTTTTGACAATAAATTTTTATTCGTGTTTTTATTATATTACAGCTTTAAGAGGAACACGAAGGGAAAAATGGAACACGACGTTTGGGCACTATTTGGCTGTAAGTATCTTTTCCGATCCATTTGATTTTTATAGGTATTGAACAGTATGTAAAACTGTGAAACTTTTGGCACGTGCATGCACATGACGTGTATACTCAAAACTACATTTTACCAAATCGACTACTGATGTACAGAACAAAAGTGTTACGTAAATTTGACAAAAAGGGAAAAGTGAACGTGGAATAATTGTTTTATATTACCAAAGTCGTAGTATCCAACAGCACGTAATACATCGTCTTACATACCTGAAACATAAATAACAATACCAAAATTAATTAACGTCCATCTCAAGTCTTATTTTTCGTAAAATACAGATAATTCTTATCTGGTCTAACTATAGTCCAAATTAGTGGTCATGGAGTTAAAATTTAAGATATCGAATTTTGGCCTTCACTATGATTCTCAAGTCGCATATTCTACGAAAGAAAATACCGGTTACAATCTTTTTTACCCTGATTGTATTTGGATCCTCATTATTTTTCGCTTTTTACAAAGTAACCTCTATGAAAAACTATGCCAATCAATTTTAGCTTCCTCATAAAGGAAGCTTTGTAAAAAGCGAAAATAATAAGAAAGCAAATATGCAAGATTCTACTTTCTTACAGAATTTAATAGAAAATACTGTAATTTTACATTTTACTCTCCAATCAAATTATATATCCCAGTTTATGTAAAAGAGCTTCCTGTACCTATAATCAAACCTTATACAAATTATTTTCAACACCAATAGTGCATCGTTTGACTTATGTGATGCGAGGACTACCTTGAATCAATTGTCAAGATTTGTTATTTCGTCAAAGAGGACCAAGATTCTAGGATGTAGTTATCCTCGATAAAGGGTAGAGAAGTATAGAGAGAGTGAGAGAAAGCTTCCTTTATCTATAACGAAAGCTCATACAAATTATTTTCAACACCAATAGTGCATCGAACTACCTTGAATCAATTATCAAGATTTGTTATTTCGTCAAAGAGGACCAAGACTCTAGGATGTAGTTATCCTCGGTAAAGGGTAAAGGAGGCAGAGAGAGAGAGTGAGAGAGAGTTTCCTTTATCTATAACGAAAGCTGATACAAATTATTTTCAACACCAATAGGGCATCGTTTGACTTATGTGATGCGAGAACTACCTTGAATCAATTATCAAGATTTGTTATTTCGTCAAAGAGGACCAAGACTCGAGGATGTAGTTATCCTCGGTAAAGGGTGTAGAAGTATAGAGAGAGTGAGTGAAATCGAGCTAGGGCGAGGCCCGAGGTTGAGGATCCCCTCAACCTTACCTACTTTACACATTCATGAACTTCGCATGGGGGTTCTGGCCTACACCACGTTGTGCGGTATCAAAGGCATCGGACCTACGCGCGGTAGCGCAAGATCACTACGTGTGCTCTGCGCTTCGTCTTCCGCAGAGAACAGATCGCTCTATATGTGTATATGTATGCATGTGTGCGTGTGTGTATGTATGTGCACGGGGGGTTTCCCTAGAGAATTGAACCAGACCGTGTCCCGTGTGTTTGCGGTAACCCTAAAACAATCGATCACCCTCCCGACGACGCTCGGAGCCCACACACGAGAACCGGAGAAGCGGCGACGCCTCGTTCCCTCGATTTCACTCACCCCAGAACACCAGATCGATGTCGTCTCGTGCCCCCTCTGGCCTCAGCACACCTCACCGTACCTCCGTTTACGAACTTCCGTGCAACCCCTCGATAAAGGCCACGAATCGATTAATTCAAAATTCCTTGGTCCTCCCCAACCTCCACATCCCTTCAAATTTCATATTCACGGCCAATTTCGTTTTTTTTTTTTCGGCATAAAAATGCACCTACATTGATGTTTTCGAAGCCAACGATTTTAAATGTGATGTTTGGTGTAAGAAATTACGAATATGGCGGTTAAAGAAATTTAAGTTTTACAAAATTTGTATGTAAGAAAATTGCTATTCAATTCTATCAATTTCTTATCTTGGTTCAGCCAATATGGGAACATAAATATTAGTTCAAAAAGGGTGGCCCTTGTCGAGAAAAAGGGTAACTTAGAGAAAAAAATATGGACAAATTTTTTTGGATGTGTAGTTTCAAAAATTCGAGATTTATTTATTTTTACAGTATGTTAGAAATCTATAATTTTGGCTTTTTCAAAGTTATGTCATATTTTTTTATATTTGGATCGGGGAATTTTTTGCATTATCAAAAAATCATGAATAACGGTAAATATTTTTTTAGACCGTAGATGGAATGTAGACGCTTGAAATCGGTAGAGCCCACCCTTAAAGTAATCTGCAGGCAAGGGGATGGAATGATGGTAGTTTTGACTCCCAAGTTCGGACACTCAAGAAAAAAGCATCGTGAGCTTTTTGTTCGACATAGGATTAGGACAGTTCGCTTGAGTTTCTTTGCTCAGGACGAAGAGAGCAGTCGTAAGATGCAGGTGTCTCGATAAAGACGACAAAAAATAAAAGAGAGCCTCGCAGGGGCGTTTCGCACTGCCCTCTTCAAGAGAACGCAGGGATTACGTCGTCCTACGAGTACGACCCTCGAATGGATTACTATCGTAGCTACACAACGAATTCTACCGAGGATTTTTCCTTCTATTTTTCGCAGACTCTCGCGACTCGTGAAAATCGAGCGATGCCTTACGCAGATAGACATCTTTGTTACCCCACATCATAATTGACATCATAACTCAACATATGTAAAAAAAGTGCCATTTTTAATGCGTTAAGACGAAATACGTTAGAAAATTTCTCAGCGATTTTGCGATCGATTTGATATCACGTTTACTGATATCAAATTGTAATTTGATATCAATATCGGCTAGATGCGTGTCTTCATAAATCATTTTTCATAAATGGTCCCAAGAAGCCAGTCGTCGAGTAAACACATACATTCTGGCGCTCGATGGTCGCGTGCAGCGAGTTCAACGCATTATTACACGGAAAGAAAAGATTAGCTGCCATAACCGAAAAGTGAGTTGACACAACCGATCGATTATTCTATTTCCCTTACAACGATTTAAATGGTAGCGCCATCGATTCGAATGGTAGTCCCAACAATACAAATGGAAGACCTAATCATTAGATTGGTTAGGCTGAATCCCGCGTAAAAATGATGTGTCCAGGATGGAGTCCAGGTAGTCCAGGATGGAGACTCGGATTTAATCCGATCCCATTGTCCATATTGGACTCTATCCTGGACTGCCCAGACTCCATCCTAGATTGTCCAGAATCCATCCTACACAACCCAGACTCCATCCTGGATTCTGTCCTGGATTCCATCCTGGACACCGCATCTTTTTTACGCGGGATAATCTTGCGAAAACTAATCGTGAATAGTAGTGATGACTATTCGATATGGTTGGGGCAACTAATTTTTCAGGGCTAGTGTACATCAAATTGAAAACGTAGTTGTCACAACCAAACAATTCTTTCCGTGTCTTGAACAGTATTACGACGTATTTAAAAAAATAATAATATGTAAGGTTACGTGTGACATAACATCTTTAAAAAAAAGAAAATTAGTAAAGGATCAAGAACAAAGGATGATTGCGAGATTGTGTTGGTTTTTCGTTGGACGAGGATAGCGGTAGAAATTTTTCGGTGAAAAATTTCATTCGAACTGGCAAACACGTGGTAGGGGTTTGGATGAGCAAGTGGAGTTTTCTGCCAGAGCCGAAACACTCGCATTCCTTCGTTTGGCCTTTTTCAACGGCGGGAGTTTGGTATTTTTCACCTAAAATTCCCCATCGTTCGCTCTTCTTCCCTCAGTGCACGTACAAACATAGCGCAAAGGGACAGCTTTGCCGGCATGAGTCCCTGTGTGTATCGTCTGCTTTTCTGGATACTCTCCGAACCAGCGGACAAAAATCACAGTTCTCTATGTATGTGCGAACGTAGCTGCGAGCCAAGAGAGCGCAATTTTGGACGCGTTAACGTGTCCAGAGTAAAAGGGCCACAAAAAGACTGCGTCTAGGACGCGATATCCTCTGTCTGGGTGGGACTGTCTGCTTCGAGGCTCGTGCCAGAGAGCTTACTGCAGTGCAGGAAGAAAAGAATGCTCCCTGGAATCGCAATCGCGCTTACAAAACACCAAAACTTTCAGTTCGGTCACCAAAAAAATGTGAGAAAAACAACAAAACTATGGTATTTCCAAGTTTTACGATACTGGCATTGCGGTCAAGGCAGTATCTACGTGGCCAGACTTTTTAATAACCATCGCAAGTAGTAAAAATATAAAGAAAATCAAAAAACAAAAATGCAAAGTAGAACTTTGCACATTGTTTTCTCATTATTTTTCACTTTCTACTAAGATTTGTATATTATATTTACTATACCAATTTATGCATTAAAACTTCTAGTACTTGTACAACAAAATTCAAGTAGATTTTCTTTACAATGTAAAGGACGCTTTACAAATAGTAAAAAATAATAAGGATTCAATTGAATACTTATTTTTAATAAATAGATAAATATCATGGCTGAAGATTATTTCGTTTGCATACAAAATTAATACCAAAGGTTGTATCACGTTGTTTCATTTTTATACGAAGACAGATATTTTTCAAAATCTTTAAAATCTCATAAAAACGAAATGCGTCAATTGATTTTTATACAATTAATACCAAGTAAAGATTGACCAGTACTCTACATGACATTTAAATTGTAGCTGATTCATACATGTAGATCCGGGCAATTTTTCTAAACCACTTTTCTCGATGGATCATTTTGAGTGTTCTGACATGAAAATCTCGAAAACAAATTTTTTTATGAAATCAAAGAAAGCAAAATGCTGTATAAAGTTTAAAAGAGAGAAAATAAGCTAAACAAGCTCTTCTGCACCATTCCAAAAAGACTCCCCTTCGAGATCAACGAGCCGAACGATGGAAAATATGTATGGGAAGCTGAGAAATATTTTGCTGGTACAGGATGAGTCGAAAGCAAGTGAGAAATGGGTCGAAGAAACGAGGAAACGAGAACTTTGTGAGACGTTCTGGAAGAAGCAGAAGTAGCGCCAACCGGAAATAGCACAAAAGAGAGAAAAGAGGCTGACGTCGGTTGTGCTAAAGGTGAAATGCTAAAAGGTGCGATGGAGCGGCGTATTTGCGATATAGAACGAGCGAAAGATTTGAAAGAGGAGCTGAAACCTCCGGGGGTGCGGAAAAGCGTCTTCGCCGCGATGGGAATCACGAAACACGTGCAAGAGAGACTTAAGGTGAGAGATAGTGTGTGAAACTCGTTGTAGAACGATGCGCAAAGCATCAAGAGAGCTGCGAGAATGAAATTCGCCTTTACGTGAGTATTATTCGACACAAAAGCGTCGAACGCCGACACACCAAGTGCGAGGCCAACCCCCCGAGCTTTAACCCTCAAGCTCCTTCGCCTTAAGCTCGCGCACCCTCTGAGACCCCGTTAATGTATTCCGATTGACGTTATACTGCGTCTACGAGCGCAACACGCTCTACCGGCATTTAACATGACCTCGAAATGCCTTTTCATTTGGAAATGTCAAGTTTTTGAGTTATTTATTACTCTGAATAGGTACTTTTTTTTAAAGTCATCATTCAAACCCATGTAGAAATGCCGATCCCTTGCCGTTCTTGGACAACCGTCTGTGTCTTGGACCAGTATTAGCAGACAACACTTGGCTGTCAGGAGAGGCCCAAGCTTCAACAGGATAATGAGTCGTTAATGGGTCAGTCCCTAATCTAAGATTCGGCGCCAAACTATCGCCAAATATCAACCAAGCAACGAACCAACATTGGTTCGTTCCCAACCAACATTGGGCATGTCCTGGCATAAAGTTATGCCAGGACATGCCCAATGTTAGTTCGTTCCTGAGCCAATGTTGGTTCGTTGCTTGGTTGATATTTGGCGATAGTTTGCTCCTAATTTGATTAGGCGACGGTTGACCTGAGATTTGCACTAAAAGAAAAGATTAGTTGCCGTAACCAAAAAATTAGTTGACACAACTAATCGATTATTCTATTTCCCTTAATACAACTCAAATGCCCATGCACCCATGTAGGAATGCCGATCTCTTGCCGTTCTTGGACAACCGCCTGTGTCTTGGACCAGTATTAGCAGACAAAACTCGGCCGTCAGGATATGCCCAAGCCTCAACAGGATAATGGTTTGTCAATGGGTCAGTCCCTAATCTAAGATTCGGCGCCAAACTATCGCCAAATATCAACCATGCATCGAACCAACATTGGCTTAGGAACGAACCAACATGTTCTGGCATACAGCTATGCCAGGACATGCCCAAGCTTGGCCAACAAACGGGTCACGTATTATTTTAGGAATTTTCTGGTACTCCAACGGATGCCTACTATTTCCTGAACCAATGTTGGTTCGTTGGTTGCTTGATATCTAGCGATAGTTGTACACAGCCTGGCCGAAGGCTGTGTACAAGGCTGTGTGTTAATCGAGCCAACATCGGCCCAGATTAGAAATCTGATGCCTGGCTGCTAAGCTTCGGCCACGCATCACATTTTGGTGGATGGCCTATGAGAAAATGCCAAGCAGCAGCAGATACAGTTCAACGCCTAGGCGGGGCTGTGCTGCTGATCAATTCCTACATGGGAACCTAAAATTAGAATAATGTAGTTAGAAATATCAAGAATTATGCACGGAAAAAAAGGATTTGCTAGGGCAGCAAATGTTTTGTTAAAATGGTAACAACATTACATTATCTACTAGCCTAACTCAAAAATCGGTTAAAAAAACAGAAATTTTCATATATATTATCTTTTCTTTCTGATTAATTGTTTTACATTTTCTTTGATCCCCCGATTGCACAGGAAGAACATCATCAGCGAAGACAAAGATGAAGATATCTCGTAAGATTAGCTGCATTGAAGAAAACTCAATCGAGACGAAAAGAAGATATAGACGCGATAGAGTTTCGTCTCGTGAGTTGAGCCACTAGCGAGATAGCGAGATTCAACAACGAGCAGAACCATAGCTCGCTAGTTCCTCCATGAATTTTAAAGCGGCCCGCGGTTTCCGAGCGATATGTACCGGGAGAAGAAGCGGCCACCACCGCCAACACCACCAAAACCCCCTCCGACTCCCTGGCCCCCGCAAACTATCCCATAAATCTCGAATTTTCGTGTTCTACGAGGAGGAGAAAGTGCAGTAAAGGAAGAGGAGATGATAGTGGGTTGGATATACGTAACCTACACGGTAAAGTACGTTGTCCGCGCGGTAAGGAAACGAGCCCCGGGGAAAACTCTCTAGCTCGTCCCTTTCTCGCGCAAAGTTTCTCTCGTGCGTCTAAGGCAACGGGGTAAACACATTCGTACCGTCGGTACCGTGGCCGCTTAGCGGTTGAACCAGAGTTTCCTCAGCCATCGTTTTCACCAGAAAAAGAACGAGAAAGAGAGAGAGAAAGAGAAAGGGAGAGCGGGGCACAATGAAACAGGGGTATAATGGCACACCTCGTCAAAATGGCGCCAGCGTACGCTGAAATCGTAAAAGAATTATATTATGGTTTAATTGCCATGATTAGGTTGATCCTTATTTGACGAAATCTCGAAATTCTCATGTCGCATCCCCTAAAAATCTTCGATTTAATATTTTTAAAATGTGTGTAAAGATTCAGCAGAATTGGATTACATTTGCCCGTGCCTCATTGCACTTGAAGATTAACATTGGTATTAAATGGGAAAAAACAAACTTAGTCTTTTCCATATAACTAAATAGGAAAAAATCTGAAAAATTTGTGCTTTTCACGAACTTTACTGCCAGTCTTTGTGAGTAAAACGAGACCATCGATTCATTGGTTCTTTTTTCATTCCAACGATGGGTTTTAACATTTTTTTGTAATTCTTTATGCATTAAAAGTCCTGTCATTCAGTTGCTCAAAATTTTGTTGCGTTTTCACTAATCTTGTGAGAAATATTCAAAAAAATATTCATTTTGTTCTAACTCACGTCAAATCTCACCAAATCAACTGAAATTTTCTACAGATGAAAAATATCATTCACCCCTGCTACGTACCAAATTTGGTCGTGATCGGTAAAGCGGTTTGGATTTCACGTGATTGTGAATTTTTCAAGAACTTGTCACATTGTTTCCTCATTCATTTTCATTTTTTGTACAAATCTTCATCTATGAGAGAGCCAAAATTATTAAATAAGCTTATTCATAGAGGCGTCTTTGTGAAAAATGAAAATTAATGAGGAAACAATGTGCAAAGTTTTACTTTGTAACTTTTATTAATTTGTAAAACATTTGTGCAAATTAATAAGACTGCGGGATGTCGTGAGTCAATGTATGAATTTTTTTTTTTCATGTTTCACATTTTACTTTCGGTGCCATTATGCCCCGCGTTGCCATTTTGCCCCACTATTTCCTATCTTCTTTTTTCACTTCTTCTACTTCTTCTTCCGCTTCTTTTCTCTGAGAAACGCTTCGCGTCTCATCCCGCGAGTGTAGACGAGGAAAAGCTGGAAAACTCGGTTCACCGCGTAAGCGAGGCTAATCCCTTCCCGGTCTCACTATATATTTTCCGTCGCAGCAAATGGAACGGTCACGGAAGCTTCGCATAGCCGCGAATACTTTTTCGCAACTTCGCCCAAGAGTCTCGATAAAATTGCTTTCTCGATCGATCGACGGAGCGTAAAATGCGAGCGAAACGACGTTGTACTACTCGAGAACTTGCCGAACGATAAAAACGATTAATATCATCGAGCGGGTCAATATGTTGGAAAATATAGTTGATCGAATGACAAATTTTTCGCGAAGAATAGAATGGGTTATAATTTACTCGGGCACGAGAATTTAATTCAATATCGACCAATATTCATTCGGGGTATCAAGATTTTACAGAATAAAGTATCATCAAAAATAAGAAGTCAAATTGGTTAAAAACAATTAACCTAAATGTACTCACTAAAATTTATAATAATTAAATAATATAAATAATAAAAATTATATGTAATAATGAAAATAACAAATTTATAATAACTTATAATGCCCTATAAATTTTCATAGGCTCTTGTTAGTTTAATAAGGACAATATTTCATTTATTATTCTTTAAATTACAAAAATGTGTCAAAAATATATATATATATATATTTATTAACCCTTTTTCTAAAAACTTTATTGCCTTATCCTATGATTTCCAAAATTCGAAACTTATTTATCACGTGATTGTGTTAATACACTTCCTTCAAGTTGCCAAATTTCGTAAAAATATAAATATTATTTAGCCTAACATTTTATTAAAGCCTGTTTTTAAATCGTAGAATATGTGGATAAAAATCTCTAATGAATAAATAAATTTCCTTAAGACTTTAGACAATTTTAAGAAATTATTATTAAATACATACCAAATTTTATTTGAAGCTAACCTTAATTAAATATTAATATTTGTGATTTGTTGAAATTCTTCTACGAGTTTAAATTTAAAAAATAGCAATCGTGTTGTCATCCGCATTTGGTGTAAATGTCAGACAGGTCACATGCGGTTGTGAGGTAGCGTTAGCGTTCGGGTGTAACGTAAACAACCTTCCTGGGTGGATATTACGTCACTCGCGTTCGACCCAGTCGGTTTGGAGACAACGAGGCGCACGGTTGCTATTATATTACTACGCCACAGGCTACGATACAACACATTCGCAGCGGCTGTCAAAATATGTTGTTGTTTGGCTATAGCGATCACATGTATCGACTAAGTGACCTTCCTCCCACTATAGTTAGTTTGCACGCCATAAAGCACGCAGTAATAATTATATTACAGATTACGAATGATCTGTAATTTAGATACCGAGTGACAAATAATTTTATAAATGATCTATACCGAGAGAAAAAGTTTCATTGATTCACGGAAATGTTTGCCAATGAAATGAAATACATGAATTTCGATCACTATCTTTTCTTTGAATGATTTCAAACTCAATGAAAAGTAGTGACATTGATTCGAAGAAACATTTCTTTAAACCAATGAACCTTTTTCATTGATTTCAAAGATGTCGTCTCTGATTCAATGAAACCTTCTTACCACCTCAAAATTTCGAAACCTATTTTTTCCTGAAGTACGCAGCAGATAAAGCTCAAATTTTGTGAGTATGTAAAGAAGTACGGCAGAAATAAGTTAAGCTTCTGACTCCTCGAAACTCGAAGTCGTTCGTTCGGGAGAACCGGAAAACAAAAAAGTTAGGTTAGGTGCGAGAGAGAGATCAATGAAAACGTTTCTTTGAACCAATGAAAATGTCTCTTTAAAACAATGAAATTGTTTCTTTGTTATATACTCACTAAGTAAATCTTTATTTACAGACAATGAAATGTTCTCTTTGAAATTCAAATGCACTATTTCATTGAAATCAAAGAAATATTTCGTTAAAATCAATGAAAAAAAATCAATCCACCCATTTCTTTGGCGTTAATGAAATCTTTTCGCTCGGTGTATAATTTGCAGAAAAATTTAAATACACCATGAATTTGCCATTCACTTCTTTTACAAGTATATCGAATTTTTCATTATTTAACTAAATAGATTAACTCATCATAAAGGAAGCAAAAATACAATTAAAAAAAATTTATAATCAATATTTTCGACATTTTTTTTTTTATGATTGAATCTCGTAATCATTTAATTTATATATCGTCTGTATATTTCGTCCTTTTAATATTTAAGTTTGACATTAAAAAGCGCCCGTTATTAAAGAAACAAAAAAAAGTAATTTTTCTAATAATCTATAATAAATATTTTCAATATTATTTGCTTTTTTAAAAATGATTTAATGCCGTGATCATTTGATTTATATATTGTCCGCACATTATGTCCTTTTGATATTTGAATATGATATTAAATAGCGTGCCATAAAGCAGTAAAGTACACACTCATAATTATATTACAGCATTACAAACGATCTGTAATTTAGATACTGAGTGAAAATACTAGATAAAAAGGTAATTTTCTAAATGATCTATAATTTGCAGAAAAATGAAAACATACCATAAATTTTCCTTTCACTTCTTTTACAAGTGTATCGCATTTTTCTTTTCTTAACGAAAAGATTAACTCTTCATAAAGGAAGCATAAATAAAACTACTTTTTTTTAAAAATAATCTATAATATATATTTTCAATATTTATCGCTTTTTTTGATGATTTAATTCCGTGATCATTTGATTTGTATATTGTCTGTATATTACGTCCTTTCGATATTTAAATGTCAAATAATAAAATGAACCTCGAATTTATGATAAATGACAAAATAAAAATAATAATAATCCAATCACAACATAATAAAGTATGTTAAATAAATTTAAAAAATTATCAATTTATCCAATAGGAATTATAATTATAATTTGCAACATTCGAACCAAAATAATTACTTTGTCAACAAAATCACGATTACTACTACTACTAATAAAATTAATTAATAAAATTATCTCCGAGTTTGCATTATTGGAAAAATAATTGTATACATTGAAATTTGCACGCGTATGTCGTTTATCCATCGTACGCTTGAGCTATAGCTCGAAGTGCAAGGTCTGATGCACGACCAAGGGATGAAATACTCCTACAAACTGCGTCGCAGTTTCACAGCGGCGCACACAGTCGAGCGCGAACCAAACGAGAGATGAGAGTAGTTGAGGCTTTCCTCTCCCTTTAAACCATCCCTTCTCACGCTCTTCTCTGCTCCGGTGCTGCTATCAGTGCACTCAAGATCTCGACGCGGGTCGACGGCGTTGCATCGACGAGAGGCTGCGAGGATGAGGAAGAAAGGGGGGAGGGAAATTCTGAGTCAGTGGTGGTCGTACTCAAGAGCTTCAGCTTCAACCTCTATAAGCGAATTGCTGGTTCTTCCTCATCCTCTTCCATAGTAGTAGAACACTCAACTACTGCGTAGCTAAGCAAAGAACGGGGTAATACGAGTCAGCTTGTTCTTTAAAAAATTAGAATTCTCCATTAATTTTTTTTTCTCATTCACTAAAATTTAATAAATAATTTGTATAATAAATGGTATAGTCACATTTTTAATTTGATTAACGTGATAATTTAATCTCATGGTTTTATTTGAATTAATATAAAATCCTATTATGTTAGCATTTGAAGATGAAATTTATTTAATGGCTGGCCTAATAGGATTATATTTCGATCAAATAAAACTTATTGCATATAAATAAATCAGTATTAATTTTGGAAAATTTATTTGATTTAAAGAAAATTTAATTTATTTGAAATAAATCCAATATTTGATTGAAATAAATGCACGAGACCCATGTATTTGGGTGCCGGCTTTAAATGGAGAGCATTTTTTATTTTATTATTCATAACTACTGATCATATGATTTATTCAATAGTTATCGTTTATATGATTTATCTGCAAGTTTTTTACAAAGTGTTTCATTTATTTTATGGTTCATGAGAAAATATTAATTTTCTTGTAATTTATATCGAACCCGCCTGAAAAATCAGGATTACGAATATTCTGAATTTTAACTGACTATATTTTTTTTCGAAGGTTCAATAAATAAAAATCTGGATTTACGGCCAAATTTTTACAGAGACCTTGATTTTATATCTTTCAGAAAGTCAATATTTTCCCTTACAAGGCAAACAAAACTTTTTTTTTTCTTCGTGGAAATATAAGCAAATATAATTATTACAAATTTACGACGATTGAATTATTAACCCGCACACAATTAAACCGCGTAATTATTAAAATGCATATAACCTTTTCCAATTATTAATCCTAAGAATTTTTCATCAAACTATTCACTTTTAATGACAGTGCATTTTTATTTTCTATCGAACTACTCTTACTGACAATGACATTTTTTTTTTCGCTTTAGAGAATGATCAGAATTACCCGACGACCCGCATTGCCTCTTCATGGACGTGGATAGTTCGTAGTGATGGTAGTAGCTGTGCCGAGAGTTGAATATTCATTCGCGTTACATATGGATCAGCTCTGAGCGGCGCTAGGGCGGCATGAACGAGGTAAGAGGAGACGAATGAGGGGGCACGAGGAGTGTATAGAGCGAATTGCGAGTAGCGAGAGAATATAGAGATAGAAAAGGGGGAGGAAAGGGGGGTTTAAGCGTTAGGTCCGCGAGGGACGCAACGAAAGCTCTTGGGAAGCTCGGAAAGGGCTGATGGAAGGGTACACGACGTCTTCGGTTGAGCTTCGAGGGTCGAATATTGCGTCTGCTCAAGCTAGCCAACCATAACTTGTCCCTCACCATCGAAATCCTCCATTCAAGTTCTATAATACACTATATAGTATATGTGTTATTATTTCTACTTAAAATACGTGTAATATAGAAATCTCGGTTCACTGTCGCGAGGATAGCTGTCGTCGAGCAATATCGAGGATCGACGGGGCTCTATTCCCGAGCTGAGAAAGAGAGCAGGAGGATTGAATGAGAAATCATTCGGTTACACTGGAAGGGCCTGGAGCGATAGTATGAACGATCCGTTGAATCGCTCGATTCAGTTCTGAACCGATAGAGGCCGAGGGAATGGAGGAGGAGGAAGGTTGAGTTATTTCGTGAGATTACGGATGGGAGACTCGGATATCTATTCTCCGGTTGGTGGATGATGGCGTGGGAGGGAAGGATGAGAATGCAGAGAATGGGATAGGATGGCAAACTTCGTATAACAATTGTATTTTTCTTAATGCCCAGTTATTGTTAAGTAGCTTGAAAGTATTTTGAAATAGTAGTAGTTAGTCGTGATTTATTAACAAAATATGGATAATTATTTTGGTGTGTATATTGCAAATTATAATTATGGTCATCATTTCTATTGACTTACATTATACTTTGCTAATTGGCCATCGAACGCAGTCCTTTAGCCTATTTTTATTTTTTATTATAATATCGAAGAGTAAGAATTTCCTTTTGCTAATTACTTGCCACTTTGCTAATTGGCCATCGACCACGGTCGTTCAGCTTTTTTCTATTTTTTATTTTTCTTTATTTATTTATTTTTTTTATTTTTATTTTTTATTATAATATCGAAGAGTAAGAATTGCTCTTTGCTAATTACTCGCTACTTTGCTAATTGGCCATCGACCGCGGTCGTTCAGCCTATTTTTATTTTTCATTTTTCTTTATTTTTTATTTTTTTATTTTTTTATTTTTATTTTTTATTATAATATCGACAAGTCAGAATTGCCCTTTACGAATTACTTACTGCTTTGCTGATTGGCCATCGACGGTGGCCCTTCAGCCTATTTTTATTTATCAATTTTTATTAATTTTTTTTATTTTTTATTTTTTTTAAATTTTTATATCGAAGAGTAACAATTGCCCTTCTCACAATCGTGCGACTTTACTCACTCATGTGGAAAAATCATTTATAAGGCAATGTATATAATCTATATAAAAAAATGGACATCTAGAATGTCTATATGTTGCATTTAACATATATATAGAATTTATATAATCTCAAGATTAAAAAAAATTCAAATATATAAAATTTAAATAAATTCTATATAATTTATAGATGCTTTAAACTAATTTTTCTAAAATCTTCAGATTATATAAATTCTACTATATATCTCTCTATATTATAAAAAGATTTCGCCGTCGCCGTTAAGAATCGAGCTATATATAAGCCATTCCAAGTGAAGTCCCTTTCCATGTTTGGTCTACCTGGACCGAATTTTTTTAAGTCCCCCAAGGGCCCAGAAGCTCGGACTTTTATAATTCCCTTCTGAGATCAATAAAAATACATATGTATTACATATAACAGGTCAAAATTTTATATGTCCATTTTCTTATACTAATCTATATATTTTTATAGAATCTTGATATAATTCTTCTACGAAGGGCTAATTTAGTAAAGTCCATTCCCCAGAACTCATTTAACATCATTACCAAAAATTAACCCATAAATCTCCCTAAATATTCAATCGAAGATTATAGCCAATTTTGTGGCGTGTTATTCCAAGAATTTAAAATGAATCTTGAAAGAGAAATGCCACGTCACTAATGAGAAGAAGAGCGAAACGTATTGTGGCTGTCTTAACGCGTATGCCAAAGTGCCCAGATCTTCCCTTCCCTTTCTCGGGCTGAGGAAAAAGCGACGTGTCCCTTCCACCCCGGAAAGGAGCAGAAGAAGAAGAGGAAGAACCAGAAGGATGGGTTCTGGTCACGGTTGTAATCTGGGGCTGCAAGGGATAAGAAAGCTACGAGGGGGAAGAGCATCCAGGGCGGAGAACTCTGTGGGATAGTTCACGGTACGTCCCTCTGTCATCAACAGGCAACCTCTTCTTTGACAAATACGCGAGCCATCCTCTTCGACACTAATGCCACATCATCCTCAGGCACCGCGAAGGGATATCTCGTTCTTCCGCAGTAATTTTTTGCAACCCCTGCAGAAAATCTGTTCGTGCGTACGCCAAACGTTTTCTCGTTGACTACTAAAATTTTTCGCAGTCCTTCCATCGCGATTTCGATGCTTCATCCCGACACAACTTGGGTTGTCGACAAGGGACGACAAAACCAAAAGAAAAAAAAACTGAACCGAGGAAAATCGAACGTTTAATTCGAAGTGTCTCACGAAGTGGATCAGAGAATTCTGTAGATACTCCTTCTCCTCTTGGCCTGGCTACTTCTGGAGAGGCCATCCTAGCATTCGAATCTCAGCTACGTTCTCTACTACTCTGTCATGGCTGCTGCTGCTTCTGCTTCTGCTCGATCAAAGAAAAGAACCCTTTTCGCTTAGCGGCCATTTCGTTCATTTCCGGCTTCGCACAAGCGGCATGAACGCGATGGGATGGAGCAGGAGATCCATTTGCCAGTTCCCTGTCGACGTCGTCGTCGTCGTCGTCATCGTTGTCCTCTTCTTCTTCCTCTGCGTCGCTACCTCCTCGATTCTCATCGTCCGCGGCCACAGCTTTCTCTCATCCTCCCGTTTATTCTCTTGGTTTACTTCCTCCGCACCTTCTTCCTTCCCCGAGCCAAAGCCATTGTGTGTCCTCTCTCGATCCTACTTCGTCCCTCCAGAATCACCTCATAGCGTCTCCCTTGCACTTTACTCCTTTTCATCCTCTCTCTGTCTCTTCATACCTCTCGACGTTGCTTCCATATACATAGTCCGAGGGAGCAGAGAGCTTCCAGTCACTCGTCGGTTTACATTACTCCCTGGAGAGAAGAGTGCCCGCTCATCCTTCTATTTAAAGCGGCCATTAAGCCACCGTAATTATCGCTTTTCGATTCCAATTTGATTCATAAAAGCCATCCACCCCGTGAAACGCTCGACTTTCGGAAGCGCGTATAGAGCTTTTCACGAGAAAAATTTCTTGAAAGTTCCTTTTAGAATAATGGAAGTACGAGGGTAAGAAGAGTATTGAGATTGAGCATATAAAATTAGAAATTTCTTGAGAGGAAGTTGAAATGAATTGTAAGACAGAAGAAATCAAAGTTCCTTGCATGTCAAGGAATTACGGTCTGTACATCTATGGAAATGCTAAATAATTTTACACTGAGAAAAATATTTGTTTAAATACGGTCCAAGCGATAAAATTGGTTGAGCCAATAAACTATCTAGATCAGTTGGTTGACTACCAACGAATTGGGTGTCACAACCAACTAGTTTATCGGCCAACAAAGAAATTGGTTAACCCAACCAACTTATCCGCTTCGAGCATATTTAGCCATGTGAGTTGCTTAGTTGCTTGCATTGTTAATTTTTCTATAGGTTCTTCACATACTACAGCTTCACATACTACAGTAGCTGCACTGATGGAGAATGATTCATATAGTGATCAAAAACCTACTGTTTTATCGCTGTCATTATTACTCACATTTACACCTGATAATATTTACACTGAATACGGTAAATCGACAATTTTGTACAACCATATGTAGAGCAACAAAATTATGCAAAAGCAGAAAATTGTTCACTTGTCCGAACGTTTCGATCAAACTATTGAATGGTTTTGCAGCTTTTGTGCCTTATATCATGTTGAAATTGGCGTTCTCTTTAAAGGATCAGTATCCTAATAATGAATGTATAGCTTGATATAATTTGCTGCTACCTACACATAGTTTGAACCCTTTGGCATTGCCCGATACAGTTTGAGGGATGCTCGGCTAACCGAAATACGTCGGAAATTTCACGCTCGAATAATTGAGTTTTATATAGTATGAAAGGACTGAGCGAGGAAGAACGATCGAGCGTTGGTTAACGAGCGTAATTGCAGCGTCAGCGGCCAATCGAGCGTTCCGGCGACGCCACTATGCAGGACAGCAGCAGCAGCGGTAGCTCTTGCTGCTACAGGGGTGATTGCGGATAAAGTGCGTTTTATCGGCCGCGACAGGGTCCGCGTGTAGCCACCAACCGCTCGACGTTTCCACAAAATTCTCCAACCTACACTGTAACTACACGAATATTACCTGTATTCCTTTACCACACCTTTAACAGGCTTTACTTCATGCAGCTCAAGAATTAAAGGCTCTGTATATCAGCAAAAAAATTCCGAGTCCCTAATTCGCTCAACAGTCATGGAAAAAAAATTACCAGTGTCCATTGAAGATATAAAGAAAAAATGTAAACTTGAAGAAACGCTGCTGCATTTTTATTCAATGCGGCAAACCATTTGTTGGGGTCATTCGCACAATCGTTGGACAGGTAAACCATCTTTTGGTCTGTTGGCATTTTTTTAGCTCCTCCGAAGATCAGATTGGGTATTAATTCAGAAAATCTTCTAAACGCCTTTTCTCACATTTTCGATTGCACTATTCGATATATTCTCGAAAGTAAAACAAGACGAGTGGAGTTCCACTTGCCAAAAGTTGTAGCAAAGTTATTCACACGTTTGCTCGAATGCTACCAAGAGAGAAAGAAAAATATAGTTGGAGGGTGAAAAGTTCCTTCAGGATTTGAGAGCAAAGTAGGTTTACTCAACGAGTCTCTCATTCTTCCTTGAATTTGGCGGCAAAAAATTCAGAAACTCTAATTCGCTCAACAGTCACGAAAAAAACATTACCAACGATCGAATTTTTATTCTATGTGGCAACCATTCTTGTAATGTTTTCTTTTTTTTCCATTGGATGTGAAAACCATCTTCTGGTCTTTAGGAATCGTTTTCGCTCCTCCGAAACAGAGACTGTGTATTAATTCAGGCTAAATCCTAAACGCCTTCTCTGACATTTTCGATTGCACTCTTCGTTCTATTCTCGAAACTAAAACTAGACGAAGCGGAGTTCCACTTGCCAAAAGTTGTAGCAAAGTTATTCACACGTTAGTTCGTGTGCTACAAACAGAGAAGGAAGAATATAGTTGGAGGGTGAAAAGTTCCTCCAGGATTTGAGAGCGAAGTAGGTTTACCCAACGAGTCTCTCATTCTTCCTTGGATTTCGCGGCAAAAGAATTCTCGTTGGTGGGTTATACCACCTATTTCTTTGCCTCCCGTCTCTAAAGCACCTCGTAATGCGCTATTTAAATGTACTCTGTGTGTTGGCACCCGCTCGCTCTTTCGCCGCTGTTTCCTAGTGGCAAAACAGAGTTACGTGGGCGAAAGACTCCCGGATAAGCAATGAGAAGGAAGGTGGAAGGACGAGAAGGGTAAGGGGAAGGAAGAAGAGAACGAGGCCAGTATGGGCGGGAGGGCGAAAGGGAAAAGGGAAGAGAAAACACACGAGGGTACGAAGCTCACTAGATTCCCTCTCTCTCTATCTTTCGCTCGGATACTCACAGTTTTTTACCCACTAGCGTCGAGGCCGCAAACGGAGCCACCCCGACGCGACACCGAGGAAACTCCAGGGATAGAAAAAGCCAGAGAGTTTGCCTCGAGAGTCTCTGCTGGGCTCGGAGGAAAAGGTTGGGAGGGAGAGAAGGAGGAGGAGGAGGGTTAGAGCGGGAAACCGGAAGCTCGCGCGAGGACCTCGTCGATGGGAGAATCCTCGTACCTCCCTTCCACTATTTTCCTCTCAGGCGCCTCGAACACTTTCCATCGAATTTATCTCTACCTCGCAGACACTCTGTACTTAACTTTTTTTACCACGCGCATTGGTATATCAACGTGGAGTTGATAATCCGCTGTGCATGAAGCATATTCTATGTAAATCGGCGGGATCTAATGACATTTTCTTAACCTTTACTAGTCCAATTTAAATTCATACACAAATTATAGGGTACACTAAGAAAAATCTATGCCATTGATTAAAAAGAATTCGTTTGCGGGATGCCAAAAATACACGTTGTCAATTTAAGAATAAGAACTAGAGTTCATTTAAAAACACTTGTTTTTGGCAACCCGCAAGCGAATTCTTTCTTAATCAATGAACTTTTTTTTATTAACTCTACCACTAATTATTTAATACCGACTAAATACTTTTGTCACTTAAGAATTAAACACGCAGTTCATCTCTCGCGGTGAGAACATTTGTTGACGTAACTGTGATAAGTTGATGTAAAATTGACTCCAGAAACCCAGTATTAAAAAAAATTAATTTTTAATTTCGATTGAATGAAAAAAAAAGTTGCCAACTGCATAACATCAGTGTTTTTCGTTCTGTTTTTCACATATCGTTGATATTTCACTTTCCCGTACTAAAACCAAGTAATTTCCGTATTGTTCCAGACACAGAAGCTTTATTTCCGGGTCTGGTTTCTAGTATCAGAAAAATACCAAGCAAAAGAAGCAACTTTGGGTTTGGTAGATGTCGGATTGAGCTCACGAGCTTCAAGCAGTGTCTCTTTCTCTCGGTGAACGCGGGCGCAGAAAACATATCGCCCCTGTGAAACTGTCGTTGAATTTTCGTTTCGGGGAAACAGGCAAGAGATAGCCTTGCACGTCTAGCTCTCGCGTCTAGATTGCGTTTCCTGCTGCTACGCTGTCTGCTCCTCTTTTTATGCTCTTCGCGCTCGCCCCAGAAGCAGAAGCAAGACCATCCCTTATTTTTCTTCGCAAGGTCTGTCGCGCGAGAGATCACCGAGCGGTGAGACAGAGAGATATAGAGGGATGAGGAAGAGGAGGAGCTTCCCGAAGGGACCACACAAAGTCCCGAGCGATCGGGCGTAACGCCGCCGTTGGTTTCGCCCGTTAAACGCATTCCGAATGCATTATCCGCAGTAATAAATCGCGGTCCACAGCGTCGTAGATCAATAATTCCATAGCTACGTGTGGTAGTGGATTCTGGGGGTTGAGAACGTCGTTGGATCGTCCTGGGTATCCTTTTGTTTGAGACAGAAAGAGGGACACCCCTCTCTAAAACCACGGCGAAGCCATCCCCTAGTTTGCTTAACGTCGTTGCTTTAGTATTCCGCGTGTGAAACGCGACCGGCGCTTTTCTTTATCCGACAAACGTCGAACGTGTCCACAGGATATTTCGCATTTACGAAAAGCCACGAAGAACGGATTGCTAATGCCTCTCGAGAGCATTCGCGGGGTTGAATCTCTCTCTTTCTCTCCGCACACGTGCCCGGATTCACGTTGAATAATATCCCTTCATTCGGTAGCTACGCGCGCGCTTTTCTTTTCATCTCTCTTCACCATGCTCCGCTGGCGGCTCTGGTGCTTCTCTTTATTACTATGAGCGAGCGAAAGGTCCAGACTAAGAGAGAGAAAGAGAGATAAAGCTCTCGAGCTCGCGCACTTCGAGTTGATGAAAAAGTACTTAAGCCGATTTCACAAACCGTGCGAGAGACGAGTGTGACGAGAAACGCTAGCTGTCCAGGCATTTTCGGAAGAGCAACCGTTATAAAAAAAAAACTGAGCTTTGCGAGCACTTTTTTATACCCTCGTATCTTTCGTTGTCTCTCCCTCTTCATTTTTGGAATATAGTTTGTTTTTAATAGTGATAAATTGTTTCATTTAGTCGTTCCCTCACCAGGCGCTAATGCTGTATCACTCAATGCGAGCCTCCCCTCGCGTTTAACTGAAAATATCGTCGCACGTGGGTAGAATCACCGCTCAATATTAAGGGGATGAAAGGGGCGAATCGTTCGGTCCATAGAAGCTTAAGTATTATATATCGAAGCGATCATCGAGCTTTTTCACTATGTATATACTATATCCTGTACCATAGGTTTTTTTCTCACTCATTGCATTTTCGTTTTCCTGTCTCTAGCTTTTCAGCAGCGCTTTTCCAACGTTCAACACACCACACGTAATTATTCGTCGCGTTGGGCACACGATTTCCGGATGTCGAGCCGAATGAAAGCTACGCGCCGTTTTCCAACCAGCCTCCAGCACCGTCATCCGCAACCGACACTCCAACCCGCATCGAAACAATGCACACCGAGCGAATATTACCCCGGTTAACGATTCAGCCGCGAACGAACGAACGAACGAATGAACGAACCGACGACTACACGACGCTGATGCCTGCGACTGCAACACAACGATTTCTGCTTGCCAATACCCGCTCTGGATTTTACGGTAAATCGTTGAATATATTTTTCATTAATTCGCATCACGTTCATCATTCTTCCGCATCGATCTCTCATATAATATGTCGATTGGTTATGCTCCCGGTGGCGGTGTACACGTCTGGCTTTTGCCACACAATAGGCAAACGCTCAGCAAATCCGCTCAACCAAAGCTGCGAATAATACGATAATATTAACAATTTTCCAATAAATGTAGATAATTTACATGCCCTTTACAAGATACAAGCTAAATCCAGCGTAACATACGCCGCGGGCCGGCCATGCAATTAACGTAAGTCGTCCGCGATGTAATTGATTAATAAATATATCGCTGCATTCATTTTGTATTTCCGAATATGCTTTATTCTTCAATTTATCGATGTATCATCAATTTTACAGCAAATACAGTTTGTATTTTCACTCGTGCGGTTGGAAATTCCTCGTGAAAAAAGTATTCAAAGATTTCATATGTATAGTATTCAATGATATGGCGTCGAAAGCTTGTGATGTTTATTTTACAGTCGATTTTTTTTCAGCGACGATCGGATGAAGAAAGTGTGGCAAAAGCGATGGACATTTAGAAACAATCGTGCTCTCCGAAGCGTGTAACCGAGATTGGGCAAGGACTCTTCTCAGCCTCGTTTCTAGCGTCACAAAAGCGACTCCCACACATGTACAAACCCACACACATGTACAAAATCAAAAGGAAAGAGAGTTGAAGGGTCATTCTGGCAAGCGTAGCTGCTGCTAAAGTGTATACCAGCGCTGTTTCTGTTTCCTTCGTGGCTTTCGCCGGAAAGACGGAATTTTCGTGAGCCTTTGAGCGAGAGAACTGTAGCGAGCAGCAGCAGAGCAAAACCCTTGTGAGAGGGAATGAGAAAGATGGAATTCGAACGTAGTCCCAAAAAAAGGAAAAAGTGATCCTCAAAGAGCTGACGAGTGAAATATATTACGAAGGAATGGAGCTCTCGTTGACTCGTGCGGAAAAAGTGCGGAGAAAGTGCAACATAGGTACAACATATCACTCACCGTGCGAATGAGCAATATAGGCGTAGAGAGAGTAACTAGGGTACTGAAGAGACATGGAGCAACAGCGTCAAGCTGGATGATAGCAGACCACAGCGGCTCGCTGCCGGAACACAAGCCGCGAGCGTGCGGAGCGGCAGGAGATCATAAATAATGTCTGGCGGGGGTTGTTGGGGTTGAGGCCAAGGGGGATGAGTGGGATGACGCGCGTCGCGGAACATGTGGGACACACTGTATATTAGATGACCAGCGTCCAGCGCACTATTCAATTCTCGCTGTGTACGTTCTGTCCACCGCCGCAAATACGAGCCCTTCTCATCTACCAACACTTGCTAACCAAGAGAGCTGAGTTCCTGCACGGATACGAGCAACTCGAAATGACCGAGACACCGGGGTGAACGGGATTCGCGTCTCGCAATATCCAGTATTAATGCACCTCCGCAGAACCAAGGAAACCATCTCTCGAGCTGTTGCCTATGTATACCATCATCTAATTTCAACGAGGTCTCACAGCGTGACGAGAGAACGACGTGTAATTAAAGTAACCCGCTCACATGACAAAGGATACGGAAATTGAGAGACGTCGAGAATGGAAATTGGAGAATGGAGAGTGGTAATCTTTTAATTACATTTGTAATTTACATTTGCAATTTATGAAAATATCATGGAATATTTGCGGTGAATGCAAAAATGTATGAATTTTGCTTTTGCTTATAGATTCGCTGTAACTAATTTCCTAACAAGAAAATAGATTTTCTAAAAAATATATATTTTTAGAAAATATTTTTATATTTTTTAGAAAAATGGCAAGAGATTCTATGAAATTCATTTATGCACAATAAATTATAAAATAGATAAACAAATAGTGCTTTCGAAAGTAATAGGGTGCTTAAGAATCTGGAGGGATGTTGGAAATGAATTGGAAAATCCATCTGAATTAAGGAACACGATAATACTATTCAATGTGATTTTGGACCAGCATCAAGTTAAATCCAACGAAAACATTATCTTTGTTTCCATACCAAGAGTACATTTTTCATGCAATCAAGCCAAATATACGATTCTCAAGAATAGTTCCTGACTCTTCGAAGGGAAATACATCAACTCGGGAGCTGCAAGACAGAAAAGGTAAAAGTAACTGTTTTTCCCGCAACACGAGATAAATTCGAATCAAAGAATATTTTTATCTGATATAAAACTTGCATCAAGTTTTATAGGTAATACGAAAGAAGCCGCACGTTGCATCCAGCGTGTTCTGTGTCCCGTACGTGGAGTGAGAGAAGGGGGATGAAAAAAAATCGCGCAAAGTATCTCACCCCTCGTGTGTGCCGCCGCGACGTCGGCGTCGTCGCGACGCTTCTCCGCACACGTTGTGCCGCTTTGCGGAGTCGAGCTGACGCGACGGAATTGCACCAGCCAATCGGATAAGTGCATTCCTATAGAGAGACTAGGAAAAAAGTGAGCGTGAGAGGAAACGGTGGACGAAGAGAGAAGGAGAGAGAGATGGAGGGAGGAAAGAGCGAGAGGATCTCGAGAGATGTCTCGTCCAATCAGATAGGATCCTTTGACGTTTCTCATGCCCTATCGCGCGATCTTCGCAACCTGTCTCAACCCCCTTTCTCTCTTTGCAGCCCCCATCGTACACTCGTTCTTCCCAAGGGTGCAGAGAGCACCGAAGACCTTCCATACCGTTGCGGGCTTTCTCCACCTACACCCCGGAGGGAGTCCAACGACAAGCTTCCAAGCATTTGCGAAAGAAACGAGTGAGAGAGAGAGAGGGAGAAAGGGGATGATAGAGAAACGGCAGAGACTACCAAAGGGGTGAGTTTTCTGTGGTGCTGCATAGCCGGGGGGTATCACCGACGGAACGTTGCGGAGGAGGCAAACTAGGGAGAAAGATAGAGAAAGACGCGAAGGCTCTGCATAAAACGACAAGTGAGGAGAAAGCCGCGAGAAATGAATCAAACGCTCCGACGTTTCAATTATTTCTCAGAAGGAGACGAGATAGAAAAGCTCGACCCAAAGCGGAACAAGCTTGCTTGCGGTCGCGGTTAAAGATGCTCTCAAGCAAAGAAGTGAGACGGCTATTCCCGTTCCTCCATTTTTTTTTACTTCCGTGTAATACCGCATCACGCGCCGTTACCCTGTCGAAGATAATACCCGCCAATAAGAAAAACAGAAGTGTACAAGCGAGAGGAAGTTGCGTGCCGGCCAACCCGAGTAAAAGCCTTAGCAAGAAATTTCACTGTCTCCGCTTTCCATCTCAGAGAAAAACAACGATGGGGTAAAAATCGCTTTGTAATGGCTACGTGATATACGAACCAATCTCGTCTGTGTATCCAGCCGATTGAAGCCGTTTTTCTTGGCAATTGTTCTTTATTTACGATGCGAATTGACTGGAGATTAAATCGCACAGTCTGTTACCGCCCGGACTGATTATCGTTACGAGATATGCGCGAAGCTTCATCGGGATTAAAGGCAGCGTAATACTCCAGCGATCGCGGACATCCAACAGCAGCAGCAGCATCAGCAACAGCAGCTAGACTAATCGGATAATCAAGTTCCACACAAAATAGGCGAGGTAGTGAGGCAGGCAGGCGAGCAAGCAGACTCTGATCCACCGACCAGCTTCGCAAAAGCTCTCGACCGCGGCCTACGGACCACCGCACCGAGCGCAAACCTCTCGCACCGCTCGCTCTCTCAACCGCTCTTGGTTGTGCAACGCCGCGTCCTACCCGCGCATCATCGCTATTCCCTGATTAACGTCGGTAATCAGAATCGGGAAGGTAACGAGATTACGAGTGGGGAGAGAGAGAGAGGGAGAAGTAGGGACGGAACCAGCCAGCAGACCACCACTTCCCCGCAGGAAAGGGGAGGCCTCTCTGCTTCGCAGCTCGCGATTCTGACGTCCCGCTCCGTTGATTGAAGCCGAAGCTGAAGCGCAAGCTCGATGACGTTGGTTTCGTAGCAACAGCTAAACCTGGGGAAACGTTCATACCATACACACCACGATGCTATGAACGTGCTTGCAACCGTTACGAGAGAAGCTACCACCTGTATAAAGCCTTACGCCTTCTACATACATATATGGGAACCTACCTACCTACACGTGAATTCTCGTCGATTCATCGACCAATTCATCGATCCACTTCTGCGCAGCCACTCATTAATGCGAATGCCTATTACTCGTGAACCCTAAGTGTGTACGAGATGCAATCGAGTATCTCGAATAGTGGAGCGTTGTGTAGTGGTGCGGTAGAAGGAGAACTCGAGTACCTCCGCGTAGGTAAGCTTTCGAACCGACACAGCTACGGGAGTACCTGTACCTCAATCAAACCCCGAGGGTACCAGAGAGAGAAGGCACATAACGATCCAGTAATCATTCGATTTCGAGTTTTATTTTCAGGCTCGAACGATCACGAACGATAAAGTAGGGGAGTTTCGGCTGCAGTGGCGCCCCAGTTATGCAGTCAAATCCAACGAAAACATTATCTTTGATTCCATACTGTACAATTTTCATACAAAATGGTTTTATTTCGAAAGCTGAAAGACAGGAAAGGGAAAAATAACTGTTGTCTCCGCAACTCCAGATTAATTCGAATCAAAGAATATTTTTATATGATATAAAATGTTACGTCCGAAGGCAAACCCTCTAGAGTAAACTGACTGATGTGACACTTCTCAGTGTATAAAGTAAACGGGAGAACCTAGGTAAAAGGGTTTCCGATACATTTATTGTAACGCATCAAAAAGAGTAGCGCGGGCGGGGACATCATAAGGTTTTTAGTCTAGACACGTGTCTTCATAAATCTCAAATGGTCCCGGGAAGCTAATCGCCGAGTAAAGACGTGCATTCTGTCGATCGGGTGACGCGTGGTTGCTTGGTTTTTTTTTCATTGAAGAATTTGGTCTTCTTAATATTTAGAACGTTATGTGAGACGTAACAAAAACATGCTTCAAGTTTTATTTCAGTAATACGAAAGGTCTTTTAGTATCGATTCATCGAGTGTTTCGAGCGTTTGTAACATATCAGCTCAGTGTAACCTGTAATAATGTATGATTATGATATAAAACATGCTTCAAGTTTTATTTTAGTAAGTACAAATCCTAAGTATGTACGAGATGCAATAGAGTATCTGGAATAGTGGAGCGTTGTGTAGTGGTGCGGTAGAAGGAGAACTCAAGTACCTCCGCATAGGTAACTTTTCGAACCGATACAGCTAGGGGTTTACCTGTACCTCGATCGAACCCCGAGGGTATCAGAAAGAGAGGGAAGGCACATAACGATCCAGTAATCATTCGATTTCAAGTTTTATTTTCATGCTCGAGCGATCCCGAACGATAAAGGGGGGGGAGTTTTGGCTGCAGTGGCTCCCGAGTTACGCGGTCAAGAAGTGCCTGGTGATTTCTCGTTCTCTCTACCACTGGGAAAAGCCGGACCTCATTTCGATGAAGCGAAACGGAGGGCTACACTCATCTCTATGTTGGGAAATAACGAACTGCTGGAAGATGCTTCGCTAGCAGCGACGAAGACTTGGGAAGATAGCCGGAGATGATGGAGGTCTTGCATCCCTTGAGATACACGATGAAAAGGGAGATCCTTCTGCTTCTGCTCTCATGAGGGAAAGCATCAGTCGATACGCTATCCAACCAACTGCCTCTCTTATCGACGAAACTACGCTCTTGCGGTCCACGCTAACGATCTCGCTTTCTCGAGATGATTCTTCGGCAGTGAAGCACTCAAAACCCTCGGTGAGAGGTCAACGAGACAAATTTCTACAAGAGTTTGAGGGTATGAAGAGTGGAAAATATATATTTGTGTATCTTTTCAAGAGATATCGGGGGGAGTTGGACCGGCAAACTTATTTTATTGAGAGATTTGAAGCATCTCGTAGTGGAAGGAAACAAAAACTCAATCTGAACTTAGGTAATACAGTTTTTCAAGTTTTTCGAGTTCTTCAGGTGTAAAAATAAATTTTAAAAACGTCGGTACAAGGGCTGATTTTTTATTAAATAACATTTCCTTTAAATAAATTTCAAATATGTCACTAGTTTCAGTAATTATGTTCTACGTAATAATTAACAAAGTTTCTACCAAATCCTTGCCATTTCTATTTTTTAAATATTTAAAAAAGGGCCACTATCTTGCACGACATATTATACTGTAAGATAAAAAAAATTCCGTAAAAGCCCAAAAAATTTCTCGTTCCAATCGCAATAAAAAGTATAAATCGATTTCCTCTATTCACTGTTCAGTGACACAACAATTCCGACTAACTTGCAGTCTCGAGTTTTTATCCATTGGCATTTTTTGTGCAGGTTAACCGCTTAACGATTGCATTTCGACACCCTGCTCTCTCGTAAACATGGCCTCATCAAGAGCGTCCCCCTTTAGATGTATTTTTTTTCATCGTGTTTTGTACTGCGTTTTTTCATTCCCACAACTCGAGTGGTTACGCGCGCGGTTAACGTTTCCATTCCAACGGGGGGAAAACGACGTTATTCTCGTGCGTTTCATGCCTCACTTTCTCTGTCTCTCTCACTCACTCTCTTTCTCTCTTGATGCCTGTGGAGTTGCCGCTACGCTGGTAGTCGACCACCGTGCGACGATGAAACAAATTCGACGGCCCGTAAAAGCGACATTCACCGTTGTAACGGCGGGTCGAGATGGTGCGCGACGCGCGGCTACCCCGCTCGCGATATTAACGCCCCGTGTGCAAACTCATCCTCCCTTGGGAATGGGTTGCGCACACGTTATACCGTACTCTATAACCCTCACTGTATATACACCATCGCGCAACACTAGATAGATAGACGCATATAGATAGAGAGCTGCAAAAGCAAGAGCAGCAAGAGAGGGCATAACATTGCATCGTTTTCCAGCCGGAGAAGGACGAGAAAGGTACGAGAAGGGAGATGAGAGAGGAGTGGAAGGGGGACAGTTGTGTTTTTCGTGAAAACGAGGGTGATACGACGTAAATTCACCGATCGCGCTAAAGTGCGACGGTAACGGTCGACGATGACGGTGGTTGGGTGGTGTTGGCTCGCGGCTCGCATAGTTGGCGGATTTTTCAAACGTCGTTTAACAATTTTACGGGAAAATTCTCGTGTACCAGTTGAGAGAGACAGAGAGGGGGGCAAGGGGGTTAGGGTGAGTTTTACCACGAGGGGGTTGTCGGGGAAGTAAAAACGCGGTTGGGCCCGTGAAGAGCAGGATATGGTGGAGGAGGAGGTTGCCCGAGGGGATGAGTGTTGCCTGTGTGTTGCGAGAGTAGCTAAACCGATGCGCCCTGGACCAAAAGCTGGACATTGGAGGGGCTAACTGCTTCTCTCTCGCTCACTACGATCGTTCGGGATTGTTTGGTCGCGCTTTCGGGCTCGGCACACAACCGCATGGCCACATTCTATCGCGGATATACGATAGGGTAGCGAAACACCACTACCACCATCGTCACCACCGCCGACACACTTCGACCTGGCGCGCTAGGTGGCAAAAGTTTCTAGCCCGCTTCACTGCCGCAGGCCGTGTTAGCGTATATGATTTGCAAGCGGGGTATACATATATACACACACACAAATGGATTTATGTATATGTGTACGACCAACACTTGGCAACGATGACGATCCAAATAAATAAATTAATCGCCAACCCCGAAGCGATTAATCACGCTCCCGCCGGTTTGGCGAGAGAAAATATTTTACCAAACGACCTTTTTTTTGTCGCTGCTCTTTCTGTCTCTCTAGCTCTCTCTGCCTAGGGGAGAAATTTCGATACTTTATTTTTTACGACTCTGGAAATGCGCGGGCATTTGTGAAATTTTATGTCAGTGGACGAGAAGGTGTCACTTGTATTAATTTTATAATCAGACTTGTATTTTGCAAGTCAAATATGAATAATTCGCCTTGAATTTATAATTAAATTCGCATAATTTTCACGAAGTTCATATCGATAATTTAGATAATTTCATGTTTAACATCATGTCGGCATTGTGTTAATAATTTTTAATTATACATTCTCAGTCTGTTTTGCGTTGACAACGGCGGAAAATTTGAAGAGACACTTTTTTAAAAATGCTTTTACTCTCCGCCTCGGGAAGAAATGTCGACCCTTTATTTTTTTACGACTCCGTAAATGTCCAGGCATTTGTGAAATTTTATGTCACCGGACGGAAATATCACTCTGTTTATAATAATTTTATAATCAGAATTATCGTTCGCAAGTCAACTGAACGAGAATAACTCACGTTAAATTCTCAATTAAATTTTCATAATTTTTATAAAGCTCATACCGATAATTCACATAATTTAATATTCAATACAATATCAGTATTATACTATTTTTTCATAATTCTTCATTTCCAGCTCGGCCGTTGAATCCGTAACTTTATAATATTTGACGATAGGAAAAATATAACTTTTCTGTTGACCAAAAATGGGTCCCTAAATTTTCTTACGGCTTCCGCGTATTTTCAAGTCTCTAGACAAAACAGCCGAACCGTATTGATTTTTTTTTAGTAATATTGTATTTTCAATCAAGCTAAATGAACGTGAAGATTTTCAATTAAATACGTGACATTTTTCTATATCCCAGTTGGGACATCTCGCATTACTTAACATTAAGTACCATGCCAGTATTATGTTAATCTTGAATAATTATAAATATTCAGATTGCCGGTTACGTCCGAAACTTGGTGATGTCTCAAAACTTGGCGAGTTTCTGTGAACAATATCAGGGGTAGTTTCAAAGGTCTTGCGGTTCAAGCAAGCTACAAGTTTCGCCAGTTTCCTGTTCGTCACGAGGCGCAGACCAACAGCTTCCGGAAGGTATGGGATCGAGAGCAGTTGGAAGAGCAAGTGAAGCAAAAGGACATGTATACGGTATATAGGATAAGGGATGCAGCGGTTCGATGTAGAAGAAGAAGAAGAAGAAGAAGAGGAGGAGGAAGGGAGAAGGGACGTTTACGGTGACTTAGCAAGGGATCGTTTGGCGTCCGGGATGTTATGACGTATTACGGCTCTGTGTTACACACTCTCCCGCCGGTTGCTCTGCGAAAACAATGTGATTAGTTACTGTAATTTTGCGCAGCATGGCTTTACGCTCTACAAGAGACACATCGTTTCTCTCCCTTTGGCTCTCGTCGCACACACAAGAGTGTGTCGTCGACTCTCTAGCGTTCAAAAGCTCGTGGTGTCTCCCTCGATTCTCTTCTTCCACTCGTTCTCCATCCATTTCCACCGCATAGCTTGCTCTCCGAAGCTCTCTTGTGTATCAGAAGAGGGCCACAGCGTAACGTTGGTAATGGAACGTTCGTTCGACCACTCGATTCTTCTCTTCACTCTGGTCCTCCGGAACCAACGCGATTTCTCGCTCACGCCCAACTCCGTTCGACGTTGAAGCTACAACCAACTGCAGAGAGAAAGAGAGAGAGAAGAAGAAGAGGATGAGAGAGAAATTGAGCCACCCCCACTGTACAACCCTTCTAAAGTGCACAAACGAAGCTCGTTCCACCGTGACTAACAAGTTCCATAGAAGTCTGAACATAGAGTACGGCTATACCACTGATTATACAGCCTCGAGTGAAGAGACTTCTGCTCTCTACCTATATATGTACATACATCGTTACTATTATGTATAGATCTGTATATAAGCAGCCCACCGTGTATATTATAGTATATGCATATGTATATAGATAGGGATATATGTACTCCGCGAATTTAATGAGCGGTCAGGATCGTCGAGCTTCGGTTGGTCCAAGATCCATTGGGAATGGATCAAACTATCCGTACTTGCAACCCTCCCTGTCGTTAGGGGTGCTGCTTCCCCACCCTTTTGGATAATATACCGAATTGTCGATGCACTCCGCGAGCTACAAGTACAGCAATATCGCCAGACGCGCAAAATTATGTCTCGTTTATAGCCGTTTAAATGCGATTTGAATGCGCCTCCAGCATTGTGTACATTGTGTTATCCACTGTGTGTTACAACCCCCATTGAATTCCAAAAATTCGATTTTACCACTATCGCCTCTTCAACAATGATCCACAAACGTTTAATTGTTTTATCACCATTTAAAGATAACAACCTGTGAGCGTACAACACTACGGCTTTATATAGACTCTCGTGCATTCTCCATGTGGAAATTATAACGTGAAAGGGAGGTTGTGACTCTGTCGAAGGGATGGGATGTTCTCGACGATTATCGCGCTCGTATCATTCTCGTCATCGAAGCTGTAACACTCTCTCACTCTCGGGACCTACGTGATTTTAAGCACACACGCCGATTGGCTATTATATTGAATCGCAGAATTACTGCCTCGGCGATAATCGAGAGACTGACGCGACAACTTTGATTACGTCAATCAATGTTTCCATCAATGATAGAAAAAACGTTTTATGCTTTTTGGTTACTCATAACGAAGGCAGGGTAATTAAAATACTTTTCAAAAGTCGGAATAGTATGATTTTTTAAAGTTAAGATCAACTTTGTCAAGTGTCCTAATATTCGGTACCCTAACAGAGTGATTATGGTTTTGATAATTGATCCAATGATTGAAACATCTGCTCAGATTTTATTCAAATTTTTAACCTTCAGAAAATATGGATTAATTTATAGTCTGAACCTTATTAATAAAAATAGTGGAACTAATACATTTTTGCTCTTAAGATTGCAGGATTTTACAGCGAAGAAAGCTGATTGGTTATGGCCTCATGACGACGGACTATAATTCGTAAATTTCAAGATTCAGTGTCTACTTCGACCTGATCCTTACTATGTGAGCATGAAGATAGCAAGATAATAAGTTTTCAGTCAAATTAAAGAATATCAGATCCTAAGAAATTCCTGGATTGTCCATTGAAATTTACGCCATGTTGAGTAAACTACAAGAATAGCCTGAAAACTCGCACAATATTGCTGATAGTATTACATTGTTACAGAATGTCTTAAGAATGCAGAGACATACAGCGACCAAATCTGATTGGTTGTGACTTTATATGAACAATCATCATAATTCGTAAATTTCAAGCCTTACACTGTCTACTTCAACCCGTTCCTCACTCCATAAGCATAAAGACAGCGAGATAATTATTAGCCAGTCACATTCCCATCAAATTAAAGAACATCAGATTCCGAGCAATAGCCGAAGTGTCCATTGAAATTTACGCCATGTTCAGTAAACTGCAAGAGTAGCCTGCAAGCTCTCACAGCATTGCTGATAGTGTTACATTGTTACAGGGTCTAACCACGAGGCGTTTAATTAGCAAAACTACTGGAGGTCGAAATATATACATATATATATATATATACACGCATGTATACACCACGCTTACACTGAGCCCGTAGAGCATCGTCGAAGCTCAGTGAACTAACTTAACGGAAGGGTCAGCAGCAATCTATCCATTGCCGCAGTTGCTGTCTGACCGGCTAACCGGTTAGGCCGCCCAGTAGAACGGAGTTAGTTTGCAAACCCGCTACGGATGCAGGATAGTCGGTCGTCTCCCTGTCTCACACGAGTAACAGTGATGCAGTGTTCACGTGAACACAAGCTGCACCGAGAGAAGCGACAAGGCTCTATATAGGAGCTTTCGGTAAACGTGCGTCAGCGCGGTGTGTGCGGCTGACCATCGTAGGATCTGTACCACTGGAACACTCGGTTTTCTGCTTCTGCAGGATCCCACACAACGTAAACGAGAAAGAGTAGACAGAGTTTGGTCTGTTGTTGCTCCACGCATCAACTACAACGCGACACACTCGTACACGCCTTTCCTAATTAAAATGTTAAGCCGAACAGAACGACGACTATCCTCTAACTAGTTTTCCTCTATCTGCTATTCTCTCTCACTATTTCTCTTTCTCCCTTTTTCTCTTTGCTTGTATAGCGGTGAGAACTCGACGTGTCACTGCTATAACGCATAGTTTACGAGATAGAGTGAGATTTATCACGCTGGACCTCCGTGCGCTTCGCTAAATTCAGCGGTATCGCAACAGAGTACCCGCAGGCGAGTTTTCGTATCGCCAAATTGTCTTTTCGTGTATTCGTCTATCGATTTTACGCGCTGTGTGGAACACCGCGTTGTTTGACAATTTTTTTTTAGCATTTTGCTTACTCATAACGGAAATTTCGTTCTCGTTGATTTTTTTCGCGAAATTTAAATGGAAGTGTACTCAAAATGACCTAATACATCCAAGAAAGGCGATCATATCGAATATCCACTTTGTTTGAAAGAAATAGGTTTTCTACGAAAATTAATTTTTTAATCTATTATGAAAAAGTCGTAATAGATGATGTGTAATGTAAAAAAAAGCCACTGATTCTCAGTTTTTCCATTAATCAAATTTGTATCACTTATTAAAATTAATTCTCGACGGGATTATTATTTTAAATATTCAGTAATAGCATATTACGACCCTAAGCCAGAAAGTTGGAGTTCCTGGCGTATGTGATATAAATAAAATGAAATTGACAATCAAAAATTCTTCAAAATTAACAAACACCAGAGAAAATTGATTCTTAGATAAACATATTAGTATACAGGAACAGTAACTTTAACATTACACGTCGGTAATACTAATCTTATTATATTAGTTATTATTATTATTTTTAATATAATTACTAATATAAAATAAATCTTAAACATGTATATATTGCTCCTCTTTTTAAGAGTTACACTTTCTTGCAATTACATGAAGTCACGTTAAATACACAATTGGTAAACGTACAATTATAAAATTTCAAATCACGTTTTTCAATGGTTACATCCAGGTCATCGTGATCTTGAGCATAGAAATCTCCAATTAGATATCTTTTTTTACTTGGGGGTGGCTCAATATTTGACTGATCTTTGAACGTTAGTTTTATTCCTAGTTTTTCAATAAATAATTTTTTCTGCCGATGTCGGAAGCCTTTGGAGTCGTAATTGGTACGAGTATTGGATTTTTTCTTGCTGTAGTAAAACCACTTTCTACAGTTTTAGCTGAAATGAAGTGTATTATCAATGAAAAGTAGAATATGTGGGTATTTCTGTTATTTAATGATTTTTTTTTGTTTACTTGCTTGAAGGTTGATGAATGTCGTCAGTAGTAAAGTCGTCGTCAAAATCTGTCCAATTCAAATGCAAATCAGAATTATTTTCAGGATCTATGATTGTTTGTGCACTAGTTGATGGCTTTGATTGGATTTTTATTGTAGTTTTTCGGACGGCACTTTTTTACGGTTTTGATTGAGCATTTTCGGTAGTTTTTTTTAATAACACCATCATAAATCATGTGTCTATTGTGCATAGAAGTTTCGATGTAACCTTGCGCTATCATGTTAGAACGCCATCTCCCCAATTGTTTGACCATTTGCATATTTTCTCCTGAATAAGACAGAAGGGTTGCTGATGTTCTTCGAAAGCAGTGACCAGTGTATCTTTTGGAATTCGGTAGATTTAGATAAGAAGCAATTTTTTTCGGCACTGCTCCAATTGTATGCCTCCCAATAGGTTGTCGACCACACTTACCGTCCGAATATTTCATAAAAAAATCTTTCGCTAAACTTATCATGTGGTCTTGATAAAATATATTTTTTTACTTTGTCGTAGAAAAGATTTCCAATGATAAATTGTCCAGTGTAATCATTCTTGTTGTAACTGATTGAGACCAGATTCCAATTATTAGTATGATCTGCAAAAATTTGAATAAATCAATTAAACAATGGTAACAAAATATATATATATTTAAGCAGCCGATATATAACTAGCTATTGCCTTCATGGCTAAAAATTTATCATTAGGAGCTTCATTCATAAATTGCATTATCTGGTTCCATTTAGGAACGAACGCTTTTTTGGGCTTATAACCATCGGCATTTGTCTTTATTATACTTTTTAAGTTCAAAAAGTTACTAATATTGACATGACGATATCAATATTAGTAACTTTTTCGTCCTTCACACTCAGAGTTTTTTTTTAGCCTACTCCATATACTCCACAGCGTTGGTGGTTTGGGTTTCGTTTTTAGGTTTTCAAAATAAACGTTTAAATTATTTTCTTCCGAACTAGATAGAGAATGTCTATTTTCCTCTCGCCACTTTTTGTACGTGTTTATAGACTAGCACGTAGTGATCAGAAGATTTTTTCGATGTAGTTTCAGTCTGTAAAATAACTTTGGCCTCTTCATCAAAATTTCGCAGTACTTCTTCCGCGTCTATTTTTTAGTTTATTTTGCAATTAATATCATTCTAAATTATGTAATTGAATTTGAAAAAATATTCATCATATAGGCCATTTTCGAGATATTAATGTTGTAGTTAAAATAATGAATGATTGAAAAGTACCACCAACAATTTTTAAAAAATTTTGTAATTTGGTGTATCTGTTTGAATTATAGAATCCGCTTTATAGAACAATTTAAATTTTTTTTTTTTTTTTTTGGTTCGCCGAACTGATATAAAATTTCTCGTATAAAATAACAAAATAATTATATTCCAAGATATATATTTTTTCAAGGGTGCTCTATTAGCATCGAATTAACAGAGCGAATCACTTTGAAAATCAGTGCAATGGTGCTCGTTCCGTCGGACGTGTAATGTGGCCGGATATTGCTTTAAACGATGGCGAATTGTAAGGGGTTGCCATAGAGAGTGCGAGTCTCTCGCCGTAACTGCACGGTTAAGGGCTTGTACCACCGACGCCTCGATAGAGATTCTCGTATCGATAACGTCTCTCACACTACGAGCGTGTCTCTTTGGTCGGTTTAAGGGGGCGGCGAATCGGGCCAGCGTGTTGGGTTACTGTCGCTGAGAGGGTGATCTCGACGCTCTTGGTGAATCGCTTGCCCTGCGTCCACATAAACTCCCTCACACCCTTTTGACGACGCTTCTCTCAGGCTGTGCATGAGAACAGGTTAGAGTCCTTTGAAACGTGTTCGACACGATCTGCCTAGAGTCTCACGTGTCCAGAGATGAGGTAACCTCACAGGGCCATCGTCCCTTGGACCTACGACGACCTCAGACGTGTCTGAGCCAAAACTGACCTTAACTACTGCACGCATAACCGTCTAACGAATTTATGAACGAAAAATAATTGAGGGGGATTTTAACGTTGCAGAATTGTTCGAGCATACTAAGTGGCTTGAGAAACAGCTGTAGACACATTACTGGACACTAACTACACGCCTGTCTGCCATATTATATTCGGAACACTGCCCGGACCACCACGCATGACTGCGTGATTTACTCAATGATATACTAAGTGCATTCATGCTTTTGCAGTCTCGCCGACTTAGATGAAGGTAAGACAGTCATTCATAATCATCTTTCGTTGAGGAATTGTGTCATTTTATTAAAAAAACCTTTTTTTAAATTGTCGAATCACACACAAGAGAAAGTAAAATCTGTATACAAAATTAGCTTAAAATTGTGAGTAGTCAATTAGGTGTTTGGCATTTTTTTTAAAAAACGTCTGTATTAATTTTCTCATGAAATAAATTTGTTGATTTTTCCTCACATTGTTATTCTTATTTGTAGTTCGAAAATTATGGATTTGGATGTATTACATAATTCCAACTTGTAATCATTGAGTGAATAGTTTAATAGCAGTGAAAAAATTCCCGGAAACCGAAACTTCGAAAACGTTAGAAATGTATTTTTAATAATCATATATAAAATGCCTATATTAAGTTATTTTTTTCTTTTTTAACTAATTTATTTTAATAATGTTGATTTTTTTTCATATCACAAACTACCAAATACTTACGTGTACCGTAATTTAGTTACATTAATTATTGTTGCGGTAAAAATAAAAAATAAAAATTATGTGTATAGTAGAATTAACCATAAATTTTTCTGTGTGCAAAAAGTGTCGTCAAATATAATTTCTATACAAATGTACACCTGGACTATTGTAAATATAATTATCACTCAATAGTTATCAGGACCATGTCAATTTTTCTCAGTGTAATGCATCCTTATAAAATTTTGGTAAAGTTACAAATTTGCTTGAACACTTGATGAGAAGATTTTGTCTGCGCAGCCACAAGCAACGCACTTTGAGTATTCGGCCAACGGCGACGCGTGTATTAATACCGCGCTTCTATTTCCACGATGCAGTGATACTGACGGATCGCGGCCACAGGTGTTCCGTGTACATCTAGAAGAGCCACGGTAGACGAAGACGAAAACGAAGAAGAAGAAGAAGAAGAAAACGAAAACAGCAAAGACAAGAACGACAAGCAAAACCTCAAGACTTTCGCCTACGAAAATAACGAGAATAGAAATTCTACGAGTGCGAGCGAGGCGAAATGTCTGCATCTACGTTTTGCGCTAAAGAGTCGTGGAAAAGTCCGGAAATAAAGTAAGAGCGAATGGTGCGAAATATACCGCAGTGTAATAATGGAACGCGCGGTGAGAGGATCGTACCAAGGGTAGTTTTGGCTTTATCGCGTCTCAGCTTTGTGTCCTACAGGAGTTTCGCTGCAAAAGATAGGCTTTCTTTTACGTATCTCGAGGACAGACACACGTATAGCCTGTTGTAAAGGGATGATAGGGATTGTTGAAGCTGTATACCAAGCAAGAGAGCCTATACAGTCGTCAAACGTAGAACATAGCTGCGGGGATCGGAGTTTTAACGCGCGTAGACTCAGCTCCTGGAAAATTGTCATTCACCGTAAACAAAACGTCGTGCTCGTAGTCGAGAATCTTCTCTCACAGTATATCTCTGCCTCAACGCTCCATCAAACCTTCTGGGCAGAGGAAACCGGGGCAAGTTGACTCAAATTACATTTTACAATGTAAAATGAGTATCTAAACGCATAACTTCATTGTTAAAAATATTTTGCAAATTAATATATGTATTGGAAGTTATTTTTCAGATACAGTATATTAAATTTCATTTAATATTAAAGTATATTAAATTTATTTACTAAATTTCATTTAATATACAGATATGTCGTAAAATTCCAATAATTATATTATAAACACAAGTTTTATGAAGTATTTAGTATACTGTATATTAATTTTACAACAATTTTTTTTTGTATATTAATTAACATTTGTGTATTAAATTTAATATACGCGTACCCACAAAAAACTTCCAATACTTTGTATTAATTTTCATACAAAAATTTCTAACAGTGTTATTAAATCTTTCATTTTCACAAGCGGAGAAATTTTTCCTACACTAAAAAAAAGATGTCATTGATTGAAAAACAATTTATTTTCTATTAAAATAAAATCTATCATAATAAATATAAAGCGAGGGAGGATTATCTACTTTTTAGCTTCTATTTAGATTATTTTGTCTGTTAATTTTTGGGCTGCCTAAAATAAGCGTTGTAAATTTAATTTTACTTCTTACAATTTCATAACAGATTTAAAGAATGACTCATAAATGGGCAAAACAATACTTTATTGTTTCAATGTTAAATGGGATTGTAACAATAAGAAGTAGAGTTTTTAAAACACTTTTTGCCAGCCCACAGGCGTATTTTTTTAAAAATCAATGACATTTTTTTTCTATTGCAAGGAAGTTTTTTTTTTAATGTTGGCTAAATTGACAATATTTTTGCAAACAGTTGTATTTTAGATGTTCTTTGTTTTTGACTTTCAGACCTTAAGCCAAGTTGTCTGAAACTATTTTCTTCAATTTTGTCATGGCTATCAATTTTTTTTTACTCTCATACTGACCCAGTCTCTTCAGCACCGGCTGCAGTCGACTTCACTTACAGTATTGCTGTCACGCCTGGACACAGTCTTTACGGACAGCCCAGAATGCACCAGGAAACTGCATCGAGGCAGTTAAGGTGTAATTCATCTCACATTCGCTTCACATACAACACATCATTTTGGTTTATAGACATTTTAGAAACAATTAACTTTTCAATTTTTTTCACTAGTAAGACACTCTATTTTTAATAATAAATCATAACTGTATATAAATAAAAAAGAAAAAGAAATTGAGAAGAAAAATGTAATTGACATTATTGGAACTCCACCGCTGGTAAATTTCATTTTTCATCAAATTCGCTAATAGATAAATTACTGAGATAAGAAAATCCTTCGAGTACCAAAATACCCAATCTATTTTTAATAATATATCATGATTATATTATAAATTACAAAACAAATGAGTTCGAGAAAAAAAAATGTAATTGACATTACTGGAGCTCCATCGCTGGTAAATTTCATTTTTCATCAAATTCGCTAATAGATAAATTACTCAGATAAGAAAATCCTTCGAGTACCAAAATACCCAATCTATTTTTAATAATATATCATGATTATATTATAAATTACAAAACAAATGAGTTCGAGAAAAAAAATGTAATTGTCATTACTGGAGCTCCATCGCTAATAAATTTCATCCTTCATCAAATTTGCTCATAGATAAATAACTGAGATAAGAAACCCTTCGAGTACCAAAATACCCAATCTATTTTTAATAATATATCATGATTATATATAAATTAAAAAACAAATGAGTTCGAGAAAAAAAATGTAATTGACTGGAGCTCCATCGCTGGTAAATTTCATTTTTCATCAAATTTGCTAATAGATAAATTACTGAGATAAGAAAATCCTTCGAGTACCAAAATACCCAATATATTTTTAATAATATATCATGATTATATTATAAATTAAAATACAAAAGAATTTGAGGAAAAAAAATTAATTGGCATTACAAATTTTCTAATAAAATATTTATTTAATTTACAGTTCAGAGATATAAAATATAAACTATGAATATATATAAATTAAAATACAAAAAAAATATGAGAAAAAAAAATTAATTTGCATTACAAATTTTCTAATAAAATATTTATTTATTTATTTATTTATTTACGGGACAAACCCTTTTACAATTTTTACAGTTCAGAGATACAAATAATAAACTATAAATATAAAAATGTTCAGATAGGAAAATCCCTGGAGTACCAAAATGTAACGGAAAAACGTCGTTGTTCCAACTTGCCCCTGATCCAAAAAGCCCCGGATTACTCAAGCCAGAAACTGCCGCATCTTCTCAGACAATTCTATGCGTAAGAGGAGTGTCGCATGAGCATGAGAGTAGTGAGAAGAGAGAACATCAGCGCCGTTCGCTTGCACACGTCGAGAGTTTAACGGTGCGTCGTATCTCAGCTTGGCGTCGCTACGCGTACCGTGCGTATATCTACCATGTAATGTCTCGACATTACAGGTCCGCGTCGTAAAAGTGCACCGTTACTGAGTTGAAGAATAGACGAAGGTACACAGAGAGACGAGAAGAATGACAAGCGAAAGCAAGAGAGAGAAAAAACAACGAATGGTGAGAATAAAGTGAGAAGGAGAAAGAAAGTAAAGGAAAGAAACGTTACAGTCGAATCGACGAGTGGCAACAATACAGCATGCCCTTCTGTTCATAAAAATCTCGACGGAATGCGTGTACGGGAATGAAAAGCTAGTGGGGAAAATCCTGTGTGGATAATAGCCGACCCTTCGAAAGGGGTTCGCGTGACGCGTTACGAAGCGACTCGGACTGGTAAGTACACTATATCCATATAGGATTGACACTGACTGCACTCGTACAACCGGAAGGCTAGTGTGTTGTTTGTTGTTTTTTTTTTCTTTCTTTCTTTTATACTCTTCTTTTTCTTTCTTTCCTGTTTCAGTGTTTCGTGCGTGCACGAAACGTTTCCATGTGCTACTATAGAACGTTTCTATATGTATGTACGTACGTATGTGTATGTATAGGCTGATGGGCTAGGGCTAAACGTTCCTTGGGGGATGCGCGAGGCGAGCGGCCAGTTAATCGAAGAATAAATAAGGGGTGGCTCGTCGACGAGGAAACTACGGGCAAAAGAGAGAGAGAGAAGAGGGTTAATACTGCTTCTGGACGAGAGGGAGAAACGCGCGTGCAGGTTATAGTATATTCAACAAAACCCCTGCACGCTTCGCGAACCGCGTGTTGCAGGTGAAAGCGAAACGGCCGGGGGGTTAATGCGAGTCCGTGCGAGGACACCTGCTGTGCCCCTACGGGAATTAACGCGGGAATCGCGTGAGTATACGGCTCTGCCCACTACTACTACTCTAACTATATCACCATCAGTGGAAAGCACATATAAGGCGGAATGTATGGACGTTACACGAAAGCTCGTGCGAGCACAAAGTAGAGAAAGGCAACCCGAGTCCCCGGTGTAAACGACAACGAGGAATGAGACTCCGTACTGAAGTACATAGAAGGTTCTGTGATTTTCAGGAAAATTAAACGACGCTTTGCAATTAATTCTATTTAACGAGTAAATAATAAATAATACAGTAAATAATAATCTGTTAAAAATTATTTTGTTAACTTTTATTGAGGGTAAAAGAAGCTTGTTTATATAAACTTTTATTTAATATTCTATTTAAGGAGTAAATAATAAATAATACAGTAAATAATAATCTGTTAAAAATTATTTTGTTAACTTTTATTGAGGGTAAAAGAAACTCGTTTATATAAACTTTTGTATTTAATATGCAATTCAAGTGTAGAATTACAGTATTTTCTATTAAATCATATGAAAATTGGGAAATATAATATAAAAATTTATTATTTTACGACACGCGTGATGATAAATCTTTTTCGGTAATGTGAATTCGGAAACATTTTTAACAGCCTAGTTGTTAAATGTTTTTGAATTTAGCTAAATACCTCAAGAATGTACCGATCATTATCTACAATACTAAAAATCTTTGCAAATTTGCATTATCGAAAATTGTATTAAATTTCATAATTTTCCTAGGACTTACAATTAGTAGAAAGGATTATAATTTTACATCTCACTTGCATATCAAATTTAATATACCAGTTGTTATAAAAGGGCTTTCTTTACCCATATTGAAAAATTACACAAAATATTTTATAAAATGTATTCGAAAAAAACTATTTTTTGAATGTCACTAATTTCCTTATATACTGCAGGACAAGAGAAACAATTTAAAAAAAACCACATCACAAAAATCGACCCTTTATCCAGAAAAAATCAGAGATTTCTAACGAAATGAAGACATTTTTTTAAAACCAGTAGTTTCAATATGCATTATTTTCATCAGGAGATTGAGTACTTTTCACAAGTACAAATAATACACGGAAAAAAAAGATTAGTTGCCATAACCAAGAAATGAGTTGACACAACCAATCGATTATTCTATTTCCCTTACAACTCAAATGGTAATACCAACGATTCGAAAGATAATACCGACGATTCGAATGGTAGTCCCAACGATTGAATTAGTTAACCTAACTAATCTCGCGAGAACTAATCGTGAATAGTTGAGGTTACTATTCGATATGATTGAGGCAACTAATTTTTCAGACATTGTGTATAGCAAATCGAAAACATAGTTGCCACAACCAAACATTTCTTTCCATGTAATGTATATTACACCACGTGCATTTAATCTCAAAAATAAAAATAAAAATTTAACAGTGATGATTTCCCACAAAAAGAAAGAAAATCACGCGATTAACTAACGAGATAGCGTTTTATTTTCTGTCTTCGGAATATAAATACAGAGTCTAGTTGCTATTCCTGGCGCATAGGATTTAGCCTCAAAGGAAAGGATGAGCACCGTTGGACCGCCCGACGTGCGAGATAAGACTTCACACCACGGGGGTGGTCACGCCGAGAGAGTTTCGCAAAGCATTCCACCTACGTACTCCAAAGAGAGAGAGAGAGAGTGAGAGAACTCGTGGGCTTCCACTTTTACCGCACTTGCACCCTCGTTCACTGTGGTTCGCGCGCGCGACCTATCAGCCATCCTGATAAATTACTTAACCCCCCTTTGGCCAAGCTCCGAGCGTATATGTACCCTCGAAGAGGCTCGCTATCGCTTGCCCTAGCTACATACTATACTGGCCCATCTCGTTTCTAACTATATCTAGAGCTTCACACGTCACGTACTCTGTACTGTGCCGCATCGCACAAGCACCGGGACTTCCACGTACGTTCGCTTACTTTGCGCTTAGCTCCACGTACCCCCAATGCCGCACAAGTAGTGGAAGGTAGTAGTAACAGTAATAGTGGTAGTCAAGCTTTCTACAGGATGTAAAGCCCGGAGTTTCCGGGCTCTCCATCCTCTCTGAGTCGGGCGATATCTCCGGGCACCCCTTCTCGTCGGTTACCTCAAACGCCTAGCTTAAAGGTAACAAACCTCTCCCTCACACCCTCACGCAAACAGTGTGCATAGTCCAAACGGGTATACATCATGGTAGACACAAGGGATAACGCGTTTCGTAAAATTGTGAAACTATACCTTGTAATATATAAATTGTTCAACAAAGTCTTGACTTGACTCTCTTATGCACAGAGAATGACGAGGAAAAACAGGGGATGCTAAGTATAGAACCTTGCACATTTGCTTCCTCATTAGTTTTCGCTTTTTACAAAGCTACGAGACTATGAGAAAGTATGTCAATCTATTTTGGCTTCCTCGTAGAGCGAGGTTTGTAAAAAAGCGAAAAATAATAGGGGGAATGTTTTAAATAGATAAATAAAGATGAATTCGTTTCTTCTTTTTCGTTACTGGAGCGGTTTCGAAATTAATGTGATAACGTACATTTTTTAAAAATAATTCAGAATTTCATAAAATTAGACATTTCATAACGTTCATCACTAAATTATTTATATATATAATGGGTAAATATTGTTTCGTTTACATATAAAATTTGGACTCGGTATCTCAAATTTTGCAAAAGTTAGAGCGATAATGTAAATTTTTAAAAAAATGCATAATTCCATAAAATCTGGACCACCTTACCGATTTCAGCCAAATTCAATACTAAACAATATTGAGTCCATCTGCTCTTATAAAAAAAACTATTTAGCAAAATAGACAAATTTTTACGAAAGTTAGAGCGGTCATGAGCTTTTTTCAAAAAATTCAATAAGGCATAAAATCGAAATTTGCGTATACAAATTGTCAAAAACTGCAAAAATCAAAAAGGAGATTGTCCTTCACTTATGTACCAAATTTCAGCTCGATAGCTAAAACCATTATTTAGTTATAGGCGATTAAATTTTCGAAGTTACATGCATACACACACACACACACATACATACATACGGACATTTTTTCTAGATCACAGTTCTCGACATTTTGGACGATTCTGAGTGTCCTGACATGAAAATCCCGAAAAAAAACTTCATAAAAGGATGGCTTCCTCTATGAGGGTGAAAAAGATTGATGAAAAAGTAAAGGTATGGAAGTTGAAAGGAAGCGGAAGATGAAGAGGTGGAGAAGCAGACTGAGTTAAAATTTTGAATCTCCATCCGGGCTTCATATCGATAGTAAAGCCGAGGGTTAGGATCTTCTTGCGAGGCTTGAGGAAGTGGCAGATATTACCTATTTGGAGTGATTGGAGAAAATCGTGGAGTGAATTTTTATGTTTTGACCTACAATGAAGTTCTACGAAGAGTAATGAGATTTTAGTCCCTTCGTTAACCTCTTTAAGTGACATTTCATACCAATTCGAGGTCAACGGTTTTCATTTTTTTTTTCTGGATAAGAGTTTTATCGATTTTAAGACAATATGGCTAATTCACTCTTTTGGAGTGAATTAGCCATATTGAGCATCTATCATTCTTGATAGATGCTTTATAAATTAACCTTCTACATATTTAATGGTGTCAATAGTTCAAAAATTACCGCCTGTTATATGCACCGTAAAAAATTCTTCAAGCAATGGCTATAACTATGGAACTGTGAGCACCATCAAACATCCAGTCAATTCCTAAAGCATATTTAAAAAATAGAGTGAGCCACGTCATGAAAATAATTGGATTAAAATGACCATCAAAAATTGCCATTTATTAGTGAATATTGTTGTAATACGAACTACCCTTCATTACGGTAAAATAATCCATAAAACTTTGTGAACGCGATGAAAAATATTGAACACTGCTTTGACTAGTTTGCTCCAACCTTCTGAAAGTAGGAAAAGACTAAGAGACTGCACTTGATAAGCTCGTTCACAAAGCAGCGCCCGTAGCGAAGCAGCTAGCACAAGCTTCTCGCGTTCTAGTCGTCCGCATACTCGCTACGATAAAGAATGACGATCGTAAGGGTGGAAAGTTGCAGGGTGCTTATCGCCCGATAAATTCTACTTCGACCGGTGCGAACCAGAGACGACCGCAAAGTCTCCCTCTTTTTCCTCACTCTATCCTTTTGACTCTATTCTTCATTCATCCCTTTTCTACCCACGGAGACTTCACGAGCGCCTCCAACCTGTGTAATTATCGCCCCTCAAGTTCCAACTAAATTTTACGCTAACCACGATTTACGATCGAATTAACAGATTGGCCCGAACGATTCCAGAAGCTAGACTCGAAAAGCTCGAGTCAGTCTTCTGTGAAGACTTCCACGGGACTTGCTCGTCCATATCTACCACTTTTCAGTCTTTCCCAAACTGCTTCTTCAAGCGTTCTTACTTCACCGTAGTCTTTGTCTCTCCTTCTTAGTAGCCTAAAGCCCCACAGTCCATCAGAAGCTAAGAGGAAGATCCCGGATGATCGAGAAAGTTTCCGGCAAAACTGCGCACCATGCAGTTTTGTATGATGAACCGTTGTATCTATAATGGGATATTTCAGCGTTATGATGGTTTTCGTTCCACGTAGTTTTACGAGAAAGAAAACGCTACGTCATCTTGTACACTAGACTCAACTGTTTGTTTCATCATTAACCTACATAAAACAAACCAACCACAAAAAGAGAGACGTTATAAAATATGTTTTATTAATGATAATATCGCTTTTAAGATAAACTTGAATTTGAACCTCATGAAATGTACATCAAAGATCGTAAAAAGAAGACCAATTTTTTTTCTAGAATCACAGATGATAAAATATACGTCTGTTAATGATTGTTTCAGTACCCAGGAGTGTGGAAAAATATGAGATTGGAATATCGAGGCCACGATGGGAAGCTTCTCTCTGTGGTCCTCTTCAAATGGAGATTGATAATCGAAGAAGAAAGAAGCGAAGTCGATTCTAGCTGCAGACCATCGAGCTGGGTGCTCAAATCGGATAGTTTGTTCATTAGAGATATATTTTCCGATAGCACGGAGGTCCGAGCACGACGGAAGGAGAACTCCTGGTGAGAAACGCAGAGAGATAAAAAGAGAGTGAAAGAAAAGGAGAGAAAGGTATTTGTCTTGATAAGTTCGAGGCAGGAAATGAGACTGTCGATGGGGTGGGAGGGATTGTAGGGTTGGGCCGCTGACTCTCTTCCATTCCTCGCTCAAAGAACCGCAACGATTCGTTCGTACGGGTCAGAGCCACAGTGGAATTGCACCAAACGAGGATTTGGATTCCTTTAACGAGAAATCACGAGACTTTCCACCTTCTTCTTCTTCTTCTCCACTCGTTTTGCAGACGAATCCTTCGACTAGGTGAAAGACGGGAGAAAGGAAAAATAGAGGTAAGCTGATACGTTCTCGAAGAGAGGAAGAGGTTCACAGTACCCGAGGGTGAAATTGCGAAGCTCCGAAAGCCTCTCTACTCTCTCTCTATACGATAGCGTATATGATCCGTGAGAATCTCTGTCCATGTTCGCAGTATCGATCTTATCGAACTTAAGCTTTTCTAACGTCGTGGAGAAAGCGAGCTTGCTTTTCGAACTCACCCGGACGTCAGTCCTATCGGAACAAGAGATCCAACGGTGGCTACCAGCGTTTGACCCCGCACACACGCCGCCCATAGATCAAGAGCGTGTAGCACCCTCAACCCAACCGCTCGTGTGGCGGCACACGGGTTAACCATTAATTTACAACCCGCAGAGTAACCAGCGAGCGCGCTTCCACCAACCAAGGGAAACGCTCTCTCGCAAACCCTACGTTTTCTCTGTGCTTCGCTCTGTACACACGTAGAGGGAAAGCACACGGTTCGTCGAGGGGATCGAGAGGTCAGTTTTCAACTATTTCGCTCGGTATGTAATACCCGAGCAACCGGATCCCCAAAGGGAAGCTATAAATAATCAAAGTCTATTGTATTTTACAGCTTTTGGTATTCAATAATTCTCTGCGAGCAAAGAGCCTAGAGAAATTTAACTTTAACATCTAGATAGTTGAACGCTTAAAGTTGAAAATTATTGCACAGCGTTAAGAAGAGAAATTTCGTTTCTTTTTCTAATTTTGTCATCCAATGATCTAGGATTTTTTGATTGGATGAAAAATGTCAATTTGGCATCGAACATTTTTTTCACTACTTCGCCATTTTTACAGATTTTAATATTTTTCCAAAATCTTTGAAACAGGCTCTCTTTTTGGTAGAATATTTTATGACAGTGAAAGCCTTCACCTAGCGCAGCCTGGGTCAAGGGCTGCCAGGGTTCTGATTTGACAAACTATTTAAATTTATACCATATGGGCGCCAGTTAGAATTAAGAGGCAGTGATACTCCCCTCCCCCTCCGCAGAAATTTTGAAAGCTATTTTCCTCTAAACTTCTCGACAGATAGGACTCAAATTTTGAGAGAATATGTGGAAATACGGCAGAATTGGGCTAAGCTTCTGGCTCTTCAATCTATTCAGTCGTTTTTTTTTGTGAGAATTAAAAGAAAAACAGTGCGAAAGAGACAGACCTATAGGCGTTTAACATTGGGCGAAGAAATTTTCAGCGGTGTATCACTGCCACTTAAGTCAAATTAACAAACTAAATCTTTAATCTCGGCTAACTCAAATAATCTATGAGACGACCACAGAGGAGGTAGGATTGGAGGACCCAATATTATTGCAAAATCACGTCGGAGATGCACGAGCAAGAAATAAGAGTATAATTGATTATTTTGCCTTACGTGATTTTATTGAATTACTCCACAACACACACAATTCTCTTTTCTGGACAATACGGTTTTTTTCAACGTTTTCTCTATCGGCCCACAATTACACGAAATAGATATATAACTAATATAAATATATATTCGACATCGTATCGTCGAGACTCCACGAATGCTGACCAACAGGACAGTTGATGGACAAGTGGTGATAATTTTCAATAATTCCGCGAGCTTCGATATTTCGGCGCTCGCGTTAGCGCGTCATGATCCCTTTGACAAATCAGGATTGCGGATACAACCCGCAATCGAATTGCAGCATTATTTGATCTTGACTCAGACTCGTCGATACGTTCTCTTAATTCGGCGACGTTGCTGATTTGCATCGTCGTTAATTATAATGAATATAATAATCTGGACAACACAGAAAACAGAAGATATAATTAATAATCTCCTTATGACAAATATGTTCCCGAAATTAACGCTCGAACGGTGGAAACGAACGCAATGACGTCGAGGAACGTGTTATTTTATTTACCTCCCGTGCAGAAATTAGTTCGGGCCACCGCGATTAAATAAGGGGCCTTTTTAGGTATAAACGTGGCATCCACAATAGGGAATCTACTCTAGAACCCCACTAGGCTCAACAGAAGCGGCCACGACAAACTTCGGGGCCTAATCAGGCTTAAATGTGGAACCCTCACTAGGGTCACCCGGATTGCGCCTCTAAAGGCTCCGTACTAGCCCCAACTATATTTCTGCACGGACTGTTACATCTTAGATTACGGTATGGAGAATAGCTATCAGTTTAACAAGGTTGTTGTCTTTTCTTTTTGTTTCGGGCACTCTAGTCGCTTGCATTTAATTATTTTTGTACTAAAAAATTGTTTTACATAGTTAATTTATAGATGGATACATCCCTCAAATTTGGAAACATGCGATGTAATAATTTATTTTCAAAAAATTCCGAAAAATCACCGCATTTTAGAGCGTTTACACTGGTATAGACCTTTAAAAAAGCCGTAGTTTTGCTTGGACGGAATTTTCGCCCGGTATGTAATACCCGAGCAACAGGATCCTCAAAGGGAAGCTATAAATAATCAAAGTCTATTGTATTTCACCGGTTTTGGTATTCAATAATTCTTCACGAGCAAAGAGCCGGAAGAAATTTAACTTTAACATCTAGCACTTTGAACGCTTAAAGTTAAGAATTGCTGTACCGCGTTAAGAGGACAAAATTCGTAGCATTCGCGAGATTCTCGCTATTATTATTAATTGACACCGCTTTGTGCTATTGCTCTCTGCTGTACTGAGGTGAAACAAAGTTTCCTTGAAATTTCACTGGCATTCAATGCAATCTTCCGTTTGGTTTCGTTTTGTTTTCCAGGAAACGTCTCGACGGCATTGAATAATTGGGCAACAAAGGTTGAGAAGTTTCCGGAGAATTAACAAGTCGGTGGAGTTTGGAGTCAAGAGAAACAGTGGAGAATGTTGAGCCAAAAGGAGAAGAAGTAAGACGAGGTGAGGAGGTATTAATACTCTCAGTTATCATTTTCTATTTTCGCATTCCACGAAAGCACGACGATTAACTCCGAAATATCTAACTTTTCGGTCATCTTCAATTATAAACTGTGAAATTCTTTTCTGGATTTTCTCAAAGAGTGAAAAAGTACGAGAAAAAAAAGAAATGGTGGAATGATGAACGAAAACGATTATGACACGGCGATGCACTAGACGGAATTATTTTCCTGCGGGGATGACTGGAAATCGATGAGTTTTTATTTTATTTTTTCGTTTAACTTTTTTTCTTGTGCTACTTTTTGTGCTGTTCTTGTGAGTTTTACTCTCTTAAAGAGAAAGCGTTGTCATGGGTGTATTCAAGTCAATGTCGTATCTATTTGAAATAAAGGAAATTTTATTTGGATCAAATAAATTTGATTGAAAATGAACACTCTTTATTTGTATGCACCAAATTCTATTTCATCGTGAAAAAACTAGAGGGTTATTCTAATCGGAGAATAAGATTGAATGAGACGAGATACGAAAGAATATACCAATATCTAAAAAATGATATTTAATCTAATTATTTTAGATTAAATATAATTTCGTCCTTCTATGATAATTTGATAACGAATGACAATTCATAACACGATCGGATAACAAAAGAGTTATCTCTTGAAGTTTGTTGGTGAAGTCGCTCGAGTTGAATACACACTTTCAATACATTGAATAAAAAATAAAATCATATTAGATGTATCCGCGCACACAGTGCGTCTCGACTTATTGATGCGAGTGTCAATCAGGGTCGTAAATTCTGATACCGAACGTGTGATGTTCGACACTGTGTGTGACACGAACTCCCGCACCTCAAATTAATGTGATGAAGGTAGTTGATTAAATACTTGCATGAAAACTAAAACACTTTAATTTATTCACAAATATTTACACAATAGTATTGAACGCGAAGATAATATTAATTACACGAACTTGCTTCGTACGTATTGACGAAGGCTTGTTTAACGGCTTATTTCACGAAAAGTATTAAGTAAAATTCACGACAGTCGGAGAAATCACTTATGAGTATCAACTTCGGAATGAATGCAGAGATCCGCGCTGGGTGGACTCGTAATGTGCATTCTTCGAAGTCTTGTCAACTACTAACTATTCTAACTTAACTAAAAAAAAAGACAAGAGTGGATGTTGTGAGCTATTTCCAGGAAGGGGAACGTTATGTCTTCCCTTTGACAATATAACGACTAATATCATTGGGGCAACTAATCTTTTAAGAAAGTGGGAGGATTTGCTTTTCACCAATCACGAAAGGAATCGTAAGGGTAGGAATGTATTGGGAAACCCTGTTGAACATTTGGCTGCGCTTTTGAGAAATTCCCGTGGCGCACTTTTTACTGCAATAAAAAGGGTCCGCGCTAGACTCGAGTCCAGCGGGTGTCCGGTTAATCTCTTTATTAGGGGTACATTGGTGCACCGACTTTTCGGTACTTGAACGCAGTCACGTACGCCGAAATATTACTATTGTTTAAAGATAGTGTAGCTGTATATAAAAGAAATTATAGAGGCTTAAAAAGGAAACGTCGAGTCTGGAAACCAAATGTTGAATTGCCTTTGAGTAGGCCAAGGAGTGCGCGAGGAGTCGAGAGACCTCCTTTATTGCCTTCAAGTGAGAGAGACGTGCTCTTGCCTGACGACAAGCACTGGCACATCGTGTCTTTTTATAATTTGTAAATATATATAATGAAAACAAATTATTCCCGCTTTGATTATGCTAACATTGATTAATTTCATTGATTCGTTCCGTGTGCGACGGAACATTAGACCAGCTATTCAATAAATTTCTTCTTCGAATTCTAGCATAATAGAAATTTATTTTGACAAAATAGAATTTATTTCATTTAAATAAATTGTACATTATAATCACACATTGCAGGAGAAATGTTTATATCTTGTGTATATAATCAGATATACTTTATTTCCAGATGGATACCCCAATTTTAAAACGTCGTAATTTTGCTTGGACGGAATTTTCTTCGCATCTCACAGTATCGGCTCGTCAGACGAAGCTACAGTCTCTGCCCTATATATACACCGCGTGCAAGCTCATACCGTAGAAGATTGCTCCGCGAACGAGCGACCCCACCTGCAGCAAGCGCTCCCTCGAGGCGCTTGCACCCCTGTGTCGACCTCTCGTCGCCCTCTCGTTTCCTCCACTTAAAAACCGGTAATTACTCTGATGTTGGCATTTACTCCTACTACCGAGAAGCCACGGGGGTATTAGAGAGCCGAGAAGGGTGAGAGCGAAAGGGCGAGCAAAGGAGACGTCGATATCCAGAACCAGCAGGAAGGTCCTCGGGCTTTTCCATTCGTCCAAGTTATATACTTCAAGTATATTCCGTTCTCTGTGTTAGTGCCAAATTTTCTATCGTAAATTTCATCTTCCGATTAAAATAAAGATCGATCGTCAGTCTAGAACAAAATTATAGAAATAAAAGGTAAAAGTTCACGTTTAATAAACATTAGTCATACAACAACAAATTGTTACAAATTGTTTCTTATAAAAGCCTTTCTTATAAAAAATGAGACCGACCTCTTTTTTGATAGAGAAATTATTATCATTTTCAAGAAGTCTTCACCCAGCGCAGATACGAAATATTTGACTATCAAATGTATTTATGGGCGCCAGTTAGTTTTTATGAACCTAACAAAGCATTGACAATAATTCTTAATTTTGCTCGGTCAGTTCTAGAGATATTCGACTATGAGACAATACAAGGAGGTTCGATTGGGGATCCCAAGTAGGAATAGATTTGCAAGTTCAATAAGAAGCTGAGAAATAGACAGGCAATATATAAGTATATTCAAGTTTCACTTACACGATTAAACACTATATAATTCCGTTTTTGACAATTAGTTTTTTATTTCCATACAGCTTTCTCCTCAGATTTACAGAGTACAATTTCACAGTGTTCATATTCTTACAACGACTATAATACGTTTGACAATATTTGAGACTCCCCAAGGATTGATTGTGTAATACACTGTACAATAATGACAACTATAATTTATTTGTAATAATCGCAAAGGCAAAAATATATTGATTTCTGTTCAATAGTTAGTCGCAGTTATTTTCTTTTCTAAGCGTCATAAATTCTTTTCCACTAAAACGATATCCATTTCAGCTTACAAATGAAAATTTGGCTCTAAGTAAAATTTTATTTCTCACTAAGTGAATATAAAGTCATCTCGTTAACTGTCTGTCGTGTTCATGCTCTGGATTTATTGCAGAAAGAAAGAGAACGACGACGTCGCGACCAAAGAATGAGGAAGCATATGAGAAGCGGCGAGGTAGAAGAAAGAAAAAAAAAGGAGTAGAAGAAGAAAGACGGTGCGGAGTCGACCCAGGCGACGTTACCCGACGCTATCTCTCGCCACGAGAATTTTTAGTCGCAGCCTTCGCGAGAGCGCTCACCCCGACGTCCTTCGCTCGTCAATCACTCCGCTTCCCCGGCAGCTCGCTCTGCTTTTCCGGACTCAACGGCCCTCGCATCACATGCCGTGGCCATGACACGGAAGATAAAACACCCGAGCGGAGAGCCGGCAAGGACAGCGGGGAGCGAGGATCAGGTTCGGGGCTTTCCGAACTTTCACGCTGGAGAAAAAAAAACTACCACCACAATCTTCCCTGACTTTGGCAAGGCTCTCGCGGGGACCCTGACCTTCAATTTCCGGGTTCGTCGAACCTTCCCGCGCAAAAAGCTCGAATCATTTTTCCCAGTGGAAAAATTTCCTCGCCGATCTGTTCTAGACGATTCTTACCTTGATCGTCGTGTTGTGGGATCTTTCATGACCATGACTTCCGTGATGTCTCCGTATTTGGTGAAGTACTCTCTGAGGCTCTCTGCAATTAAAAAAATAATAATATATTAAGATCTTTGTCTTTCAAATGTATAAAAGTATTGATCATATTTATGAGAACATAGTTCCTGGCAATTTTTTTCATAAACCTTTATATTTTTCTTTGTATAATCGATTAATCTTAGAATTTATTCTCTTGGTTAATAGAGCTGTAACTAAACGATCAATTATATTTTTCTTTCCAGCAAAGTCGTTGCTGGTGCCAGTTGAAGACCAATTCTCGGACAAAGAAGTGTATATTCCAGCGGGTCTTTGAGGCATCGCAGCAGGTACGAATATATAAAAGCATTGATAATATTTATCAAAATATAATTCCCAACAATTTATTGGTTAAACCTTTATATGGTCCTTTGTAAAAACGTCTAATAATCTCAACATTGATTCTCCTGGTGAATAGAATTATAACTAAACCATCAATTAAATATTTTTCTTGCCAGCAAAGATGTTGCTGGTGCCAGTTGAAGACCAGTTCTCAGATAAAGCAGAATATATTATAGGGGATACTCTACGAGGCATCGCAGCAGGTACTAATGTATAAAAGCATTGATCATATTTATTAAAACATAATTCCTAACAATTTATTGCATACACCTTTATATGTTCCTTCGCAAAAATGTCTAATAATCTCAGCATTGATTCTCCTGGTGACTAGAGTTATAACTAAACCATCAATTATATTTTTCTTTCCAGCAAAGACGTTGCTAGTACCAGTTGAAGACCAGTTCTCGGACAAAGCAGTGTATATTACAGCGGGTACTCTTCGAGGCATCGCAGCAGGTCGTATAACTCGCGAGGGATGAAAGCGGAGGGTTAGCAGTGAAGGCCGTAAAAGTGGGTGAAACGAGATTCGAGATTTATCGCGAAATCAAACTCCAAAGTCGTTAGCCAACAACAGCAGCAGCAGCAGCAACAGCAACAACAGCAACATCAGTTCGCAGTGTTGCAGCCCTTACGCGCGTCTCGTCTATTAATTTGTTCTCACTCTGGCTGGTTGCGCCCGCAGAGTTGAAACGTTATGTCCGGAGGCGTAGGGAAAGAGAGCTAGTATATTATGTACAGTACAGCAGCCCGAGTGTGTGGAAAGAAGGAGAGTGTCGAGTTTTAAGTGCGGGTAATAAACTTGTCGAGAGGATTCCACAGAGGCGCGAATGTATATGGCAATTTCCGGACGACCACGTACGGACATTTTCCACTCACAATCTCATGCCCTATCTTTGCCTTCAATTTCAACGGCTACAATCTTTACCTCACGCAGCTTTCGTTTATTAGCACACGTGGCTTCATTTATCTCGATTCAGAGACTGCAAAGGGATTCCATCAACACATTGAAGGCATTGAGCTCACGAGACTACCTCGTGCTTGAAGCTCCTGTGGCGTTCAATCTCTCATTATCCGGTCGAATGATTCACCAAGGCCTCCTAATGGATAACGTACGTTTGTCTACATTTATGTACCATGAGGTGCTGCTAACAAATGTAAAGGTTTTGGACAACCCTCCGTGAGGTATTTCTAAAAATGTGCTTAAATTTTCACTCAAGCATCAAGTAAATAAACAAGAGTTGACTATCGTAAACCATATTCCAATTTTTATCATAATTCTGTTACGTTCAGAGGCAAATTTTCCAGAATTCCACGATAGGAAGTCGTAATGGCGGTCTTTGTTTCGAATCAAGGCATAGACTTACCGTAGACTTATGAATGGGACGGAGACTCATACGATAGACTGGAGCAAAATTGACCAGCATTGCAGAGTAAATGATTTGTTCGTGAAACGATACGTACTCACAATTATTTAACTTTATTTCGTGGCTGTTTGTTGATGGAGTACAATTTCTTACAGACGTTTACGAAGTCTTAATCTCGCAGGGGTACAGAGTTTCGTCGAAGAGCTTTGCACGCTCCCGTAGCAGCAAATAGTTGTAGTGAAAAATAACTGACTTCTCTTAAAAATCTTACGCTTATATACTATTTTCCTATTAAACGTTAGATTAAGAGTTTCAGTGGGAGGTGTTGTGGTCCAGAAACGGATGTTATAATAGCGAAGTGTAAGCTGACTGATGTGACCCTTATCGGTGTATAATGTAAACTGAGAAATCTAGTTAAGAGGGTTTTCGATACATTTATGGTATACGCGACAAGAAGAGTGTCTTTTAACGCGGGTGACATTATTAGGTCTTTAGGCTAGACGTGTGTCTTCATAGATTTCAAGTGGCCCCAAGAAGCTGGTCGCTGAGTAAACACGTGCACTCTGTCGCTCGGTGAACGCGTGCAGCGAGTTCAACGCATTATTAGTGAATAGTATTACGATGTGTAGCGTGTGCGGTGTGCCGTGTGGTTAATTGAAATTTTTTGGTTTTTAATAATAATACATAAGGTTATGTGTGACGTAACAATGCCAACGTTCTTTCCATCAAATAATTTACCTCGTCTCTGCACTTTCTTCACACTAAAATTCAGCAGCGACACCTCAGTAGTAGTAGTAAATGAATATTTATTGAGAATACACGGTGACATAAATTTACATACATTTAGATCTTATATCTATTATTTTATATTGTATTGTCAACGGGCCATCGACCGTAGTCCTTGAGCCCCAACACCTCATATCCTCGCCTTCTGCACCTTCGTATTTTGCCTTCAATTTCAACGGCTACAATCTTTACTTCACGCAGCTTTCATTTATTAGCACACGTGGCTTAATTTATCTCGATTCGGAAACTGCAAAGGGATTCCATCAACACATTTGGAGGCATTGAAGCTCGCGAGACTACCTCATGCTTGAAGCTCCTGTGGCGTTCGATCTCTCATTATCCGTTCGGACGGTTCACCGAGGCCTCCTGACGGATAACGTACGCTTGTCTACATATATGTACGACGAGGTGCTGCTGCTGCAGCAGCAGCAATCGGATCAACCTTTGGGATATCAGGTTCGGGAAGGGTGCGAAGCACGCGAGCGATTTCTCGCCAGTACTCGCCTCACCATCGTTCACCCCTTGCTTCGTACATAGACAGACACACACGAGGCTCACAGTTGGGGGCTCAGCGAAACCCATCGCCTCCCATCGAACCATCCCAGGCGTAGAAGCTCCTTTCTATCTCTCGCTCACTCTCACTCATTCTTTCTCTCTCTCTTCCGACCAATTACCGAAACTTTCATAATTGCCGTAGCAACTCTCCCTTCACGTTTGAAACTGAATTAAAACTTTGATTTTTCATGCACCAACCTAACGGACTGACTTTGTACGGCAATAAGTGGATAGAACGAGACCTCGTAGGAGAAAAATTCAGCTGCAAGTCGACTTGCAGCGATATCGCTCTTCGAGTTATTTCCTTCGTTTGAGACTTTTCTCACACGCGATCCGACAGACGTGCGAGAAGTAACGGACAATGGTACGTCTCTCGATGAGAAAGGCTCTTCACACTAGTGAAATCAGTGCTAGAATTTTTTAAAGAACTTTCAACGTTCTTAATGGAATCAAAGTTCATGAGAATCAAAGAACTGATTCCAATGTTTCATTAATTCTATAAATACTTCAGTATAGAAAACTTTTTTTTTTGTTTAATGTAAGGCTTACATAGCTTTCCCTAATACAGGAAGATATTCTATCGAAATAATTAATGTTCAATTTAAAAACAAACAAACGGCGGTTGTTTTTCCTGCATGGAGTCTGCTTTATTTTTTAAAAGTGTTTCAAAACTCTATGCACATATTAATCAAGATCCTGTTTGGGCCTTTTAAAACTTCAATTTCAAATGCATTTTAACATTGGTATGAAAAACAACGATCCATTTTTTTTTCATAAAATCAGCAGAATCAAAGGAAATTTAACCTTGATTGAAATAAATGTAAAAGTTTTGGATAACCCACAGTAAGTTATTTCTAAGAATGTGCTTAGAATTTCGCTCTCAGCGTCAAGTAAAGTATATAGACAAGAGTTGACTCGTAAAGTACATTCCAATTTTTATCATAATCCCGACGTTCTTTCCATCAAATAAGTTATCCCGTCTCTGCACTTTCTTCACACCAGAATTTTCCATTTCGTTAAACCGTTCGCACGTCCATGATTTTCACATCCTTATCTCTCAACTCATCGCATTCGCTGTTGGAGGAGGCGAGAGTGGAAGCGAGAAAGGGTTACGAGAAAAAGCGACTGCCGCTCGGGGAAGGATCGTATCCCATTCTTATTCATGCTTTTGGTGAAACTATACGAGGCAGCTTGAAAATGATTTATAAAATAATGCAGCTCGTAGGAGAATAGAGGGAGGAAGTGGATGGAAGAAGTGCGAGAGAGAGGGAGAGAGAGTCGGTGGCTGGCGTGTAACATAGTGTAACCAATCTGGACCAAAAGCCCCTTTCAAGCCCAGCTCCTCGTTATCTCTCTCTCCCTCTTTCACCTCTACCCTCGCTCTTTCTCTCGTGCATCACGCTCTTGCGCCACGCATTCCCCTCAGAGTTTGCTGCGCCACATTCTCACACGACGTACGCTTACATACAAGGGATATATAGGGCGGAGGGTTGGAAAAGGGCCCGCAGTACAAGCCCAGTCGTTGCTGAGGAGAGAGCGGAGCACGAGGAGGCAGAGGATCGAGTAGAGCACAGGGAGCTCTGGCGTGCTGCCAACATGGCCGAGCTCCAAATATATCTTACACCCTATCTAATTATACGCTGCTTTATCCAAACCGCCCTGAAGACCTCGTAATGCTCGGCAGTTACTCGCCTATCCCGGGGCTCGACTAGCCCCACTTCTCTCTCTCTCTCTCTCTCTCTCTCTCTCTCTCTCTTGCTCTACGTTCCACTTGCTGGACTAACGTGCGAGCGACGTTACTGCCACTGGTCTCCCAGGCTCTTCAGCTCCGATAAACCGAAGATCCTCTCGTAACCCCCGCGTACATCCCTTTACCAACAACAACGTACGATAGCTCGTGCGGCCCGGGCGTTTGGAACTCTCCGCAGCATCGCCGAAGCCTTGAATCTCTCGCACACAAGCTGCGAAGCGGAATGGATTTTATCCGGGACTGTTTTACGAGCGAGTTAGAGCGAGGACCGCGAAGGGATGCCAGCCCCGAGGAAAATGTAGGGACTTACCCCCGACGAAATTGGGAATTTTCGTAAGTAAGATAAGCTGCATCGCATACTTCTAATATTCAAATTATTTTATGGTTCTCGTTGGAGTTGGGAATGCGAACTGCGAATAATTTTCCAGTCGGACTTGTGAACGCTGGTCATTATGCACTTTGGCACTGCATAGAGCAGCTGCGTGCAACAGAGCGGAAGAATGGAGAAGGAAGAGGACGAAAGGATCCGGTTAAAATACATGGTAATACTCAGCTTGTGTATAATTGATTTATTGAGCATTTTAATCAGAGGACATTGCCAATTATTCGAGAAATAAGGACTATGTTTTTTTGATTAGTTAATGGCAAATGTTTCAGTTCGGTTTCTGTCCAGACAAAGTATCAACATTAAAATGGACAAAGTATCACCGGATGGACAAAGTATACCGGACAAAGTATCAACATTAAAATGGCTATTACTTCAGAATGTGAACTTCTATTTGATGGAATGAAAAACCGATACTTGCACGTTTACCAACTATATTTATATATTAATATATATATTTATATATGTATTACATTGTATCAGTGAGTCTTCTATTTCTGAATAAAGAAAATTACTGTACATAGTCTATATTTATTTATATCCTTATAATATAAACTCCTAAACATTCCTACACACACTCGTACATCCGCACAATCAAATCTTCTTGCATTTATTATTACACAACTAAAATCGCTGCAAAATCAAATCTCTCGGTTTTTCACATTTCGTGGTCACTTGTGGAACTGATTTTCTTCTATTTAGATTCTGTAGGTTCTTTCGGTCCGTTTTTTTAATTAAAAAATTAGTTACAAAAATGACCACCGAATTTTATAGAGGGCGCCACCATCTCGCGACGGTGGCGCCCTCTTTTAAATTAGGTGGCCATTGATGGAACTAATTTAGTTCAATTTGAAAAAATAGTTACAAAAATGACCACCGAATTTCATAGAGGACGCCACCGTCGCGAGATAGTGGCGCCCTCTGTTAAATTTGGTGGCCATTAGAGGAACTAATTTTCTTCTATTTAGGTTCGGTAGGTTCTTTAGGTTCGTTTTTGTTTAAATAAAAAAAATTAGTTCCAAAAATGACCACCGAATTTTATAGAGGGCGCCACTGTCTCGCGACAGTGGCGCCCTCTATAAAATTTGGTGGCCATTAGCGGAACTAATTTAGTTCAATTTGAAAAAAAAAATAGTTACAAAAATGAACACCGAATTTCATAGAGGGCGCCACTATCTCGCGACGGTGGCGCCCTCTTTTAAATTTGGTGGCCATTAGTGGAACTAATTTTCTTCTATTTAGGTTCTGTAGGTTCTTTAGGTTCGTTTTTGTTTAAATAAAAAAAATTAGTTCGAAAAATAACCACCGAATTTTATAGAGGGCGCCACTGTCTCGCGACAGTGGCGCCCTCTGTTAAATTTGGTGGCCATTAGCGGAACTAATTTAGTTCAATTTGAAAAAATAGTTACAAAAATGAACACCGAATTTCATAGAGGGCGCCACTATCTCGCGACGGTGGCGCCCTCTTTTAAATTTGGTGGCCATTAGTGGAACTAATTTTCTTCTATTTAGGTTCTGCAGGTTCTTTAGGTTCGTTTTTGTTTAAATAAAAAAAATTAGTTCCAAAAATGACCACCGAATTTTATAGAGGGCGCCACTACCTCGCGACAGTGGCGCCCTCTGTTAAATTTGGTGGCCATTGGTGGAACTAATTTAGTTCAATTTGAAAAAATAGTTACAAAAATGACCACCGAATTTCATAGAGGGCGCCACTATCTCGCGACGGTGGCGCCCTCTGTTAAATTTGGTTGCCATTAGTGGAACTAATTTTCTTCTATTTAGGTTCTGTAGGTTCTTTAGGTTCGTTTTTGTTTAAATTAAAAAAATTAGTTCCAAAAATGACCACCGAATTTTATAGAGGGCGCCACTATCCCGCGACAGTGGCGCCCTCTGTTAAATTTGGTGGCCATTGGCGGAACTAATTTAGTTCAATTTGAAAAAATAGTTACAAAAATGACCACCAAATTTTATAGAGGCCGCCACTATCTGGCGACGGTGGCGCCCTCTATTAAATTTGGTGGCCATTAGCGGAACTAATTTTTTTATTAAAAAAAACGAACCTAAAGAATCTGCAGAACCTAAATAGACGAAAATTAGTTCCACTAATGACCACCGCATTTTATAGAGGACGCCACTATCTCGCGACAGTGGCGCCCTCTGTTAAATTTGGTGGCCATTGGCGGAACTAATTTAGTTCAATTTGAAAAAATAGTTACAAAAATGACCACCAAATTTTATAGAGGCCGCCACTATCTGGCGACGGTGGCGCCCTCTATTAAATTTGGTGGCCATTAGCGGAACTAATTTTTTTTATGAAAAAAAAACGAACCTAAAGAATCTGCAGAACCTAAATAGACGAAAATTAGTTCCACTAATGACCACCGAATTTTATAGAGGACGCCACTATCTCGCGACGGTGGCGCCCTCTAGTCAATTCGGTGGTCATTAGTGGAACTAATTCGGTTTAATTTGCAAAATTTAGGCTCTTTAGGTTTGTTTTGTTTTGTATTTATTTAACGTTAGGTATTACAACGAGGAAGTAAAATAAAGGTAAAGAAAGTACTCAAATTATTTAAATTAGTATTTATTAATCAATATAAATAGAATTACAAGTAGGAAAATACATCAATTAACAAATCGTAATCGATAATAACTTCGATTCGAACTTATTGAGACGAAGAGGAAGTTACAAAATAAGATCATTTGATAGTGGCTTGAAGAGAAGACAATAAAGCTTAATTGGAAGGTGGTGAAGATGTGCACATCGTTCTGTCTGAAGGTAGAGTAGTACTTCCGACCGTTGAGGGATTAAACCGCAATGTCGTGGTGTAACATAGGTGGTTCCGTCGATTATAGAAATGTCCAAGCATGTCAGTTTAGTCGTGTAGCGTTGTAATAGATACGTTCACGACTGTGATCGTCAACCCTGCACAGGGAATAGTCGAGCTTCCTCGCACTCGTTGAGCACGTGTGTTGCGTTTCCCTCCAATGCGACAGAGGTGTTTGTCAGAGAATTATACCAGAGCCGCAACGCCGGAGACATAAATTACTCGAAGCCAGTAATTATTTTATTAGCGTGGACGTGAGCTGGACACGCAACCAGCGACCAGCTAGGCTAGCACACAGGCATTGCTTCTCGTACACGATCATAGAGATAAAGTCGATTGGCTGCGCAGCAACCCTCCTCTACAGTTTGTCATGAAACTCATGCATGACTTGGCTCGCACGTCGTACATCGTTCTGAAACGTAGCGAAAACAAAGGAGAAAACTTTCTAATCTCTCTGTTCCAACAAAGTCCAGTCTGTCAAGGAATGACTGAAACGTAAACGGAGATAGAAGAGAATTTACCTGCCCCTATTTCTTGTGTCCCTTGTTGTCGTTCACCCTATTTAGCTTTCCTTTTCATTCGTCTTGCTGGTTTCCTACCACATTCAACCCTCGTCTTGGGGTATAAAGAGGGAGAGAGCGAGAAAGTCACGACGATGGAATAATTCAGAGAGTTGCCTCCTTGTTTCCCTCGAAGAAAACGGTATAGGCAGCTACGTTAGCTTGGAAAGCCACTGGTTATGGTGGTAGAGGTCGCTTGCAACCCCCGCGGCACTTTGCATGGCTCGCTCGCCGCTCCTATAAACTATTAAACCCTTTCCGGCTGTTCGTGGGCGCGTTTTCACCCCCTCTTCCTTCTCGGAGTGTAGAGACCGAGAGGCCAGACCGCGGTGTACTATAATAAGGGCTCTGTGGAGCGTACAGGCGCTGGCTTCCTTCCTGCCAGGAGTTAAGGGTGGGTGATCGCGGTTAAGACTGCTGGTTGCAATCTCGACGGATCAAAATCCCGAGACCTCTCGTAGCCCAGTCAATACCAGTCGTCGCGCTCTCTTCTCCGAATCTTTCCAACCAACCTTACCACTGAGGATTTACCCTACGTACTATCCATGGATCTTCGATACGGCTCGATTTTATATTTCCGAATGGCGAGAATAGCGAGATACCGAACCTTTCGTGAATTCGAGGCCTGCGAAGACTTGATATTAGGTAAATTTTGCTCTCGGCACCGTCGCATACAGAATTCTTCGGAGTGGTTCTTCAGCATGGTCCTACTAGATCTTTTACGGTACGAAAGTATGGAGAGGAGGAGAGGTTGAGCTTGGAGCGCGAGAGAGCTTTCATTTTTTGCCATCATCCTGGAAGGCTATTTGAAGCAGAAGAAAGAGCGAGAGAGAGGGAGAGTAAGGGAGAGAGAGAGAGAGTTCTTCTGGTGGTGCTGGTGGTGCACCGCGTCTCGCTATTTCACGGCGCTTCCATGCTCGAGCGAGGAATCTATAAGGGGTCTCGAGATTGCCCAGCGAAGCAAATTCGAGGTTACTTTAGAGCTGGAGGCTTGCTTCGAGGCTCCCGATGGTTTCCTTCCGTCCTTCCTTCCTTCCTTCCTCCACCGCTTTCTTTTTCGTTCTTCTTCTTCTTCTTCTACATCTTCTTCTTCTTCTTGGTGCATCGAGAAAAGCGTGCATAACCCGGCGTAAGAACGTAACATTGGCTCCTCTCGCCGCGAGAACATATTGATAGAAGAAAGTAGAAGGAAGTTGAAGAGAGAACGAGAATTCGAATGGAACGCGATAGAAAATATAGAAAAGGATGGCATGATACGGTGGGTTTCATTCAAATGAGATCTCGTGGAGTAGCGGTGAGAAGTCTGTGCCTAGGGTAGACGAAGAGTGGAAGAAAAAAAGGTAAAAGAAGACTAGTAGCAGATATAGTGGAGAGCGAGAGAATCGGCGCTCGTAGAAGAGGGTAGTCCGCTCGAGTGTTTTTCTATTCAGAGAAGACTCGCATAAAGTTCTATATAGCAGAGAAAAGAAGAAGACCCGGATGGGTACCTTCTTCTCTATCGCAATGCTCTCCCGCTCGTATCCCCCACGATGCGCTGTGTCGGCTCTCGATCCCCTTGGAGAGGAATGAGAAAGAGAGAAGACGAAAGACAGAACCGGTCGCGGAGAGCTGGGTTTTCTCCTCTACCATTCCGTAGGGCCGTTCATTGAAACGAATGGCCTTGTCTACCCCTTCCACCTCTCCTTTTCCTCTCGTCGTGGCCCTCCAGCACGAACGATCCTCTTCTTCTTCTTTCCCTTCGGCTTCTTCGTCGTCGTCTCGTTTCTCTTCCCGACTCCTCCATCTCCTTTTCGCCATCTTCTTGAAGCTTTCTATTCCTCTGTCTCCTTCTTCTAGCATGGATACGCTGGGATTACTTATACCCTCCCGGCAAAGAACGCGAACCGGCAACGACGTTTCAACCTAAAGCATCATTTGAATAAACGCGGAGTTACTGCTGCCCGCAGCACCGTTTCTTTCTCGGTGCACCCTCCTGGGACCGAGACAATTTTCCCCGGGAGCATATTAATGGCGTCCCGATGGCTCCTAGGCACGATGAGCTTGATAAAAAATAGTGGGTCTCGTTTGATCCATTTTCGTTGCAACGCTTTATTCCTTTTTTCAAGTCTACGTTCAATCTGCTGTTTAGCGTGTCAGCCTGCAATCGGAGAGTTGGTTCTCCCGCTAACTTTTCCCGTGCCATTCCTGCCTCATGCGTCAAATAACGCTTGGAAGTGACGCATGCCAATAATAAAAAGACGATTTTCATAAAACATCAGGAAGAATTTCTTCCAAAGATCTAAAACAAAATTGCCAAAAGTCCGACAGACTGATGTGACTTTTATGCCCCAAGACGTAGGAAAGAAGCGCGAAATGTACCGAAAAGTTGGGGATTACTTGCGTTATGTCTACGCTTATAGCGAATAATGGAGAGAATAAAAGCGGGAATAAAAGCCGAGGGAAGAATATTTCCACGAGATTCCCGGATACACCTGTGTACGAGAAAGTAGAAGGGAGGGAAGGAGCAAAGGGGTTGACGACGATGCGTCCCTGTAGCACAGAGCCTACCTGGCACGTAGCCAACTCTCTCACTCCATTCGCCGTGCGGACAGAGAGCTGGAGGGTAGATTCGTACTGCACATTGCGGGCGATAGTGCATAGTCGGCCTGGCACGGCCGTTGCATGTACAGAGCCATTCACAAACGCATTTCCTACTATACCCAATGAGATATCAATAAAATACACAAAGGATTCGTGGTATACACGACAAATGGTAGTAAAACAGTCCAAACAAAGATATACTTTATTTGTTTTTATCATCTTCGTTCACAAAAAAAACGAAGAAGAAAGATTTCAAATCGACCTGTACTTGCGCCTCTGGCCGTCGATGCACAGAGTTTGGAGCAACGAGGAACGAGCCAGCGTGCATATAGGCACCCCTCCACCGAGCGCATGGGTGCCCGCATTGCAGCTATGGCCCACCATCCTAATGATGGCAACCACGCAGGTACGAATCTACAAGCCAAGCCCCGGGCTCGTTTACCCCCCTTCGTTTCTCCTTTGTCTCCTACAAACTCTCTCTCTCTTCCTCTGCCACGTCGAGACACGCTCTTCCTCTCTTTACGTTCCGCCAAACTACCCGCTCTCGTCCCCTTTTTCACCGGCTGCAGCCTACATCCCTTCATGAACTGCACAACGTTCCTTCTTTCTCTTTCTCCCTCGAAGTATGTATAGCTGGTAGCATAGAAGTGAGACTATATTCCGCGCAACCCCTTTCCACGGATTTTACGCTGACACTTCGTTCCCCGGGCTCGACTCGCTATACTCTTTGGCACGGTGCTCGGTCGACGAACGATTATATCGTGTCGAGCCTCCTCCCCCCTTTCCTTCTCGCTCTCTCTGCCCGTCATCCCGCTGCCACCTCTAAACACGAGCAGTTTTACCATCCCTCGGCCTACTTCCACTTCGTGCGCAAATTCCAGGCCGCACGATGCTATTGCTACACATGTGTCCTCACGCCCAAGAATATGTAGCGACAATCAGGCAAGTTGTCCTCAATGATTCATCAATACACAAATGATTACTTGAAAATGTATGTCAGAGCGTCAGAAAACTTCAGCGCGAATGCTCTGGGAAGATGAGATAAGGGACGTTAATCAGTGAACTTAATGAGTAGTATAAGCCCGTCGAGAACGACGTCCAGAGTCTGTCGAGGCGAGAAAGAGAATGAGAGAAGTGGACTGGGAAGCGCGATCGAAGAATTCGCGATTTGAGAGAGACGAAGGCAAGTAAAGTGGCGGGAAGGCGGTGGAAAGAGTAGCAGCGAGGTCGCGGTGGCAAGCAGCAGCAGCAGCAGCAGTCAGGAACGAGCTTTCTCTCGACGGGCCGGCTCGCTATAACCCCAGTCGAGATCCATTCTTGTTACTCCCGACGACATCTTTAATTCATCGAATGCGGATTGCGGTCTGAATCTCTGATGAGCTTTATTCCACATCCGCGCGCTCGAACTATTGGATCCGATGAGAGAGATTCTCATACGATAATACCTCGAAGAAGCAGAGGTGCATCGTCGTGCACCGCAGCAGTAGCTAAGCCAGAGGATATCTTACGCCTTTTCCTCCTTCTCCCCCTCCTTCACCACTTCTACTTCTACTTCTTCTTCTTCTACTTCGTCCTCAAGCGCAGGCGACCTTTTTCAGTGCCTGAACTCTTCGAACTACCCACTCGAAAAGCTCTCAGTGAGCTCTTTCGATTTTGGCTTTCCCTTCGCCTCTCTAGCGCCGCCTCTGTTCCTCTTCGTTTATTCACTCTCCGCTCCTCTCCTCAACTAGCCAGGCACCGACACCGAATGGCAACGAGAACGAGACAGCGTCCATGCCGTTCCTCCTTTCCCTCTCGAATTCACAGTCTTGTCTCTTTTTCTTGCAACGTTCGACCTTCAAGCCCGCAGCTCACATAAGCGCCCGTTGCTCTCGCTACTTCAACCCCTCTGACTTCCTTCCACTCGCCTGCAATCTCGTCCAATCCTTTCTTCGTTTCTCGCGGGTAATCGAGCGTGAAACTAGCCGGTAAAGATCACTCGACTAGCTCTCGCTGCCGCTCCTCTTTTTTTTCTTTTTTTTCCACTTCCATCGTCGTCCTCGTCTTCACCGGACGCTCGGAACCCCATCGAGAACAACGACGATGTTTCGTTCTACGCTGGTTACTTCGCTAGTAGAAACGACACTGCATGAATGGACCTGAAAACACCTGGTCTATTCGCTTTGTCCGATGCGCCATCATCGTCCATTCGCAGATATTTCGAAATCACATTTTATTATTTTATGAAAAATAATGAAAAAATAACATCAGCACAACGGTGTATTTTATTACACGAATAACATTCCAGAAACAATGTGAACGCGTTTTAGATAATTTATTTGGTACACGTGTAGGCTCATTTGTTCGGAAAACTTTGGAGAAGTTTGTTGAAAAAGCTCGAAGGAGACTTGAAATAATAAAAGAAAAAGAAATGTTTCAGTCTGTGCAACGTTGAAGAGAATGCGAGAGGGAGAAAGAGATTGATAGAGAAAGAAAGAGTTGGAGAAGCGTGTGCACGAGGCCGTCTAGGGCTCAATAATTCAAATCTCTCACTACTCGAAAAATTGAATTTAATAATTCAATCCAATAGGAAAGCTCACTGGGCTCGGGACGGCGAGTAAGCGAGAAGGGGAGGGAGGACTGACGGGCAAACGCGCGGTCGTCTCGGCGCATTCTGCGAGAGTGGAGGGAAAGGAGAAAGAGAAAAAAGAAAATAACGTCGGTGTAGTAGACGTGCAAGCGAGGCCGGTGGCTCACGCTGCCGCGATCAAAAATGCAATATCCCAGCTCGATTTCTTAATCCGATTCCGAGGGTGCAGTTGGTTTCAAGCCCCGTCCCCGGGGCGCTCTTGGTCTCGATGCAACCACCTCCGGCCGCTCCAAGGGTCGGGGCTGTTACTACTTTCCTTTTCTTCCATTTCGTTCGTTCCAATGTGTATCCATCGCTGAATATAATTGCGTTATTCATGCTTGATAGAGTTTTGTTTCGCGATTACTTATTTCGACGCTGCAGAGACCATCAGCGTGTGTCCCTGTGGATGATCGTCGAGACGACTCGTTGCTTCATGCGTAGATAGACTTGCCCAGTTGACCCTCCTTAACCTAGCACCGAGTTTAACGATGAATTCGACGTATCGATGACGTCAGCGACGGCAGAATTCAATCACTCATCGTCGAGACCAACGTTGAAGAGAAGTTTCTCGTCGACTATCATAATTGTATTTAATTCGAAGAACTACGGACATGAAAAGAAATAACGAAATACTGATAAACTTCGGAAATTTGACGTTTTGTCATTAAAAAATTTCAATTGGGAGAAAGGGAGTTAAATGACACTCCTTAACAATGGATATCCTCCAGAATGTATTCTTAATATAGAAGATGATGAATAACTCTTATTTTGCAACAAAAAAACAGCTTAATTAGTGGCCATTTCTCAGAAAGCTTGTTTTGAAAGCTAAAAAAGAGTTTGAGTTCTGTTCCAGTGAATACTTGAGAGAGCCCTTTAATCCTCTGTCTTGATGGTACGTGCGCAATGTTTTGTCGTCGCGCAGCCTAGTTTGGGTCGTGTAAGACTGTCAATGCCAAAAAGTATATCGCCGGTAGTCTCCAAACATAGCCGCGATTATAATTAGAACGCGTAGTCAGGCTTAACGCTTTGCCGTTGACGTCGTCTTCGTTTTCTTCTTCTTCTTCCTCTCTTCGTGATCTTCGTCTTCTACCGTGGCGATAGTGAGAAACGAGGAGGAGCGGTAGCGCACGTACGTACGTACGTGCGTTGCCAGCGAGACACACTTGTGCAACGAGACTAGAGATTCGAGGTCCGTCGGCTATCTATAACGACCACTCGAATTGCACCAGAGCGGTTCTCAACCTCTTTCTCCCCCTCTTGTTAATCCTCCTCCCGAGCTGTTGCTCATTCCATGTGGGTTCCAAGGTCGTAATTGAACGCAGAAAAACAGCCTTCGATTGATTTCCAACAAACGAAATGAGCGACCGCCGCGAGTTTGCTGTCATGTTTTTATTGAATCAACAAAACATTTATTGAAATCGAATAATTTCAGCACCACACAGATTATATTATGGAATTATCGTTTTATTATCGGGTGAAAGCATGTTATGTATTATTAATATCAATAATAAATCACCGAATGAACAGTATGATAAACGTTCCCTTAAGGTGAATTAAAGCGTTGTGTTGGTTTGAGCAAAAAAGCTGTCATTCAGTTTTGCTAGATTGTGATTTTAGGTAATGTGTGTAAATGGTAATTTTAGGTTGAATGTATTATTCCATTAGCGGCAAAATAAAAGCTTAATAGGTTAAATGGTTTCGTAGAACTTTTTCCCTTGCTTTCGTTGCGAAGTAGTGCGCAATTGCTAAAGCGCTCGGCTAACCCACTCGTATAAATAGAAACGAGGATCCGCTGATTAAGAATTGTGATTAGCATTTATTTCGGTTCGGTGTTTGGGGCCGGATTCCGCCTCGCTAAACTTGGCACGCACCCGATCCGCTTTGCCCTGCTGGTGCAACCTGGTCCATTAGCCCCGATGTCTAGAAGCGCATTCGCTCGTTCACGAACGCACCGTTGCTGTCTCTGTGTGTTGCCTGATATCCCATCATGCACCTCGACACACAGTAGCAACAGCAGCATCAGAGGTACAGAAGGAGGAGTCTATGCGCGAAAGGTTAGAGGCGAGTACTCGCGACCGTCGGGCCGCGTCATCTTTTCGCCTCGCGCCTCGCTCTCCTTTTTATAATAAACTTCACAGCGCTTATAACGTAACTGGGTCCTCTAGTTGCTACTGGCGTTCCAAGTGCTATTTTCCACGAGGTCGGAACTGTCGCCTCTGTCGTTCTCAATATTTCACCTTTCCCGACAAATTTGCGTGAACTCCGTGACAGTTATACCGGCCTTACTTGTCATGAATAATTATTCTTAGCGGATAAGGACTCGACGAGTTAGCAAAAAGCATTCTGCAAAATCAATTAATTATTTAAAGCCGACAAATTAATTCTGAGAGGCAATCAACCGCCTATTTGTAAGTATACCTACTAAATAATGCAACCGAACCGAATGCGGACTGAAATTTCGAGGAATATTCTGGCCCTGACCATCGCTCGGGTCGTCTATTCGTAGCAAAGTGCATTTTGACGTTCTTGTATACGCCGTAAAATCGTGCGTAACGAAATGCAGCGTGTCCGAATGGTCTCGGTGTGTCTAGAAGAGCCTCACGAGGCCTGAAACAATGCGTCGCGATGCGTAGAATCAAGACGTTGCGGTATGTGACTCGGAATTGGATTGTTGTGAGCCGAGTCGAGGGAGCCGTTCTCGTTCCCCCTTCGCACGACTGTCCTAACGACTTAGTCGTGGGTTTAGTGAATTTTACGATGTACCAAAAACACGCACACAGTCGTTTGTCGTCGTCGTCGTCGTTATCGACGAAAGCACCGCTCGGGCATATATACACACACGAAGAGTCGGCGTTGACGTGATCCGAGGTCGTGAGCTTTGCCCAGCTGAAAACGGGCATTCATTTTTCCTCGCGCAATCTCATAACCGCTTAAGAATCCTCCATGGAGTTGGATGTTGTATAGAAAACGAGAAAGTCAGAGAGAAGGAATAGCGACGAGAGAGGGTTGACAGTCGGCGCGCGCGGTCGCAGTGAGTATCACGCAAATTCCCCGAGTCCCGTCGACGTCGTCGTCGTTGTCGTACTCGCCGGCACGCTGGAGTTACAAATGCGTCTCGTACATCATTCCCAGCAGCACTGCGGCCCCGGCGCCGGTGTCTTTCCTCCTCGCTGCTCGGTCTCCTCTTACCCCTTTCTCTCACTCTCTTCCTTTAGTGCTTTTGCAGCCTCGCAGACTACGAAAACGCTGAAGAGGCTAGAGATACGCTAACCGGGGCGTTTAAAGCGCGTAAAACCCCTTCCACTTGGTTCCCCTCGTCCTAGGTGTCCGAGACAAAGATGTATGTATGCGAGATCCAAGCTCAGAGACTCGAGGAAGACTCTCTGTGACCTCCTCGTGCTACTGTCCTCGGAGTCTTCACGCTTCGCCGAGATTTCTCAGAGATGATTCTTCTTCCTCTTATGCCAACTTCAGAATTACTTCACTGGACATAACGGCGAACTTTTGACTTTCCGTAACTCTTGAAAGTTTCGAAAAATAGATTAAGAAAGTACCATCAGTGGAAGCTGCATGGAAGGTAAATTATTTTTGGAAAATTGCTTGTGGAAAGTTTTAATCGATTTTAATTAAAGCAGAGAGGGAATGAAGAACATATTTCTAGCAAAACATCCATCCGGCGTTATACCAGAGGCGGAAAAGCGTTTGATGCCGGAGAGGCATCTCGAGCATCTGCGTGCTTGACTTGTGCACTGACAGTTCCTCGACAGCAAGATCTATGCGCGTACTCGTGGACACTTTGCCTCCACGTTCGCTAGTCAAACACTCGTTGAATCGTTTGACGAAGTGGCACGTCCCTCTCGAGCGATGGAGCGCGTGTCACGGTCCAGCGGCGTAAATTCCTAAAAACACGATAGTGCTATGAAGGAAGCTTGCGCTGTGCTCACTTAGCAGTTGACAGAAGAGACTGTGGTGCCTCAACTGCAGTGAGACACGCCAAATCCTATTTTCATTATTTCCAGCGACGGAGAGAGAGAGAAGTTGTCGTGTACGAGAGAAAATATGTACTAAATGCTGTACCTTCCACGATGTTACCAGGGTCGGCTGTAGTTATTTCGTCGTGGCATTCACTGTTCCGGAGGAAGTCCGAGAGATGTTAAATCCTCGCTGAACAACCTTTTCCTCGAGGAGAAGGGGGTGGCGTGTCAGTTTTCCGGCTGGCCCAGCGACGGAGTAGCCACCGGCAAGCTCGTTTCGCAAGGGAACGGTGGAAGAACCGAGGAGCGGGATACCACGGGCTAGCAGCACAGTTGAAAGTTTCGAGAGAAGCCTGTTGTAGAGCTTGTACCGGGAGAGAGCGAGCAGCAGCCACGTTGAGCCTTAATTTTCAGCGCATATTTAAACTCCTTAAGCGGCTCGTTCTACTATTTATCTTTTTTTTTGTTTTTGTTTTCAGTAGCCCGAGCCTCCGGACTCTGTAACCGAGTTTTTGTTTTTTTTTTTCCCTCGCGGTGTAGGGAACCATCGTACCGAGTGCACAATCCTAGTCCCGAGAGAGCCCCGGAACTCTTTCTCCTTCTCCCTTGGTGGGAGAATGAGAAGGCTGAGGCTGAGGGAGAGAAAAAGAGAGGTACGTGGCTTCCGGACTGCACAGACGGAAATGAAGCTGGTAGGACGACGACGACGACGACGAGGCATCGTTCTACTCTCGAACATCGTCGGAAGTTCGAGGAAAGCTCCTCGTCCTTCGCCCCTCGTGACTCTCCTCGCCGGCACCTTTATTTCACGATTTATTGTACGGGAATGAGGTTGCTCCACTCGCCAGGAGAAACTGAGAAAGAAGGACAAGAAACAGGGCCACGATCTCTGGTAAGGCTAGGACTGTGGCACTCGCTCTCCACTCGGACAGGGGTTGGCTATCGGGATCAAAGGGGTTGTGGTCAACACCGGTATAAGCCCGTTGGAGAGAGAGTTAATTCTTTCGTCGTCGTTGGAGCCCGCGGTGAGCTTTCCGCTAAAGGGGAAAGACAGAGTGAGGAATAGGAGAAGGAGTAAAGCAAGAGCTTCCTGCAGAAATGGAAGAGACGAAGAGGGGATGGTTTGTGGCCCTCGTACACCGCAAGTTCGAAAGCTGCGGCCCCACGAATAATGCAACAATCCTGTTCGCAGACCTCGGGGTCCCACGTACCCGCGATAGTCCCCCTGTTCGGCCCCCGCAAGCCTTCAAGTGTGGTTTCAAAATACCAGTGAATACCCATACGTACGTGTGCTGCAAGGAATGAGGAAATACTCCGAGTAAGCGAGAGAGCTCTTTCGTCTTTGTTGCTCCCTCGAAAAATCGAGGAAGCGATAGCAGAGCTTTTCTTTTTCTCTTTTTTTTTTGCAACTCTACTCTGCACTACAGTGCAAATTTTTCACTGACCAGGAGATCTGAAAAAGTCCAGTGAGCCGTTAGACTTGTGGCAGCTATATAACGCGGCTTCGAACCGATTTTTAATCACCCAGAGAGCTTTCGAATATGGACGAGGAGTATAAAAATGCCTCGCGGTACTCTCCCTTGTGTATTTACGTATTTACATTCTCCATCGCTGCATGAACATGCATAGATGCGTGCGTGCGCACGAGCGCACTATGGTGCGAGGTCTGAACCATATGCTATTATTTTTCTCTTCTTTTTTTCTTTTTTTTTAACTTCCTCGAGATCGATGGAAAGGTGGAGAACAAGAAGACGAGAGGTCTGCGGTAATACTTGGGAGGAATATAGTATACCCAGAGGGTTGGTTGGTGTTCATCCTGACTCTTGAATCGAGTGTGTAGCGCGAGGGGAGCGTTGTACGAGAGCGGTAAATTTTCAGGGCGAGTGGAAACGTCGGAAGCAAGACTCCAGCGGCACCGCACCATCAGCGGTATCCACTGACGACGTTGCCTAGAGGTTTCATGGCCCTTCTTCTCCTTTCCTCTTCTCAGAGTACTAATGCGTGCTAATATCGGTGACGCGAGAGGAAGTGAGAGAGAGAGAGAGGGAGAATTAGGAGGCGTTCGAGTCCCAACCAGGCGCTAGCCGGATCGTTAGGACAATTTTACTGCTTGCGACAAAGGGTCGCTGATTAAACGATGGCAGGGTGTTGCTCTTCATATGGCTCTTGGTTTGGGACATCAGCCAATCGCTAACCGACGCTATGCTCAACGGTAAGCGCTCGCTGTAGGTGCTCCAACGAAACTTTGGGGGTAGCTCAGCCCCGCGGTGTGTCCGGCTTAACTTTTAAAGGACCTAATTCGCATGCGTAATCGTACACGTGTGTGTACCTTCGCTGAAGCAGCTTCGTACGCTCTCAACCTCACGTCCTTCCTCGCACCACTCCCTCGACCTTCCGCTTTAATCACTTGAGTAACTGCAGTTAGCAGTCCACGGGATATGGCTAATTGTAACAGCCTGGACACGAATCCTCGTGAAATGGCTACTGGGATAGAGATATAAAAAAGCAACAAAGAGAAATCTTAATTGTGGTTAAAAATCGTACAGTAAAACATTACTTATCTGAATAAATAAGAAAATCTGAGAACTTTTTGTTTGTCGGAAGTGACGGTGAACAACAAGAATTGTCATCGTGTTTACCGAGGAGAAGTGCTCAATATAAAGAGTCGAAGGTAACAAAGAAGAGGAGCACAAGAATTATGAGATGGGGTTGCCAGGTACATTCGAATCCTCCGAGAAAACCCCTTGAAAGCATCGAGAGAACGGGGAACTGAAGCGGTTTCACCGCAGCCTCGAGTGTCGATTGTCCTTCAGAGTTCAAGGGGGGAGGGGGAGCCCTCGGGCTTTCAACTTCGGAAGGAGTGCCGTTGCTCCTCGTGACTCCGATGCTACTGGCAGAGTCCTTATGGACGAAGAGCTCGGAGAAACGAAGGGACACACATCTAGGAGGGGGGTTTAGCTTATACGACACGAGGTAGTGGCAGGAGCAACGAGGGGGGATTCTGCACCTGTGAGAAAGCACGTGCCGAGAATCCTCGAGAACGTGAGCGCAGGGTTGAATCTCTCGCACTTTTTCACTGTCCTTCCTTGTTTCTCTGTCTCTTGCAACTCTTCCATTTCTTTCCCTTCTTCCTCGTCCTCCTTATCATCTCTCATTTCCCTCTTCGTCTCTCCCGTCTCTATGCTTCTTAGTGTCACACTCCCGCTCGCCAAATTTATAAAGGCCTACGTGCCTCACCACCGGCAGAAGACTTCTGGTGTCTCTTCCCGTGTACACACGACTTGCCTCCTTTCCTTCTCTCTATTTCTTCGTCTTACCCTCCCTCCCACGTCACTTGCAGTCGGTTTACGCGCGGCCTCGGGGTTTATAAGACGCGACGAGAATTCCTCACGTTCTCGCGTTACGACCCTGTACTACGTTCGTATAAACTCTTTGTTCTTTTATCTGAACGACGGTCAAACAAATGCTCTTCCCCATTTTCCTTCGTGCTCGGGAGATCTATAGTTGCTGTCATATCCTGTATATTTACCCACTGTATTGTATGAACTGCTGTACTACTGCAAACTCAAATCCAGATCACATCTTGATCTAGAAAAATATTGAGAGAATCGAAGACCTGCTCCCCTCACCCAATACATGTTGAAGAATGGGGCTTGTCGGGACAAATTTTCAACCGTAATTCGACTGTGACAAATGATACAAAAATAAAAAAGAATTGCTGATGATATTAGTTGTAGACAAACTCCTGGAAAGTCTCGCTGCTAGTTTGATTTCAGGCATGGAGAGGCAGAGAGGAAGAATAATTAAAAACTGAAGATGGTAGATTGCCAAGTGGCGTGAAAAAGACAAAGTATCGCTGCACCCGAGCCTCGAAATATATTATTTCAGTGCTTGTTCTGGCATGGTGTGAGGTGGAGATGAAAACCAAACCATGCCTGGCATGCACGCTACTCCCTTTCTTTCTCTATTCTCCCCTTCTCTCTGTAATGACACTTATAAATCTCTGACGACTCTTTCTCATGTAAATATGAGGTGCCCGACGCCGCCGCGGCGCAGAGCCCGCACAACCCCTTTTCCAACCGACGAACAACCCTCGAGACCGCACTCGACTCGCCAACTTACAACTCTCCCCTTCCCTCGGCTTCTCTTCTAGCTTTCTCTCTCTCTCTCTCTCTCCAGTCTGTGTCTAGCCACTCACAATTACGCAATTTAACCAAGCATTAAAATGATCCTCAATTCCCCGATCTACTTAACTACGTTTCCTGCAACCCCCTCCGTTGGCCCTTCGGATTCCTTTTCACTCTTCAACAGTATCGGTTCAGCGATCCACGAAATCATCTCCTCGACATTCCAGTCCTCATTTTCCCTGCCTCCCGTTTTTCGTTACCCGTCATCTGTGCTCGTGGCGGTGGTTGCCACTTTTGCAAATTTTGTTCGTCAAGTAGACGAGCCAGGGGAGATAGAAGCTGGCGTTGGATAGCGAAAGTGAGGAAAAGCGGAAACATCCCACGAGAGGCATCGCTGTAGCAACCTGACTGCTCAACGTTGTCTCGTCGCACCCGAGAAGACACTAACGCAATCTCGTCCCCGTTGATTATGACCAGAGGCGAAATCCAGACGAGAGTCTGGGAGGTATCCCACGCGAAGGAGCAAGACGAATCCAAGATGTCGACGACAAGAAGGACGAAGAAGACGACGACGATGTTGAAACGAAGAGAGGACCCCCAACGACTATACGTATTCCTCGTTCCATCTACGCAGCGTCGACGGGAAAGGGGGCAGAGACGGGGCAAGGCTCGAGAAGCCAACGCTTCCAGCGAGAATAAGACTCGCCCGGATGAATCCCTAATGGAATTGAGCCCCTAGAGTCGAATATCAAGACGGAATTACGAAGTAATTAACGAGACAGGATCGAGGGGGATGAGTTTGGTAGATTGGGGCGAGTCAAGTAGTTCTATTGCGAACACGCTACACTGTTGGAAGAGTATCATTCTCCGGGTTATTAGTGTACTTGCATATTGCCCCAAAGAACAATAAATCATGAATTTCTGCACGCTTAATTGTATACGAAAGCTTTTCATTGCGATTTTACTGCTTGAACTGAGGAGCGAAAAGAGAAATAGACGAAGATACTTGACTCCCTGAAATAGTTTCTTCTATACGAAGACGAAACTGTTAGGTTTGAAAGGCCGCGCAAACGACGTTGACGAGACGTTGACTACAGCTACGCTGTAGTGAAAGAGAGGTAGAACGATAGGCAGAATGCGATGGAGAGATGAAAACCGAAAGCGCAACGGTGATGGAAGACGACGGGAGCCAAACTGAGAGAGACGCTTTGTTTTCTTATTCCCGGAGCGTGACAGCTTCCGCTCGTATCTGTCTTGTTTTACACCGAGTGTCCCATAAATACGACTCGAAACGAGCCTCATCTCACGCTCTCTCGTCGGTTCTTACTCTATACCCAGACTATGTTGAATCCTCCAGAGAAGGAGAGAGAGAGAGACGGATTCACGCACTACAAGAGACTCGAGAACGCGCGAACTTTGCGGACTTTCTAGAGAGCCAAGTGGATACGGATTGCTTGGTGTATAACTTCGCTGATTCTCAGCTCTGAGAGGCCATTGGGGAGACCAGCTGGCGCTGCAAGTAACGCACACTTTTTGTCACAGCGTCCCGGTCGGCGAAGCGTGGCTTCTGCTTCACCGTGCCACAGGAAACTTGACCAGGTTAGCGTGCGTCGAGCACTGGCTCGGTTGTGAATTATCGTTTGGTCAGTCTACCGGAATGTCGTCCACTAAGTCTGGAAATAATTCCCACAGCGTCTGTTGTAATATTCGATTAATTACTAACTCTCAACGTACTGGGAGTTGAGATTTATGTTACCACTTGTCGGGGATGTTGCCTGTGTTTAATACCATTCACGGGTCGAAATAAGGATTCTACGTGAACGTCAGAATTTCGCAGCTTTCAAGTTTAATAGAACTTTAGCTACTCAAAGTTGAATAGCAGAATTATTTTCCAGTCCACCGGGCTCGTAAAATTAATTCCAGTACGACTTTGGTGATATTCAATTAATTAGTGGTTCGCTACATACTTAAAGTCCTAGTGTTATATTACCATTGACCGAATCGAGTGATTAAATGTTTTTAAAAATCCATCTGGGAAGTTGAGTACCTCATCAAGGAGTGAAAATAATTTCAGCCGGAATTCTTTAGTTATTGGATTATTTAAATGTTAACCTAACCTAAGAAAATAACAAGTTAATATTGCCATTGATTGAATAAATTGGTTCGAAACTACAAATTCTGAAAGCTACCCGTGTTAAATATTGATCACAGTCCAGTCTATATTGACGTGAGACAGTTTTCTGAAATGAAGTGAAATGGAACTTCAGCTACGAGGAAATCAAAGAGCTTGAAAAACAAGGATTCTGAGTGGCAACCAGATGAAATAGCGAAGACAGCTTAGATATCCTGTTCGACAAGGACTCTCAAAGAGGAATATTCGACATCGATCGGTCTGGACCAGGCAGTAGTTTTAGAGTTACGAAAAAAAAAGTCCGGCTGGAATATAGAGAGGTGACTCTCGTTTCAGTTCGCGCTGGCAGGTCGCCCTGCAGCCTCGTATTCCTCGTAGGAAACACCCAGACGCAGTAATAAAACCAATTAGGCGTGGCTTGGTGGCTGGTTCCAGCAGTAGGAAATAAATAAATGGAACAACTGCGAGGAAAGTAAAATACAGGGAGGGGAAAAAAAAGAAAGACAGGCTTCGAGACGAGCGAGGAGGAAAAAAGAGACGGAGGTACAAAAAAAAACGCAACGCTCTACGTACACGTTCGTCGCGGGGGTAGATCGTTGGCGAGAGCGGGGTGAAAGGGCGGTGGGTGACTCTACAGGGGCAAGAGAAGCCAGCAGCATGGTTGGCGCAGCAACGAAGCTTTTGCGGATGATGGGGTTGGTCGAGGAAAATCGCTCGCGTATTGGCGAGACTCCAAATCAATTTAAAAGTTCGCGGTGTGCCGTGGGGTGTACCGAGCCTTCCTTTCTCTGTCTCTCTCACTCTCTTTGGGCTGCCTGGCCGATATACGGTCCCTCTTCGTCGCTCGTCGCTGCTGCTTGCCAGTCGATCGCACTCCGACGTAACGCGCGTTACGAATTCTCGAGTCATTATCCTTGCACGTAGTCGACGACGTTGTACTATAATGACTACCGGTTGAGTTAGTGATGCGAATGGGAAGAATGAATGCGACGTGAAACTCCGCAAATAGGAATTTGCAAACGATATTCGCATAAGAATGATTTTCAGAATGCGGTGTGGAAATTCATTCAAGGAGCAACAACAAGCACGTGACGGGTTTTACGAATTCTCGTGTCGTTGCACATATTTGACGTGTTTCTATGAAGAAGTTTGTGATATGGATGAGGGAGAACGTACGAGACCCGAAAGTTCGATAAAATGAATTTATAAAAGTTGCTGCTCTTATAAATGATTTTCAGATTGCTCCTTTGTGAGGAAATACACTTAACTCGAGAAGCAACTTCTTCTTGGTACTTTTGTCTCGATACTGGAGAGAAAACGAGAGAGAAAGGTACAAGAAAGGAAGAGAATTATGCGCGAGCGACACGCCAAGATAATTAAGCGAATATATTATGGAAAAGAACGCGTAAATCTACTAGCATAATGTTCTCTTCTCTGGCTGTGGGTATATAGGTAGGAAAAACGGGAACACGTTGCCACCGGCTACCATTCCTCATTAGCTCGGCAATTTATATTCATTTTAATTCAGTGTATATAACACACTATACACCCACCGTTCACGTACCTATACACGATGGTGTACTATAGGCTGTAACGTGGAGAGCGGCGGTGGGGTATAACAGTGTTTAGAGGCGACTGGTCGGGGTTCCGCCAAGGCAATTCATTACAGGGTGGTGCAGTGGTACAGCTTTGCGGCCTCGAATCCCACCCCGCACGGCCAGCTACCCTTTGCACTCTTTGTACCTCAATTACTTGCCGGAAATCTTTTCACCTGCCAATAATTTCTTTTCTCCTTAAATTTCGGTGCTCGATAACGAATTAGCGCTTTTTCTTATCGACTACCGGTAGGAATAAACCTCCAGTAACTCAAAATAATGATTGTACTCTTTTGACTAGATTGGAGCCTCGAATTTTCTATGAAAAAAAAATGTTTCTCCACATTTAGAACTTTGATTACCTGCCTAAAAATATTTTCAAATTAATCGAATTTAATCCTGTCAAGATTGATAGGACTGAAGTCGAGTATTATCAATCAGTTTTTTCCTTGAATATCGGGACTTGGTACTGAATTGACTACCGAAAATGATATACGTTTGACTAAATTTTAGCCTCAAGTTAAGACTGCATTAAAAGAAGTATCGTAAATAATGTTTGTACTTCAATTATTGACCGAACATAATTTTGCGTTCAATCATGGAGAACTCGCAACAATTTTTTTCTGCAAATATCGGATCACCATGATGTTCCGGCTTTTTTATCCCAGGCTATTAATGCTGAAGAGCTTTTGTAATACACTAAGAATGCAGTCTCAAGTTTACACAGCAGAAAATGTAACATTGTAAATAATCGGATTAAGTATTTACACGCGGTTTTCTTTCCCCCGAGAATCTGAAGGTAAAGTTGCCATACGCTGGTGACTGTGAGTTTGGTGAGAGGGGTAGATTGGACGGTGGTAGCTCGAGGCCACAGTTGAAACAACAAGAGCAGTAGTACCTAGCAGCAGGAGCAGCAACCACCATGGGCGAAAGGGGCAAGAGAGAGAGAGAGAGAGAGAGAGAGCCTTGCCTGTGGCGTAGACGTTGGCCGGGCGTTATGCCCAAGCGGACGTCAAGTTTACTTTGCAGAACTTTACGTACAACCACTGTATACACAGGTTACCTCGATGAGTGAAGCTCGCAGAGATTTGTAATACCACTATAGTAACGCTCGCTACAACGTTCCATTGCCTCTGTGTGTTATGCAAAAGAAAACGAAGTTTCTCGGCGAATACTACGTTGCCCTCTCTGTGCAGTAGATACAAATTTTTTCGAGCGAGAGAAAGAGAAAAGAAATAAAAATGTGGCCAGAGGAAGAGAGCATTGCCTGTTTCCTGGTGATGACGACTACGAGGTCGAGTCAGCTTTCCCACACGGCCAGCAAAAATTCGCCAGGCTACTACACGAATGTTACACACGAGAGGCCGATTCAAAGTCCTTTGCAGCAGCTGGTAGCAATGCGGCAGTAGTAAAGGTCAGTGGATAGTCGAGCGCAGGTAGACGACCCGTTATAAAGTTGCATCTTTCTCCAGCGAAACTTTGAAATAAAACGTTACGGAAAAAAGCAGTATGGTCGACCCCTCTCTGAGATATCGGACGAAGAACTGAAGAAAATAAAAAGGCTCGTTTATTACCGCTCGATAGCCATAATCCTGTGCAATTCGTGCCAACGAAGAGGAGAGGAAACACGCGACTGTAAAACCGAGGGTTTTTTTTTTCTTTACTATACCAAAAGATGTTCATGTGCTATTCAAAGATCCCAAAAGCTACTACTATTTTGTGCTGCAATGACGTAGCATGCTTCCGGATGCAGCGAAACGTGTGCACACTGGGGTATTAGAGGAGTTGCAACCCATTATCGATATACGTATACGCAAGGGATAAGAGCCCACACAAAGTGGAGGGACGAGGGAATCGAGACGGTAAAGTACAAGACGCGTGCAAGTGAACCTCTTGGTGAATACTGTAACAGAGGCAAGTGTTCGTAAGTGCGCTCAGCCAAGTGTTCTATCGCTTACAGGCACACACAGAATTGTTGGTAGCATAGATAGGTTGATATATATTCGTGAGCGGGGTAAGCTTCGAGTCCGTCTGGAACAGCGAGCTTACCGAGCTTAGGAGAAGTGTGTAGAATTGCGCGGGCGTTCGCACGGGGCGAACCGACAGTGAAGCGAACCCGAAACGTTAGACTCGGTAGGAAGCGAAGGGTTGTACGTAGATGATAGATCCGGCTACGCAAGCAACACCGCAATAAACTTTATTGCGGGAATGCATTAGATCGAATACGTTACGTACAAGGAGTAAAGGGGGTGAAGGCCTGAGCTCCGAGATACGTTACTACCGCCCCCGGCACCTTTCGACCTGCATGTGCACCCTATACTTCAAGTGAAAGGGTTGCATCCCAGAGTAAGAAGGAGAGGGAGATAGAGAGAGAACACGAATGCGAGTAGATGAGGCTCTGAGTTTGAGAGAACTCCGAGAAACGAGGAAGCAGGAGGGACCAAGAAGGGGGTGAGTTTGCGAGAAGAGCCCCAATAAAGCCGACTACCAGGGATATACGTATACTTCACCTTCCTTATAAGATACTATATACGTAGTTTGTAGTATACACACTCGGAAGTTAACGTAAGCTTCGCTCCTTGCTTCAAGTCGGCACGCCAAGGCGCGTGTCTCGAGGCAATCCCATATCTACTAGCTTTCCTTGCTCTCTGTATTCTGTCTTTCCTTCTCTCTCTTCGCTCACTTGCTCTCTGGTTTCTTCTGTAGCGCAACTGCACTCGCGGTACGAGAGCATCGCTGTTGTATCTATTAATGTGTGTGGGGAAAGAGGTTTCCATTGGAACAAGGTGGAAGAGGGTCGCGATATTCTCTCGACCACTGAACTCGGCCGGGATAATACGCGCTCCTTCTCGTTATCGGTGACAGTGGGGATTTCTAAACGCCCAGGCACTCTCGTGAGGAAAGAGCCGGGAAGGAACGAAGTCGACTCTATAGGACGAGACACGACAGCGCCTTCCTCTCTAATTCTCTTCGTCGTCAGGACCAACGTCCTCGGACGTTTAAACCACCCTCGGTGAGCTCGCAGAGAGAGTGTAGACGACGGAGTTTATAGAGAATACTGCGAGGCACAGTTGTAGAGGTGGATAAAGCGAGTGTCAAGACCCCTGAGGGTTCCACTCTTGCCGGGGAGTTGTTCGAGGTTGTTAAAAAAATTGGATATTGCTACCCTCACCGGGGAATATCCGACGTCCCTCGATATATCGTGCCGATCATGATTCGATATAGAGGGAAGAAAACTCGAGACGAGAGATTGGCGTGAGAGAATAGACGACGTAAGAAAAAAAAAACAAAAGGAGGGTAAAAACTGTGAAAGAAGAAGAGATAGTGAGTTTGGAGTGTGCGAAGGCTGTTCTTGGAGTTACCCCTATGAGAAACAAGGCACTATTGCTGCTGCTCGCTGAGTAGGGAGTGTGAGGAGGGAGTTGAGAGGCGCGCGAGCCGCTACCTCCACTTCTAGCACCACGTCGAGGCATAATAGAATAGATAGCGGATAGGCAGCGGGAAGCCAGGTCGACGTTGAACTCCTTCTCACTCTACGGTGCTTCGGGAATACTTTACCGAGCGTATAAACGCTATTTATGGCTGCATAAAACGGCGATAGGGGGATATAATACAGTCACACCGTAACGCACGAATACACAGGAGGCCGTACACATATCTCTCACTCTGTCTCCTTTCCTCTTCACTCGGTCTTTATGCAACGCGCTGTAGAAACAGCCCCTGGCGAGACTCGACACTACGCGCGAGAACTTGCAATCTTCCTTCGCCTTCCCCACTTTCATCTCTCTCTATCTCTCTTTCCCTTTCCCTTCTCACTATCCTTCGCTCCCGTTCGTCTTGAAATCCAGAGAAAGAGATTCTTTCGTGGGTCTTACGTCTTTTCTGAATATCTATCTACTATTCCGGCCGATTCCACGATTCGCACGTTCGCTACGCGGTAAGAAAGTATTGCGCTATCCTCTCTCATACACCCTATGTGCTCTTCCGACTCTACCTGCTCTCCTGCATTCCGACACTCTACGTCCTTGTTCAAATCCTCGTGCTTCCATTCTCTTCTTCTCTACTGCCGCATTGATTTGCATGAGATTTCGAGGCTGGCTCGCTGCCCGTAAATCCCACCTTTGTTATTCGCCGTCGAATATTTATTTCCCCTCGAATGCGGCAGCAGCGTCGTCCTCAGTTTCTCCCAGAACCACGCGGAGAACACGAGGTGCACACGAAAATTCACGTTCCTTTCCTGTCCACTATACGTCAGTCTGTTCTATTCGGGACGTATTTCCTTTCCAACTGGAGGCCTATACAACGTTAGACACATGGTCGATTTTACTTTTCTACTCGAGTGGAAGAAACGATCGGGAGATGGAAAGAAGGGAAGACGCATTCGGGATTCTCGAAGACGCCAAGCCCGAACGATATCCTCTCGTTAATTTTACTCGTCTGTAGCGGCGGGTTCAGTCATGCGAAGGAAAGTACCCTTTGTAAAGCTTTGCCTCACCTGAGGCTCTGCGGAATGGAACTTATTGAAAATATTGCAGATTCAAGCATTCGGCAATTTAAACTGCCACAAAGGTTCAGGAAAATTATTAAATGAACCAGATTTACCGAGAATTCCGTTTGTACCGTCAGTACCGAGATTCGCGTAAGAATCTACGGGGTTGTAAATCCCGACACTCAAGGCTTAAAGAAGTTACCTTTGGAACACTGCACGCCGACTTAATATTCTGCAGTTAATTTGATTAAAGGATAACATTCGGTTGATTGATAAAACAGATTTTCATATAAATTCAAACAATAACAAAACAGATATTAAACATGATTCTAACTTAGTTAAAATAAAAATAAGCGGCTGTTACGTCCGGGCTTATTTTTTATTATTAAAAATATTTAGAATATATTTTCATTATCCTAACCATTAATTAACATATTAATATGAATATAATTTTTTGTGTTTATTTTATTATGTTGTTCTGAAATAACAATATTATTTCGTTTTTGTAACACCCAGTGGCGTTTTTCACTACTGGACTTTTGCTTTGATCAGCGTTCTCACGCAAAATAATTTTTCTCGTGCAATAGTCGCGATTCCGAGCCGGGGGCTGCTTTCGCTGCCCTTATTAGCACAGCGTTAGCGGTCCCACCCAATGTGGGAATTCTGGTATACAGTCAGAGTTACCAACGCGGTCCAGCACTAAAACGGACTCGGCTTCCAAGCGTTGTCGATCAGTACTGTCTCAGTACTAATTGAATACTGGCCTTATTATGCATCAGTTCAGACAGCCACTACTTCCAAGATAAAATAAACAGTACTTAAGCGAGAGTCGTCTGAGCAGTGGCCGCAGACTAGGCCGAAGCTTGTTTTATTGTCTGCGAGCTAACTTTGCCAGTGTCAGTCTGACTTCCAGCTGAATCGTCGAAGTACTGGGCGTAGAATAGGCTGAAGCTCTACTTATTGCCGGCAAGCTAACATCGTCAGTATCAGCCTAACATATGGTAGAGTACTGGCGTCATACTGCCCCGACATTGATAGTACTGTGCCGATACTGGCGGACAAGCGTTGGACCCGTGTGATCATTTCCGACTTGTCCCAGCATTAAGACAGAAATGGCATCTAGTACCGGCATCTTGGCAACAATACTGCACCAACACAGAGCCCGTTTGAGATCCCCACATGGGACGGTGATAAGTACCTATGAGATGTGCGATGTCCTGCATCTTAAGAAAATGTATTACTGCGCTGTGCTTCGGCACTAGTTTTTAAGAAATTTGTCAATCAGTCTTTTAGGACTCGACCAGCGTGGTCGAGTTGCCAAATGTATATTTTTTCCAAGTCTTACTCCGATGGCTGAACTCAACGATCGACCCTCGAAATAATACTCTTTATTTTACATAATTGTTTCAACTCTTTTTAATACATGGAAAAAATGTTATTTCGTGACTCACATTTTTCATAATCGTAATTTGTTTACATGTGTTTTAATAAATTAAGTGTTTTCGATTACCAGTGTCGTACAAATATTTTTTTTTTTTTAAATGTAACAATCGCCAATCACCCTCCGATCCCCAGGCGGCACATTCCGGCTCAAAACGGAGAAACATAAAAGAATATGCCTTCATTGCGTCATTTTCACAAAATCCATGATGTAACAGTGGCAAAATATCGATTTTGTATATCGTGAAGTGAAAGAAATATTCTAACCTTTTGGAATTTCAGTTGGAAGAGTCAGTTACTGTCGATCTGTCGATGTTGGTGTCAAGTCTTAGACTATCTCTCGTGATCAGTGATGAGAGCATTCTCCGAAACTAAGGGACGCTGTTTTTCGTTGTCGGTAACGATTCAAATGTGTGTGACGTTTATAATTGCATACAATATTACATGTATAACGTATAAATATATTTGTTTGTGGGGCGGATATTATTAATTACAAAGGGTTCTATTCATCTTGATCGCTTTCGTTAGCACGTCTGCTCGCAGTCAAAGATCTGTCAAGACTTCTTTCTGTCACGTGTACTGTGAAGTTTCTCAAGTATTCGGTTGTCGATTGTCATACCGCGTGTTCCTATAAAGCCCAATCTCTATATTGAGAACAATATTTTAGAAATAATTATCGATAAAGAATTAATGTATATGGGATTGCGTGGTATTTATTTATTTATTTATTTATTTGACAGTGGACGGGACAAGCCCTTGAAAACACAATATAAAGATGACGCCCGAGTCGGCCAAAGGATATATACATAAAAAATCACATACCCACAGTCAAATAAAGCGTAGATACCCGAGTTGAAATTTAGACCCTCGTCAAAACCTAAATGTAGCAGTCCCGCGGGTTAAACGGAGGTTCCTCCATTCCTTTAACACTCGTCAAAAACTCCGAAAATGGCAGATATTACCCGAATGGAGTAAACGGAGTCTAATGTAGACTGAAATTCTTATGTTTCGACCTCCAATTAGGTTGTACAGAGTGAGATGAGGTTCGTAGACCGTTGTACAAACCTCCAAAAGTGGCATATTTTACCCATTTTAATTAAACGAAGGGTGTTGGAAGGGTTTAAATTTTAACTCGAGTACAAATATAACACAAACCAAAACAAAATTCATGAAATCACACCGAATCGCTTAATGCAATATACTCATTTACCACATATGCACGCAACATACTTCACATCATTTTTCTACCCTTTCCTTTCGTTTATTAAATAAGAATTGAATTGATGCTCAGCAAACTCGCACGATCTATCCCTCATCCTTCGATGCAGAATTTTACGTCGAACAAGAGCAATTAATAACAACAGCAGGTTCGGGGAAAACAGACGAATTTGGAGGTCGATGGTATTGCACTCCGGGGGGGAGTTTATCGAATTCGCGTAGTGATACGCGAGAGCTCTCGGATTTCCGGTAAACGAGTTGGCAGTTTAATTCCCAATGATCGTTCGCATTAGCACATCAGAGTCGAATAGATAGAGATGGGTGGGTTCGCAAGTGCGATGTGATGGAGGGATGAAAGGGTGGGTTTTATAGGAGGGTTCTCGGTTGAAGCGCCGGAAACGAGAGAGGGAACGAGAAGGAGAAGCCCGTCGTGCGTTCTCGCTGACTACTATACGTAGAGCACGCGAGTGCACCGACGAGTTTCTACTCCTCATCAATCTATCTTTACCGAGTTGGCGTCTGACAGCCGTTTCGGAATGCATCCAACCTTCGCCTCCTTCTACTTCTACCTCAAACCCTCGTTCGCACCGACCGGTTACTCGCCGAGCACAAACTACTCCGCTCTATCCTCTTCTATATCCTTCCTTGGAATAAAGCTCAACGTGGATCTCTGAGATCTATCCTTCTGGTGAATTCGAGCTTCCACCAATTACATCGCCTACGATCTATCCGATTTTGTGGTTTCTCACAAAGAGCGGGTGCTCCCTCTCATATTGCTTCTGGCTCGAGAGATAGTAAAGCATGATTCAACGAAAAATCGGCCACGATTTATCATCCAGCCACTCTACACTGGCTTCTCTCAAAGTACTGGTTAGCTTGTCTCGTAGTTGCTCTCTCAGGGGAGGGAAGAAGGTGGAACTCGGCCAAGGTTGATTTCAACTTCGACTCGATCCAATAGTCTCTCTCATTGCTTTAACTCCCTTTTTTTCTTGTCATATTTTTCGTTCTCCATTCCACCTACTCCGGACGGATTATTCCACTCGATATATTTGGCTCTCGTTCACTGCCAATGTGGCTAATAGTTTGTTTTAATGGTGATAAATTCGCGAAAGATACTGCGGATAGTCACAGAGCCGAGAAATTGCAGGCTCTGTGAAACGAATGGCAATCCGCCTTTTTTTTTGCACGTATTAGTTCTATACAGCCGATTTTACACAATATTTCATACCTGGAGACATTTTACGCTCTTTTCTCCACAAAATTCCGTTCTACGCGCTCGAAATGCATAATTCTACACAGAAATAAATAATACATAATCCGCATAGTCCGCAGTCTGTACAATTTGGTTTTACATGACTACAGAACCCAGACAGTATAAAAAAAGTAATAATATTACAACGAAAAAGATGGTTATTACGAAATTCAATTCTGATTATTAAAAAGTGGTTCGTGGTTTTATTCAATACAAAATGTAAGCACAGACTTCTGTGACAATACAATTTTGACAGTAATGAGCTTTATGAAGTTAGTTGTAGTGTATCAGTTTTTCAAAAGTAAATTGCGCGATTGAAACATTATGAATAGTCTCTGTGAAAAAGCTTCCCGTGCATGCATAGAGATTTCAAATCAAATTTTTCATCGCTCACCGAAATTGTATAAAATCGCCATGGCGTAGTAACGAAATTAGATAAAAATTGTACGTGCGCATTGCAATACTGCGTAAAATCGAAACAATTTGGGGTCGTATCAAAATTGCGTCGGTAAAAATTGCGTAGCATTCATTTCTATACGAAAAGCACATTAAGAGCGTGTAAAATAAAGCTTGTGGAGAAAAAAAACGTCTGTGGAATGTAAAATTGCTGTCTAGGATTGTGTAAAACCGTTCGTGCATAGAAATGTGTAAAAAAAATACGTTTTGCCACACGAATTCGGGATTTGTGCCACGTAGCTTATACTCTCTCCCTTTCTCGAGATCGTGCTCGTTTGCTTTCCCGATGGATTGTGTAGTGTACGGAGAGCAGGTGCTCGTTTCTCTCCGTAACTAACAGTCGACACTCGACGGACAGGAGAAGAGGAGAGGGGATAGGGCGCGTAATTATTATTCAAAGTAACGCGAGTGGCAGAGAGAGGCACCGAGTGTAAGTGCGGGTTGCTGTACTCTCGGTGTAGCCTCGATCTCTCGCCAACGAGAAACCCATCTGAAGCCGACGAGTGCGCGACGACTCAATGCCGATTCAGCGCTCGGCAAAAGCTCTCTCTGTCACTAGCGCGCCCTCTCTTCGTCATTATAATAACTAATTAGGTGGCGCTACGCGTTCACCGAGACTCAACGATTCTCCGCTGCGAGACCCAATTTCTCGCCGTATCAAATATCCCACGCTACGAACACCAGATACGCAATACAGTGTCACAACGGCGTAAATCCTCCTGTGTTCCGCTTCCGCTCCGTCTCTTCTAATTCCGTGTTCATTATTTCGCACTGATTCGCCGTGCGTGAGGCACTCCGATGTACCAACAACGAGTACCCTCTACCTACCACTTGGTGAGATTATTGTCGTCGATACGCCACGATAGCGGCATGTTTTTGCTCACCTGTAACAGAAAATAACAAAGAATGTCGTTAGTTTGCAGTTCGGTAGAACGAGACAATAGTACATTACAATCAGAGCATAATTGACACATTCATTGTTTAAAAAAAAATTATAAATCAATTTAATATTGTACTGCAATACTCGATTCATTGAGACTAATTCCGCCGCTTCCTCGCTTCTTCTGAACAGCACTGAATTATTTTCGATTTTACCAGATAAAGACAAAATTTAGTTTCTTATTTTCTATCGGGGATTTTTCTTATGTACATTTAAGAAAAATAATATACATAACTATGCATTTCGTACGGTGGAAAAAAAATACTTTAAAAACATACGAGTCCATTTAGCTCTCAAACAGATGCATAAGTCGTTAAACGTTACTTCAGATCTGCCGGAGGAAGTTGGGATAAAAAAATGTTCAGTATAACCTTAATCAAGGACAATTTCACGAGTACATAGTTGCACAGTGTACGCGCGAGAGGAATGCAATAATATAACGTTGGGACTTTTATAAGCTCTGTGAGAAACGACGAGGTGGGGGGTGTAGGGTTGAACGAGCTTTCTCGAGTTCCATGATTCTCGGTCTCACCCTCAGTCTCATCCCTTGTCGCTTTCCGCTCCCATTTCCCTCGGTCTCGCGCTTTAGAGAGCTTGCAATGTCCTGGAAATATGCGGCGAGAAACCTGGTAGGACGTTTTAATCTCGAGCCCACTTAAAAACTCCTCGCGTAGATCGCTTCGCTATCTCGAGTGTCGGATCGCTATGGTGCGGTGAATGCTGCGACTGCACAGCAGAAGGAAGCGTAAGAAGTAGAAGAAGAAGAAGAAGAGATGAAGAGAAGGAAGATGAGGAGGAGAAAAGAAGCAAGGGCGCAGCGTGGCTTCTTCTGGTTTACCAAAGTCGTGCGCGGGCCGAGTACGCCAGAGGGTGGAATAAAACTTCTATGAAATTTAATAAGTTCCTCCGATGAGGAGAGGATAGCGCAGACCCCGAGAGTGTGCGAGAGGTCGTAAGGTTCTTCTCTCGACTCGTATAAGGTGGAAACAAAGCGGTGTTTGCAAGCGCGTGACCCTTCCTCGCCCTTAGTAGGTCCTTCACGGAAAGTAGTAAGCGCTCCGCTCGGTTTATACGCCCCGAAGTAAAATAGTATATTCGTTCGGTGGGGACGCGAGCGCGACCCGCTAAATTTAGGGGTTGCGACTATCTCTTAGTGCTGGGCCGGCTGGGCTCTCCAAGCTCACTCGATTAATCAAACGAATGGCCAAACCCCCATTCAACGTGAAACATTTCCAACGAAAGCGCCTTCCAACGTTATACAATCTTCGTTCACTATTCGGCGTACTAAATAATCAAGCTTGAAAACAGAAAATAATGCACAGCTTCAGACACAAAAATATGGTAAATTTAGTAGCAAATAAAGCATAAAGATCCCTGAGTTTAAATTATAATACCTTGATGGACTTGATTACGAGTTTCAATAACAATTTTTAATAAATCTTTGATACATTGTTTACGATTTTTGAGAAAACAAATCAACCTCATTTAGAAGCGTCATAAACTGTAAAAAACGTAAGAATGTAATATATCGAGTGATCATAATTTTATCTTATGGCCTCCTTAATTTCATCATAAGCAAGTAATAATTTTTTTACATCTTCAAGTCACACTCATATCTTCTTTTACTTCAACTAAAATCATGCTTATGGTAATGACAATATGGTAAATTTAGTACCAAATAAAGGATAAAGATTTCTGAGTTAAAATTTTAATACCCCAAATTTTAATAAATCACTGATACATTCTTTACGATTTTCCAGAAAACAAATCAACTACCATCCTCATTTACAAGCCTCATAAACGGTAAAAAAAAGAACGTTCGAATATAAAATATATCGAGAGATCATAATTTTATCTTATGGCCTCCTTTACTTTCGCCATAAGAAAGTAATAATTTTTTACATCATCAAGTCACACTCGTATCTTCTTTAACCTCAACTAAAATCACCAAATGGCCGTTAAAGTCCAATGTCTAACTGATGACATGACTCGATCAGGGTTGTAGTACTTTTCTCTCCATCTCACATGTCGTTCTCGAAAACAAAAAGGAAGAAAAAAAATACGAAGAAAAGTGACGCGACGGGACAAAATAAGGAGGAGGGAAGATTGTCGAGCAAAACACCTCTCCAGTCGTTATCCCCGTATCACTCGGCCGCTTCGCCAGAATAAAATACGAGGCTCCTTTACTGCCTCACATAAATCCCGGACGGTGGAAGCGGTTAGCGAGAGAGCGAAGACTCTGATGGAAGTATACGCGTGGTGCTTTGGAGTTTCGTTCGCCTCTTCCACTGCGCTTCCTCTTACCTCTTTCCATGCCACTTTTAAATGACTTAATTACAAGGTATAAAAGACACCGCGATCTCGCCACCGGAGCTGTCTTCCTACGGCACAACACATTCCCCACCAAGAACAGAGCGTTCAGTCTTTCTCGCCCATAGATCTCTCGATATATTGCAGCTATATATCTCTCCGGGCCAACTCTCGTGCCCATAATTATCTACCAGGACTGTGAAACACAAAAGAAGGAAGACAGAAAGTGGGAGAAGAGGCGAAAGGGGTTTGGAGAATAAACGTTGAACGTTTATCGTCGTTCGCCCCGTTGTTGGAATCAATAAATAGGGAAGTTAGCGCACCGAGGTATTCGGTGGCCGGGGATGTCTCGCCAAGTGCTGCAAAACCGCGAACGACTATAGCCGAGTGGAATAAGCACAGGGGCTGTACCAGGCTTCGAGCTCTTTCTCCCCTTTCTCCCTCTCGCCGTATACACCGGAACGTCCAGGAGAAAGGTTGCGAAACGCGTTGTCGTGCTTCGCTGCGAGAAGCGGGCGGTCCTTTTACGGAAACAGAACCTAATCCCAGAAAGATACGTGACCGGAATTGCGTTTAGTCTCTTCGCCGTGGATGCCAGAGGTGGAGAGGGTGAATGGGCTGGAAAAGCTTCGGCGAGTGCAGGCAACTGCGAACGTCCTTTTCCTCTTCCTTCCCTGCATCTCGGCTTTCATCCTCCTTCTCCCCCTCACCCTTGCCACGCTATATCGTTCTCTTCTTTCTTGTAGTCTCTTCTTTTTTTTATTCGCCTTTGCCTTGTTTTCTTCCATTCCGTTCATTCCTTCGCCACGAAGCACTTTTCCCAGAGACGTCCTTATATTAATCGCTCTCGCAGTCCGATTACCCTCAACGACAAGCCAACGGTGCGCAGACATTTGTATTCCAGGGGGAGGTTGATATCCAACGTGATTCCGCCACGAATTTCGCAGAGTTTGCTTCTACAACGCGAGTCAACCGACGTCCGCGGCGGAATGATCGTTCAATTTGGAGATTCGAACGTCCGTGAAATTCCTAAGGAAGTCTCTCGCCCTCGTGCCAAACTCCAAGCGGGACTACGATGTGCTATAGCAGTATTTGTACCACTATGAACATTCGTTCTCAGGTTAATATCCAGAAAGCCCTGGAATTAGCTACATTCCTCCAGCAATCTGTTTAGTTATCGGATAGTTCAGTTTTTTTTATTTTCATTTCGATTCGCAAATTCCAGAAAGGGACCATTAATGCAAATATCTCAGACGGCGATAACCGCTTTCCGAGAATGTCCCGACGAAGATGGTTTTGATTCGCGTCTCGGGGTAATAATCGATGCACAAGCACGTCAGTTTCCTTGACGAAAACTACCCACGACTTATGCGTGATTCAATGGAAAATATTCCTCCCCATCATCGAAATACGTTTCCGCAGACAGTTTGACGGTAAAAATCGCGTGACATTGAATCGTCTCCGTGTCACGATCAAACGATATTACGTACGAGACAATCGGCGAAATACCGACTGAGAAAACAAGGGAAACCAGATTGCTGTGTTTCCGTGAACGATTTGAATTCGCGAAATAGAGGGGATTCCACGCTGTGTATATACCTAAGTATGCATTAAAGACGAGGAGAATTCTATGAGCTCCTGCCTCTCGTTTTCACCCTCTTTGCGGAGGGTTACACAGTCGGAGGAACATAGGCAGTGGCAAGAAGGGACGAGACGCGCTCGCCCGTTTTCTCATCTCCTTAATTCGCGCGCCCCCTGTCGCTTACGACTGAGGGTTCTTTCAGAGTCGAAGACGCGACGGCAGACGCTCTAGAAGTAGAGAAGCGAATGAGAGAACCAAGGAAATCATATTTGGCACGACTGCCAAAGAACTTGCGTAATATCCTAGTAAAAACAGATCCTTTGCTTTTATGTACCTTCCTTTGGCCCTTCTCGCTTTCTCCTTCTTCTTCTCGCTCGAGGCTCTTCTCCTTTCCTTTCTCTCCCTTTTCCTCACGACAGATTAAATAAAAATAGAACGAGGCGCGAAGCCGAGTGGCGTTTTAATTCGATATCGAAACGGTGTTGTCCTGTACCTTTCCATCTCCACCCATTCTTTTCTCCTGATGGCGTGCCGCTGCTTCCGCGATAGCGAGCAAGTGGTAGCAGTCTGGCGCTCTACTCTTGGATGAGCCCAAACCCACTGACTTTTCTCTCTCTCTCTCTCTTTCCCTCTACACTCTCTGTCACGGGGGGATACTTCGATTTATTTGTTTTCGACGGCGGCGAGTTAATTGGATTTATTTCGTGACGCCTGGCTATTTCTGCCCCTCGGCACTTTATCCATCCCACTCTCGCGCGTTTCGCTTTAGCGTCCACCAAGTGAGAGCCTTTCTCTTGCGTCGCGTTGCCTCTCAACATCGCCACGAGATATTTCTCTCTCGTTCGGTGTTACAAGTTTGCGATTCGATCCATCGATCGAATGCGATCGTTCTTCGATACAGACGACGGAGGCCTTTTCGCAGCCTCTGTCTCGAGTGTCTCCGACTTTCCCGACGGCAAAGCTCCTTCGATCTGGAAAGTCAAGGCGAGAAATTATAACATCTTCTGGCAGGATTGCGTCTCGTTGCAGTGGTGAGAGGTCGGATTCGAGTCAGACGCTTAGAACATTCGGAGCATTGAAATTTATTGGTAGGAGACGAAAGGAAACGGTGGAATGAAAGGTTCGAGAGAAGGCTTCGTGCTTCGTGAAAATTAGCAAGAGCTTTCAGAACATTGTAAAGTATTCTCAGGGGATGAAACGAGGGGTTAGGGGCTTTACTTCGATCTGGCGAAGTACAGCTTCTCACAGCGATAATACCCGCTATAGAAGTGCCGCGTTCCAATCAGTCGGAGAGCGAGAAGGCCACGCTAATCCCGGAACAATCGTTTCCTTAGGGAACGCGCCGGGCCACCCCTCGATTAAAGGGAAATCGCACTACGAAGTTTGATTTAATTGAATCCCCCATAATTTCATATCTACCTTCCGCACACACGCTTTCCAACTGTCTCTCGGTTCGACAGATATCTCTATATCTCGATCAGAAACTTCGATCTTCGATGGTTCGAACGCTACCAGAATTCGCAGGCGGTGCACACTCGAAGCGTGGAATTGAGAATGGAAATTTGCCTATCCAGTTTCGTGGGATTAAAACGGTGTCTCGATCCACACGGAATCGGAGAGCTTCGATGGATATAATTTCGCAGCTGCTCGGCAATCTGTATTCGAAATATAGACAATTATAAATGTTCCATATTGACAATTACAAAGTGTTCCATATGAAATTAAAAGTCAAGAAACTGAAAAGTATAAGTATATTCCTTTTTTGAAATTCTCAAGTTTTCATGAGTATTCTTTTTATCAAGTGTGCGTTGTCGCAGTATTTTCGACATGAAAGTATGACTCGACACTTTCAGCAGACTTTGTTTTTTTTTCCTTCATTGATCTCCTTGAAGGTTGTTGTCGATTAGAGTCGAGATGAGGGAGATTATCGTTTAACGTTTCACGACGACGGCGACGACGGGGAAAACCTGCTCTGCTCTTGAGGGGAAGCCGTATTCCCGTTTACTCTCGGGCCTGCTGTTGCCTAGACGTGTACAAGTACATTTTCCTGAAACGAGTGTGTATATAGGAAGCGTTGCATGTATACTCAAGAGCACACGCTACGGGCAAAGTGTTGGCGTCGTTGCACGTGGCGGTCTCCCGCATCTCGTTGCGGATAATTTAGCCGGTATTACCCGCGAGTCTGAGTTTTATTACCGAGGAGAATTACATAGCTGCCAGGGGCACACCGCCACGCCGCCACCGACACCGCGCGCAAACCACCCTCCCGTAAAAAGCCACCCCTACCATCGCTTCGCCCGCTTTTCGTCGCTTCTTCCACTCTCTCCCCGACACCCGACACTGCCAACCCCACAGATTCGCTCGCCTCAACCACATGCTCTTCTGCAATCACTGGTAACCACAAATATTATATAAATTTGTTTCTCTTCATCGTCACGGTAAATATCATCTAAATAAATACAATAAATTGGAAATTCTGCGTGTTTTATGGAAAATCCTCCAAATGGTATTGGACCTGCAACTGGAATTGGATTTGCAACTGGTATTGTATTTGCAACTGGTATTGGATTTGCAACTGGTATTGGATGAGCAACTGGTATTGGACTTGCAACTGGTATTGTACTTGCAACTGGTATTGGACTTGGAACTGGTATTGGTCTTGCAACTGGTAATGGACTGGCAAATGGTATTTGGCTTGCAACTAGTATTTGACTTGCAACTGGTATTGGACATGCAAATGGTATTGGACTTGCAAGTGGTATTGAACTTGCAACTGGTATTGAGCTTGCAGCTGGTATTGGACTTGCAACTGATATTGGACTTGCAACAGGTTTTGGACTTGCAACTGGTTTTGGACTTGCAAGTGGATTTTAACTTGCAACTGGTTTTGGACTTTTAACTGATATTGAACTTGCTTTTTGGATTATCGTTCTTACTTCTTGTTTCTTTCAGAACTTTCTAAAATGGATAAAAGATTTTGTAGGTCATGATTGATGCAACTATATTGTTAATAAATGATTAAATATTTTCGATACAATTTCTTACTTTCTGGTTTATCTGGAAGCTGCCTCGAAGTTTATGGAGGAGAAACGCGAGGATAGGTCAAGAGAGACAGAAACGAGCACCTGGTACGACTTAGCACTCGACGTAGCTCGGAAGCGAAGCTCGTAATTCCGTCGGTGGGTCTCTCGACAAAATCGCGGTGGAAAAGCCGGCGACGAAGATACAGCAAAAGAGGGAAGTGAGTTCGGACGTTTCGCCGTTGATACTTTCGCGCGTCCTGGCTCTCTTCGAGAAACATCGTTCGTCGCGATTCTCGTTAAAGCGCCATTCTTAAGTTATAAATAGTGCAGGGATTCTCTCTGTTTCTGGTTGTGCTGCGAGAGAACAGTGCGTTAGAAGGGAGCGGGAGAAAGAGAGGAATAAGAAGAGGAAGATAAAGTGCGAGGGGCCGGCGTGTGGAACAAGAAGAAGAAGAAGAAGAAGAAGAAGAAGGAGAATAAGAAGAGCGATATAAACTCAGAAGGAAGAAGAAGAAGATAGAGATTGAACGAATAGAGAACTGACCAGTGAACTCTGCGAATGGACACCTGGTCATGCCACTCCACTCATTGAGATCGACTTGACAGCTGCTACACTGTGTCGTCTCTTCTTCCTTTCATTCTTCTTTTTTTCCTCTACTTTTCACTCGGTCCTTTCGGCTGAATGGCGAATTCCGTTTCGAAAATCCACCAATTGTCATTCGCGTTCAAATTAGCAACCGAAACCCCCGAGATTTCACTAACGAACGATAAAGTCGTTAACTTATTCCAGGATTGACGTAAAGACCCTGTTACTGTTTCTACGACATCTTGGAAATAATGTTTTAATTAGTATACAATATATAAAATTGAAATTTTGATACTCTTGCACATTTTTTCACCTTTATAACTTCAGGAATATAATTTCTCTAATTCCATGGGAAAATACAGTTTGGCTACTATATGTCGTTTCTTTACCCATTTCTTATTATTTTTCTGCTACGTTTCACGAATCCATCAATTATGTTCCAACGAATTACTAACGACGAGTCATTGACTCATTTCCACCTTGTATCAAAGGCCCATTTGCATATTCCAAATTCTTTTTAGAAGCAACACCATGTCAGAATTTCCATCATCGTCAGAAGATGTAAATTCTGCTTTACCAGTTGCATTACCTCGAGGACATGACCCATTAGTTTTTTTTTCCAAACTTTTTTGTGTACAGAAATATATTTCCACAGACTCGCTGGTCAGATTCGTCGTGGCCGGTGTAGGTATAGAGTAAAAGCACTCGTACCTCGCTCTTGTCGTCGTAGTCGTCGTCGTCGAGTGTACACTCTGTTACTCTCGACTTAACACCCAACACCCTCCGCAGAATAAATATTTTCTTATCTGTCGTTGGCAGAGACCTCGAGCGACCTGTGCTCAGTACAGTACCAACGTATGTACGTATCTGTGTATGCATGTTTGCCATGAAGGAACGCAGAGAGAGAGAGAGAGAGAGAGAGAGAGAGAGAGAGAGGGAACGAAGGGAAAGGAGAGAATGTAATGTATGTATAAAGAGTACGTACTCCTTATCGCTCGAGCTGTTAAGGATTACCGAGTCGGTGCAGCGTGTGGTTCTCGAGTAGAATACCGGTCGAGCAAGGCCCAAGTTTGCAATCGAACAGAGAGAGGCCGAAGCGGACTGATAACTAACGGCGCCGGCGTCTCGACGACACCTGCGAAAGAGGAGGAAGAGAAGGTTGAAGAAGTAAAAACAGGTTCTCCACATCGTACGAAGCACGTACGATATATACCGTGTGCCACATTCTCGCTCTCTTCCTCCTCTTCTGCTTCTTCGTTTCCTTCTTCTTCTTCTTCTTCTTCGTCTCCTCTTCATGTTCTCATCGTGTAACACACACGATCAGAGAGTTCTCAGGTTGTCAGAATAGCGGGAATGAATACACGGTGGGCGTCTGGCTATTGCGAGTGGTGAGAGCTCAGCTTATGGGCAATATTTGTCACGTCTTATCTCCGAGCACGCATCTTAAGCGACTCTGAATTAAATGCGCTGTCTCGTAATCGCACTGTTATTATCTTGTTAACGTGAGATAACGACGTGAATGATGCAGCAGCAGCAGAAGCAACGACGACGACGACGACGACGATGAAGGCGATGAACGAGCGCGTGCGAAAGCGAAAGGGAATCTCTGCCGCTCCGCCAAAGATTTTATAGTTACCCCCCGTGTCTCGATAATTGAACGTAGCCGTGTGGATCGAGTGGTAAAGAAAAATAGTAAAAGTCTGTGTGGGAAAAAAAAAGGAAAAAAAAGGTAAAATAAAAGACGACGGAGAGTAACGACGAGGCGAGCCAGCTTGGGTGACAGGGGTACGTGGAACGGTGGGCGAGGGGTTCGGGATAGAGGGTGAAATTAATTTGTCGAGCACTCGTGCGTCTAGAAAGCTCGGCTGGTGCTGGTGCTGCTTCGTTGGCGGCGGGGATCGCGCGACGGATCGCTTCCATTGATTATGAGGCAGCAAGGCAGCAGCTTTCGCGCGTTCCTAACGCCCGGTAGAGAGAGAGTGCGCCCGAGAGCTTTGTTAATGGCTGACGGAGACATTTATCGCGTCAATGGACCCCCGGCTATTCTATTTCCCCACGTGTGCTCGTGTTAGTATATGCGTGTGACGGTAGCCGAGGCGCGTGCTATTACCCGACAGTATAAATATCTCGACGTGCTTGCTCTTTCCTCTTTCCCTTTCCCCTTCATCTCCACCACCTTCCGAGCGTTCTCCTCTGTCTTCACAGGTTCATTCTGTAGCTTCGTGCACTCGCTAAGCATATACGCGTTACGCGGCAGGTGGAAAACATTTTTTTTTCTTTTTTATGTATCGAAACTCTGTCGTGAGTTGGTACAAATTGAAGTTGTTACCTTGCGGATAACAAAGAGCGCTACATTTTCATTATTTTGTGATGGTGGATTTATTCCTGCTTGGTCTCAAGTTTCTCGGTATAAATTGAGACACTTTTATGATTTCATTTTATTTTATATATCTGTCAAAAGAAAATTGTATCGTTATTTAGTTCCAGAAAATATGGCCTTCATATTTGAATTTTATTATACCATGATGGAAGTCAGTATGTTTTTACCTTTAGCAATACCGTAGAGTTGTTTTTTAGTGGGATTTGCGATTTTGTCACTCATCTAATTTTTTTAGAATTACTTTTTATGTAGGAATATTAAAAACGAGTTTCGCGTTGTGTGGCAAATTGGTAAATTTAACTTTGATTCCAAAAGAGTCAGAAAGGTCTTTCCTTTAAAAAAAGAAAGTTAATGTATCGAAACTCTGTCGCGAGTTATTCCAAATTGAAGCATTACCTTGTGGATAAAAAAAAGCGCTACATTTTCATTATTTTCTGATGTTGGATTTATCTTGCTCGGTCTCAAGTATATTGAGACATATGTCTCGGTATAAATCAAGGCACATTTATGGCTTTTCTATGTAATTTAGTTGATCTGTCAAAAAAAAACTGTGTCATTCTTTAGATCCAGAAAAATGGCCTTCATATTTGAATTTTATTACAAAACTCAATCACAATATAAGTTAGTACGTTTTTACCAGTAGCAATACCGTAGAGTTGTTTTTTGCCAGGATTTTGCGCTTTTCTCGCTCATCTATTTTCTTTTTTAGAATTACTGTTTATACAGGAATATAAAAACCAAGCTTCGCGACGTGTATCAAATTGGTTAAATTTAACGTAGATACCAACTCCAAAAGTCTGGAAATAAAATTACCTTTTACAGTCCAGTATGAATGAAACTTTGGGGAGCATTTGAATGATCCCGCAAAGAACATTCCTCAGTCAGCAAAACAAGTAACAGCAGCTTTGGGTCGTACCGTCCACATATACAAAACTTTAAGCCAAAACTCAAATATCACGGAAAGTACGACCGAGTTGCATCGTAAAACCCCTGAGAGACTCGACTCGACTCGCTGGCACAATTCAACGAGGCAAAAGAGTTCCAGCTGTCCAGAATTCCATGTTGCCATTCCATGCGGGATTTAGGAGTCTTTTCATCGTTAGACTATGAAAAGCTCGAGGGCTAAAGAGTGCAGTAGGTAGTTGCCCATATGGGTGAAGACATCACCGGTAGTTACGATTCGAGAGATTCAGAGGAAACACTCGTCATGGTCTCATGGAGCTTATTTAATGTAATACAGTGCAGCCACTGCAGTATATGTCGCCATCAGTGGCGGTGGAACGAAAGGGGTGAATACTGCGAGCTAGAGGTTGGAGGCCAATAAAGGGCGCAGATTTTATGGCAGTCGTGGGTGAGCGAACGAACGAGCCTGGATAGAGAAACGTTGGGTATGGGAGAGAGACTGTAGACACAAGGGTCACGGAGGAAGTGAGAAAAGGGGAGAAAGAGAGTGAGAGAGGAAGAGGAAGGAGATGTAAAGGTTTCTCTCTTGCTTGCTCCACTTCGGAGAGGGTATAAGAGTCCGCACAGGTGCTACGGTGCTGTATATCCGCTGCTATATACGGTTTACAGTATAGTTTCGAGGTTCGCACACGTGAGACTCCCAACGAGACGATTGTGCACTTTGCCTTCCAATTTCCTACGCTCTTTTTCCTTCCTTCTCTTTTCATCTCTAGCCCCATAGTGTATATACCCTCAAACCTTATTCTCTTTCATTTGGAACAATTTCGACTGGGCTTTCGACTTGCGTCGTCCACTACTCGACAACCTCTCACTCTCTTCTCTCTTTTACCAATTTCTCTCCTTCGCTCTCGATCTCGCGTACCCTTTTCTTTCCTTTTTTTTTGCTCCTTCACGTGCAGGTTATACGTGGGCAAAATAGGAACGACGAAGCCAACACTGCGCGTCCCACCATTCGTCCTCGCATCTAGGCTAACGGATGCCGCGAGGGCAAAAGCGCACGCTTTTTCACCGCTTCACCATTTTTCTTTTTTCTTTTTTTTTCGCTTTCCTTCTCCTCGCTGACGCTCTCGTCTACCTTCCACAGCGTTGGTGTCCTCTCGCCTGCTCACCTAGCCCGGGTCTTACTGAAACGGGCGATGCGTAACGATGCCACAGTAATTAAAACCGACCCCCGACACTGCTGCGAGACTTTGCCTCGTGCATTCGCTTCGTCCCACGACGAAAAGAGTGAGAAGGGCTGCCCAACGGGAGTAAACGAGGAGAAAGGGGGAAGCGCTGCGTTTTTAATTGAAAAAATTTCCAAGCCAACTTTTGTTGGGAGATGGAAACGCGTGCGCGGTGTGCCCGTTCAATTAAAAAACAATAACGCTACGACCAAGAGAGTGGACCGCAATTTTTTACACGAGCAACGACTACTGCGTATCGTGATGTATTATTATTCCATCGTTCTGTCCAGTCGTATGAGCAATGCATACAAGGTGATTGATCAATATTCTTCGGAATAAGCTTAATCCAAAGCCAAAAATCCAATAAAACGCGAAAGCTACACAGAGATCGACGAACCTTTTAGGTAAATGCATCGTTGCACAGACTGTGATATATACGATTAAATCGTCATGCAAGATTAAATCTGTGTCTAAGAAATGGAAACCATAAATGGTACAAATCAAGTTCTTAATATTTTCCACACGAAAGGTTCATGACAATTTATCTGATGCTAAAAAAAAATGTGTTGATTAGACGAATGTGGAGATTTCTATACGGAAAATAAAAATTGGTTGAATAGTCTCCAAGCGGCACAATTGGTCGGCACAATAAACTAATTGGTTACAGAAACAAATCAGTTAGTTTGGGTGAAAAACCAGTTTGATAGCCCAGCATACAAATTGGTTAACAACAAACGAATTGGGTGTCACAGCCAACGTTTGTCGGTTCAACCAAAAAATTGGTTGTAGCCAACTTCAACGCTTGGAACGTATTTAGCCATGTCAATGGTTGGGGTAACCAATTATTTCACTGCCGTTACTAGTTTGTCGGTCCAACCAAACAATTGATTGAAGCGTATTTAGCCATGCCTATGGTTGGGGGACAACCAATTATTTTTCTCCGATTACAGAAACAAATTAGTTAGTCCAGGCGACAAAACAATTGGATAGGTCAGCAAATTAATTGCTTTACAAGCAACAAATTGGGAGTGACAACCAACTAGTTTGTCGGGCCAGTCAAAAAATTGGTTGGACCGTATTTAGCCATGCCAATGGTTGTGGTAACCATTTATTTTCCTCTGTGAACCAGCTTTGAAGCAATCACTGTATTCCAGTCGCGCAACTTTGCAAAAAGATTGGAAAATCATTGCGAAATCTTTATAGAAACACGACTGACCATGCGCGCTCACCGGGAGGCGGTTCCGACGCGTAACAGATCAGTAACATTCCTCACATTGATCCTCCCGTATCGAACACACTCGGGCAACGTGCATTCCAGTGTCTTGCTGCTGGACGACAGGAGACACGGGACACCCGTTCGAGATCGTGTTTCCGACACGAGAAAACCGAGAGACATCGATAATAAGAACAAGCGAGGAAGAAGCGAATAACGAATAAGAAAGAGAGCGGCTTAAAGCGCTCAGGTTCGCCCTGAGAAGCGAATGAAAGGCGCACGAGCTCACATTCCTTAATTAGGACTTTCGCTCTCTCTTGCCAGTTTCCAGTTTCCAGCGACACTGCTGGGAGGTCCAGAAGCTAGAAGCCGTGGGCTATCGATTAATTAGGATTCGTCGATATCCCGGATTCCAATAAAATTCTAATTAAAACGCGTATATCTCTATATTCTGAGCGTGAAACGTCCGAGAGATTATCGACCACGTCTCTAATACCTTTCTCGATAACTCAGTTCTAAATAACATCAGTCTTTACCTATAAATCTGTTTCAATAATCGAATCAGTGTTTCAATATTTGTAAACGTATCTATAAAATTTTAAGCCCTATTATGATTATTTCCTGTTTATAGAATTTTTAAGCAAATCTATGAAAAAAATCTCTATTCCCATACTTTTGACATTTTTATTATATTTCCTCACCAATATTTTCATTTTCTAAGCCAGCAAACATATTTTCTAGGTCAGCAAAAATATTTACTAGACCAGCAAAAATATGTTCTAGGCCAGCAAAAATATCTTCGAGGCCAACAAATAAGGTTTGTTGTCTTGGAAGTTCTTATAAAGGAAGCTTTGTTTTCATTAATATGAGTCCAAAATCAATGGTTAGTTATTACTCAGTTTCTTTGCTGTAAAAGTGTCTCAATATCAGTGTCGACACTTACCTAATTAACCGTCACGTCATCAACAATTAGAAGTAAGAACTCAGGCTCCAGTCCCTTTTTCCACAATTACATTGTCACCAAAAGCCTCACCCTACGTTCTAACCCTCTGCAAAACCCACCCGATTGCAACTGTATCGAGTTCTGTTCGGTGCTCGCGGTCCGTCGCCGACAGGAATTTATGGCTCGTGTTTACACCGCAGCAGGCTGACCGTTGGCCCTCCTCCTGTGCCTCCCCAACCATGGTCAGTACAACAGGCCCAGGACAAAATAATTAACGTGATCTCGCGCGAGAGAGCGGCCGTCGGTCCGCCAATTTTCCGGCTTTTTTGGGACATCCTCTCGTCCCGCTCATCCCCTCGGACACACTTGGTTCTTTTCAAGCGTACCGTTCACTGGCATACGCTTCACGCTTATATATAGTCATAAATATATGGGTCATTCCATACCAAGTGGGCCATTCATTTCCCATCGCGCCAATTTTTCTCTACCCAAAATTAGCATGATCGCAAAAAGTGTTCATAATTTTTTCAAAAGTTGCTTAAAGTATCACCAACATTCATAAATTATTTCCGAATTTTAGCACCTATGGTTTGCTCAACATTTAATAACGATATATTTAATTACATTTTTTTTCAATTCGATGTATATTCAAAATTACCGATCGTACAAAAAATTTGTTCCTGTATCAAATTTAAGTTTTTGAATGTACTTTTTAATTTAAAAAATTCCATACCCGCTCAAAAACAAATTTCCGCTATTTTTGACAAGATAATATAGATGTTTATTTTTTTCAATGCATCCTCACCGTATTTTAAGATTATTTTTAAGAATCCAGAATATACCTGTTTTTTAGTTTTTTTCTTTTTTATTATTCCTTTCCTACCGTATACCCTTTCAGGTGCCTGTTTTTTAGGTGTTATACCGTAAATTTTTCTAGCTATTTCAATATGCTACGGATGAAATAAACTAATAATTTTTTTTTTTTTCGTTGAGCCTGGCCATTCCGAATTTTCTCAAAATTGCACAGAATTTCCATTATTATGTTGGCAAAAAACTACAGAAAAAATTGTCGTGATGGCAAATGAATGGCCCACTTGGTATGGAATGACCCAAATGTGTATATACATATCGCTAAAGCATAGAACAGAGTAACGAGCAGCGCGGGACAGGGCAGAGCCCGGAGTGAGATCGATGGGTTGTGGCCCGTCGGGCACACGAGAGCGCGGATCATCTCCCGTCAATTCTACCAACAGCAGCAGCTCCAGCCAAAAGAGAGTGAACGGGGAGAGGTTGAAGGGGTCCAAACGGGTGTGAGGAGTTGCACGGGAGTTTAGCGCGTAACGCCACGCCGCAAATTTGTCGCGTCACACGTATAGAGAATCCTCGTGTTCCTGTGGCCCTATATCTTGGTCTCTATGTATAGATGGTTGAACGCTCGTCCAGTAACGCGGGGAGAGGGATGCGTTCGTCCTGCCGCAGATTAAAAGCTGCATTAGGCACACGTTAAGCTCCCGGTACCGCGGATGGGGTTGCTGGACGATCTCGTGCTCTCCAGCCCTGGAACGATGCTGCGTTCACGTTCCATCCATGGCAAAAATGCAATTTGCGGGCGACCCCGTTTGTCCCGCACGTTGGCCACGACTCTCCATCGCATATCGCATCAGCGAGGCCGGAAATTCGTCCGCGACCATATCCCACTCCATCCTCTTCATCTCTCTCTCTCTCTCTTCTCTTCTCTTCTCTTCCTACGACCTCGCGTCATTCACCGCACGAATTTTCGCCACGCTGAACGAGGTCGTTAACGCGTTCTGCCCGGAGATTCTCTGTACAACCTGCGCGGAAAATTTTGATGTGTTGGTGAGGAAAATAAAAAAAAAAGATCAAAGTGTTGCGAGGTTGGGAAAGGGCGTTTTTAGGAGGAAATGCCGCTGGGAGGACGTCGCTCTAAAACCTTGGTACCCTAAGTGTGGAAACTAATCTGGGGTTAAGCCGGGACCAAATTAAGCTCGAGGTTGCACACTCGACGGTTCAAGAGTCGCGTTACTCCAACAGAGAGGATGAGCGAGTAGCTTGCACTGGCCTAACTCCACTTAAATTAAAGCAATCTATTCTCCGATGGTGAAACTACCGCACCTTCTCTTAAGCTGTTGCAATTTCAACGAGTCAGTTTTGCGGACCTTCTCGCCAGCGTGTGGACATTTTTTTTGTGTGCCTACAGTCAATCTGTCAAATGGAGGCTCTTAATAATCCAGAGCGATTGCTGCTCATAAGTCTTGCACTTTCACGGAAAAAAAATTGGTTGAATAAGCTCCAAGCGATAAAATTAGTGGGAATAATAAACTAGTTGGGTACAGAACTAAATTAGTTGGATCGGCCAGCAAATTAAGTGGTTGGTAACTAATTGGGTGTCACAATCAAATAATTTGTCGGTGCAAAGAAAAAATTCGTTAACCTAACCAAATTTGTCGCTTGGAACGTATTTAACCATGAGAGTTGATTGAGGTAACCAATTATTTCTCTCCGTGTTAAATTTACATTTAGTATTTTTTTTAAATTCTTCATATTTCACATTTCCCTGCGTATTCACATAAAATTCGCCAGGTTTAAAAAAAAAAATTCATCAAAAAGACTTTAATTAACGAACTCCCAAATAGTAATGAAATTCCAATATTCCATTTTTTGTATTTCTAATCTTCTTGAAATTAGAACCTGATGATATTTAAGCCAAAATTGCATAAACCCAAAACCCAATATTTTAATTTAAAAAAAAATCGGTAAACCTTCAGATTTTACTGCAGATCAGATTTTGTTAGATCCTCCAAATAACTTGAACCCCCAGTAAGAATCTGTTTAGCAGGAAGAGTCGGATCTTTATAATTCGTGATCCAGCAACGTTAAACGTGATTAAATCGGAGGCCAAATGCCGATATGAAATTACAGCCGTAGGTAAGACTGACTAACACGGATACATAACCGTAGTCCACGTTATTGCCGGATCGTATCGTCTCGGATTGCGGCTACATTTCTCCGTCTATCCCCTCAACTTGTCTTACACAAACACACATAAGAAACGTGAGTGAGTGGAGAAGGAGGCGCGAATGTAATACAGCGCAATCGGATACGCGTTGGAAGGTTTCGCAGTCGGAAAAGGGAATGAAGAAATATTAAATTCACGTCCGTTAAATTCGATTCAATAACATTGGCGGTTTGAGTGAAATAGAGCGAAAGGGAAAAGCTCGGGGGGCAATACCAACACACACGTCGAGCCACACACGATTAGTGCGTTCAATTAATAATTAATAACACGCGACCATAAATCGTCGGATCATCAGCGTCGAAATATATAATATCATGGCCAGCGTCCGATATACATAATAATAAACACTTCACAGGTATTCACAGTGTAGAAGCTTCGGGCGGATATTATTTTTTGACGGACAGATATTTGTTCACCCAACTCGGGGTATAGTCGAGGCTGAATAGCATTTCTGGTATAATCGGGATTAATTGTAAATTTATCATACAGTCGGGTAGTCAGTTATTTTTTTTTTTTTGGGCATGATCCGGGAATTGCATATAAAATTTGCCTCCGAGAACGAGCCTGCGATAATAATAAATCCGTGAGAGAAAGGTACGACAGAATAATATCCATGTGCGTATGTGTGTTATGTACATGTGAATATGTGACTATGGTTTGGGATACGCGAGGATCGATGGCGCGCAATCAATCATGCAAATTGGCGATCCGCGACAAAATCTCGCAATCCCGTTTAGGATTCCGTATGGTAATACCGTTAATGCGCGACACGCACGCGATAAACCCTTCGTTGCTTGCGATCCTCTCTCTCTCCTTCTCTTTCTCTCTCTCTCTCTCTCTCTCTCTCGCTTCTCTATTTCCTATCTATACTGAATCTCTCTCTTTCTCTCTCTATTCTGCAATGTACACGGATTTCCCCCGATCGAGAGAGTGAGAATTCAACTCCCTTCACAAATTCGTTCATCGTCCCTTCGCCTCTCCCTTCGGCCACGTTTATCCACCCTCTCGATTGTTTATTAACAATTATTCCGCAGCGATCTGGCGCATCGGTTCTCTCTACTCGCACACACATTCTCTACGCTTTACAATGTATAATACACTGCCACATGACCAAACGTGGGAGAAGAGTGTTTATGAACCTGCGGTCACTCCACAGCTGTGCTACCTCTCTCGTTCTATTTTACGATGGTCAACCGATTGATGATGAGCTTGCCAAACGATAATTGCGATAGCATTTATTTAAAAAGGCAACGTGACGCACACTGCGCGAATCGATGGGTGGGGGTCAAAGTAGCGAATGCCCAAAATAGCGAATGCCTAAAATAGTGAATTTCAAAATAAGGAACATCTAAATATAGAATGGCCATCATTATGAAATTCGCTATTTCAGCCATTTGCTATTTTGACCCCCATCTTATTAAAATGCAATCAAAATAGCGAATGGCGGAAATAGTGAATGGCTAAAATAGCGAATTTCATAATGATGGCCATTCTAGATTCAGACGTTCTTTATTTTGAAATTCGCTATTTTGGTCATTCGCCATTTTGACCCCCACCCGAATAGATCAAGCAGAATTGTACAAAATAGTGGTGAAAGTTTTCAACGCAACTGTTGTATCAAAGTTGATGTGCTACCCATGTGAGTATCTCAAACGGGCTCTGTGTTGGTGCCAAGATGCCGGTACTAGATGCCATTTCTGTCTTAATGATGGGACAAGTCGAAAATGATCACACGGGTCCAACGCTTGTTCGCCAGTATCGACACGGTATTATCAATGTCGGGGCAGTATGATCCCAGTACTCCACCATATGTTAGGCTGATACTGACGATATTAGCTTGCCGGCAATAAGTAGAGCTTCGGCCTACTCTACGCTCAGTACTTCGACGATTCAGCCGGAAGTCAGACTGATACTGGCAAAGTTAGCTCGCCGACGATAAAACAAGCTTCGGCCCAGTTTCTCAAGTAGAAATTTCATCAGGCATGCCTGCTGTCACACGAGGTCCAGATCAGTTTTAGGTACGGTAACCTTATTTGGGGCCGCCGCAAATTCACCTGCTCAGGTTCATGTAAGGCTGAGGCATTCGTACTTAATAATGCCGTCTTTCCACCGGGTCAGGCTGATGTCAGGCTAGGTATGGTAACCTTATTTAGGGGTCATCGTAAGTTCATCTGATCAGGTCCATGTAAGGCCGAGATATGGCATTCTGCCTTAAAAATGCCGTCTTTCCACCGGATCAGGCCCATGTCAGGCCTTACATATGGTAACCTCATATAGATATGCCATTCATCGACCTTATCCGTTTCACATAAGGTCTTTCTGTGGCATTTGGACCAATTGAAAATTTAACCAAATCTTTTACCTCTTTATTATTTTTCATATTCCATAAAAAATAATAAAGAATCAAAATCCATTACTCAATTTTTTTACCAATTGATCCACAAATATTTGTCTGTGTTAGCAACATATTCTGTAACGCAAACAACCCTCCATTACTGTTATTCGTTGCACAAAATGTTACAAAAAAAAAGCTTCCAAAAATGTAGCACTGATTTGATTAGTGTGAAACGTTTTAACTTCATTCAATTGTTTCACTCCTCTAGTTATCGAGATAAATCGACTGGCCCTCTGTCCCAATGTAGCTCCTGTGCACCTATTGAAAATTATTCCATGGAAACCATTGCGTGCAAAATATCTAGGAAAAAAAAAGAAAAATAAAGATTACAAAGGCACATCCAACGTACAGATAGAGTGTGTGAATAGTCCATTGCATGGAGTGAGTGAACGAGCAGAGATGAATAATAGCAGAGAACGAGGAGCGTTGGAAACGAGCTCCATCACTTGCTCGTCGACGGCGCGGGTCGCTACGGGACCAACGGGGTGTACCAGGGTGTAGGGCTGCTGCTGCTGCTGCTGCTCGTGACGCTCGCCCGCCACCCCTGGGGTATTAAATCACTGCCGACTCGCGAATACGTTCGTGCCACAGTAGATAGAGTTCGAGGTGCTTCGGCTACAACCCCCTGGGCTGACGTCGACCATTCGAACGAGCCACCTCGACGCACGAGATTTTCTACGCCCTCGATGGTAGCTTTTGTAATAAAATTCGGTATTTCTGGAGATCAAAAAAACCCTAATCCGCTAAAAAGAAATGTCAATTGATTTTTAGAGTTCTAAGCTGCCATTATTATCGCAGATAAATATTTATTAAACTGTCGATTTAATTGGCAACCACTATTTTTAATTAAAAAAAAGGTTTTTTTCAGGGTGTAAAAAGGAAATTATATATCCCTACAGTTTTTGATAGGAAATTAATTGTATATTTAAAAGCAGATAATAACCGTTCTGCTGTCATTTTGAAGTATAACCATTTTTTTTTTTTTTTTTGGTACTTTATTCTGAGAAATTGGCATTGTGAAATTAATTTTAACATGAATGTTCATTTAATTAAGGAAGTCATGTCGGAAACACATGTTTGAATTTTGAAGGTTGGAAAATTTTGAGGTTGTAGTTTCAACAATTCTGAATGTAATTATAAAGTTTGAGCGGCTGTCACCGACCGAATCGCTGAGAAATTTGATGTTGAATATAGAACAATGTATGTGGCCTCTTATGGAAAGGATCCAAATTTTGACATTAGATTGGAAATATATATACGTACAATAAACTTTTGAGCAATAAAGAGTACAATGTGGAATCGTTAAAACTTCAAGGTTCCGACGATACCATAAAAAAGTCATGCTACCGGGGTTTTTAATGAATAATTGCAACTTACATAAACCCAAATTATGCGAATTATATCGTTATCTGAATACTGAACATCTACATACAAATTTTTATTCTTAACGTGAAGAATTTCCCTAAAAATCGAGTTAAATTTTACCAATTTACAGTATTTTCATGACAGACAGTCAGTTGATGAGCATACATCGACAGAGCCTCTTTAACTAATGGAAACTCACAGATGAGGCTGCGAAAAAAAAGCAAGAAAAAAAATCAATACCTGTGGGATTCGACGTATGAGATTTTTTACGCCTCTCGGACATAACGTTCGTAATAAAATTCTTTATTTCAGGAAATAGATAAATTCTATTTTCCTATAAAAAAAGCAACAAGAACGCAAAGTAGATCCCTTGCATTTTGATTCTTCATACAGGAAATTTTGTGAAAAGTTAAAAAATCTTGCACCCCTTCGGGGAGTCAATAAAGTCATACATACACATATATACATTTGGAAAATTTTTGTTTAAACCTCTTTTCTCGATATTTTGGTCCATTTTGAGTGACATAAAAATATTGAGAAAAAAGGTTTCATGAAAACAAATGTTTCTCAATGAGATGGCAAAAAAATGTCAATTAATTGCAACGTTACTCAACTGTTGGTAAATTATTTAGTGAAAGCCATGAGGGCAGTTGAGAATGTGGAAAAGCGTCAAGAGCGGAGGGGTAGCGATGATTGTGTGGATCGAGTGGGTGCACAGCACCAAAACCCTCCAACACCCTCTCGCTTTCCTGACGGCTTTAACGTCGACGAAACACGGCAATTTGCTGGCGCCTGGCGCTGCACCGCGAGTGCGCCATCGTACCCCACCACCACCACCACCATCACCATCACCACCACCATCGACCCCCCCTCGACGCGTATAGCAAAGCAACGCGCGGTGCTCGCCCGTTCCCGCGGCCAAATGGAACGAAATTCAATCGAATTAATTATCGCGCGTTGTTAATTACCGGATTCAGCCAATAAAACGCGAGCGGTGCGTCTGGCGACTACGAGCAATGTTTCGAGAGAGACTAGAATGGGGCTATGCTGGCGCTGCTGCTGCTGCTGCTGCTGCTGCTGCTGGCGATGAAGGGGTGAGAGAAAATGAGGGACAGAGGTGGAAGTGTACAATTACGTGTAGCTGTGAGTACGAAGGTGAACTCGCATGTGACCAAATGGCTGCGGTGTAAAATTTACGGAACATCGAATTTCAATTACATTTCGTACGATGAACCTGAAGGCTTTAGTACTGTTCTACACTATTGACAAAATTTCAAGAGAATATTTGATACGTCAAGATTTGTTTTTGCCAATTTTTGGGACAGTGATTTTGAAAAATATTTAGATTTTCATCGATATTCAGAATATCAACTGTTAGGCCATGTAAGTTTTTTATACAGCGTTAAAAATATTTCGTGTAAATTTAAATTTGTTTTTGCCAATTTTTGGGGCAGTGATTATGAAAAATATTTAGATTTTAATCGATATTCAGAATATCATATATTAGGCCATATAAGTTTTTTATACAGTGATACAAATATTTAGTGTAAATTTCAATTACGGGTAAATTATTTGGTACTGTGGGCAGTGATTTTGAAAACTAATTAGACTTTAATCGATATTTTTTGCCAATTTTTGGGCCAGTGATGGGAAAATTAATTAGACTTCAATCGATATTTTTTATCAATTTTTGGGATCGTGATTCGAAAACTAATTAGACTTTAATCGATATTTTTTGTCAATTTTTGGGACCGTGATTTGAAAACTAATTAGACTTTAATCGATATTTTTTGCCAATTTTTGAGTTAGTGACTTAAAAACTATTTAGACTTTAATCGATATTTAGAATATAAAATGTTAGGCCATGTAATTTTTTTATAATACAGTGTTAAAAATATTTAGGGTCAATTTCAATTACGGGTAAAGAATTTTTTTTTTTAGAAGCTGGTATATTAAATTTGACATGCAAGTAAAATTAGAATATTTGATACGTCAAGATTTTTTCGTTCCAATGATTTCCAAGATTGTTGATTTGGTGAAAAACAAAAAATTCAGAGTTAATTTATACGAATCGATTGTATAATCGGTAATGAATTTTTATCGGGCTTTAAAAGCGTATTGTAAAACAACCGTGTTGACGAAATTATCGATTATGAATAAAATTAAAGTTGTACTTATTCGGATTCATGTAACGATGTATTTATGGCTCCACGCAGAGAAAACGTTGTATTACCAGCAACTATAAAGTGACAACTAGTAATTGCTTGTACGTACGACTATTTTTATAGTTACGACACCTATTTTGTCGTTACCATAAAAAATAGTCACACCAATCATGAAGCTGAAGCTGGCAGCCGAGTTAGTGGCGAGATTAAAAATGCTGATAAAATTCTGAAGCTGACCCTTTTGCACCTTTAAGGAGAAAAGGAAGTAAAATTATTCACACACGATACTTAAGATGTCTACTCTACAACCGTAGAATTTTTCCTGCCGCTGGCCGTTAAAATATTTTTTAAAGGGTTTGAATAAAGCAAACGATTATTCGTTCATTCTCAATGTTCGAATAAAAATCTGAAATACAATAAACTCGCTTCTTTTTCACCCTCAGCGTTGATTAATCTCCATTTAATTTCCAATAAACTAGTATAATATCATAGTATAGTCATTTCCCAGATTCAAATCCAATTTATATCCTTTTTTGGTGGTGCAGTTAATATTAAACTTATAAATGTTTCTCATTATCGCACAGTCGAGGTAATAAATCTAAAAAAAAGCAGAATAATTATTGCCTCGTAATTATGATTAATTCCAACGATAATGCGATAATTTCTAAAATGATAGTAAAACTTCGTGTTAAAATGAACATTTGACTTAGCACCAAGTAAGCAAAATGGTATAGAAATTTGAGCAAACTTATCTGTAGTGTCTTAATTATCTGGATTGCTATTTCATCTAGTTTTCTCGGTTTTTGCTTTTGTACAACTAGTAATTATGGCTGGCAATATAATTGCTCTTTTAATTACTGTTTCGTTTTAATTCGCGGTAAGGAAGCATCGTCGTCATTTCTCTCTATCTCTGTATATCTCTCGGTGGTTTCAACGACGATGAGGACGACGAGCGGAGCTTGCAATCTCCTCGATTAACGAAAAGCAGCAACCAAGCGGTTCAACCCTCTCGGGGGGTGGATATGACGTATATATATATATATATATATATATATATCTATATATACGTGTCATGGAACGTGGGTAAAGCGAATGCTATCGCCATCTACTCGAGCTCGGTGAAAACTGGAATCCGGGACGATGTCGACGACGGAGGGCGCGTGGAATGAGGAAACTCGCCCCACACACGTGTGCAAGCTTCGGGCAAACAGCTTTGATGTCCCACCTACGAGCAGAGAGAAAAGAAACAAAAAAAAGAAAGAAAAAAAAGAGGAAAGAGCTTTCGCTTCGGGGTATTCTGAAGAAAAAGCTGCGAAACAATAGAAGAGCGAGAAAATAATGCGACCACTATAATAACGAGATTCGAGGCTTGAAGGATTAGGGTTCTCATCGAGCCCTAAATCTTTTGTAAAAAAAAAAAGGGATTTCCTATAGCTTTTTTGTTTTTTTCAATCTCTGATAAAATTATTCGAGTGACAATTTTTGAGACAGTGATTTTAAAGTCGTTTAGACTATCCAATGTCATTGTGATTTTACGATTTTTTTATATAGTGTTAAAAATGTTTTGTGTAAATTTACATTTTGGGTACAAAATGTTTTTTTTCAGTATTTGGTATATTAAATTTTATATACAAGTAAGATGTAAAATTACAATAATTTTGTATAAATCCTAAGAAAATTAGGGAATTTAATATAAAAATTTATAATTTTACTATCCTCGTTTTTTTCAATTTAATATATCAGCTGATGGATAAAATTTCCGGTAATGTAAATTTGCAAATATTCTTAATAGTATATTTATATAAATTTTTCATTATTAAAAAAGAAGGATTCTCATCGAGCTCTAAATCTTTTGTAAAAAAGGACTTTCCTATAGTTTTTTTTTCAATCTCCGATAAGATATAAAAAAACTAGTGTGCCAATTTTTGGGGACACTAATTTGAAAACTATTTAGACTTTAATCCATATTCGGACTATCCAATGTAATTGTGATTTTTTATATACTATTAAAAATATTTAGTGTAATTTTCCAGTACGGGTAAAGAAAGTTTTTTTTCCAGAAATTGGTATATTGAATTATATATTCAAGTCAGATGTAAAATTAAAATACTTTTTAATAAATCCCATGAAAATTAGGAAATTTAATATAAAAAATTTATAATTTTACTACCAACAATTTAATATATCAGCTGATAAATAAAATTTCTGGTGATGTAAATTTGCAAATATTTTTAACAAATTATTTATATTACCTTTACATGTAAAAAAAAATCTTATAAGAATAGTTGGCAATATTAGTTGTTACATAAAAAGTAACTAAAAAAAAATAAATCTATAAAATAACGAGTCAATTTTTTGAGATTCTCACTTGTCAAACGTCACAATCCTCTCGAGATTATTTCTGTTTATTTGCAAAGTCACGAGGAATTTCTCTCCTCCAAATTAGCGAGTCTTCGAGTTTCAAGTAGCTTGAGCGTTGATGCATTTTCTTAGCGAGTAGCAGTTAGCGCTAATGCGTGAAGAATTCTAAGGCGAAGCGAAGCTAAAGGTGGCAAATAGCGATGGATCACATTTTAGCCATGTCGTTGACGAGCTCCACGAAATAATCCTCCACGAAGTTGCGTTGGGTTGAAAGAGATAAATTCTTTAACGGTGAAATATATTATTCCCGTGGAGTTCGGAGAATTCTGAAAGTCGCGTTAGCGCGCGAGTGAGCTCGTACGTTTAAGCGAGCGAGGCAGAAAAGGGGTTGGATAGAGGTACGCGCGCGCAGGAAAGGGTTGCGCTGCTAAATCCCCCCGAGGGCCGCCATCCACCGGCGCACTTCCGGTCGTTATTTACGAGCGTTGGAACTTTGCTTCCCGCGTGTGTCTCGCCGTGCGACTTCGTATGTATACCTATTCGAGAAACGTAGCAACGTTCAGAAGTATTACAGGTGAGAATTGAGGGAATGAGAGATGTGAAAAGTCGATAATGTAACTGCGGAGTGACTTTCGCAAGCTTTTCATAAGTTTTTTTAACGAAAGAGCGACATTTTTTATTCAACCAATTTTAATTAAGGAGGCTTTTATGCTTTCTATTAGTCAAATAAATTCGATATTCAATTTCGAGATATTTCGAAATATTCGCCACCCAGAGAAATCGGTTTCATGGATTTATTTGAATCAAATGCGGAATCCATTTCAAATTAATAAAATTTTATTTCGGTTAAATAAAATTTACTTGAAATTAATAGGATTTATTTTAATAAAATTAATTCTATTTGATCAAAATAAAATCCTATTGTGCTAGCATTTCAAGAAGAAATTTATTTATTGGCTGGTTTAATAAAAACCGTTTCTTTAAATCAATGAAACCGTTTCTTTGATTCAATGAAATCGTTTCTTTGAATTAATGAAAGAGTTTCCTAGAATAAATGAAACCGTTTATCTATATCAATGAAAGAGTTTCCTAGAATCTATGAAATCCTTTCTTTGAATCAATGAAATCATTTCTTTGAATCAATGAAATCGTTTCTTTGAAACAATGAAACCTTTTCTTTGAATCAAAGAAACCATTTCTTTGAAACCATAAAACTGTTTCTTTGAATCAATGAAATCATTTCTTTGAATCAATAAAACTGTTTCTGTGAACCAATGAAACCATTTCTTTGAATTAATGAAACTGTTTCTGTGAATCAATGGAACTGTTTCTGTGAATCAATGGAACTGTTTCTGTGAATCAATGAAACCATTTCTTTGAATTAATGAAACCATTTCTTTGAATCAATGAAATCATTTCTTTGAATCAATGAAACCGTTTCTTTGAAACAAGGAAACCTTTTCTTTGAATCAATGAAACCATTTCTTTGAAACCACAAAACTGTTTCTTTAAATCAAAGAAACCATTTCTTTGAATCAATGAAACTGTTTCTGTGAATCAATGAAATCATTTCTTTGAATCAATGAAATCATTTCTTTGAATCAATGAAACCATTTCTTTGAATCAATGAAACCGTTTCTTTGAATCAATGAAACCGTTTCTTTGAATCAATGAAACCATTTCTTTGAATGAATGAAACCGTTTCTTTGAATCAATGAAATCATTTCTTTGAATCAACGAAAACATTTCTTTGAACCAACGAAAACATTTCTTTGAATCAATGAAACCCTTTCTCTAAAATTCAAATGTACCATTTCATCGAAAGGAAACATTTCCTTAAAGTCAATGAAAAAAATTCAATCCACCCATTTCTTTGGAATCAATGAAAACTTATTTCTCGCTGTGACGTCATTCTTTTATTCAGACTGTACCGCCTGGACCTCTTTAACGTTTGCAATACGCCGTTTCCTTCTGTCCGCCTTTGCTTCTTCTACCGCGAGTATATAATCCTCTCTTAAAGAGAATACTTGATTGTGAGCGCCCTAAGCTCAGTATCGCATCGTGGCGCTGCCAGTGCGGAACTCCAATAATAGACTGTAAAAGTTAGTCGGTCGTCAGCCACAATTTCCGTGAATTTTTGATAATCCTCTTCCCTCGACTGTCAACTGGAAGTAGGATAATATCGAGCCACGAGCGATAATCGTGCATCGAACAACATAAGTGCATAAGTCGATAGAGCCATGTAAGAAAAAAAAAGAGAAAGAAAAAAAACGTACAAGTCAGTCATCAAGAAATAGAAAAAAAAAAAAAGTCGACGAGGCCAGTCTGTGCATCAATGATGAACCATATATGAGGACAACTATTCGAGAAGGTTAGGGGTTGAAGCAAGTTTAGTTAAAGTATAGTGACGTTGATCCCTCGTCGCTGTATATATAGATTGCGTCGCGCAGTTTCCTCCTCAAAGTCGGTAACTCATGTGTCCAGCAGTGGTATGCTCGAGGGGTATGTACATACCCCTGGAATATTTATGCAAACGTGGGTATATATGTGAAAAGGCCTTACGTTTCCTCCCATACTAGTGGAAGTGCTTTCGAAGTGGAAGGGATGAGAGGGAGAAAGAGAGGGAGAGAGGAAGAAGAGACGTAGACGTTGGGAAAGGCAAGGGGGTGATTTCTACCACGAGAAGCAGCAGCAGCAGCAGCAGCAGTTGCAGTTGCAGTTGCAGGAGTGTAGGTCAAGCATGAATAGTTGATGGGCAACTGTGGCTCGACTTAACCGCAGACATCGGGTCTCTGGAGCGTGCGCCCGTCCGAATGACTACCGTCGGCGACGTTCAGTTCCGACTATTCCACAAGAGGGTGGCGAACCCTCTGCCCGTTACACCCTTTGCTTTCTGCCCCTTTCTCTCACTCTAACCCTCTTGATTCTCGAGTTATCCATCGTAACGTACCTACGTCCTTCTCTATCGCTAATGTTTCACCTTCTCCACGTTTGCCAATGGCTATTGGTTATACATATCCACATAAACGCATCGTGGATACATGTTGTACATCGTACAGCCACAAAGTACCGAAGGGGTTTCACAGATTCGCATGATGAATCTTTGATTTTCTCAGCAATTCACGAGGGGATTGATGGCACAGTCTGCCAGCTATAAATGCTTGCGGAACTTTATGTGCGTTCATCGCCAGTTCAAGTTAGTACGGATTCATACAGAGAGAAAGGGGTGAGAGAGTTCGTTATGCCGGTTAACCCGGTAATTAATTTATCGCGGCCGATCTCTCGCAACCCCTCTGCACTGTGTTTTCTCTTCAACCCTCTCCATGGCACACGTCGATGACAATAACGACGCTGGCTGTTCAACCCTATATACAGGGTATATATATGGGGGTATAGTACACTCGACGATACGCTTCCGTGTCGATGCGACGAATACGCACGAGGGCGGCCATACAACTAACTGGGAGTGGAGGAGGATGAACGTGCGGATGATATCGACGTGCCGCACGCTATTAGCCCGGTCAATGGCACGCACGTGAAACACAAAGAGGGTGATATAGTGACACCAACCGGACATGATAACTGCTAGGATTAAGCTAGGATTTTTATTATTTTTTTTCTTTTTCGAGTGATTTTTATTAGGCGATATTGTAGTTAAGCTTATTATACTATGAAAACCCGGGACAATGCTTCAAGTTTTTAGTTAATGTCTTGGAATTTTTTTTTAAATTTTCTATTAAGGGGATGCAGGACAAGATCGGCGTGCGCTTGAGTGCGAGAGAGAAATCACCATGGGGTGCGGTCGAGTGCGAGAGAGAGAACGCCGATCGTGTCCTGCATCCCCTTAAGGGGAAAGAATCGGACCCAAATTGGTGATTTTGTTGGCAGATATCTCAGTTGTTTATATGCTGATTATGTTTAAAAAATCGTAATCTTTTGAAATCTCAAACATAGATTGTTTTTTTGATCTATGACAAAAGTATGTAATTATTGCAAATGTGTTATGGAAAATTTAATGGGATTTTAAACACGCTCACACAAAAATATTTTTATGGAATGAATTCACACCAGAGTTGATAGGGAATTAGAGTTGGTAGAGAAATTATTGGGACGTTGTGAATCGCTATAATTAAGACAGATTAAATGGTGTCAATTAGATAACTTGAGTGTGAACTGTTCGTAATGAAAATTCTTTAAGATTTTCCAATTCCCAAATTACAGACGTCAGTTATGAATATTTTTGTCATTTCACTTTGGCTAAATATAGAGAACAGATTTATTAACCTCAGCTAGGACGTTGATTTCCTATAAATTATTCAATCGTCACCTACAAATCCTTAATAATTCAATTATATGTGTCTTCGTGGCTCTTCAGATCTAAAAATTCAATTGGCATACTTTAACTACAGAAATTGACAAGGTATTGTTGAATAAGCAATATTTTGTTTTGCAAAATGGCGTTGAATTGCTATAAATAATAAAACCTTAGCCTACCAATGTTTAACGATTGCATTGTACGTATCTTTAGATCTCAAAATTCAATTACCATACTTTGACTACAGAAATTAACAAAATATTGCTGAATCTTTCAACTTGTTTTGCAGAATCTTGCAAGAATAATTAACATCCCCTAAGGGCGTTGATTTCCTATAAATTATTCAATCATCGCGAACCAACCTCTGATGATTAAATTGTGTGTGTCTTCATGGTCTCAACTCCCCTTTCGCATTTACTGACGCATGAAGGGATTACAACGTTATAAAAGCAGGCAGCAGGTAATATGCTTGCTCCTTGAGAGGTTAAGTAATAAGGGAATAATCTTGCCACTCCGTTGATGCTACGTCGTCGTCTCATCATCTCACCTGAGCTCGCAACGATTCTCAAGGGGTCAGAATATAAGCGTCGTTCCTGGTGTAGAAGTTAATAAAACAAGCTCTTTGCTTCTGCAATGAACTTCATCGAATAAGCTTATATATATATATCATTCCGAATTGACTGTAGCGTTAAACTGGTAAAATGATACACCGTATCATTTATCCAGCAATTTTTCATCCACCCTCCGCGACTAATAAACCGATTAGTTGCAACGTGAGCCTTTTAAAATTTTATTTTCCATATCCCGGCCGAATGCGGTTCAACAACGGCCGGGAAAATGTTGACTAAAAAAAAAAATCAAAGCATAAAAGCTGGACTTTGAACTGGCACGTCGAGCGGCGGGTAGTATTTTTTTAATAATCATTTCCCCCGCGTTAAACCCGTTGCGCCATTTTCGTTTTATCTCGACACTGAGCACGACGAGAGGGTCGCAAATATGAAACAAAAAAAACGGGAAAAATTAACAAAACAAAAAATGGAGTGCTGTATCGTACTGCGATCGCTTTTCGACGATTGGTTTCAGGGGTGGGACAGGGGATTGAAGATAAAATAAAATTGTGAACTCGAGAACAGGGGAAAGGGTCGGTTAACGTTGAACAGAAATGGCGCGAGATACTCAACTGTGTATATCACCGAAGGGGAGAGATAATCGGAACTGCCTAAATTTAATGTAACCGGTATTTTTTGAGGTAGAATATGCGACTTCAGAACGATATCGGAGGCCCAATGCGAGATATTAAAGAAAAAAAATTTAGGTTGGATTTTCCGATGAAAATACTTTTTTAATTTAACACACGAGTCTATCTCTCTATATTATAAAAAGATCTTGCCGCCGTATCAAGAATCGAGGGACTTAGAAAAATTTCAGGGGACTTTCTCATACCTTCCGGGAGGTCTTTCCCATACTTCCCAGGGGTCTTTCCCATACTTCCTGGGAGCCTTTCCCATACTTCCCGGGGATCGTTCGTATACTCCCCGGAGGATTTTCCTATACTTTCCGGGAGGTTTTTCCATACCCTACAGGACGTATATATATCTCTCTTAGAAAGATCTCGCCACCGTGTCGAGAATCGAGGGACTTAGAAAAATTCAGGGGGGTCTGTGAGACCCTAGAGAGGATGGGGTCTGTGAAATCCTAGAGAGGATGGGGTCTGTGAGATCCCAGAGGGGTTGGGGTTTGTGAGACCCCAGAGGGGTTGGAGTCTGTGAGACCCCAGAGGGGTTGGGTTCTGTGAGATCCCAGAGGGGTTGGAGTCTGTGAGACCCCAGAGGGGTTGGGGTCTGTGAGACCCCAGAGACGGTGGGATCTGTGAGATCCCAGAGGGGTTGGGGTCTGTGAGACCGCAGAGGGGTTGGAGTCTATGAGACCCCACAGAGGGTGGGATTTGCGAGAGCCCAGAGACGATGGGGTCTGTGAAATCCCAGAGGGGTTGGAGTCTGTGAGACCCCAGAGGGGTTGGGGTCTGTGAGACCCCAGAGACGGTGGGGTCTGTGAGACCCAGAGGTGATCGGGTCAATGAGAACTCAAACCCAGTTTTTTCTAACTCCCTCGATGGCCCTCAGAAGACCGACGCGAGCGCGAGTAGCGCCCGAGCTACAATAACATCCTACTGAATATGTATTTTTAATTAACACCAGCTTAAATAAGTAAGATATCTATCAATGAACATCAGTAATTTGCTTCTGACTTCCCCCCTCAATAATTTATTCCCCAAAAAAAATAATTTTACCGCGTTAAACCCGTTGCGTCATTTTCGTTTCATCCCATCACTGAGCACGACGAAAGGAAAAAAAAATAATCAAAACAAAAAATGAAGTGCAGTATCGTGCGATCGCTTTTTCGACGATTGGTTTCAGTGGGATTGAAGATAAAATGAAAATCGTGAACTCCAGAAGCGGGGTGGGAAAGAGTCGGTTAACGTTGAGCAGAATCGGCGCGCGAGACACTCACTCAACTGTGTGTATATATCACAGCGAAGGGGAAAGAGAGAGAATCGGAACTGCCTAAATTTAATGTAGAGCCGCGATAGGGGCTCGCGGTTCTAGGGGTTGAATAGCACCACCCGACGGTGCGAGAGTTTCGTTGTGTTCGCGCTCGTTTCAACGACAGCAGCAGCAGCAGCAGCCAAAAGCAGTGAGCATTCGCGTTCACTGAAATCACTGCCTCTCTTGCTGTTGTGTTCTGCTTCCGTCGCGTCCACGTTAAAACCGTTGGTACCACTACTATACCGAAAAATCCACACGCCATTAACCACAGCCCTTATCTGGCCGCAAAAACAACGAGCCCGTTGCTTCATCCCCTTCCACAACCCCCTTAACTCTGTGATTCGCCACCCTTCGTTGGGGGTTGAGAGGGAAACGTTCCACCTACAGTACAATTCCAACGAGGGGCTGTTTTCTCGTTGCGTGACAATCCGACACACAAATACATATATAAAACATATACGTAGTGCATTATCACGATTTGAAATAGCGAGGAACGAGGGACAGAGTAACACGTAATTTTAAAAGAGCCACGAGGGAATAATATACACATTGAAAACGTTACGATGAGATTGCGCGATGATAATGCGGATGTTGTGAAAGAATTTTAACGTATTTATGCTAAACGACGATATATATAAGGGACGGAGAATAGACGGACGAACGAAATCGGCGAAGCTCGACAATCACGCCGCTTTCGAGAGCGGAAAATAACATGCGAACTGGCTGTACAATTTCAGAGATTACAGGGTGAACTGTGTGCAGCTTTCCAGTGCATATATCTGTATCTTCCTTCATGTATATCTATCTCTATCGCTCTTCAACGGTTTTCCCTTCTGTTCCGTTTTCCAATCGGTTGAACTTGCACAGCGCTTCTCACTGCATGTGACTCTGTCGAGGGTTGAAAGGATGATGCTGCTGCTGCTGCGCATGAAGCACACATATTTACTAAATATATATATGTCTTTATATATACATAAGGGTCATTCCATACCAAGTGGCCCAGCCAAATTTAGCATGGTCGCCAAAAGTGTTTGTAATTTTTTTACAAAAATTGTTTAGAGTATCACAAACATCCTTAAATTATTTCAGAATTTTGACACCTACGGTTTTCCCAAAATTTAATAACGATTTTTTTTTCTTTCTTTTTCAATTTGCTGTATATTCAAAATAGACGATCATATAAAAAATATGGTCCAAAAGTTGTTTAGAGTATCACGAATATTTATAAATTATTTCAGAACTTTAGAACCTACGGTTCGTCCAAAATTGAATAACGATATTTGTTTTTTCAATTGGCTGTATATTCAAAATTACCGACTGTAGAAAAATATGGTCCAAAAGTTGTTTAGACTATCATGAACATCCATAAATTATTTCAGAATTTTGGGACCTACGGTTCGCCCAAAATTTAATAACGATTTTATTTTTTTATTTTCTTTTTTCAATTCGCTGTATACATTCCATACCAAATGGGCCACCAAAATTTAGGATATGCGCAAAAAGTGTTCATAATTTTTTTCAAAATTTGTTTAGAGTATCACGAACATCCATTAATTATTTCAGAATTTTAGCACCAATAGTTTGCCTAAAATTTAATAATAGTATATTCAAAATTACCGATCGTACAAAAAATATGTTCCTATATAAAATTTAAGTTTTTGAATGTACTTTTTAATAAAAAAATTTCCATAGCCGTTCAAAAAAAATGTCCGCCATTTTTTGACAAAATAAAGTAATAATATTTTTTTTCGTTGAAACAGACCATTCCGATTTTTCTCAAAATTTTCCAGAATTTCCATTATTATGTTTACAAACTAGAGAAAAATTGGAGTGATGACAAATGAATAGCCCACTTGGTATGGAATTACCCATATATGTATAGGCGGATATAGAGTCACGAAGCAGTGAAAAGAGACAGAGCATTGGCTCTGACATTTTGCATTTTGTATTCCGCATTATGCATCTCGACGTGTGTGCATGCCACACGCTCCCTTCGCTCTCCTCCCTCCCTTTCCCGCCCCTCTATTTTTCTCTCTCTCCCTTTATAGGCGCTCACGTAGACTTGTGCCTGTACTTCTATGTATCTGCCTGTACATACAATTTTGCGCGGTCCTGTATACATATATATAAACGTGGAAAAGCTCGACGCAGCGCACGATGGATAAATTTAGCGTAAATAATGCGGGGACATTTGCGTTCCGCCCGTCGTACCCGTCTGTCGCACTGCAGGGTGGAAAGGTGGGCCCACCACGACTACTACATCCCTCGAGCCCTTCGTCCCTCGCTCCCGAGTGGCCATGTACAGGAATCGGGAACACGTGAAACACGCGAGACTACGCGACGAACGTGATGCGCTTGCCGTGCCGACTTTGTACCATCCAACGAGCCACGTTTTTCTTTCAACTATGACAAGGCAGTTGAATTGTAATTTCGAAAAATTAAAAACTGCGCTCGATTTTTTCGAGCTCTAGAAATAATGGGAAAATTAAAAACATTGAATTGTAATTTTCCGAAAATTAAAACCTGTCCTCGATTTTTCGAGCTAATGAAATAATTGGAAATTTTTAAAGATTATTGGAAAGCCTTAGTGGACAAAAAAAGAAATTAGTTATTTTATCATTTTGTCATTAAAGTTATGAAAATCTTAATAAAACATTTTTTTTATGTTACCATTAATTTGGTAAATTTGAATAGCCCTCAAATGATTAAATACTTGAATGGTAAGAAAAGAACTAAATTACGACCAAGTTGGAATTATAAGCTATAGTTGACTCTATATTTAGGAAAACGTGATACAATGACAAAGTCGTTGAATTGTAATTTCCGAAAAATTTAAAACTCTGTCCGTTTTTTTAGTTCTTGAAATAATTAAAAAAAATTTAAACGGTGAATCGCCTAATTTGATATTTGGCAATTAAATGATTCTTTTATTATTATTCGCACTGCGCCGATTGGCAAGTTTGTGTTTCTTGTCAAAGTATCTTCAAATCCATTTTTTGTCAATCCTGTTGATTTTCAAACTTTTAGTGTATAACAATTTTTTTAATTAATAATTAAATAAATTTGATATTTGATGATCGAATTATCATTTTATGATTATTATTCTACTGCTATTGCTTTTTTCTGCTTATATGGACGACCTTTTTGTCAATAAACTCTATGTCTGCAAATAAATTCCTGTAAAAGAATTTGTACTACTTTCCCATTATTTATTTTCCTGTCAATCTTGTTGTTTTGTATTACGCGATGAAATGATCGTGTAGAAATTGACGGCAGCGACTGGATAACTCAATGTCAAAGAAAAGTATGAGCTCCATAAGAAAACGTTGGACTATGGCACGTGTGCGTGTGCAATGCGAGTCTTTTCTTCGTTGCCCACTTAATACGGGCATTCTACTTTTTACTGCTTCTCTCGAACACTCAACAGCTCGTACTGTTTCAGTTTCTCACTCGTTCTCTTGTAAAAGATTGTCTCTAGTCTTTCTTTTACAATTAACACGATGGTAGATCGTTTCACGTCTGTCCATCGTGAGTTTTCCAAGGGAAGACAGAGCGACTTCAACCAGGGACTGTTGAAGAGCGAGATGAGGGTTAACCCTCCACCCAAAACAATCAATTATCGAGAAAAACTTGGCTTGTCGCAGCGTCGGCTACGAAAAGGTGAATCGAAAAGGAAAGGTCTGCTCCTCGACCGATTCTTTACGATCAGTTTCGTAGGGTTCTTTAGTCCACCGCTCGAGTCTCGGAAAAACTTGTCCATAGGAAAGACTAGCCTCTCATGGTTATCTGAAAACTACCCTTGCTCAAGTTTAACCCTCCAGCGAAGCATATCGCTGACATCAAGAAATTGATAGGTAAAGAAAAGTGGACTCGCTTGACAGTGTGAAATTTTTGTGTCCTAGAGCTGAAAAATAATTATTGTTGCTATTAGAATGTTTGTATTTTCAGGGAAATCAGTTGCATCCAAAATTGTATCCAAATAAGTTTCATAGATTTTTGTTTTTGAGTGGATTTTAAATTTGATTGAGGCCTAGCAAAGTAAATTTTCTTATTAGTTACAATAATTTGTTCTGTACCAAAATATCCTAAATTAACTAATGACTCTTCAACCATTTCTTTGAGTAAAAAAATTAAATGCCTGCATTGTAACAAAATCACAACTGTTTAAATTTTTTATGTTACCATTAATCTGGTAAATTTGAATAAGCCTCGAGAGATTAATTACTTGAATGAGAAGACAAGAAGTAAATGACGACCAAGTTGGAATTATTGTCATTGAGTCGAATCACACACGGAGAAAAAAGAGTAGTTGGACAAACCAATAAATGGGTTCCGACAACCATTCGAAAGAGTTGAAATAGCGTCATTACTCAGTGGTTTATGCCAACTACTCAGTGGTTTATGCCAACTACTCAGTGGGTTATGACAACTACTTAGTGGGTTATGACAACTACTCAGTGGGTTATGACAACTACTCAGTGGGTTATGACAACTACTCAGTGGGTTATGACAACTACTCAGTGGGTTATGACAACTACTCAGTGGGTTATGACAACTACTCAGTGGGTTATGACAACTACTCAGTGGGTTATGACAACTACTCAGTGGGTTATGACAACTACTCAGTGGGTTATGACAACTATTGTATTGGTGAAAGGACTGCGATTGGTTACAGGAGCGAGTTAGTTGCTGCAACTATTCAGCGGTACAGCATATGCTGGAGATGGTTCTTCCAACTACTTTTTTCTTTCAGTGCATAACACATTTTGTTAAAAATGTATACATATAAGTTCCTCCAACCAAGTAAATTGGTTATTCTGATTATTCAATCGTAGTTGGTTCCTTTAACTAATCTAATCTTACTAATGGTTGATACAACCAGAAAAATCTGATCTGGCGCATATATAACCAAGATAATTAGTTAAGCAATTGGCAAGCCAATTTACTTTGTCTGCGCCAACCAAATCGTTTTACTCTGTGTAAAATGATCGAAATGTGTTTAAAATAGCGATCAAACCAAAGTGGAGCCCATCAATCGCCTTTTTGGGAAAAGGATGTCCAAGAATAAAGCGTCGAGTCACGGGGGACCAATTCCAAGCGCCCTTTTTGGCAAAGTCCTTCCAGAATACAAGCCTACCTTCCTAAACCTAACATCACACCCTCGTCCGACTCGTTACCGGACGATCGAACTAAATTTCGTTGTACGTGCTTGGCGAACGAATTGCTGGGTCGCGACACACAACATACACAGAGGAAGAGCTGCACAAACCGTAGACACGGTTGCCCTCACTAATATGAACGAGGAGACGACGTACATTCATGTCGTTGAAGCTTGTACCATCTCTGTCTATGGTTATATATTTCCATCCTTCTTCTCCCTTTAGCTCCCGATGGGCTCGGGTACAATGGAAACTACGAAATCAGAGATAAGTGGTCGCGCTGCCGTTCTATCTAAAGCAGGCGAGAGAGGATACTGCGGAATTCCTTGAGCTTCGGTTGGCGCGCAGTGGATGGGGCGATGTTGGCTCGCGCTACGAAAACCCAAAGCAGAGTAGCTTCCCCTAGACGCGTCGCGCTTACGCGCCGAGGACCGAGGCGTGCATTTAATATGCAGGGTGAAACGGTCTCGCGGTCGGCAGCGGCGTCCTCTAATTTATGCGATTTCGCTGCTCTCGGGCGTGCGGCCTTCTCGCTTTTGGACCATTGTTCCTTCACAATGAGCGGGACGGCCCTTCTTCCTCTTCTCTCTCTTTCTCTCTCTCTCTCTCTGTTTCCCTCGCGACGATAGACGACGAAGCCATTCCTTTGGAGTAGAAAGAATGCCAGAAATTAGAACGAGTGGAAAATCTCGAGGTACAACAAAAAGTCGAATAAAATATGGCGTACATTGTTCAATTTCTTGCCTCGCTGAGCTATAAACTATAATTTGGATTTAATTTTTGAAACATTCACTACCATTTTTCACTTTTCTTTATGTTTCTGCGAAATTGCAGGTGGGAATAAGAATTATTGGAAAGTCTAAAGTAGAAAATAGGAACTATTAGTTATATTATTAGTAGTAGTAAAGGAATTTTATTGACAATACAGTGTACAGAATTTTTTTTTTTTTTTTTTTTGTCTTTTTCCTCACTTAATCTAGGGTTTGTCGCATTACCGCATTGCCAATAGGCCATCGACCGGAGTCCTTCAGCCTTGAGTCAAATTATTTTGTTATGTTGTCATATTTCTTGTAACATTTATATTATTATTTTTTCCTTAAAGTTAGAAACGTTTAGTTTTGGTGAATCAATTCTTTGTGACAAATATGGCGTACATTGTTTAATTTCTTGGCTCGTTGAGCTATAAACAATGATTTGGATTTAATTTTTGAAACATTCACTACCATTTTTCAGTCTTCTTCCTGTTTCTGTGAAATTGCAGGTGGAGATTAGAATTATTGGAAAGTCTAAAGTAGAAAAAAGGAAATATTAGTTATTTTATTATTTTGTTCTTAAAGTTATGAAAATTTGATCTGGGTAAACCAATTTCTCTTTGCATGTTAGTATTGATTTGGAAAATTTGAATAACCCTCGAGAGATTAAATAGATAGAAACAATGCCAAAAGTTAGAATGAGTGGAAAATCTTGAGGTACAACAAAAAGTTGAATAAAATATGGCGTACATTGTTCAATTTCTTGCCTCGTTGAGCCATAAACTATGATTTGGATTTAATTTTTGAAACATTCACTACCATTTTTTACTTTTCTTCCTGTTTCTGTGAAATTGCAGGTGGAAATTAAAATTATTGGGAAGTCTAAAGTAGAAAAAAGGAACTATTAGTAATTTTATTATTTTGTCCTTAAAGTTAGAAACGTTCAGTTTTGGTAAAACGATTTCTCTTTGCATGTTAGTATTGATTCGGCAAATTCGAATAGCCCTCGAGAAATTTAATAGATAGAAAGAATGCCAAAAATTAGAATGAGTGGAAAATTTCGAGGTACAATAAAAAGTCGAATAAAATATGGCGTACATCGTTTCATTTCTTGCCTCGTAGATCTATAAGCTATGATTTAGATCTAATTTTTTAAACATTCACTGCCATTTTTCACTTTTCTTCCTGTTTCTACGAAATCACAGGTGGAAATTAGAATTATTGGAAAGCCTAGAGGACAAAAACGGAATTATTAGTTATTTTATTATTTTCTCCTTAAAGTTAGGAAAGTTTAGTTTTATCAAACCAATTTCTCTTTGGATATTACCATTAATTTTGTAGATTGTAGAATGAAAGGATAAGAACAAAATGAAGACCAAATTGATCCGGCAATTTTTGAAACCCTTGCAATTATAAGCTATTGAAAGCAACTTTTCCCTTTGTCATCAGCTCGGGGCATATTGTATGCACAGTAACATATGATCTTAATGCAGAAAAAAATTAATTAAGAAATTAAACAATAATGGTCCATTTTATGCTATTTTAAAAATGATGTCATGAATTATTCGATACCAACTAAATTCACCACTATTTTATCATTAAAATGTGTTAAACATTTTTTAAACATCTATATACACCGAGAATTGTTTCCGAATTGTCACCGAAAAAAGTTTCCATTGATACCAAAAAAAATGGGTGTATTCAATTTTTTTCATTGACTTCAAGAAAATGTTTCATTGAATTTCATTTGCATTTGAGTTTCAAAGAAAGGTTTTCATTGATTAAATTACAGATAATTTCAGAAAAAAAAGAAACTATCACTTGTTAAAACAATTTGGCCGAAATATCGGCCAAATTGATCTCGATTACCTCAATTTGTTTCCGACTTGTCATTATTGCCATAGCTTCGGTAAATTTGAAAGCTCGTCGAATGATTGGACAGTGTAAATCGTAAAGGGAGGGAGAAAGTGATGACCAAGTTCTCGACGAAATGTTGGAGTCACAGATGAGAGAATTCCTCGAAACTAATCTGGGCCTCGTTAGATTTGCGTCGTGCCTAAACTCTTGCTCTACAACCGAGGTTCGTTGTCAAGCGTCATACCATCAGCAGTAGAAGCAGCAGCAGCTGCAAACGTCCGGTTTGAGGAATGAGCGAGTCGCACCAGAGAGAAGATGTGTTTCCGCGGGCTTTCTGAATCTTTCATTCCATCTTCTCTGTCTCAGAGGCCAAAGGGGATGAGAGTTCGAACTCTAGTCTCGCTTTCTCGCGCATCAATTAACGAAGAGAAACTTGGATAGCACGAAAACTTGGTAGCCAAGCTAAACTGCCATTATTCGCGAGGGTCGCATCACATTCGGTCTTTCGACGATTGCGAAACGCGAGAATTGAGAGAGAAGAGAAAGAGAAAGAGGACAGAAGATAGGAAGGAATATTGCGGACGTCGTTATAACGTCCGAACGATCTTTTGGTTGCAACGTGAAGAAGAGAACATTTAATTTATTACCTTACGGCGCTGCTCTCCATTAAATAACCGAATGAAATGAAGTTTAGTGGCAAACTGGAAAAGCCACTGGAAATTTTCATACAGTAATTAATTATCATATTATCGCGGCTTCAAAGCTAATATTATAATTGTCAATCGCAGATGGTAATCACATCACATTCGGTGTTGTCTAAAGCTTAGCTGTTGGTCCGTTGCATGAACAAACATAAAACGCAGAGTGGCCTGATGTGGCCTGCGGGTTTCAAAGAGCGGGAATGAGAGAAAGAGAAAGAGAAAGGTTGAAAGATAAAGATAGATATATATTTCCGGGGGAATTTAATTAACCTTCTATGCCGATGAGGAGAGAAGAGAGTTAATATCGAAATGTACTGTGAAGAGCTCGACTACTACTCATCCTCTCTATTACCTTCACTCTCTCGGGCTCTTTACAGATCGCTCTTCGCTAATCTCCATCCCCGTAGCAGCGACTGGGATATACTCATCCCTATGATCCGAGCGGCAATAGCTTCTTCCTTCTTCCTCATATATATGAGGCATTTCATACCAAGTCGACCAACGGCCGAACCTCAAATATGTTTCGCGATTTTTTATGTTATTCTTTGACATTAAAAATGCATGTCGTATTTCTTTCAGATTTTTTTTTAACGTCGTTTTTTTAATATAATATTTAAGGCTAATTAGAAACGCCATTGTTTTTAGTTTGGAATTTTTTTGGAAAATACTGCGATGAACAACAAAATTTTTTGCCCCAAAGTGCACGGAGAGAAAACTTTTGTTGCATCAAGAAATCAGTTGCTAATATAGTGACAACAAAGCCTTATTTGTTAGCCTAATACAAATTATTTGCTAGGCTTGTCAAAAAATTTGCTAGACCAGCAAAATTATTCGCTAAGGTTGTCAAAAAATTTGCTAGACCAGCAAAATTATTTGCTAGACCAGCAAATTTATTTGCTAGGCTTGTCAAAAAATTTGCTAGACCAGCAAAATTATTTGATACGCCAGCAAAATTACTTGCTAAGCCAGCAAAAAGATTTGCTAGGCCAGCAAAATTATTTGTTAGGCCAACAAATAAAGTTTGCTGTCACTATGCTAGCAAATGATTTTTCTCCGTGTGTAGAAATCAATTTTCTATTTTTTTTTTTTTTTTTGTACTTTATGAAGTTTTTTTTTTCTTCAAGATATCGAATTTTGCCTTCATTATCATTCTCAAGTGGCATGTTCTACCCCAGAAAATACCGGTTAGAAGCCTTTTTACCATGATTTAAAAAAAAAGGGACTTCTTTCCGTTTGATGATTTAAAAATTCGTGACTTTTTTTATTTCAGAATTCACAAATCCGACTTCCGGTCGGAAAATGCGCCTTATGTATCATAAATTTCTAATAGATAGCTATAAAAGCTTGATGTGAAATCACGACCACTGGTAATTTCTATAACACTCGTTCCATCGAAGTTTTCAACATTTTAAAACATTTTGTCCACATGTATTAATTTAAAAAAACATAAAATACAAAAATACGAAAAAAAATAGAAATAATGTTTTCTCCACTTTGGCTTGTGAGCCAAAAATTTTGTTGTTCATCGCAGTATTTTTCAAAAAAATTCCAACTAAAAAAAAATTGCATTTTTTGTTTACCTTAAAATATTTATAATAAAAAAAAATTTGAAAAAAATTCTACATGCATTTTTGATGTAGAAGAATAACATAAAAAATCGCAAACCGCATTTGCAAAGTTGCGTATCGGTCGTTGGTCGAGTTGGTACGAAATGTCCCATATATATCCCCAGGGATTATTTTCGCACTGCACGGATAAAGAGAGCTTTCGCAGTCGCGTCGCTGGTTTCGTGGTTCGATCGCTATCGTCCCGGAAATTCTCTTCCAGATCGCAACTCGGAGATATCTCTATGATTAGCGTGTACACGTGGTGAAGATCGCAGGATTTCCTCATCGACGTGTACATTTTCTCTCTTACTCGCTCGCTTCCCTTGTCGAAATATATAGAGAGAGAAAAAAATAAAAAATGCCGGGCATCAGGCCGGAAGACGGTGAAAGAGAGCGACGAAAGCTCTTCTGCCGTTTCTGGCTCGTACGAAGAGCGAAAATAAGCTTAATCTCGCTGAGTGAAATCGCTGCCAAATGTAATGCGTCTCCTGTCGGTTGCTCAGAGAGCCCCGATGCTTTTTTTCCCACACCGCAAGCTTTCGGTGTCTCTCGGGCCCTTTTTCCAGTCGCGCTTTCTTCGTTCATTGCCTCTCATTTCTGTTTGTGTACGTCAAGGCTTTTTTTCGCAACTCGGCGTTTCGATATCGGCGGATTAACGAATGAAAAAAACGCTGGGAGATGAAGAGAGAGGCCATTTGGCCATCGATATACCAGTGCATCAAAACCATTCCACCTTATTTTTCACACAGTCTGCTCTCATCTTTCTCCAGCAAAACCGAAACTCGACCGCCAATGACGCAGATTTCAAATATTTTATTTACGCTCGCATTGGCAAAGCTTTTGGGCTGTGGTAGACTGAGAAAAAAAAACGAATTCCTTCATTCCAAAGAAATGGGTGGATTGCATTTTTTTTTCATTGATTGCTGTAAAATGTTTCTTTTGGTTTTAATGAAATGATGCATTTTAATTTTTGGAAGAATATTTGTTTGATTCGAAGATAACATTTTATTGATGCAATTAAATATTTTCCTTGATTTAATGAAATGTTCTCTTTGAATTAATAACATTTTTTCTTTGAATCAATGTAATATTTTCATTTAATCAATGAAATGTTATCTTCGAATCAAATAAATATTCTTTCTAAAATTCAAATGCATCATTTCATTAAAATGAAAATCAACATTTTATAGCAATCAATGAAAAAAAAGGTTTTAGGTTTTTTAGGTGCCCAAGGAAAAAATTTCATTGATTCAACGAGAATATGAGAATGACTTAAACAGAACTTTTCATTAATTCAAGGAGAATATTTCATTCACTCAATGAGAAAATTTCATTGATTTAAAGAGAACATTTCATTAATGCAAGGAGAAAATTTCATTGATACAACGAGACCATTCATTGATTCCAAGAGAACATTTCATTGATCGAAAGAAAACATTGCATTCTTTCAAAGAAACGATGTACTTCATCTTAATGTAGCGAAAAATTGTTCAATTAAATAAAAATTGACCAAACAATACAATTTTTAAATTATCGCATCAATTATTCGATACGAAAAATTCACCATAATTTTCATCCAAAAATATGAAAAACATTTTTTTAGTGTCTTTATGCGTTCATTTAACAATCCCACCCAAAAGATATAATAGCAAAAATAAAAAATTTAAAAATCAACATTTATAAAAAAAAATCTACAGAAAAAAACATTATATAGAATCTAAAAAAAAGAATATTGACTGTCTAAGATTGACAGTAATATTATGATTTAACTATGAGCTTAATTATGTTTACTAAACGATACGTTGTCAGTTAAAACGTTTCACCCTATAGAAACATTTTAATGAGGCTGTAATAATCGTCGTTAAATAAATAATAAGCTTGTACTTTTCCTATGGATTGAAATGGATTGAAGGCTTTTGAAGTAGCTTACGTCATTGGCTGCTAACGATCCGTGTACGTTATTAATATTTGTTTGATCGATTGAATTATTCTTGCTCTTTTACTTTTACTTTTTTTTCTTTTTTTTTTTTTTTTTTACGTAGCCACGTCGGATAGTTACTCGGTTCCGTATCCCAACGTTGGATGTATAAAAGTGGGAGAGGATGTAGGGTCGTTCGATCGCAACGAGAGAGTCGAAGTTGGAGAGCGAGCAGAGGGAAGGCAATGCATGTCGAGCCACAGAAGAGGCCGGGAACCAGGAAACGAGCGGCCTGCAACTTTCATAGCCCCGCGACTCCCGTGCCTTTATCTATATATATATATATATATATATATATATATATATATATATATATGTCTTTCCCTTTCTTTGCTTTCTCACTCACTCGGTGGCTCATCGATCGACGTTATAAATACTGCACGCGGATCCCCCCGTGCACTATAGTCCTGGAGACCTACTGCGGATATTTGCGTCGATTCAAAGCTAACCGAGGCCAGCAGAACACACACAGCATACGCTAAATCATGGCCTGGTCAACGAGAAAAAAACACAAGACCGTTTAAAATGACAATCATAGAAAGAAGTTCATAAATAATTAAAGTTCGAAAATTTAAACACTCTGTCAGCATTATTTGCAATTTATTTATTTATTTATACTTTTTATTTTATATTAAATTAATTAAAATACACGAAAAAATAACGAGACTCTTTAAAATAATAATAATCGAAAGAAGTAAATAAATAATTAATTTTCGAATATTTGTTATTAATTTACTTATATTTACTTATAATTTTATATTTAATTAATGTAACGATACGACAAAAAAAAACAAGTCCCTTTAAAATAAGAATCATCGAAAGAAGTCCATAATTAATTAAAGTTCGGAAATTTAGACACTCTGTCAGCATTATTTGTAATTTATTTATTTATACTTTTTATTTTATATTAAATTAATTAAAATACACGAAAAAATAACGAGACTCTTTAAAATAATAATAATCGAAAGAAAATAAATAATTAATTTTCGAATATTTGTTATTAATTTACTTATATTTACTTATAATCTTATATTTAATTTATTTAACTATACGGAAAAAAACAAGTCCCTTTAAAATAAGAATCATCGAAAGAAGTCCATAAATAATTAAAGTTCGAAAATTTAGACACTCTGTCAGCATTATTTGTAATTTATTTATTTATACTTTTTATTTTATATTAAATTAATTAAAATACACGAAAAAATAACGAGACTCTTTAAAATAATAATAATCGAAAGAAAATAAATAATTAATTTTCGAATATTTGTTATTAATTTACTTATATTTACTTATAATCTTATATTTAATTTATTTAACTATACGGAAAAAAACAAGTCCCTTTAAAATAACAATTATCGAAAAAAGTAAATAAATAATGAAAATTAAAAAATTTGGTCACTCTCAGACCCCAATTTATAATTAATTTATTCGTAAATTTAGATTGAATTAATTCGGCTGCGCAATAAATAATCAAATATTCAATACAATTCTTTTTGGTTAATATGAGATTTTAACTGTGATATTAAACGCGTGTACACAACGAAAAGTTTAATTCCGTTAAAACGTGAGTACATTTATTATTTACAATAATTGTTCGACAAATGGATCACTGAATAATGTTGAAAAAAAGTGTCAACAAACGTTGTTGAAAGCTTGTTTTTTTGCTTATGAAATTATATCAACTTTAGAATACATTTTTTTCATTAAATGGCGAAAGCCGGAATTTCTATATTTTAGAAAAATTTGATATCACATATAAAAAATTTCAGGACAATTCAACCATGAAAACCATAAAAACATCTTTAAAACCTTCTCAAAACCCATAATTATAAAATCGTTTACAAAATTCTAAAAAAAAATCATGCAAACCTTAAAAAATCAAAATATCTATTTCGTATGAAAAAAATCGATCCAAAGTTGCATACCTATTTTTTAGTGCAAACTCTTCAATTAACGTTGAGCATTATTCTACAAAATCAATATTTATTTATTTATTTATTTATTTATTTACGATAGACGGGACAAGCCCTTGAAAACATAAATATTGCAGGCAGAAGAGAGGAAATATTCTTAGCATCTTCAATGCCACGAAATTCCTGCTGATTACTTATGCGTAATACGTTTGCGTAAATCCCTCTTAAGTCCCAAACTAAACACTGATTGATTACTTTAGTGTAATCAATCGTCGAGCATCTTATTCCCGATGATTGAAGATAATGGATGCAATTGACAGGCATCGTAATCGTCACGGTGTTCGTCGCCACCCGTTTGCCACTGTATTGGGAATTATCACACAGGCATTGCCGGTACATACGCCCTCACTCTACCCATCACGTCATGCTAACGTCACTAACACCTCGCAAGGCGTATCCTCTTGAGACAATTTACGGTCCCTGTAGATACATATCAATGCAATATGACGTTGGCCTAATGCAGATTTGGCGACAGAGTTGGAGACGCACAACCCGATCGATCGGTGGAATTCGATCAAGGAGATTCCCAAGACGTTATGGGTTCGAGACTGGATATCCCTCTGGCGTTAGTGGTCGGGGTTCGTTGCTTCAGGGGGACGTTGGATCGTGCGTAATAACCCCTGACGTCTGTCTCCTCTTCCGACAACTAGCCTATCTCTCGCTTCCTCGTTGTAATTATAGATTTAGCATAGGCCATCAGGAGTAGAAGTTGGAAAAAGAGGACTTTTTGCGACCCTTCTAAATTTGGGTTGGTCCACTTGGCATTGAATGACCTACATCTCAAGAACTGCTTTAACAATCTCGCTGAAATTTGGCAAACATGTGAAGCAGGTCGACGCCTTTGTTTGTGGTAATTTTGAAAAAAATTCAAAAATATATTTCCATTTTATTTGACTTTGCAATTTTCGAAAAATGTCTGTACGCTCTCTAGCATCTGCAAATTTGTAGCTATTGAGATAAATAATTTTTGATGAATAAAACCATGTTAATGGAGGATCGGTATTGAATTTGGAATGAATCTGTAAGAAAGGACGGTGTTTATGGGATTTTGAAATTTTTCAAAAAATATTCGGTTTGCTTCAGCTCATGTAAAATCTCAGCGAAGGGACTGAAATTTTTTACAGATGAAACATAACATTCAGTGCTGCTATTTACCAAATTTGGTCATGATCGGTAAAGCAGTTTGGATTTTACGTGATTTTGAATTTAAAAAAAAAATAGTCGTTTTGCGCTAACTCACGTCAAATGTCACCAAATCAACTGAAATTTTCTACAAATGAAAAATAACATTCAACACTGCTACCTACCAAATTTGGTCGTGATTGGTAAAGTAGTTTGGATTTTACGTAATTTTGAATTTTTCAAAAAAATATTAATTTTGCTCTAACTCACGTCAAATCTCACCAAATCAACTGAAATTTTCTACAGATGAAAAATAACATTCAACATTACTACCTACCAAATTTGGTCGTGATCGGTAAAGCAGTTTGGATTTTACGTGATTTTGAAATTTTCAAAAAAATAGTCGTTTTGCTCTAACTCACGTCAAATCTCACCAAATTAACTGAAAGTTTCTACAGATGAAAAATAACATTCAACTCTGCTACCTACCAAATTTGGTCGTGATCGGTATAGCAGTTTGGATTTTACGTGATTTTGAATTTTTCAAAAAATATTAATTTTGCTCTAACTCACGTCAAATCTCAGCAAATCAACTGAAATTTTCTACAGATGAAAAATAACATTCAACTCGACTATCTACCAAATTTGGTCATGATCGGTAAAGTAGTTTGGATTTTACGGCATTTTGAATTTTTCAAGAACTATATAGGGGACGAAAAAAAGTTGCAAAGTAGAACTTTGCACATTGTTTCCTCATTAATTTTCATTTTTTACAAAGCTTCGTTTATGAGGAAGCAAAAATGAATAAATAACCTTACTCATAGAGATGGCTTTGTGAAAAATGAAAATGAATGCGAAAGCAAAGTGCAAGGTTCTACTTTGCATCCTTTTGTTTTTCTTAATCACTGTGAAAAAGGCTTGGTTGGCCTTACTAAAATCTTGGTTAAGAAATTTGACTATAGAAGACTTGTGACCAATAACTTGGTTGTCTTACCCAATTTTTGGTTATATAAACCAATAACTTGGCTGTCCCTACAAAATTTTCATTGGTAACATTATTAACCACGTTTTTGTTAGTTCTAACCAAGCCGTTTTCTGACTCCTGTAAACTGAGAGAAGAGTGTGTTAACAGTGAACAAATCCAGTGTTAAATACGTCCAAACGAACCATTTAGTTATTGATACTAAATGTATTTAGCCCCAAATAAGATTTGTCAACTATTAAAAAATGTCAGCGAGCTTCATTTGCAACAATTGAATATTATTTAGCTCAACTGATTAGGAGATTCATTAAGAATAACTAAATAGTTAATTTCGCCGTATTTAACACTTGATTTGTTGACTTGATTGTTAGACAATTGCCCAATTGTCTAAATCAAAGTATCGGAGACACACAAGCCGATCGATCGTGGAATTCGATCAAGGAGATTCCCAAGAAGTTATGGGTTGGTGATGTAGGAACATATCCCTCTGGCGTTGGTGGTCGGGATGCTTCAGGGACGTTGGATCGTGCGTAATAACCCCTGACGTCTGTCTCCAACTCCAACTACTGGCCTATCTCTTGCTTCCTTGCAGTAATTATGGATTTAGCTGTGCCTATAGACCATCAAGAGTAGAAGTGGTGAAGGAGGATGTGCCTCATGGTTTGCTTGTGGGTAGGAAACACACTGGATGTCTGCTTAAGGCACAAGCTATGAACGGACTTCAATACTCTGTATCTTGGAGAGCGGTGGTAAAACGAGGTGAATCGGTGGATAGGAAGTACGTATAGACGTTGCTGAAGATCCATCCGAGGCAACGCGAGACAGAGACTGGGAGCTACCGTCGGTTCATTTACCAGTATTGTTGTTGCCACGATGCCTTGATGCTTCATGCAATACTGTAGACTATTCCGTAGTCTCTCTGTATAGTCGTTCAGACTGTAACTCTCTCTCTCTGTGTGTGTGTGTGTGTGTGTGTGGAACACAACTCCGCGCCACTTCGAATGCAACTCAGGGGTTGTGTCGTCGTCGCCCACTATTGCCTCTGTACGTGGAGGGACGTACCGTTCTCTCTGCCAACCACGTACCTTCCTAGGTAGCAACCAGAACGCAATCTTCACTCACTCCCTTGGCGAACATCCATTCACCGCAAATTCTCTTCAGCAACGAATGCGAAACCTTCGACATATTCGCTGGATCATGAGGCAGCGCTAATTTCCTTTTTTCTACCGTCTAAAATACACAAAACTACTTTATCAATTAAAAAAAAGGCTGCAAAGTAGAACTTTGCATATTGCCTCCTCACGGAAAGAAATGTTTGGTTGTGGCAACTATGTTTTCGATTTGCTGTACACAATGTCTAAAAAATTAGTTGCTTCAATCATATCGAATAGTAACCTCAACTATTCACGATTAGTTCTCGATTGGATTAGTTAGGTTAACTAATCCAATCGTTGGGACTACCACTCGAATAGTTGGGACTACCATTCGAATCGTCGGTATTATCATGCGAATCGTCGGTATTACCGTTTGAGTTGTAAGATAAATAGAATAATCGATTGGTTGTGTCAACTCATTTCTTGGTTATGGCAACTAATCTTTTTTTTTCCGTGCTCATTATTGTTGGGTTTTTACAAATCTACCTCAATGAGGAAGCATGTTAATCTATTTTGGCTTCCTCATAGAGGAAGCTTTGTAAAAATCCAATAATAATGAGAAAGCAATTTGCAAAGTTCTACTTTGCAGCCTTGTTTGAAAAAATTTTAAAGGGCATTAGTTTTGAACCCCTTGACAGATTCTCGCCAGATTCGAACTGATGCTTAGTTTACCCACACTCTACTTGTGGACCAAATTTGAGCCCGATGTCTTAAAAATTGCGGAAGTTAGAGCACAAACAAAAAATTCAAAATGCCATAAATTTTAAACCCCTTAACGGATTTACGTCAAATTCACTCCCAAACTTTATTTAATAACAGTCCACTTGTGGACCAAATTTGAGCCCGATACCTTAAAAATTGCGAAAGTTAGAGCACGAACAAAAAATGTCAAAAAATTTAAAAATGCCATAAATTGTGAAGCCCTTAACGGATTGACACCAAATTTAATCCCAAACACTATTTGATAACAGTCCACTTCTGGTCCAAGTTTGAGCCAGATATCATAAAAATTGCGGAAGTTAGAGCCCGAGCAGACATTCTCCAAAAAATTCAAAATGTCATAAATTTTGAACACCTTGATGGATTAACTCCAAATTCAATTCCATACTTTGTTTAACGACAGTTTACTCGTGGTTCAAATTTGAGCCCGATATCTTAAAAAATGCGACAGCTATCGTGCGAACAAAAAATTGTGCACATACGCACACACACATACATACAGAAATTTTTTCTAAACCACTTTTCTCGACGTTTTAGACCATTCTGAGTGTCCTGACATGAAAATCTCGAAAAAAAAAATTTTCACGAAAATAAAGCTTCCTCTATGAGGAAGCAAAATAACAAGGGTCATTCCATACCAAATGGGTCACCCAAATATTTTGCATGGTCGCGAAACGTCTTCATAATTTTATTCAAAAGTTCTTTAGAGTATCACGAACATCCATTAATTATTTCAGAATTTTAGCACCCATATGCTAATAGACAAAACCTAAAGAACAAAATTTAATAACGATTTTTTAAATTTCACAATCTTTTCAATTCACTGTCTATTCAAAATTATCGTACAAAAAATTTGTTCCTGTATAGAATGTAAGTTTTTGAATGTACTTTTTAATTGAAAAAATTTCCATAGCCACGAAGAAAAAATGTCAGCCATTTTTTGACAAAATAAGCCCTGATATAATAAAAAAATAAAAATAATGTAATAGTTCACAACTTATTTTTGCTTTTTCCTGTTGTATTTAGAAATTACATAGTGACATTTAATTTTTACATTTTAGACCAGTTGCCATATGTGATTTGCAATTTATATTTTATAAAATAGTTGCTTTAAATGTATAAATAAACAAATTTAAAAAACTTAATAATGTTAAACGCTAAAGTATTATATATAAAAAATTTGTTAGACTCAACAATGATAAAATCCTAATACAAAACAGAAGATAAGTTATACTTTAAATGGCCAATAATAAACTAGAACTAAACAATTTAGCCAGACATCACCGACGATAGCCATTTCCTACCGACTGAATTTCACGTTAATTAAATAAAAATGTAGGAATAATACCCAATAGAATTCCACTGTTTGTCAATTTTTTTCAGATTTTTTGCTTCAAAATTTATAAAGATGTGACGAAAAGAAGATTGCTTCGTTTCATTAAAAAAATTTCCTCTACGTTAAGCTTCAGATCATTAGATTTCATTGCAAAATTATAGTTCGTACATATTGACTGCAGGATGAAAAAACTGCTGGTTATTTCAGGTGACCTATTTACAATCAAAAACAATTAATTGTGTGACAAAAACGACGAGGGGCTGGAAGATCGACGACTGAAGGAAAAAAAAATGTAAAGCAGGGAGTTGCACACCAGATACACTCAAGGCACTTATTTGTATTGGCTATTAGTATGCAGGAGAGGTGAAAGGAGGTTTGGCTCTCGTCGAGAGCTATTGCGAATGGAAAGAATGGAAAGAAAGAGAGAAAGAGAGAGAGAAATCGAGTTCCAGAGAGACTCGAGACTCGTATAAAATAGGAATTACGTATGTCGTAAACTTTGGGGGAAATGCTCGGGTGATGCTCGGGTTAACTTGGAGTGAAACGAGAGAGAAATAGAGAGCATCAGAGGACCGGAAATGTTGGAAAGAATACCGGCGTGGCTCGTGCTGCAACAGCAGCAGCAGCAACAGTAGCAACCCCTCGAGGCTTTAACGTGCGTAGATAAACGTAAGCTCTCCAGAGGAGCAATAAAGAATTACCCAGCAGTGCTGGGCTGCACCCCTGATGCTGCCACCAGCCAGGAGGAATAATAAAAGCACTCGCCTGGCGAGATACCGGAGCAGCCACCTTCTTTTTCTTCCACACCTAAAATCCCTTCGTAAGAAAAAGAAAAAACAACAAAAAAAAAGTACGTGTGGCTCCCAACGTTATTGCGAAGCACCTGACAGCTGGAGCACGGCGAATTCTAATTTTCTAGTTACTGAAAAAAAAAACGAAAAAAGAAAAAATAAATTATAATTCTGGTTTTAACGACGCCATGCGACAGCTGTATAATAATCATTTTATTCTACGTGGAAATTACAGTTGCAAATTTATGCTTTTTTTCACGTTTGAGTCACCTGAAAATTATGAATATTATTTTGCAGTGCGATTGAGGATATAAAATTTTGCATTTTTATTAAAAATTTTGTGGTGAGGAATCTCAAAAATATTTGAACATTTTTATGAAGTAAATAGGAAATTAATAGAATTCTAATTTTCTAGTTACTGAAAAGTTTAAAAATATATTATAATTCTGGTTTTAACGATGCATGCAACAGCTGTATAATAATCATTTTATTCTACGTTGGAAATTACAGTTGCAAATTTATGCTTTTTTTCACGTTTGAGTCACCTGAAAATTATGAATATTATTTTGCAGCGCGATTGAGGATATAAAATTTTGCATTTTTATTAAAAATTTGGTGGTGAGGAATCTCAAAAATATTTGAACATTTTTATGAAGTAAATAGGAAATTAATAGAATTCCAATTTTCTAGTTACTGAAAAATTTAAAAATATATTATAATTCTGGTTTTAACGATGCATGCGACAGCTGTATAATAATCATTTTATTCTACGTGGAAATTACAGTTGCAAATTTATGCTTTTTTTCACGTTTGAGTCACCTGAAAATTATGAACATTATTTTGCAGTGCGATTGAGGATATCAAATTTTGCATTTTTATTAAAAATTTGGTGGTGAGGAATCTCAATAATATTTGAACATTTTTGTGAAGTAAATATGAAATTAATAGAATTCTAATTTTCTAGTTACTGAAAAATTTAAAAATATATTATAATTCTGGTTTTAACGATGCATGCAACAGCTGTATAATAATCATTTTATTCTACGTGGAAATTACAGTTGCAAATTTATGCTTTTTTTCACGTTTGAGTCACCTGAAAATTATGAATATTATTTTGCAGCGCGATTGAGTATATAAAATTTTGCATTTTTATTAAAAATTTGGTGGTGAGGAATCTCAATAATATTTGAACATTTTTATGAAGTAAATATGAAATTAATAGAATTCTAATTTTCTAGTTACTTAAAAATTGAAAAATATATTATAATTCTGGTTTTAACGACGCCATGCGACAGCTGTATAATAATCATTTTATTCTACGTGGAAATTACAGTTGCAAATTTATGCTTTTTTTCACGTTTGAGTCACCTGAAAATTATGAATATTATTTTGCAGTGCGATTGAGGATATAAAATTTTGCATTTTTATTAAAAATTTGGTGGTGAGGAATCTCAAAAATATTTGAACATTTTTATGAAGTAAATAGGAAATTAATAGAATTCCAATTTTCTAGTTACTGAAAAATTTAAAAATATATTATAATTCTGGTTTTAACGATGCATGCAACAGCTGTATAATAATCATTTTATTCTACGTTGGAAATTACAGTTGCAAATTTATGCTTTTTTTCACGTTTGAGTCACCTGAAAATTATGAACATTATTTTGCAGCGCGATTGAGGATATAAAATTTTGCATTTTTATTAAAAATTTGTTGGTGTGGAATCTCAAAAATATTTGAACATTTTTATGAAGTAAATATGAAATTAATAGAATTCTAATTTTCTAGTTACTGAAAAATAATAAATAAATTATAATTCTGGTTTTATCGATGCATGCAACAGCTGTATAATAATCATTTTATTCTACGTTGGAAATTACAGTTGCAAATTTATGCTTTTTTTCACGTTTGAGTCACCTGAAAATTATGAACATTATTTTGCAGCGCGATTGAGGATATAAAATTTTGCATTTTTATTAAAAATTTGGTGGTGAGGAATCTCAAAAATATTTGAACATTTTTATGAAGTAAATATGAAATTAATAGAATTCTAATTTTCTAGTTACTGAAAAATAAAAAATTAATTATAATTCTGGTTTTAACGATGCATGCGACAGCTGTATAATAATCATTTTATTCTACGTGGAAATTACAGTTGCAAATTTATGCTTTTTTTCACGTTTGAGTCACCTCAAAATTATGAATATTATTTTGCAGCGCGATTGAGGATATAAAATGTTGCATTTTTATTAAAAATTTGGCGGTGAGGAATCTCAAAAATATCTGAACATTTTTATGAAGTAAATATGAAATTAATAGAATTCTAATTTTCTAGTTACTGGAAAATAAAAAATATATTATAATTCTGGCTTTAACGATGCATGCAACAGCTGTATAATAATCATTTTATTCTACGTGGAAATTACAGTTGCAAATTTATGCTTTTTTTCACGTTTGAGTCACCTGAAAATTATGAATATTGTTTGAGTGCAATTGAAGATATAAAATTTTGCAATTTGATTAAAAAGTTATTGTGGAATCTCAAAAATATTAAACTTTTTTATGAAATAAGTCTTTTTTTTCTTGTAGACGAATTTAACTCTGCAAATGTAAATATGTTTCTAAAAGATGGCGTGAGATTGCAGAGTTGGAGATAATTGGCTTTGCAAGATTTCATTTGCTTTTCAAGACTCCGTCCATTCCAAACATAGAATTCTCTTCATCAGAGGTTCTTAAGCAAACATTACAGAGGAAATCTGATAGAAAATTACTGTGTAATAAAAAAATTTACTACAAAAGTAAGCATATATTTTGTGGAAAAAAATTCAAATGGAAATTCCAGTACTCTCAGTCTACACAAATTCTACATACAAAGAAACTGAGCAAAACCCATTGGATTAGTCGATGCAACCTCACAATTTAAAAATGTTAAAAAATATGCACAAATAAAATGTGCGTTTAAAAATTTTTTAATTTTTTTTATCCAGTTGCAAATTTTTCTATGTGCCACAGCAATGCAATTTCCATTTCATACTTTTCATGTAACGACAATTGAAGAAGTAAAAATAAATATAATTCGTGTACAGAGTTGGCGGAAAAAAAATTTGGTAAAGGTGCCTCGAAGTAATTTTGAAATCTCATGTAATACAAGCCGCATTTTACATTTTACAGAAATGTAAAAAACATGCACTAATAAAATGTGCGTTTAAAATTAAAAAAAAAATTTTTATCCAGTTGCAAATTTTTCTACGTGCCACAGTCATGTGACGACAATTGAAGAAGTAAAAATAAATATAATTCGTGTACAGAGTTGGCAGAAAAAAAATTTGATAAAGGTGCCTCGAAGTAATTTTGAAATCTCATGTAATACGAGTCGCATTTCCCTTATCTTCGATGTTTTTTTTTTCTTTTTTTTTTTTTTTGTTTTTTTGCGCTTCCAAGTCTGGTGGTGTTTGAATTCCGTTAGCACGCGATGTTAAATTTTTGGTACGGAGACCCGCGAGGTCGATTGAGCTCGCACACGCGAAGCGGCAGATTCTCGCGTAATACACGAACTTATGTACACTGGAAATATCGGTAGAAGGGTGAAAGGGGCTGGAGAGTGGAGAAAAGTAGGCGTAAGAGAGAAAGAGAGAAAGAAGCGTCGGTAAACCATTAATAATCCGTATTACGGGACCCTCTGATAGCTCTTGCTGCGCGGCGAGAGAGAAGAACACTACTGGCAGCCCTCGCTAAGGTTTCCTTATAACGTACCGTAGAAATGCATATTATCCATCCGGCATATCCGACGTGTTACACGCGAGACACGGCCACCCCGTGGCCTCCTCACTCTCCTCGCGACTCCCCCATCCCTCTGCATTTTATTAGCTTAGTACGAGCTGTGCGTCCACTACAATTTGCGGATACGTTACCCGGTCGAACGAGCAATGCGATATTCTCGTTTTCCACTTTCTATATCATATACATTATTATTACAGGATTTTTAAAGAAGAATTTTTAAAAATATCTTCAACACAATAAGAAAAGACTTGAACTACCAAAAATTTGTTAAGGGGAGGGAGTCAGGTGAAAAAAATGGATTTTGAAAATTCAATATCCTCCAAATCCTATTGCATATAAAAATGCCCAACGCACTATATTGTTGGTATTCGATGAAAGGATTTTTTACTGTTGTCTGACTTGCATATGATTTTCAATATTTTCTTAAGCGAAGTTCTTAGGTTTTCCATTCTGCGCATGATTCAGATCAAACTACTAGGCAAATTTGAATGGTTGACGTCTCATTTTCTTCTTCATGAAAAGATACACCGGCTAAATGGAGCAAACTATTTTTTTTTCATTCTGAAAGCAAAGTTAATCACTGATTTAGAAAATAGCATAAAATTTATTTATTAATAATTGTGTCACTTAAAAAATATAACCTTTTATTAACATTTGCTCCATTTAGCCGGTGTATCTTTTCATGAAGAAGAAAATGAGACGTCAACGATTTCAATCTGCCTAGTAGTTTGATCTGAATCATGCGCAGAATGGAAAACCTAAGAACTTTGCTTAAGATAATATTGAAAAGCATATGCAAGTCAGACGATAGTAAAAAAATCCTTTCATCGAGTACCAACAATATAGTGTGTTGGCCATTTTTATATGCAATAGGATTTGGATGATATTGAATTTTCAAAATCAATTTTTTTGACCTAACTCCCTCCCCTTAAGAATGTTACGAGAAACAAGGCTGCAGAGTAGAACGTTGCAAATTCCTCATTATTGTTGGATTTTTACAAATCTACCTCAATGAGGAAACAGTTAATCTATTTTGGCTTTCTCATAGAGGAAGCTTTGTAAAAATCCAACAATAATGAGGAAGCAATTTGCAAAGTTCTACTTTTCAGCCTTGTTTAAAAAAATTTTAAATGGCATTAGTTTTGAACCCCTTGACAGATTCTCGCCAGATTCGAACTGATGCTTAGTTCACCCACACTCTACTTGTGGACCAAATTTAAGCCCGATATCTTAAAAATTGCGGAAGTTAGAGCACGAACAAAAAATTCAAAATGCCATAAATTTTAAACCCCTTAATGGATTGACGTCAAATTCACTCCCAAACTTTATTTAATAACAGTCCACTTGTGCACCAAATTTGAGCGCGATATCTTAAAAATTGCGAAAGTTAGAGGACGAACAAAAAATGTCAAAAAATTAAAAAATGCCATAAATTGTGAACCCCTTAATGGATTGACACCAAATTTAATCCCAAACACTATTTGACAACAGTCCACATATGGTCCAAGTTTGAGCCGGATATCATAAAAATTGCGGGAGTTAGAGCCCGAACTGACATTCTCTAAAAAATTCAAAATGCCATAAATTTTGAACACCTTGATGGATTAACTCCAAATTCAATCCCATACCTTGTTTAACGACAGTTTACTCGTGGTTCAAATTTGAGCCCGATATCTTAAAAATTGCGACGGCTATCGTGCTAACAAAAAATTGTGCACATAAGCACACACACACACATACAGACATTTTTTTAAACCACTTTTCTCGACGTTTTAAACCATTCTGAGTGTCCTGACATGAAAATCTCGAAAAAAAAAAATTTTCACGAAAACAAAGCTTCCTCTATGAGGAAGCAAAACTTGGCAGACACAATGAAGTTGTTGGTTAACATAACGGAGGATTTGGTAAGACAATCAAGTATTTAATACACCTAACCAACAACTTGGTTACGCGTATCAAATTTTTCTTCGTAACATTGTTAACCAATTTTTCATTTTTAGGTTCTAAATTTTTAACAAAAACTTGGTTGGTAAAAATATCCTACCAATTTTTTTTGGTAACATTTTTAATCAAGTTTTTGGTAGTTCTAAGTAAGCCTTATTCTGAGTGTATGTCAAAAAGATATTAATAAAACAGATTTTCTAATTTATTAGACCTTAAGATTTTTCCTATTATTTTAAGCTTAGTACGGGCTAAGCTTTATTATTTATTATTACAGAATTTTTAAAGCAAAATTTTCAACCATATTTTATACACACTCAGAAAAGACTTGAACTACCAAAAAATTGTTAAGAATGTTACGAAAAAAACTTGGTAGACGCAAATAAGTTGTTGGTTAACATAACGGAGGATTTGGTAAGACAATCAAGTACTTAATACGCCCAACCTTTTTTTTGTTTCTTCGTAACATTGTTAACCAATTTTTCATTTTTAGGTTCTAAATTTTTAACAAAAACTTGGTTGCGCCTAACAATTTTTTTTGGTAACATTTTTTTATCAAGTTTTTGGTAGTTCTAACCAAACCTTATTCTGAGTGTATGCCAAAAAGATACTGATAAAAAAGATTTTATTTATTTATTAGACCTTAATTTGTTTAAGGTCCCATAATTTTAAGCTTAATACGCAATTTGTAGTGGAAAAAAAATGTATCAGCTTATTTTTCGTAGACTTCGTTTTTTTAATGGAATAAGAAATTTATTGTTTTTTTTTTTTGGCGTGCATGAATTTTTAAAAGAAATTCTGACATTATTTACGTATTATGGTTTGACACTTTTTTAATGCTGTTTTCATAATGTTCTTCTTATAATTTTCCTAAAACTTTTTATGTAATATGACAATTTTAACCACTGTTGAAAAATAAAAATAAAAAAAACATCTAAACGAATATTGAGAATAATCAGAGAATTAATTCGTGAAAAAAAATGAGGTCCTGCCAAGTTTGGTGAACTTGTAATAAAATCGATTTTATTTATATCTTTTTGGCACAACTATTCAAAAAGTATCTTCAATGCCTTAAATTTTGTTCAGTTGATTTCTTGTCATCTTATCCTTAAATTAATTAATTAATCCTTAAATTTTCATTCATTATTCAGTTTGTTTAAAATATTTTTAAACCCGTTTCATATTTCCATATTATACATAAGAAGTTCTAGAAATACATTAAGAAGAACATTAGCTGAAAACAGCAAAAAATTCTCACACCCTAATATGTAAAAAATGTCAGAAATTCTTTTAAAAATTCAAGCACACCGAAAAAACCATTAAATTTCACCTTCCATAAAAAAAAACGTAGCTTACCTAAAGTAAGCTGACAAATTTTTATTTTTTTATTAATTAAATAACTTGTCTTAATAATTATTCAAAATTACTATTCTTAAATCTTCTTAAACACAGTCAGCTATTTTCAAATTTTTCTCTCGCAAAATACTCAAAATACTCCATCATTCCATCATTCCAATATTCCATCATTTGGAATGTCTCATACATCTTTAAAAACGTGAGACCAAATTTAATTAGCAAATGGTTTTGATTTAAATTTTTAAAAAGTTGCGAAAAACACGAAACCTTTTTTTTACGTACAATCTGTTGGGTTAAGAAAGATCGAGTCAAGAATGGCGACTGGACTGGCTGGCATATCAGAGATAAACTCCAAAGGAGAGTGTACAGAAAGGGCCAACTGCTGACGTTGCAACTTTCAGCCGCACTCTCTCGTGTACCACCCATAATAAATTCTTTATTATCGAGAAATCTCCGAGTGCGCCAACCTCTTTTCTCTTCGCCTTGCGTGTATATACGGGCGTCGTTATGCGGGGAAAATTATCTCGGCATTTAATTCAAGATATTAATCGAAAGTTATATCTCCGCGTCGTGGTCGTCGTCGTCGTTGTTATTATTCCTTGAAATATCGTCGTTGTACTCGCGTTCCATTCTGCAAACAGATGTGGTGATATAAGTTTACAAGAAATAACATTGAGAGAAACATATACTAAAAAGAGATGAAATATAATGAGCATAATGCTCGGTGCACTCAATAAAAATAAAAATAATTAAAATAATTACAGCAAAGTCATGGAATCAACGAGACCTGGAAAACATCAGAGATAAAAAGAGACGAATACCCAGAAAAAATTCTAATTAACGTAACTAAATTCATATATTTAATTTGTCGTTATTTGTAATAACTGCAACTTTTTTTCCGTGAAACATTATATGTATGGATTTCATTAAAATGTGCAATTTCAAGTATATTTATTTATTTGAATCAATCTATTTGTTGCTAATAAATTCTTTATTAAGCCTTTATAATAATATCTAATTAAATTGACGAAATTCCTGTGTATAATTATACTTATTTATTCGAACTAAAATTTTCTCAATCCAGTATAAATTTATTTGCTTTAATTATTGTAATACATATGTCCGAAATAAATTCATTTATACAAATCAATATTTATTCGGTAATATTAATCTGTGGACAATTACCTTTATTTTTGTCTAATATCAATAAAATAATATTATTTATATTATTGCATGATTACTAATTGTAAAAGATGGTCCTGTAATTAATTATAATTAATTACAGGACAATGTAGAAATTCATAATTATGAATTTCTACATTGTTTATACTGAACATGATAAAAAAAATTTATTTTGATCGAGGACATGTTTATTTCATATTAATTACTCAACTGAAATAAAATAATTTACTTAAAATAAATACAGTTCCTATTAGGCTGAGATTCAAATAAGAAAATTTATTTAAGTTAACTCAAATCTAGTTCCTTTTTTTGTTGCCTAATATCAATAAAATAATATCACTAATATTATTAATATTATTGCATAATGACCAATTGTAAAAGATGGTCCTGTAATTAATTATTAATTTATATAAATTATAATTTATAATTTAATAGTCCTAAAATTAATTATTAATTTATATAAATTATAATTTATAATTGACTAGTCCTATAATTAATTATTAATTTCCATATTGTTTATACCGAACATGACAAACAAAAATTTATTTTAATCGAAAACACATTTTTTTCATATTAATTACTCAACTGAAATAAAATAATTTACTTAAAATAAATACAGTTCCTATTAGGCCAACATTAAAATAAGAAAATTTATTTGCGTTAACTAAAATCTAGTTCAGTCTACTGGATCTTTTTTTGTTGTCTAATATCGATAAAATAATATTATTAATATTATTGCTTAATGACCAACTGTAAAAAATAGTCCTGTAATTAATTATTAATTTATATAAATTATAATTTACATTTTTTTGTAATCTATAATTTATGAGTCCTGTAATTAATTATTAATTTCCGCATTGTTTATACCGAACATGACACAAAAAAAATGTATTTTAATCGAAAACATATTTATTTCATATTAATTACTCAACTGAAATATAATAATTCACTTAAAATAACTGCAGTTCCAATTAGGCAGAAATTAAAATAAGAAAATTTATTTACGTTAACTAAAATCTAGTTCGGTCTACTGGATCTTTTTTTGTTGTCTAATATCAATAAAATAATATTGTTAATATTATTTAATAATGACCAATTGTACAAAATAGACCTGTAATTAATTATTAATTTCCAAATTGTTTATACTGAACATGACAAAAAAAATGTATTTAACCAAAAACATATTTAATTCATATTAATTACTCAACTGAAATAAATAAATTTACTTAAAATAAAAACAGTCCTGCATTCAAATAAAAAAATTTATTTACGTTAACTAAAATCTAGTTTATTCCACTAGATTTTTTTTTTTCTGGGTGTAGAAAGAGAACGAGAGACAAAGATAGAAAAAGAGACAGAGATAAGGTCGCCCGATCCGTGTTCACCGTCATGGGAGTTCCTGGTAGGAAACTAGTTTGTCCCCCGTCGCGAAACGACTGTGAACGCTGCGCTATTAAGTGGCACACCTGTTTCAAAGGCGCGTGACGACGAGCTCACCTGTTCACTACCTTGTGCAGTCAACATATAGATATAACGTTCACGCATAAGTAAATATATGTTACTATACTTATGCAGTAGTACGTGTAACGTTATAGCTCCCTTAGGGTATGAACGCGATGAAGAGTGTGAACATTATTGCGTGTGGGCGATAGTGAGTCTACAACGCCTACGTTTCTCGTCATATATGGCGTACTTTAGTGCTGACCCTTGGCTCGAGTAGACAAAAACACTTCACAGGAGTAATACTGAAAAAAAACGTTGTCAATTTTAATTCGATTAGCTACTTCCAGAATTAGTAGGGCACACACAAAAAAAAAAAAGGATGCAAAGCAGAACCTTGCACATTCCTCATTATTTTTCGCGTTTTACAAAACTACCTCTATGAGGAAGTATGTTATTCAATTTTTGGTTTCCTCGTAGAGGAAGCTTTGTAAAACGCGAAAAATAATGAGGAAGCAATGTGCAAGGTTTTACTTTGCATCCTTGTTTTAATTAGATAAATATACATGTTGTGGATTCGCTTTTTCTATTTCGTTATTACGTTATTTCGTGATTATTAACGCGTTTCCGAAAGTGAATGTGATAATACATATTTTAAAAAATAATTCAACATTCCATAAAATCAAAAATTTCATACCGTTCGTCACTAAATTATACATATATAATGGCTGAATATTGTTTCATTTATATACAAAATTTGAGCTCGCTATCTTACGTTTTGCAAAAGTTACAATAGAGCGATAATGTCAATTTTTTGAAAAAATTCAAAATATCATAAAATTTTAACGGTTCAACCGATCTTAACCAAATTCAATAGCGATCACCGGCGTATGAAAGCTCACATTCATACCAATTTTAAGATCAATATCTCGAAAATTGAAAGAGTTATCGCGTAAACAGACATTTTTCAAAAAATTAAAAAACGCGTAATAATTTAACGATGAAGTGGATTTTAACAAAAATCTGTATGAACACAGACATTTTTTCTAAATCACTTTTCTCGACGTTTTGGCCCATTCTGAGTGCACTGACATGAAAATCTCGAAAAAAATTTTTTTCATGAAAACAAAGCTTCCTCTATGAGGAAGCAAAAATGGAGGCAATGTGTTGGAATTTGAAATGAGGTGATATATAAGATGATAACAGCCCGTCCAGTCAAGATCAGACAAACAAATCGTCGTGTGAAGGCAATATTATTAACCCTTTGCGTCCCAGTGGGTCACTAAATGACCCGCCTGGTTTCACTCAGATTTAAATATTTTTAAATAATGTCCGACAATAATTAATTAATTTCTTCATTTCGGAAACGAAAATTGGATGACTCCAATTGGGTTAATTTCTTTGTTCACTTGTCGTCGAGTCGCTACCGTGACTCTTGATGAAGGGTTATTTGGAAATTGTTTATAAAATTAGAAGGAGCTGACACGATGCAACGTATCATTATTTTGATAATGGATACTGCGAGGGTTATGAGATTTAGCATTATTAGCAGTCTAGTTATATTAATAAATTGGCAATGTGAGAATTGAATATTTTGAGGCTCACTGGAGGCCTCCAGTCGAATATTCTAGCAGAGGAAAGACGAGTTTCAATCCTTTTTACAGGGATTTAAAAAAGTAAGTTTCCTACTTCCGGTCGGGAAATCCAAACTAAATTTTTTTTCTTTGAGATGTCGAATTTTGGTTTTCTCTATCGTTCTCAAGTCGCATATTGTACCACAGAAATCACCGGTTACAAGCCTTTTTACCATGATTTTAAAAAAAAGTGACTTTTTTTCGTTTTTGATCTAAGAAACCGGCTTTAATATTTTTTTCATGATATCAATTTTCGGCCATTACTAATTCAGTCTTAAAGCATATAAAATTTAAATATGCGACTTTAAAATATCCCTTTACGATTTTTGTTATATTTTTTAAAAAATTAAAGAAAAATAAAAAAATATAAAAAATAAATAAAAATAAAAAAATAAAATAAAATAAAAATATTACATTTCAAAATGGATATAAAAACCATACATATATGTAAAAAAAATTAACCAAATCATTTTATAACAAAAAAAAAATTCCATTGAATTTCCAAAACAAATCTTTTTTTTTACCAATTACTTAATACCCGTCAAAGCATATAAAAATTGAAAATAAAAAATACCTAAGCGCCGAATGAGTCAGACACAATCCAGTGAGAAAATAACACGAGCATTGCAGTCGGAGAATTCACCAACTGCATAGCTGCACTGAGTGCACTTGAGGTTGCAATCGACTTGCATCGAGGCTCAGAGTTATATGGCTCCATTGCTTTTGCAGTAAGTGAGTGATCTACATATATGCATCTGAGTATCACGTGCTGCGCTATATTCGTCGCGTCTTGGAATTATGACAAGTGCTCCAAAAAAAAAAATGCGGCAACAGTACACTGAGAAAAATCGCAGTGGTTTAGGCAACTATTAAACCATAACTATAGATTTGTAGTATACGCAACAATTTGAATAATGTTATTTTAACTGATTTATTGGTTAAATTAACTACATTATCGTTACTGCAATTAATTCTATAGTTGGCTTAAGGAGGTTGGAGCGCTCCACACTAGTCAAATCAGTGCTAAATTTTTAAAAGCGTTTTTACAATTTCAGATGGTTTAATAATCTGTTCCAAGGTGTTAATCTCACATAGTAGCATTAGTTCTTGATATTCAAATATATTCACAGCTGTCATATGAACAGTAAATCGATCAATATCTCCAAATTTCCGATGTCATGTTTTTTCATCCAGTTTTGTAAAAGGGTAAACCGTAATATCAGTCCGATTATGACGAAACATAGCTCATTTTGATCAATGGAAGATCCTTGATCGATTGACCGTCCGGATTTTCTACAGTATCAGGCGTTCAAAAGTTACAGCCATTTGTATACTTGATGTTAGGTTATGATAGGATAAACAAACGGTTGTATCTTTTGAACTACTAATACGATTTAAAAAAATAGACGGCCAATCGATAGAATATCTTTTAGTAAACAAAATGAGCTATTGGTCGTCATAATCGGACTGATATTACGGTTTACCCTTTTAAAAAACTGGATGAAAAAACATAACATCGGAAATTTGCAGATATTGATCGATTTACTATTGATGTCACAGCTGTAAATGTATTTGAATATCAAGAACTAATGCTGTTATGTGATTAACACCTTGGAACGTATTATTAAACCATCTGAAATAGTAGAAACGCTTTTAAAAATTTAGCACTGATTTGACTAGTGTGGAGCGCTCCAACCTCCTTAACATAATGTCCTAATTACTTTAACAGTGAACATATAGTGAAATACAACCTTATCTATTTTTTAATAGTTAGTGCAACTTTATTATTATGCTTTCAATGACAATTTCAAAATTGTTAAATTATTTCTCAAATTTCTCATTTCTATGTTTGTAATTATGTTTTCTATGAATAGTACGTCGCATCTATTGCTAAATTTTAAAAACAATATACTTTTTGTTACGATAACTATTATTAACTGTTGCATTGACTATAAATAATTAGTACCGATAAGTTTTTTGTAAATAGCTGAGGTTGTATTTCACTATAAATTTATAGTATCTTTTTTTTCTCTAGTTTTCTCTAGTTTTACTTCCTCATAGAGGAAGCTTTGTTTTCATGATAAAAAAATTTTTCGAGATTTTTATGTCAGGACACTTAGAATTGTCCAAAACGTCCAGAAAAGTGATCTGGAAAAAATGTCGTACGCCGGAAATAAAATAAAATAAATTTCGAACGCCGATAACTCAAGAACGGTTTTGTATATCGCGCTCAAATTTGGCACACTAGTGTAGCATTAGACCCTGTTCAACTGTACCAATTTTCGACAAAATCTGTGCGAAAATGTTGATTTTATGCCGTTTTGAATTTTTTGAAAAAAAGACATGGTAGCTCTAACTTTCATAAAATTTAGTCTATTTTGCTAAATAGTTGGTTATAAGAGTAGGTGCACTCAATGCTGTTTGGTATTGAATTTGGCTCGAATCGGTAAAGTGGTTCAGATTTTATGGAATTTTGAATTTTTCAAAAAATTGACCTTATCTATTGTAACTTTTGCAAAACTTGAAATAGCGAGCTCAAATTTTGTATATAAATGAAACAATATTCAGCCATTATATATGTATAATTTAGTGACAAACGGTGTGAAATTTGTGATTTTATGGAATGTTGAATTATTTTTAATAATATACGTTATCGCATTTACATTCGAAAACGCTCTAATAATAACGAAATAACGGAATAACGAAATAGAAAAAGCGAATTCACAACATGTTTATTTATCTAATTAAAATAAGTATGCAAAGTAGAACCTTGCATATTGCTTCCTCATTATTTTTCGTTTTTTACAAAACTTCCTCTATGAGGAAGCCAAAATTGAATAACATACTTTTTTGCTTCCTCAGAGAGGAAGCTTTGTAAAAAGCGAAAAATAATGAGGAGGCAATGTGCAAGGTTCTACTTTGCATCCTTTTTTAAATTAGATATTTTCTTTTTATTTTCTCTATTTACAGTATCCTTTTTTTCTCTCAGTGTACTTTGAAGGGATAATTCGCATATGCGAATTATTTTGTAAGGCGTTCAGTAAAATACACAGGGTATATACGACGCGGCAGTTGTCACTCAAGTTTGTCGTGCGAGGCAAATGAGCCAGCGCCGTGACAGCTCGACCTGTCGCGTAGATAGACGCCGCGTTAGTGCGTCGTGCACACAAAAGTTTCGCGCCTATATAGCGCTACTCACGTGCGTCGATCGTCAACCGAGAGATCGGCGCGCTTCGTGATCTACGCACGTGCGTCACACAATAACAATGATAGTGAAGCAGCCAGCGAACGAATCGCAATTTGATGTGACAAATTGTTCTACTCTACTACAATATCGAGAGTCGCGGTAGCGACTCGACGCATATGTGATATATACTGATATATACGCATAAGTGTTTAATATACTGTATATTAATTTTACAACATTTTTTTTTCTATATTAAATTTAATATACGCGTACCTGCAAAAAAAACTTCCAATATATTAATATTCATACAAAAATTTATAATCATGATTATAAACTGTCAAATTTGTAAATCACAAAATAGAAATTAATTTTCATTAGTACAAAATCGTTAGGCTATATATATATAGCCTAAACTGTCAAATTTGTAAATCACAAAATAGAAATTAATTTTCATTAGTACAAAATCGTTAGGCTATATATATATATAGCCTAAACTGTCAAATTTCTATTTTGTGATTTACAAATTTGACAGTTTATAATCATGATTATAAATTTTTGTATGAATATTAATATATTGGAATTTTTTTTTTCAGGTACGCGTATATTAAATTTAATATAGAAAAAAAAAATGTTGTAAAATTAATATACAGTATATTAAACACTTCATAAAAGTTGTATTTATAATATAATTATGGGGATTATACAACATAAATGAAATTTAATATAATATTTAATATACCGTATCTGCAAAAGTACTTCCTAAACTTATATCAATTTTTTAAATATTTTTAACAGTGGTTAAAATATAAAAATGTTAAAATACAATTTAATATTAAATTGTAACGATACCAACTACAATAGTGAAGCAGCCGGCGAACGAAACGCTATTTGATGAGATAAATTGTTCTATTCTATTGCAATATTAATATATTATGTGACGCAATGTGATATATCGAGCGTAACGATCTTGTATTAATGGAAATTAAATTCTGTATATTTTTACAGTGAGAATAAATTTTCCTTGGCGATTAATTGCCATTATATTAATTCTTTATTTTTATTTATTGTTGTTATATTTATATTTAAGTCTATTGACCTTTTTATGTATTTTCGTTATTTTAATTAATTAAATTGTTTACATACTTATTTGATAATTAAAATTATATAATTTTCTTTTTTTTAATCTTAAGAAGACGTACTCAATTTTTGTTTGAGTGAAAAAAAAATGTGAAAAAAATCACATACTAATTAATAAAATTCTACATAGTTCTCAGTTGTGAAAAATGTGTAAAGGTATTTTGTTAAAGTTGTTAAATCCAATAATTGAATTGATTTGATTTCAAAAACTCATTGATGTAATTATGGCAAATTAATATTCTACGAGTTACAAATTTTTTCACCAATTAAAAACAAGGACCTCTTGGCTGTCAAACATATTGTAAAAATTAAAAAATCTTTTCCTAATTTTTACAATTCTGTATGACATTAAATCTATGGAAATGTAAGTCTGAAAAGAGTTGTAAAAATAATTGGAACTTTAGGATATGGAAGTTTATGATATTCGGAGAAAGCTTAATTTTTTTCAGATAGAACTGTTTTTTTATTTTTTATTTAGGACTTTGCAAAACTTAAAATTATTATTTGTCTGTGATTTTACCAAAATAGTTTTTAAAAAAATTCTCTTTATGTTGTTCCACGTAAAAATGTCTCAGGTTTTCAAAAAACGTTCTACAATTAATTTTTATTACGTTTTTCAGATTTTTCTTCTTATAATGACACGTAAATAATAATTTCAAGTATCGCAAAATCCTAAATTAAAAAAAAAAAATAAAAACATCAGGTTTAAAAATCTGAAAAAAATTAATCAGTCCCAGAAAACTATACTCTACCATAGCCTGAATTTACAATCCTATCGAGGGCAATAAGATCCACTTTTTAAAAAAATCATAACATTATTATTTTTTTCAATACTTATACATAAGTGTATTTAAATTTTCTAAATTGATTGAGAAAATTCGTGCATTTTTGATGAATAAGTATTTTTACAAATACAAAACTGTTCAGCCAATGATTCTAAAACCTCTTACATGTAAATATTTAAAAAAAAATTAAATTAGAAAATTCTTAGAAAATTCATATATATTCATCAAAAATCATTAAATCCCTCGACGAGTTTGTCGTTTTTAAAGAATCACCCATATATTTCTCCCAGCTGGTAATACACACGCTCTCAAATAACAATTTATATTTTTCAATCCTCATACACGAGTGCATTAAAATTTTTCCAAAATGACTGATAAAATGCGTGCGCTTTTGTTGAATAAGTGGTATTATGACTGTCGCGAGTTATTCGTGCAAAATATGCAAAACTAGCTCGGCAGTATAAGCATTAGTCTTCGGTATGAGACTGTAACTGCATATATATAGCCATATATACATATATACATACATACATAGATATATATGCAGCCAGTTGCACAGTGCATAGCGGTGCGAGTTACCCGAGCGCGTAAATCAGCAGTAAACTCGGTAGTAAAACGTTAATAAAGCGTGTGCGGAAGTTCCCTTGGTGACCTTTGGCGAAGGAGGCTACGGTTCGTAGGAGAACTCCTCGTGATGGAAGTTCCTCGCGTATGTAAGGGCGACATCCTGAGAGGTTACAAGCCAAAGTGAAGGAGGATCAGTCGAGGGCCACAGGACATGTCGATGAGAAACTCGTGAGAGGACGAGAGAAAATTTATCGAAGGCGAAGGGAGAAGCCAATGTGAAGGGAGAAGGAAAAGGAAGGAAGAGAATTGGTGGAGGAAGAGCGGAGCACGTAATAAGTACCTTATACCTTTGAAGGGAGAGAAGAGAGAGAATAGGGCCAGTGGGAAACGTCAGGATCGTTACGTGTCGGTCGGTCGGTCGGTCAGTCGCTTGGCCACAACTAACCCAACACTCGCTCTCTGACCAACGCTATCGCTTTTTATCCTCTACGCTCTGGTACCAGCGTTTCCCTTCGTTTGACAACGCTTCATTAAGCCCAGGTTGTAAAAGGTACAATGGGCAAGCGTTTGCTTCGAGGTTGGTTCGTATATCCCGGCCGAGTCTCCGTAACACCACCAACGGCAACACAACCTACAGCTCGACATTCTCTACTCAAATACCAGCACGAAACTGTATAGCTCACAGCCAGAAGCAGCGAGACACTTTGACAGGTAACACACAGAGCTCACACAGGGTTCACAACCTTGATAGAGAAAACACTAAACGCCTTGATCGTTTTGTACACGAATTACAAAAGCTCTTTTACATCATTCAATCGATGTGAGAGTCACAAATAGGGGCTATTAAAAAAAGCATTTTTTCAAATTTTGTTTAGAATATCACGAACATCTATTAATTATTTCAGAATTTTTGAAACTATGGTTTGAACAAAATTTAATAACTTGTTTTTTATTTCAATTTTTTTCTATTCGCTGTATATTTTTAAATTATTGAACGTACGAAAAATTTGTACCTGTATAAAATTTAAGGTTTTGAATGTAGTTTTTTATTTAAAAATTTCTATAAAGGCGCAGAAAATATTTTGGCTATTTTTTGACAAAATAAAGTAGTAATATTTTTTTTATTACTTATAGCTTCCAGCTAGAAGCAGCTCGACACTTTGACAGGTAACACACAGAGCTCACACAGGGTTCACAACCTTGATAGAGAAAACACTAAACGCCTTGATCGTTTTGTACACGAATTACAAAAGCTCTTTTACATCATTCAATCGCTGTGAGAATCACAAATAGGGGCTATTAAAAAAAACATTTTTCACGATTAATTTTTTCAAATTTTGTTTAGAGTATCACGAACATCTATTAATTATTTCATAATTTTTGCAACTATGGTTTGACCAAAATTTAATAATTTTTTTTCTATTAGCTGTAAGTATATTAAAAATTATCGAACGTACGAAAAATTTGTTAGTGTATAAAATTTAAGGTTTTGAATGTAGATTTTTATTTAAAAAATTCGATAGAGGCTCAAAAAATATTTCGGCTATTTTTTGACAAAATAAAGTAGTAATATTTTTTTTAATTATTTATAGCTCCCAGCCAAAAGCAGCTCGACACTTTGACAGGTAACACACAGAGCTCACACAGAGTTCACAACCTTGATAGAGAAAACACTAAACGCCTTGATCGTTTTGTACACGAATTACAAAAGCTCTTTTACATCATTCAATCGCTGTGAGAATCACAAATAGGGGCTATTAAAAAAAACATTTTTCACGATTAATTTTTTCAAATTTTATTTAGAGTATCACGAACATCTATTAATTATTTCAGAATTTTTGCAACTATGGTTTGACCAAAATTTAATAAATTTTTTTTTCTATTCGCTGTAAGTATATTAAAAATTATCGAACGTACGAAAAATTTGTTAGTGTATAAAATTTAAGGTTTTGAATGTAGATTTTTATTTTAAAAATTCGATAGAGGCTCAAAAAATATTTCGGCTATTTTTTGACAAAATAAAGTAGTAATATTTTTTAAAATTATTTATAGCTCCCAGCCAAAAGCAGCTCGACACTTTGACAGGTAACACACAGAGCTCACACAGGGTTCACAACCTTGATAGAGAAAACACTAAACGCCTTGATCGTTTTGTACACGAATTACAAAAGCTCTTTTACATCATTCAATTCGTGTGAGAATCACAAATAGGGGCTATTAAAAAAAGCATTTTTTCAAATTTTGTTTAGAATATCACGAACATCTATTAATTATTTCAGAATTTTTGCAACTATGGTTTGAACAAAATTTAATAACTTTTTGTATTTCAAATTTTTTCTATTCGCTGTATATTTTAAATTATTGAACGTACGAAAAATTTGTTAGTGTATAAAATTTAAGGTTCGGAATGTAGTTTTTTATTTAAAAATTTCTATAGAGGCGCAGAAAATATTTTGTCTATTTTTTGACAAAATAAAGTAGTAATATTTTTTTTATTACTTATAGCTTCCAGCTAGAAGCAGCTCGACACTTTGACAGGTAACACACAGAGCTCATACAGGGTTCAGAACCTTGATAGAGAAAACACTAAACGCCTTGATCGTTTTGTACACGAATTACAAAAGCTTTTTTACATCATTCAATCGGTGTGAGAGACACCACGAAAATTAAGAGAATCACAAATAGGGGCTATTTAAAAAAGCAATTTTCACGACCAATTTTTTCAAATTTTGTTTGGAGTATCACGAACATCTATTAAGGTAGTTCTGTCGCTACGCCGGAGTCATAAATCTCAGAGTCTATATGACATTAAAAAATAATCATACGCATCACTTTGACTTCCTCAATAATAATATCAAAAATAATCGAGAATCCTTCGAAATTGTAGTAATCAAATAAAAAGATTCTTTGTAAATAGTTGATATATTTAGTGCGGATTTGACTTCATTTTTACGATAATTAGGTTAGGAAACGTCATTTGGCCCGGTATCGTGCACTTTGACCTTGGTACAATTAAACATTATTCCGGAGACTTCACCTTTTTTCATGATGCATCAATTCCTGAATGATTTGCGAATCCGTAGTACTTTTTATTTTTTCTCTATCTTTGATCTAAGTATGTTAATTTTCGATTTAAAGATCAATTTTTCCAGCCCTCCCGTGAGCACCGTGTAAAAAGATCGATTTTTAAGTTTTAATTGTTCATTATAAAATAAAATTGAATAGCTAAATTACAACATGTCAAAAATTCATGCATATGAGTTTGGATTGCCTTCGCGACAGAACTACCTTAATTATTTCAGAATTTTTGCAACTATGGTTTGATGAAAATTAAATAACTTTTTTTTATTTTTAATTTTTTCTATTCGCTGTATATTTAAATTTTTGAACGTACAAAAAATTTGTTAGTGTGTAAAATTTATGCGTTTGAATGTAATTTTTAATTTTTAAATTTCTATTTTTTGACAAAATAAAGTAATAATATTTTTTTATAACTTTATTTTTGCTTTATCTCTTAAGCCATTTCTACTTTACATTACTCGAGGCATTATTCACAACTCTAGTTTGCCGGTTTATGAAAGTTTGTGGTGACAATTGCGTTAGAAAATTTGCGAAATATTTGCTGATTATGCAGATTGTGGGTCTCGTTAATTTCGATTGATTTCTTAATCTTGTTTTTTTATCATTACCATTATTCAAAATTAATACTCTTAATATGTCTAACAAAAATTATACTTTCCAGATTTCTCTCTTCTTCTAAATTACATAAATCTAATTTCTCGAAGCAAATTTCCATCCAGAACGTAGGTACGAATTATCTCTTAAGCCATTTTTATTTTCCATTACTCGCATTATTCACAATTCTAATTTGTCGGCTTATGCAAGTTTTTGATGACAATTGCGTTAGAAAATTTGTGAAAGATTTGCTGATTATGCAGGTTGTGAGTGTCGTTAATTTCGAGCGAGGAGACGAAATTTCGTGCGGTGTGTGGATATCCATAACCAGAAACAAACTTCGTGGAGGTTTCTGGGCTTTGCAACGCACAGAGAACTGCAGGTAAAACCGGAATCGGGGATCAAAGTTCCATCGTTCTTAGAACCTGCTTGATGAGGGTTGTCGGTGAGAGAAAGCATCAGGAAGTGGCGAGAGCGAGATGGAAAGTCTGAGGGTTGGCGTAGGGCGATGTGGCGCCTCTCCAGGACGAAGAGAAGCATCAACCCTCTCGACGAACTCGCTGGCATCTCGCTCGAAAACCCGGACTCCTCGACAGGTTCAGGGTAACTCGATGCAGAGGAACTTGACGGGTCTTACCGCTGATTAGAAGCGCTCCGTCGAGTTTCTCGGTGCCTGAGCTTGGATTAGGCAAAGGCGGCTGAGTCTCGTCGACGTTTCAGCGTTCATCCCGTCGTCTCGCATCCACATCTCCATATACTTGAACGTGGAGACACAGAACGTGAGAAAAAAATCTCTCGTGAATTTTTTCTACTCCTAAAATTCGACAGGATCAAAGCTGAACGTCCGTCGAAATTTTTCGGAGTCGAAATAAAACATTTTATAAGAATTTTTAGATTAAAAAAAAACATTTTTTTTTGTATATTGTTATGATGCTGTTGATTTTCTTAACGGTGTTGTAATTATTCTTCCAAATGAGTGTTGAGATTTAAAAAAATTGTATGACTTTCATTTTCGAAGACAAATAGTATATAATTTTTTTATAATTATATACTATTTGTTTAAATTCGAAATTTTTCTCCAATTTTATACATTTGGACCTGACGATTTTTTTACCTCATCCTAAAGAATTAATCACGTGTAACTTTTTACACTTTTTTTAGTTCCACTATTGAAAAATTAATTTTTCAACCCTCCATCCAGAAATGTGTACTTTTCGCACGCTGACGATTAAAAAAACTGCAGTATCCAGACGTTACACAGAAAATTTTCCTTCAACACTCTAGAGAATTTTTTTAAAAACTCGTATGATTGTAGTAATCGACTTCAATCCGTACTACAAAACATAAAAAAAATATTTCTCCCCAGTGTCGAAATGTACTATATTTCGCCACAAATCCATCTAGTATCCTCTTAATTTACCATATCGACCGTTCATTTTTTTTTGTGTGCGTTTTTTTTTATTCCGATGCGTAGTTTGTTTATTTTGTTTTTTATCAATTAGACAGGAGGAACGAAACGATGGATAAGCTTGAATAGCAGCCGCGAGCGTTAGAGTTTCTGTCTCACTCGGTTGCTCCGCGCTCGGTTTGCTAGTACCTACACGCCGAGGACTTTAACGGTCGTGTCTGAAATTTACGGCCTCGTATATTTTCGCGAAACCGTACGTTTCCCTTCCGTTTCTACTGTAGTGGACGTCGAGGCACGCGGTACCACCCCAGTGCAACCGAACCTACTCTTTCTCGCCCTAATAGTGTGTGCGCACCCCTCCTGAGGCGAGTACCAGCAACGAATAAGACGGGCGCCGCTTATTCGTAAACGAGGATCAACGCCTTCGCAATACTTCACGCTTTTTTAACCCCTTAATTACAGATCCTGCAATTTTGTCCATAAAACTTGTTCTTAGCACTAAATCATTTTTAAACAACACTTAGCAAGTAACATAAAAAAATAAACAAGCCGATAAATAATTTTGTCTAAAAATAAATGTATAATTTAGTCAAAATTAGATGTTCTACCTCAGGTATTTTTTTAAACTTCAACAATTATTTACGACGCATATAAATAATAATGAAGAGTTTATTTATGTGAATAATCATGTTGTCTGAATATAAAGTTATAAATTAATAAAAATTTATTATTCAGTCTTCGGGATTTTTTTCATTTTAAAAATACGTTAGTAATATGAAAAATAATCGAGCATTAATTTATACCGATAAATAATATGAGTTGAAAATAAATTAATATAAATTTTTTAAAATCGAGTTGCTCTCCATCTGGATTTTCGTTAATACACTTTTTTACCCCCTTAATTACTAATTATTTTTCTCACCTATCTAGTATCATAAAAAATAATAATTCTAATAATTTATGTCGATAAATAATGCGACTTAACACTAAATTTACAAAATATATCAATTAAATAAAATTAAATAATTTAATAAAATAAATAAATTTACAAAAATGTAGTAAAACTAATTTGCTCACCAAGTGGATTTTTTTTTAAGAAGCGCAGCCAAATTTATTGGATTTCGTGACTAACCTGTAATCAGACAAAGAAAAATTTCATTAGTATTTTTTTATGGTTAATAATTTAATAAAATAATGAAAATGGGGAAAAAATAGTTGAGACAAAGATGAAAGATGATAGATCTGCGCTAGACTAGAGAATCTCTCATTCCCATTTTATTTCTACGCTTGAGCCTCGGCTTTGTAATAGTATTTCGTCTGTTCTTCTCGCGTCTCTCGTCGCTCGCTTGTATACTTGGCTGTGTATTCGCTCCGTGCGTTAGTGTGCTACAGCGTGCCAGTTAGAACACAAGCGCCCATGGTCCCAAATTTTCGTACTATCAGATGGACTCTGAAGGCAATACGTCGTTTCTACAGAACTCGATTCTACACATCACCGACTCAACACCACCGATTCTACACGACGGCAATTCGACACATGCGTCGATTCAACACAACAGCAACTGTACACATCACCAACTCGACGCATGCCTCAATTCGACACAACGCCAATTCTACACGGCTCTGATTCTACACAGTCACAACTGTCACGAGCCAAATGCACAACGGCAATACTCTACACAGCCCCGATTCTACACAGGCACAAATGTCACGAGCTAAATTTACAACGGCAATATTCTACACAGCCCCGATTCTACACAGGCACAAATGTCACGAGCTAAATTCACAACGGCAATATTCTACACAGCCCCGATTCTACACAGTCACAACTGTCACGAGCCAAATGCACAACGGCAATACTTTACACAGCCCCGATTCTACTCAGGCACAAATGTCACGAGCTAAATTTACAACGGCAATATTCTACACAGCCCCGATTCTACACAGGCACAACTGTCACTACCTAAATTCACCAAAGTCCCTATTCAACACATCACCGATTCTACACCGTCACCAACTCACATCCAAATCAACGCATGTCGTTCAAGCATTCCAACTCATCGACGCACTATGATTGGATGTGAGTTGGTGACGGTGTAGAATCGGTGATGTGTTGAATCGGGACTTTGGTGAATTTAGCTCGGGACAGTTGTGCCGGTGTAGAATCGGGGCTGTGTAGAGTATTGCCGTTGTGCATTTGGCTCGTGACATTTGTGCCTGTGTAGAATCGGGGCTGTGTAGAGTATTGCCGTTGTGCATTTGGCTCGTGACAGTTGTGACTGTGTAGAATCGGGGCTGTGTAGAATCGGGACTTTGGTGAATTTAGCTCGGGACAGTTGTGCCTGTGTAGAATCGAGGCTGTGTAGAGTATTGCCGTTGTGCATTTGGCTCGTGACAGTTGTGCCTGTGTAGAATCGGGGCTGTGTAGAATATTGTCGTTGTGAGTTTAGCTCGTGACATTTGTGCCTGTGTAGAATCGGGACTGTGTAGAGTATTGCCGTTATGCATTCGACTCGTGGCAGTTGTGACTGTGTAGCATCGGGGTTGTGTTGAATTGAGGCATGTGTCGAGTTGGTGATCTGTACAGTTGCTGTTGTGTTGAATCGAGGTATGTGTCGAATTACCGTTGTGTAGAGTCGGTGGTGTTGAGTCGGTGATGTGTAGAGTCGGGTTCTGTAGAAACGACGTATTGCCGCTCTGAACAGTGCAAGAAAAATGACAATTACGTTTATATAAACATAACGTAAAATCAAACGGAAAATGAAGGTACATGCATTACAACTTCACCGTAACCTGAAAAATATTTTATCGTTATTGCGGTTTTGGTTGTACTAACTTTCCACAAAATAATTTGATAAGGAAATTCGTGTGGTTCCATAATAAAAATTCCAGTAGCTCAAAACCCTACACAATCAGGTATATGTACACGGAAAGAAATGTTTGGATGTGGCAACAACGTTTTCGATTTGCTGTACACGAGTCTAAAAAATTATTTGCCTCAACCATATCGAATAGTAACCTCAACTATTTACGATTAGTTCTCGCGAGATTAAGTTAGGTTAACTAATCCAATCGTTGGGACTACCATTCGAATAGTTGGGACTATGGTTCGTTGGTATTACCATTTGAGTTGTAAGATAAATAGAATAATCGATTGGTTGTGTCAACTCATTTCTTGGTTATGGCAACTAATCTTTTTTTTCCGTGCAATCCGTCTGAAAACGCGAAGTTTTACCGCGCGTAGCGCTGTTTGTTTCCCGCACGGAGCGAATACTAGTATCTCGTCTGTTCTTCTCGCGTCTCTCGTCGCTCGCTTGTATACTTGGATGTGTATAGCTAGGGAAGGGCGCGTGCTCTCTCATTACGGCGGTATCGCGATCCGCACGGGTACGTGATGCAAGCAACCGAGCTCTCTCTCTCTCTCTCTCTCTCTTGCAGGAGCGCGAGCGTACGCAAAAACGTGAGAGGCCCGCAAATTGCCGGCTTGAGCACGCGCGAGCCGCAACGAAGCTGAGACTAAGTACCGCGAGAGCGTGTCCCTGCACCTTGCATCTTCACAATATATACTTCTACGTACTACATATATTTATAAAGCAACTTGTGTATAACTCCATGTCTACGAATATCGTACACGTTGTACACAAGCTTCATGCGGCAACTCGAGAGTTTCCCAAGGGTAAAACAAAAAAAATAAGAAAATAAAACGAGAGGAAAAGAAAATGAGAATGTTGAAAATTTACAAGTACTCGTGGATTCTAATAATAAGCGCCAATGTCATTTTAAATATCGTTGAATGACATTCAAGCAGGTAATAATTATTTTGAAGAAATATTTTTAGAGGGTTTTACATTGTAATTTTTTAAATATGAAATTTTGTAATTTTGTAAATATAAAATTTTTATTTTGTAGATATGAATTTTTGTAATTTTGTAAATATAAAATTTTTATTTTGTACATATGAAATTTTGTAATTTTGGAAATATGAAATTTTGCTATTGTGACAACGCTAAAAATTTTCCAAGAGGGAAAAAAATTAGAAGCTTAAAAATTAAAAATTACTCATGGATACTAATAATAAGTACCAACGTAATTTAAAATATCGTTAAATGGGTATTCAAAGAGGCAATAATTATTTTAAAGAAATATTTTGAAAGGCTTTTACATAAAAATTGTAAAGATTAAATAGTAATTGTAAATATGATATTTTATAATTTGATAAATAGTATTAGAAAAAAATTATTAATAAAAAAGAAATTGTACCAATAAATTTGCCTGTGGAAAAAAAATCAAACATATTCACGTTTTCCCTATTCGTCTCCTTTCCACTTAAAAAAAATATTTTAGAAGTTGGAAATAGTTTTAAAAAAAATAAAGGTACCAAATGATCGGAAACGTTATTATGATTAGCAGTAGTATTATATTTATTGACAATACACGACAGTTTACATATTTACACATATAACTAAACATCACGACGTTGATTATGTATCGACAATAGCCCGTGATTTTTATACATAATTTTACTATCTTCTTACAATTAACAAATGAATGATTTTAATAAAATACAATGATTTTATTAAAATACCAATTTTACTATCGAAAAAAAACCATTTACTTTTCTTGTTAATCCAGCATTGAGCAGCATTCGTGAGCACAAAGTTTCGTGGACGACTGCAGCGATTATCGTTACGAGAATCTCTCATTCACATTTTTTTTTTGTAAATCTCTTATATTTGTTTTTCTTTTTTTTATTTACAAATTAATGATTTATTATCTGGCTTATTTTCCTCCATTACTTTATTACAATTATTTAATAAAAATAAAAATTTCTTTATCGAGAAAAAAAAAAATTAATCATTTAATTTTCTTGTCAATCCAGCATTGAGCTGCATACATGAGCACAAAGTTTCGTGGACGACTGCAGCGATTATCGTTGCGAGAATCTCTCATTCTCAATTTTTTTTTTTGTAAATCTCTTTTATTTGTTTTTCTTTTCGTTTTTAATTTACCAATTAATGATTTATTATCTGGCTTATTTTCCCCCGTTACCTTACTACAATTATTTAATTTAAATAACAACTTCACTGTCGAAAAAAAAATTAACCATTTAATTTTCTTGTTAATCCAGCATTGAGCTGCATATATGAGCACAACATTTCTTGGACGACTGCAGCGATTATCGTTGTGAGAATCTCTCATTCTCATTTTTTTTTTTTTTGTAAATCTCTTATATTCGTTTTTTTTTTAAGTTTACCAATCAATGATTTATTATCTGGCTTATTTTCCTCCATTACCTCATTACAATTATTTAATAAAAATCCCAAATTTACTATCGAAAAAAAAAACAAAATTAATCATTTAATTTTCTTGTTAATCCAGCATTGAGCTGCATACATGAGCACAAAGTTTCGTGGACGACTGCAGCGATTATCGTTGCGAGAATCTCTCATTCTCAATTTTTTTTTTTTTTTTTTTTTTTGTAAATCTCTTATATTTGTTTTTCTTTTTTTTTGTCGTTCTCTTCTCTCACCCCCATCGACAGATCCTATCTAGTCGGTAGCAGCCCTATATCCCGGTCTCCATACTCGTTCCCTCCGGGCACTTCGCCGCCGTGTTGTTTTTTGCCGCTCGATTCTCCGTGAAAACCGGTAGAACTCGTTCAACTCTTTCGCGCACACCGAGAGGAAGAGGCGAAGAGGTGTACGTCGTACACGTGGAGAAAGGGAAAGGCAGAATGGAATAAGGGTTAGGGAAGAAAAGGATATATACGCGATGGGATAGAAGGATGAGGGAGTGAGAGAGAGAGAGAGAGAGAGAAAGAAGGAAGGAGAGAAAGGCGCGACGGTACGGCGAGCTCGGAGGGAAGCAGCGAAGCTTATATTATGCAAAACATGTGTTGGCCTCCGGATTTATGGCGGCCGTTTCGCCGCTACCGCTACTGGCTCTGCTCTGCCTCGTCCCACGCCGCCGTCCACCGCTTCGACTCTCGTCCCGATCTATCCGAACGCTGCACAACCGAGAGCACTCGAGACTTTTTTCCGCATACTCTTCTCGAAGCTAGTGCAATCTTCTTCCCGCTGTACTCTCGATATTGCGCCTCTTATGATCCTCTGTATCTGACCTGTGGTGCGTTAAAAGAAAATTAGAAAAATTGCCTTGAAATACTTATCTCGACAATTTTTTTTTGTATTTATTTATAGTGATCGTAGAGAAAACTTAGTTTCTGTTAGTATTTTTCTCGAATAAAAAATATTAACTCGTTGTTTATTTAATACTTTTCTCTAAAATTATTGAACGTGGTTTATTTTTTTTTTTTTTAAGTATTTTAACGCTAAACACAATTTTTATTGAAAAAAAGGTGGAATTAAATCAAATGAGAATAATATTTTAGTAATTTCTTATCTCTGGCAACGAATACAATTAAACAAAGTATATAATTCGTATAATAAAAAAAATTGATAAAAAACGATTTCACTGGGAAGTGAAAGAACATTATGATCATCTGTATCTAACCTGTGGTGCGTTATAAGAAAATAGCATTGAAATACTTTATCACGAAATTTTTTATATTTATTTATAGTGATCGTAGAGAAAATTTTGTTTCTGTTAGTATTTTTCTCTAAAAAAATATTAACTCTTTATTTATTTAATATTTTTCTCTAAAATTATCGAACGTGGGTAAAATTTTTTTTTTCTGAGTGTTTTAACGTTAAACGCAATTTCTATTGAAAAAAAAAGATGGAATTAAATCGATCGTGAATAAAAATTAAGTAATTGCTTGTCTCTGGCAACGAATACAATTAAACTAAATTAAAAATATATAATTCGTATAGTAAAAAAAAATGGATAAAAGAAGATTTCACTGGGAAGTAAAAGAACATTATGATCGTCTGTATCTGACCTGTGGTGCGTTAAAAGAAAATTAGAAAAATTGCCTTGAAATACTTATCTCGACAATTTTTTGTTGTATTTATTTATAGTGATCGTAGAGAAAACTTAGTTTCTGTTAGTATTTTTCTCGAATAAAAAATATTAATTCTTTGTTTATTTAATATTTTTCTCTAAAATTATCGAACGTGGTTTATTTATTTATTTATTTTTTAAGTATTTTAACGTTAAACACAATTTTTATTGAAAAAAAGGTGGAATGAAGTCAAATGAGAATAAAAATTTAGTAATTTCTTATCTCTGGCAACGAATACAATTAAACAAAGTATATAATTCGTATAATAAAAAAAATTGATAAAAAACGATTTCACTGGGAAGTGAAAGAACATTATGATCGTCTGTATCTAACCTGTGGTGTGTTATAAGAAAATAGCATTGAAATACTTTATCTCGAAATTTTTTATATTTATTTATAGTGATCGTAGAGAAAATTTTGTTTCTGTTAGTATTTTTCTCTAAGAAAATATTAACTCTTTATTTATTTAATATTTTTCTCTAAAATTATCGAACGTGGTTTAAATTTTTTTTTTTCTGAGTGTTTTAACGTTAAACGCAATTTCTATTGAAAAAAAAGATGGAATTAAATCGATCGTGAATAAAAATTAAGTAATTGCTTGTCTCTGGCAACGAATACAATTAAACTAAATAAAAAATATATAATTCGTATAGTAAAAAAAATGGATAAAAGAAGATTTCACTGGGAAGTGAAAGGACATTATGGTGGTGCGTTAAAAGAAAATTACAAAAATAGCCTTGATATACTTATCTCGGATTTTTTTTTGTTTTTATTTATATTGATAATAAAGGAAACTTTGTTTCTGTTAGTAATATTTTTCTCTATAATTATCGAACGAGTTTCAATCTTACAATCACTTAAAAACTGGCAATAAAAAATGCTTCTTTGTAATGTTAAGAATAAATTCTATTGAAAAAGAAAAAAAAATATAATTACATCAAACGCGAATAAATTTTAGTAAATGCTTATCTGTGGCAGCGAATAAAATTAAACAAAGTATATAATTCGCACTATAAAAAAAATTGGATAAAAAACGGCCCTGTGATGCGTTAAAAAATAAAATTAGAAAAATAATTTTTAAATACTTATCTCGACTCGATTTTCAATATTTATTTATATTGATCATAGAGGAAGCTTTGTTTTCATTAGAAATATTTTTCCCTAAAATTAAGGAACCAGTGTTATCAATTTTAAGATCACTTAAAAATTGGCAATAAAAAAATGCTTCTTTTTAACGTCAAGCACAATTTCTATCGAAAAAAAATATGAAGTTAAATCAAACGCTAATGAAAATTTAATAATTGCTTATCTCTTTTTTAGTAAGTGCTTATCTTAACGTCAAGCCCAATTTATAGAGAAAAAAATGGCATTTAATCAAAAACGAATAAAAATAAAAAATTGCATATCTCTACAACCGCAGCGAATAAAATTAAACAAAGTATACAATTCACAAAAAAAAAAAAAAAAAAAAAAATCCTCTAAAATAGAATTTTCCTGAGAATCGAAAGACAAAATGAAGAATTACCTATTTGCCCATCAGTGACTATAAAATCATTGCTAAATGCGAATAGAGTTATCATCAGAACCAGGTGGTGTGACGATTGTGCTTTCGAGGTCCGGAGCAAACAATAATGTTGGTAAAAAAAACCCCTGCTCTTATTCTCCCGCTATTTTCCCCATAAATTCCTTTTTCTACCTTTTTTTCCCCACGAAGACCTTTGGCGGGAGGTTCGCACAAAAAAAAAATAGAAAAAAAAAAAAAAAAATAGAAGGGAAAGGCGAGCGTCGAGCGCATTGTCTACCGCTGGGGGGGCGAGGGGGGAGGGGGTGGTCCCGTAATTAGGCTGAATGCGAAAAACCGGTCTCGCGCGTATTCTCCTCTCAGTTCCCTCGTTTTTCATAGTTTGTTCCCTCTTCTTCATTTTTTTTTAAATGCCCCAGCACCCTTTCTTCGAAATTAATATACGCTCGACAAGCACACTGTCCAGGCTTTGAGTAAACTCTGTAAAAAAAGAAAAAACAACTAAAAATTAGAATAAAAAAAAAGAAAGGGAAATTAAAACGAAAAGTACAGCATAATATTTTAAGTGCGTCACCCTCGCCTATATATCAGCTAGAACACAATGTGCTCTTCGGTTGTAACATATATAAATTTGGAAACGCACTTATCAAGCTATGAGTCAATTCTAAAAAAAAAAAAAAAATTAATATAATTTAATTAATAAAAAAATATTATTACTTTGTTTTGACAATTATTTAATACATTTTTTTTATTAAAAAGTACATTCAAAAACTTACATTTTATATAGGTACAAATTTTTTGGACGATCGGTAATTTTGAATATACAGCAAATTGAAAAAAAAGAAAAAAATGAAAAGATTGGAAATTCGAGGCTTAAAAATTGCTTCCGCATTTTCCACCATTTTCGGAAATATTCTTACATTGCATGAGAAAGACAAATTTAGCTTTTTATTTATTACTAATTTTTTTAGAAACAATTTATTTATTTTTTTTTTATAAATAATTTAATGAGTTTGATTTTTTGGAAAAAAATAGTAATTAATAAAGAGAAATTATATAAAAACTGTTCATTCATCGATAAAATTTTCGTACTAAAACTAAGACTCAGAACTGAAAAAAAAAATGGAATACAAAAAAAAAAAAAAAAGAAAAGATTGCAAATTCGGGCCTTAAAAATTGCTTCCGCATTTTCCACCATTTTCAGAAATATTCTTACATTGCATGAGAAAGACAAATTTAGCTTTTTATTTATTACTAATTTTTTTGGAAAAAATTTATTTATTTTTTTATAAATAATTTAATGAGTTTAATTTTTTGGAAAAAATTAGTAATTAATAAAGGGAAATTATATAAAAACTGTTGATTCATCGATAAAATTTTCGTACTAAAACTAAGACTCAGAATTGCAAGAAAAAATATGGAAATGAAATAGTAAAATAAATTCAGTGTAATAATCAGAGCGTAACCATCGCCAATATATCTGCCAAAGTATAACGTATTCTTTGGTATTGGCGTATATAAAGCTGAATATAAATGATGAGACTGATTTTTGGAGGGATACATAATCGTCACATCCGCAAATTCGCCCATTGACCCAAAAACAATTGCTTTCATCCCAGAACTGGACGATAATTGCGGGAGCCCATCGGCAGTGGGATGCACACGTGAAAACGGAGTTCGTGGGTCTGAATAAATATTTAATAGCACGAGTCAGTCCATTTACGTTACATAAATATATATATATATACAAATATAAACACATATATGGATCATTCTATACCAAATAGGTCATCTAAATTTAACATGGTCGCAAAAAGTGTTCATACTTTTTTCAAAAATTCCTCAAAGTATCACGAACATCCACAAATTATTTCAGAATTTTAGCACCCATAGTTTGCCCAAAATTTAATAACGATTTTTTTGTATTCCATTTTTTTTTCAATTGGCTGTATATTCAAAATTACCGATCGTACAAAAAATTTGTGCCTATGTAAAGTTTAAGTTTTTGAATCTACTTTTTAATAAAAAATGTATTATGTAATTCCGCCAATTTTTTGACAAAATAAAGTGATAATATTTTTTTTATTAATTAAATTAAAGTATTAATATTTTTTTTATTTGCGACAGAAAATTCCGATTTTTTTTTTATTTCACAGAATGTCCATTATTATGTTTACAAAGTATAGAAAAATTGACGCGATGGCAAATAATATAATAATATATTTTTTATTAATTAAATTAAAGTATTAATATTTTTTTTTGAGATAGAAAATTCCAAATTTTTTTTAAATTTCATACAATTTCCATTATTATGCTTACAAATTATATAAAAATATATTTTTTACTAATTAAATAAAAATATTAATATTTTTTTTATTTGAGACAGAAAATTCCGATTTTTTTTAAATTTCACAGAATTTCCATTATTATGCTTACAAAGTATAGAAAAATTGACGCGATGGCAAATAATATAATAATATATTTTTTATTAATTAAATTAAAGTATTAATATTTTTTTTTGAGATAGAAAATTCCAAATTTTTTTTAAATTTCATACAATTTCCATTATTATGCTTACAAATTATATAAAAATATATTTTTTACTAATTAAATAAAAATATTAATATTTTTTTTATTTGAGACAGAAAATTCCGATTTTTTTTAAATTTCACAGAATTTCCATTATTATGCTTACAAAGTATAGAAAAATTGACGCGATGGCAAATAATATAATAATATATTTTTTATAAATTAAATTAAAGTATTTATATTTTTTTAATTTGAGACAGAAAATTCCGTTCTTTTTTCTCAATTTCACAGAATTTCCATTATTATGCTTACAAAGTATAGAAAAATTGACGCGATGGCAAATTAATGGCCCACTTGGTATGGAATGACACGTATAAATTTGTGCAGGTATAAAACGACTCTTGATGTATTACGTGAAATTTCTATGGGTTCTCTGGCTGCGCTGGGCCATTGAAACGAATCATCAGTGGCTGTACACGCGAATGCGGATAAATTGCGAAAACAGTTTCGTAGCCAACAGGACTTTCTCTCTCTCTGGCTCGCAACATCGACAAAATATAAACCAAGCGCTCGTGGGTGCAGAAAAAAAAATGATTAACTACCGGTAACCGAGGGTGGACGTGCCTGATGCAAAAAGTTAATCTCCCAGCGGGTCGTGTAAATCCCACACATGTACACAGTCAAATAAATACATGTAGAGGGATGTACGTTACAAAAACGATAGATGGATAGAGGAAAAGAGACTTAAAAACGTTGGAGAAGTGGATGGGAAGAGGCAACGATGAGTTGAACCAAACGGAAGTTAAGAAAAAGGCGGGAAGAAGCGTCGAAGACGATTTTATTTCGAGGCAACGATGCATACGTACAATTTTACTTGCTCGTCGCATTTCGACGCCTTCGACCAACAGATTCTACGTTTTTTTTTTTTAGCGAAAGAGCGAGAAGATACGTAAAAAAAAAGAAGAGTAGAATGTAGAATTGATAGCTTCGATTATTTTTTTAATTAAATAAGAAAAAAATTATGGTGAAATATTTCATAATAATAATCTGCAATGCTGATTTTAAGATAATTATTATTTTTTTTGGTGGAGTTAATTCTTTACAGGTTTAGAGTAACTGACTTTAATGAGGTATGAGAAATATAGAAATAAAAAAGTATGTAAATAAAAATATTTTTTGGCGAAATTCGGATTTTTGTTAGCATATTGTATTTAGGCTTTGGGCCCAGTTAATATGAATCATTTTTTTAATTAAATAAAAATAGAAGAAAGTTGTAATTAATTTCCACAGAGAAATTAGGAAAAATGAAGTACAATGTCGTATTTGAATTGATAGCTTCCATTTTATTTTTTAGATAATTTTCCATTAGATATTTCATAAGATAATTAGATTCTAAGATAATGGACAGCTTACATTATTTTTTTAGATAAGAAATTATGGTAAAATATTTTTATCTGAAAAATAAAATGGAAGCTATCAATTTTATTTTTCAGATAAAAATTATGGTAAATAGTTTTGCTGATATTTCATGAGATAATTAGATTCTAAGATAATGGACAGCTTCCATTATTTTTTTAGATAAAAAATTATGGTAAAATATTTTTATCTGATAAATAAAATGGAAGCTATCAATTTTATTTTGCAGATACAAATTTATGGTTAAATAGTTTTACTGATATTTCATAAGATAATCAGATTCTAAGATAATGGACAGCCTCTATTATTTTTTTAGATAAGAAATTAAGGTAAAATATTTTTATCTGAAAAATAAAATGAAAACTATCAATTTTATTTTTCAGATAAAAATTTATGATTGAATAGTTTTGCTGATATTTCATAAGATAATTGGATTCTAAGATAATGGACAGTTTCCATTATTTTTTTAGATAAAAAATTATGGCAAAATATTTTTATCTGAAAAATAAAATGGAAGCTATCAATTTTATTTTTCAGATAAAAATTTATGATTGAATAGTTTTGCTGATATTTCATAAGATAATTGGATTCTAAGATAATGGACAGCTTCCATTATTTTTTTAGATAAAAAATTATGGCAAAATATTTTTATCTGAAAAATAAAATGGAAGCTATCAATTTTATTTTTCAGATAAAAATTTATGGTTAATAAGTTTTGCTGATATTTCATAAGATAATCAGATTCTAAGATAATGGACAGCTTCTATTATTTTCTTAGATAAGAAATTATGGCAAAATATTTCATACTAATAATCGGTGAATTTAATGAGGTTCGATAAATACAGACATAAAAAAGTATGTATATAAAAACATTTTTCTGCCAAATTGTGATTTTAGTTATCATATTATATTTAGTCTTTAGTCCTAGTTAACCTGAACAATCTTTTAAATAAATGCAATTACAAATGATTAATAACAAATTTCCACAAAAAAAAAGAAAAAATGGAGTGTGACATAGTATAGCAAGAATAGATTTTATTTTTAGACAAAAATTTATAGCTAAACAATTTTGCTAATATTTCACAAGATAATTAAATTAAAAGATAATTATTATTTCGTGTATAATAATTATTTTTCTATCAAAAATTTTGCTCTCGATAGCGTGTGTATAAAAATACAATAAAAAGATAAATGGGTAGAGGAAAAGAGACTTAAAAACGTTGGAAGAGTGGAGGTGGGAAAAGGCAACGATGAGTTGAACCAAACGGAAGCTAAGTAAAAAGGCGGGAAGAAAAGCATCGAAGACGATTTTATTTCGAGGCAACGATGCATACATAGAATTTTGCTTGCTGGCCGCGTCTCGACGCCTTCGTCCAACACATACTACCTTTTTTCCAGCCTCCCTTTTCTTTTTTTTTTTTTTAAGCAAAAAGCGAAAAGATACGTAGCTCAACCTCCAAGCATAGCGCGTGCTTCGTTGTACCAACAGCCATTTACAGAGGGGTTTGAGGAAATGTGTAGTGCAGTGGGAAGAAGACAGCGAGGCGGTGAGCCGGAATAAATCGTGTTGGTTCGCTCGACCAGCTACACACACTATATATATATATATATAAATGCATAGGGAAAACCAAGGCGCGGAACTCCTTTACAAGGGATGCCAAGAAAATAGAAACATCGAGGCCGCGAGGGCCTATCAATTATTTGCCTTGCAATTTACGAGAGTCCCGCGGTGGATATGGTAGCGCTTCATTTCTTTTTTTTTTTTTTTTTTTTTCTTGAGACTATATATGCTGAAGAGATGGCATCTTTACAACAAGAAAAACTCGCGCTTCGCTCGCTGAATAATATCTCGCGCTTTTTGGAAAGCTCATAGTCTTTTCTACCCCTTCTCCCATTTTTTTTTTTTTTTTTTTTTTTTTTTTTTCTTGAGACTCTATATATGCTGAAGAGATGGCATCTTTACAACGAGAAAAACTCGCGCTTCGCTCGCTGAATATCTCGCGCTTTTTGGAAAGCTCATAGCCTTTTTCTACCCCTTCTACCAATTTTTATTTTTTTATTTTTTTATTTTTTTTTTTGCACAGGGGATGGAAACTGGAGAAGGGAACTGGAGGATGGTTCGCGCGATCCATGAGGAAAACCACCGCGTACACGTTCACCCATCCGTAGTCCAAATATTTCCATTCACATATTTTAAAGATGAGCCAACGATTTATGGGCTAACGATTCAAACGTGGGGCCCAGGCCAGCAAACCGAAAGCACGCTTCGCTGCGCCACGATGAATTCGTGAAAAGAGAATTTCGCGAACCACCGACGTTGCTGCTGGTGCTGCTGGTTCGCCAATCTTTCTGTCTTTCTCTTTTTCCAACTGTATGTATGGGCTTTCTTCTATTTCATGCTGGACCCCGACGTGTACTCGCCAAACGCGAATCTCCTGTGGCAGATACCTTTACGTTTATGTAAAGGGAACTCTGCCATGGTTCCAGCTACGTTTTTACCCACCGTGGAAAAAAAAACGCATTGTGCACTCTTTATTATTCCGAGGCGTCAGCGGATCTCGATATTATCGCGTGTCAAATTGGACCACAATGGACAGGAATTTTTATTGCTCAGTGAGAAAAATGATATTCATGAAACAGATTTTTTTTGGGCTTTGTTAGGTTTTTTTGTGGGACACAGAGATTTTTTTTTGTTTTTTTTTGGGTTTAAACGTGGTTCAAATCGTTTTCGACAGGAATTTTTATTACCCAAGGGGAAAAATGATATTCATGAAACAGATTTTTTTGGGATTTGTTAGGTTTTTTTTGTGGGAAATAGAAATTTTTTGTTTCTTGGGTTTGAACGTGGAGTTGAGGAGTTTTTAATTTAAATTAGGCGTTTTTGGAAGGAGGAAATGTTTCGTTGAGTAGAGTGAAAAATAGTATATTTTATGCTAAGAGGGAGGGAAGTGAGGGTTTTTCGCCGACAGAAATTACCTGAGGTGAAAATCGTTTTTCCCACTGTAGAAAAAAAATATTCCGCACTCTTAATTATTTGGGGGCGTCAGCGGATCTCGATATTATCGTGTGTCAAGTTGGACCACAATGGTCGGGAATTTTTATTGCCCAGGGGGAAAAATGATATTCATGAAACAGATTTTTTTTGGGGTTTGTTAGGTTTTTTTTGTCGGAAATAGAGATTTTTTGTTTTTTTGGGTTTGAACGTGGTATTATTGAGTTTTTGGAAGCAGGGAATGTTTGGTTGGGTAGCATGAAAAATAATATATTATGCCTCAAGGGAGGGAAGTGATAGATTTTTGTCGAGGGCAGAAATTAACAGAAATCGAGATTTTTTATTTTTTGGATTTGAGCGTGATATTATTGAGATCTGAATTAACATTAGGCTTTCTTGTAAGCAGGAGGGAATGTTTGGTTGGGTAGAATGAAAAACAGTATATTATGGCTCAAGGGAGGGAAATGAGGGAATTTTGCCGGGGGCAAAAATCACCCGAGTTGAAAATCGTTTTTCCCACAACTAAACAATGAAGTTGTCGTTTAATCCATTCCGATACTTTTTATCATTCCATTACGTTTAAGGACGTGAAAAAAATGTTAATATTGAAAGAAATTTTTTTTTTCGTTATTATCTATCTTAAAAAAATATGGAAAAATCATAGTCCCTTAAATTCCACGCTCTCATCAAGTTTAGATAATTAAAAAAGGAATAAACACAGAATAAAAGAATATTCTTGCAATTCAACTTACGGTCATTATGCTAAAATCCCATTTTTCGGTAAAACGAAAAAGGATTTTTTTTTCCACTGACGCCGAATAACTCCCTTAAGCTTAATATTATTTATAAAAACCAGTCTAAAATTTCCTCCGAAAAAAACTACATATCTTTCAATATTTTTTCACTATGTATTCTACAGATTAATAAAAAAATCCACAAGATTCATAACCACCAATCAATTTCCCCCACTACAGAATGTAAATAAAATATAAATCCGGTCCCCATTTTTTTCCTTCCATTCCAATTCGAAATCTGTTACAAAAAGCAAACCAAAAAAATGCTCTCCACTTTTTTTTCTTTGTAAATTTCTTTAGACCCAAAAAAACGAAAAAAAATACCTTCCGCTTCCTAACGAGCGGAAAAGTTTTTCGCCTCAAGTCCATAACGGAAGTAGATAACATAGAGAAGTATAAAGACGACGTGTGTGTTGCTCTGTAAACGCACGAGTAGCAAATATATCAGCGTGTCATATAGCGTGTCAGAGTGTGTAGGAAACATGAGGGTTTTGCTTAGACGTTATATCAGCAAATACGTGCCGCAATGCGTGTATACTGAATGCTAATGCAACCTCCACTTGCGAACATATCTACAGACGATGGATGCACAGGTGAATAGATGTATGAATAGGTATAGGACAGACATTTGTGTGTGTCATTGTGAGTGTATATATACGTCTGAATATCACGTGGAACGTGAATGCAGGGTGCGTAAGTGCGTGCGAGGAGTAGTAGAGTCATACTACACACTATATACAGTATACTGTTCCTCGTCTATCCTCGCACAACAGAACGTTATTCGCGTTTCCAACGTGCACGTGCGACCGCACGCCACGTTCATAGTACACACAACGCAAGTGTATACATATATACAAGTACAATATAATTGTGCACATATGCAGTCACGTCTAAACGCATCTCCAATGCAACACTAACTGTACATGTTGAGTTCCAGGATCGTGCGAAGGTACAAAGGGTTAAGAAAAAAAAACAAAGAGTTTGCTGTATTGCAGAATTGATAGCTTTCGTTATTTTGTTTTAGGAATAATTTATGGTAATACATTTTATAATAAATGAAAATTTCTGGTGATAAAATGTATAATAAATAAAATTTTATGGCGATAAATTGTATAATAAATAATTTTTTATGGTAATATAGTTTATAATAAATAAAAATTTATAGTAATATAGTTTATAATAAATAAAAATTTATGGTGATAAATTTTATAATAAATAAAAAATTATGGTGATAAATTTTATAATAAATAAAAATTTATGGTAATATAGTTTATAATAAATAAAAAATTATGGTAATATAGTTTATAATAAATAAAAATTTACGGTAATATAGTTTATAATACATAAAAATTTATGGTGATAAATTTTATAATAAATAAAAATTTATGGTAATATAGTTTATAATAAATAACATTTTATGGTGATAAATTTTATAATAAATAGAAATGTATGGTGATAAATTTTATAATAAACAAAAATTTATGGTGATAAATTGTATAATAAATAAAAATTTATGGTGATAAATTATATAATAAATACAAATTTATGGTCATATAGTTTATAATAAATAAAAATGTATGGTAATAAATTTTATAATAAATAAAAATTTATGATAATAAATTTTATACTAAATAAAAATTTGTGGTGGTAAATTTTATAATAAATAAAAATTTATGGTAATAGATTTTATAGTAAATAAAAATATATGGTAATATAGTTTATAATAAATAAAAATTTATGGTAATTACTTTTTTTAATTATACCGCTAAATTCTGATTTTAGTTATAATATATTTAGGCTTTAGTCTTGGTTAATATAAATAACTTTTTTAATAAATTCAAATACAAATAATTTATAATAAATTTGCAGAATAACATTAAGAAAAATGGAGGCGAAAGGTCCTCAATTTATTTTTTTAATAAATATCCATTTATTATCAGAAAATATGATGGAATTTTATGAAAAATAATGGTTTATTTCTAATTTGAAAAAAAATATCGAACATCTTTTTATAAAAACAGCAGAAAATTGTAGCATAATTAAAAGTTTAAAGTCAATTATGCGATAGAATTTTTTTTTCGAAATTAAATTACGGTGTTTTACAACAGTTGCACGTACAGTAAAGAAAAAGACGATTTATACTGTATTGCGGACTAATCGTACAACCGGACACGCCTCTTCGGCTTCAAACTTTTTTTACTCCACTTGGCCTTCTTTTATTTACACTTCCTTAAGCTTTCTTACACTTTCTTGCTTCATATTCTCACAGGAATTACCTCAACATCGCAACTCTTCTTTAATTTCACGCTTCCTTCGAGCAGAACCGAAGCAACGAAGCGAAGTATCCGTCTCTTTTCTCTGTGTCTACACTAAGGTCATCATCATCAGTCCATGGAGCCAACTCGCGGATTCATCGCTATTTTTTATTTTTTTTAAGTCACTAAACTTCCAAATTTATTTATTTTTCTACCCCCAAAAATGACCTACATTATTTTCCAAATTATTAATTCTAGTAAAATTAATTAAATTAAGAAAAATTGGCGTACTAAATAAAAAAGTTCAACAAACAAATTCATGGTAAAATAAATGTAAACAATTCTCAGGTATTTAAAGTCGGAAGATTTTTTTAACATTGACTGTGATAATCTCTTGACAATAACATTTAAATTATTATTCTTCATTATTTCCAAATTTTTGATTCCTCATTTACATTTACATTACAATTGTACACATTTATAAATGTATTAAATAATTAGACAGCAATTTGCAAATTTCACCTTTGCAGTTTTTTTTATCCTCTAAAGACATTTTTCGATAAAATCTTATTAATCAAATTCTATCTTCACAAACATCACATTTTTCTCACATTAATTTCTTTTTATTGGTAACTAAATTAATGTGAGATAAATGTGTAAAAAGATGTTATTGATAGATTGCGAAGCACATTTTCATCAATTTTTTTCCCCTCATTCACACATTTACAAATATTTACAAACGTATATAATTATTGTACAAATTTACAAATGTGTAAAATAATTAGGAAGCAATTTGCAAATTTCACCTTCGCAGGTTTGTTTATCCTCTAAAGAAATTTTTCGATAAAATCTTATTAATCAAATTCTGGCTTCACAAACATCACATGTTTCTCACATTAATTTTTTTATTGGTAAATAAATTAATGTGAGATAAATGTGTAAAAATATTTTATTGATAGATTGCGAAGCACATTTTCATCTATATTTTCCCTCATATACACATTTACAAATATTTACAAATCTATATAATAATTGTACACATTTACAAATGTGTAAAATAATTAGAAAGCAATTTGCAAATTTCACCTTTGCAGGTTTGTTTATCCTCTGAAGACATTTTTCGATAAAATCTTATTAATCAAATTCTGGCTTCACAAACATCACATTTTTCGCACATTAATTTTTTTTTATTGCTAAATAAATGAATGTGAGATAAATGTGTAAAAAGATGTTATTGATAGATAGCGAAGCACATTTTCATCTATTTTTTCCCTCATATACACATTTACAAATATTTACAAATCTATATAATAATTGTACACATTTACAAATGTGTAAAATAATTAAAAAGCAATTTGCAAATTTCGCCTTTGCAGGTTTGTTTATCCTCTAAAGACATTTTCCGATAAAATCTTATTAATCAAATTCTGGCTTCACAAACATCACATTTTTCTCACATTAATTTTTTTTATATTGCTAAATAAATTAATGTGAGATAAATGTGTAAAAAGATGTTATTGATAGATTGCGAAGCACATTTTCATCTATTTTTTCCCTCATATACACATTTACAAATATTTACAAATCTGTATAATAATTGTACACATTTACAAATGTGTAAAATAATTAAAAAGCAATTTGCAAATTTCGCCTTTGCAGGTTTGTTTATCCTCTAAAGCCATTTTTCGATAAAATCTTATTAATCAAGTTCTATCTTCACAAACATCACATTTTTTTCACATTAATTTATTTCGCAACAAAAAAAAATAAATGTGAGAAAAATGTGATGTGACTAATTTCTTTTTGTTGCTAAATAAATGAATGTGAAATAAATGTGTAAAAAGATTTTATTGATAGATTGTGAAGCACATTTTCATCTATTTTTTTTTTCCGGTTGAATTAGATATATCTCTGTTTCGGAGGGTTGTGTAGAGGATGGCGAAGGTAGAGAAGGGTGGCGAAAGCTAGGGTGAAAAAGGGGAAGCGGAGAGGCTCGCTTGGGGATTTATGTATGTACGTTGGTCGTGTGGGGCCCACGAGCAGCGGTAGCAGCTACGGCACCTCGAGAACACGAGTCCACTAAATAAACTGGGCAAGGATAAGGCACACGACTTGCAACCACCTCACTCTCTCCTTCTCTCCTTTCCTCTCTTGCTTTCTGGCCTGTTGGCCACGAGGACTTACGAGGGAAACGTTATCCCGTGCTCGAGAACTATACACGCTAACTGATCCGGCCCCTTCGCCACAGTTCGCAACACTTTTTCTTCTCTCCACTCGATTATACATGTCTCGCATTCAAGGACCATTTGCACTGCAGTTCGCTTGTCCAATTATTCGTGGATTACATTATCTGTATTATCAATATTTTACTTCATTTTATTTTCATGAAATAATTCATGGAAATTTATAAAAACATTAATAAATGTCAATTAAATTTTACGGCCATTTAATACATATTGTCAATAAGAAAATTAATTTAAAAAAGGGAATTATGATTTCTTGAAAGATAAACATATTTAGGTGTGAAAATTGTATATATGAGCTTGTAAAAGTGCAATTCTGGCCAATTATTCGTGGATTACATTATCTGTATTATCAATATTTTACTTCATTTTATTTTCATGAAATAATTCATGGAAATTTATAAAAAACATTAATAAATAGCTTGTCAATTAAATTTTACGACCATTTAATACACATTGACAATAAGAAAATTAATTTAAAAAGAAGGGAATTATGATTTGTTGAAAGATAAACATATTTAGGTATGAAAATTGTATATGTGAGCTTGTAAAAGTTGCCATTTTGGTCAATTATTCGTGGATTATATTGTCTGTAATATCAATATTTTACTTCATTTTATTTCAATGAAATAATTCATGGAAATTTATTAAAATATTAATAAATAGCTTGTCAATTAAATTTTACGACCATTTAATACACATTGACAATAAGAAAATTAATTTAAAAAGAAGGGAATTATGATTTGTTGAAAGATAAACATATTCAGGTGTGAAAATTGTATATATGAGTTTGTAAAAGTGCAATTCTGGCCAATTATTTGTGGATTACATTATCTGTAATATCAATATTTTACTTCATTTTATTTTCATGAAATAATTCATGGAAATTTATAAAAATATTAATAAATAGCTTGTCAATTAAATTTTACGACCATTTAATACACATTGACAATAAGAAAATTAATTTAAAAAAAAGGGAATTATAATTTCTTGAAAGATAAACATATTTAGGTGTGAAAATTGAATATGTGAGTTTGTAAAAGTGCAATTCTGGCCAATTACTTGTGGATTACATTATCTGTATTATCAATATTTTACTTCATTTTATTTTCATGAAATAATTCATGGAAATTTATAAAAATATTAATAAATAGCTTGTCAATTAAATTTTACGACCATTTAATACACATTGTCAATAAGAAAATTAATTTAAAAAAAGGGACTTATGATTTTTTGAAAGATAAACATATTTAGGTGTGAAAATTGAATATGTGAGTTTGTAAAAGTTGCCATTTTGGTCAATTATTCGTGGATTATATTATCTGTAATATCAATATTTTACTTCATTTTATTTCAATGAAATAATTGATGGAAATTTATAAAAATATAAATGAATAACTTGTTAATTAAATTTTACGACCATTTAATACACATTGTCAATAAGAAAATTAATTTAAAAAAAAGGGAATTATGATTTCTTGAAAGATAACCATATTTACGTATGAAAATTGTATATGTGAGTTTTGTAAAAGTGTCATTTTGGCCAATTATTCGTGGATTACATTATCTGTAATATCAATATTTAATTTTATTTAATTCTTAGGAATATTATTTAATTAGATAAAATAAATTAAATTAAATTAAATTTCCATTCATTATTTCAATAAAATAATTTCATTTATTATTTCGACGAAATAATGAATCGGAATTTATAAAAAATATTTCAATAAAATTTTTCATTGTCAATAAGAAAATTAATTTTTAAAAAGGGATTAAGAATTTTTATCGAAACGAAACTTTTTTTTAGGGTGGTTGCAGTTTTCTAGTAATTTAACGGATTCCATTTTAAATAAATAGTTGATACGAAATTATAAAAATGTACAACAATATTTCAAGTAGCTTGCCATTAAAATTGGCGACAGTTTTCACACGTTGTTAATATAAAAATAGACTTAAGAAGACTAATTTATAATTTTTATCGAAACGAAAATTTTATAACCGTTGTCGTAACTTTCTACAATATTAATATTTAAATTCATTCCACTGAATTCATTGAAATATATACGATTACTAGAATAACTTTGCATATAAATTTTCGTGAACCAGATTCACACAAATTATTAATACGAAAATATATTGAAAAATAAGTGTTCAAGAATTTAATTCTATTAAAATTAAATAATAATTTAATACGAATGCAAAATTTCGTTCAAATTATTCTTCTCGGTATAAACATAGAAACAGCTTAAATAATACATAAATAATGACATAACTGTCATGTCGCTTCTACTCTGTACTCTATTTTCGTTTTGGTCTTTAAATGCTTCTTTATTATTAATATCATCAGTATTCTTTGTACCATCGACCTGCTCGGCCACTATATTCTTTGTCAAGTGCTTATGAATCTAGGTAATAATATCCTTGGAAAAAAACCCACAGAAAAGAAGGACAGAAAAAATATCCGCAGAAAAATGACCCGGTGGAAAAAATGTCCTTGGATAAAAAGATGCATATTAAAATACCCGGAACAAAAAAAATCAATTAATCTAATAGTTAACATGGTTCTATATTTTGTCCATATCCGTATGATCAAATCCACTGAACAGTGACGATCAGAGCCAGTTCCAATCAGAAGAAGAAGAAGAGGAAGCTTCGATATTTTATAGTTCCTGTCTGATTATTCTCCTCGTCGAATCGTTCCTCTGGCCCGATTCAGAGTCACGAGCAATTCCCCCCGAAATAAACTAATTTCCGTAGGTAATAACGTCCAAGCGACAAGCCCAGAGTCACCTAAATGGTATGGAGTGGTATGAAAAGTCCATGTTGGAAGCGTTGCGGTACGTTGGGCAGAAATCGTCCCGTTGTCGCGGGTACGTTATACCGACATTAGAAAAGTAGTTGTGGCCGCACATTCAGAGAGGCTGCTTGGGCTTGTAGCCAGGAGACACGCCCCGTCGCAACCCCCTTACTATAAACTCTCTTATAGGAGCATATAATATAACCCTCTCATTCTATATCTCCTTATACCCCTTCGTTTTCACGAAGCCTCGCCCCGAACAGTTCTCGATGGCGTCCAGAGTATCACCACCCCTTTTCACCCCCTTTTAAACTACCCTCACCGGCTATACAGACTAGACGTTCAATTTAATAAAGGTAATAACGTTAAAGGTATTTTCGTTTTTGCGAAGAAGTGAGCAACTTCGAGAACGGCTCGTACTTGTATAAATCCATTGCTGGACTGAAGGGTTTGCCTTCACCGTGAAAGAGAGAAAGAGGCACAAACGCTTGCCGAAAGGTACGAACGGACCAACGAAATGTGGCGGCGATTGGGCGAACGTCCAAAAACGTCCTTCACGATGGAAGTGCAAGAGACTTGCTCTCGTTCTCTTTTCTCTTTTCTTCTCTTCCAACGACGACCAAACTGCTCGCTTTCTCTCTTCTTTCACCGTGAATGCGAGGGACCAGAAGAAGAAGAACCTCGAAGAAAACAGAGACGGTTAAGGGAGCCAGAGGATTTTTCAAACGCCGCCTGCAACCAAAGACTTCCGGGCTCTCTGCGCCTTGGGATATACACTCACCAGCTCGATTCTCCTCCATAGACTCGGTGCTTGAGAGCCAGAAGAAATTGCACCATGTGTGTGCTTGTGTTGCTTGCTTGGTTTGCTTGCTTGCTTGCTTGCTTGCGGCCTCTCGTCGAACCAAAACCTGCTCGAAGGGAGAATAAGTGAGCGAGAAAAGCGAATCTCCTTCCTAGGATATAGAGAAAAAAAAAAAAGAAACGTGAGTCTATACATCGTCTATTCAACTTTTCAGTATTATAGTACCTTGCAGACCTGCATCGCTATAGAAATCGCTTTTTACGCATGGTCAATATTTTTTTTTATTATTTTTTTTATTCACATTCTATGCTATACTCTGCGGAACTTTTTGTACACTCGTTAGGAAATTGTAGCTCTTTTTGAAGGCAAATGCGTCAGCGGTTTTTTGGAGACTGGAGTTGTTAACACTTAATTATTAGACGATATTTTTAACGTGTTCTTACAGTTTTTTTTAGGTTTGCTTGGCTTTTTTATTTTATTTTTTTTATTTTGGAGAAAAAAGAATTTTGAGATGAATTGATAGAGGAATTTTATGGGGAATTATTTCGACATTATTATTTCTTGAAAATATGAGTTTGCAAAAAGGACACTTTTTCATTGTTTTGATTCAGGAAAGTGAGAAAGTTAATAGGTGAAAAAAATATTTTTAAAAGAGAGTTTAAGTAGCAAAACTTTGACTTGAGGATGCCAAGTAACTTGAAAATAATAAAGATCAAATTGGGTTGCAATTCTACATATACAATTTTTGCAAATTAATTAAGAATAATTACAATTGGATAAATAATTTTTTTTACAAAATTGGCAACAATTTAAAAAAATTGTTATAAAACATCTGGAAATTCAATATTTTGGTGCTAAAATGTATATTAAATTACACGTACAAATGTGATATAAAATTAAAGTACTTTCATATTTACTGCAACTTTTTTTATAATTTTTTATTAAATTTAATTAATAAGTTTACAGAAAAAAATCGAACCAGTCAATTAAATTGCAAGAATTCTTTTTTCACTATTTATTATAAATAATTTTTTCCTCCAAAAAGAAAAATTATTAAACTTAGCACCAAAAAAAGATTAAACTTCTTCCACCGTCGAAATTTACCATCGTATCGACAAATAAGTATCAACAGTGTCAAAGCAGTACTAAAACATGCCACAGATTCTTTGCCATTGCTCAACGAAAGACCCGCAACAAATTCCTTCAAAGCTTAACTCATTAAAACTTTACTTATTTTTTAAACCACAACTAATACAGTGTAGTATTTACCAGTTCATGAAAAAAAAAGTGGAATCAGTAAATTAAATTGCAAGCCATTTTTTCCACAATTCATTATAAATAAATAAAAATAATATTAACCTTATCACCAAAAAAAAATTAAACATCTTCCACCGTTCAAATTTACCATCGTATCGACAAATAAATATCAACAGTGTCAAAGCAGTACTAAAACATGCCACAGATTCTTTGCCATTGCTCAACGAAAGATCCACAACAAATTCCTTCAAAGCTTAACTCATTAAAATTTTTTTTATTTTTTAAACCACAACTAATAAAGTGTAGTATTTACCAGTTCATGAAAAAAAAAGTGGAATCAGTAAATTAAATTGCAAGCCATTTTTTCCACAATTCATTATAAATTAATAAAAATAATATTAACCTTATCACCAAAAAATAATTAAACATCTTCCACCGTTCAAATTTACCATCGTATCGACAAATAAATATCAACAGTGTCAAAGCAGTACTAAAACATGCCACAGATTCTTTACCATTGCTCAACGAAAGATCCACAACAAATTCCTTCAAAGCTTAACTCATTAAAATTTTATTTATTTTTTAAACCACAACTAATAAAGTGTAGTATTTACCAGTTCATGAAAAAAAAGTGGAATCAGTAAATTAAATTGCAAGCCATTTTTTCCACAATTCATTATAAATAAATAAAAATAATATTAACCTTATCACCAAAAAAAAATTAAACATCTTCCACCGTTGAAATTTACCATCGTATCGACAAATAAATATCAACAGTGTCAAAGCAGTACTAAAACATGCCACAGATTCTTTGCCATTGCTCAACGAAAGATCCACAACAAATTCCTTCAAAGCTTAACTCATTAAAATTTTTTTTATTTTTTAAACCACAACTAATAAAGTGTAGTATTTACCAGTTCATGAAAAAAAAAGTGGAATCACTAAATTAAATTGCAAGCCATTTTTTCCACAATTCATTATAAATAAATAAAAATAATATTAACCTTATCACCAAAAAAAAATTAAACATCTTCCACCGTTCAAATTTACCATCGTATCGACAAATAAATATCAACAGTGTCAAAGCAGTACTAAAACATGCCACAGATTCTTTACCATTGCTCAACGAAAGATCCACAACAAATTCCTTCAAAGCTGAACTCATTAAAATTTTATTTATTTTTTAAACCACAACTAATAAAGTGTAATATTTACCAGTTCATGAAAAAAAAGTGGAATCAGTAAATTAAATTGCAAGCCATTTTTTCCACAATTCATTATAAATAAATAAAAATAATATTAACCTTATCACCAAAAAAAATTAAACATCTTCCACCGTTCAAATTTACCATCGTATCGACAAATAAATATCAACAGTGTCAAAGCAGTACTAAAACATGCCACAGATTCTTTACCATTGCTCAACGAAAGATCCACAACAAATTCCTTCAAAGCTTAACTCATTAAAATTTTATTTATTTTTTAAACCACAACTAATAAAGTGTAGTATTTACCAGTTCATGAAAAAAAAAGTGGAATCAGTAAATTAAATTGCAAGCCATTTTTTCCACAATTCATTATAAATAAATAAAAATAATATTAACCTTATCACCAAAAAAAAATTAAACATCTTCCACCGTTGAAATTTACCATCGTATCGACAAATAAATATCAACAGTGTCAAAGCAGTACTAAAACATGCCACAGATCCTTTGCCATTGCTCAGCGAAGACTGGCAACAAATTCCTTCAAAGCTTAACTCATTAAAACTTTATTTATTTTTAAAACCGCAAAAACTAATGCAGTGTAGAATTAAACGAAGCGTTGGAGGGATTTCGATCGATCGATTGCCAAACGAGGAAAGAGGAAAGAGAAAGAGAGAAAGACAGATAGCAGCGTCAAAGATAGATAGTGGATCGCACGGTGTATTTGTGTGTGTGTGTGTGTATTTGTGGGTGGGGGTGGGTGGTCTATAGGTTGATCCATAAATTGCTGCACGTGCCCGCATTGCGGCTCGTATCCACGCGGTTATAACGAGGCGAGAGGCTAGTGTGGTGGCGTCGACGATGGCGTCGGCGTCGGGACGCTCTTCGCTCATATATATATACATATATACACATATATACCCACACAAACACACACACAGAGAAATATTTTCTATATACGTTGGTATTATAGCGGTTGTATACTGTAAAGCCATCGATGGCTCGTTTTCTATGTGAGAGTAGACTATCGGCCGGAAATTGGAGCGTACGATCTTTAATTTATCGATCGAACGGTAATAATGCCCGAGCACTTCTCTCCACTATGCTATACTCTCATTTTTTTCTCTCTCTTTCTCTCTCTATTATTTTCTATAGCTCGACTCTGCGCGAACTTCTCTTGTTCCTCGCTCGTTCGCTTTCATTTCGCTTCGCTTGTAACCCACCAGCAAAATATGTATCTCGTACTCTCGCATCGTCGGAGAATCAAAGAAACAGACCGGAAATGAAAGTTCAAGACGACGGGAAATAAAAAAAGAAACATGAGGAAATACGAAGAGGAGGAGAAGAGGATGAAGAAAATACTTCTCTTGCTTGGGAAGAGGCAAAACGATAATAAGAAACGCGAGGAAGTAGGCGGCAAAGAGAACCACAGAAGCTAAAGAAGCTGAAGCAGAAGCAGAAACGTTAGAAGAGTAGGAAATAACGGCTTCTGTGGAAACACTTTGAAGGCCTGGCTGTCAGCGTGGAATATGACTAATGCCTCAGAGCACTACGAGTTGAAACTACCTATATATACATCTAAGTATATATCTTTCTCGCTTCTTCTTTAGAGTTTCCTTATGATTGCACTATTCGACTCGAGGCTCACACCATCATCCACACCACGAGCGGTGATTCGAAGGCCACGATGCTGCGTTGCTGCTGCTGCTGCTGCTTGGAATAACACGGTGAGTCTCGGTAATAGCAACGCGAAAAGACACCGCAACGGACTTGAGAATATATAACTTATGCGACGTGTGTCCACGTGCGAAAACTCAAAACTATGTTATTTTTCTATACGACTTGGACAATCCGATTTAGATAGCTAAGCAAAAAGTTCTGACAGTTTTGTCAGGGGGGCGGAAAAATTAAGTTTTTGTATTTTTATGTCAGTGACAAAATATTGCGCAATTAAAAGGAATTCCTGGTAGTAATGTTTGTGTGCTATTTGCATTCTGAACTCAATCATCTTTTGAACGCGACTACACCGAGAGAAAAAGTTTCATTGATTCACGGAAATGTTTGCCGACGAAATGAAATACTTGAATTTCAATACTATCTTTTCTTTGAATGATCTCAAATTCAATGAAAAGTAGTGACATTGATTCGAAGAAAAATTTCTTTAAACCAATGAACCTTTTTCATTGATTTCAAAGATGTCGTCTCTGATTCAATGAAACCTTCTTCTTACCACCTCAAAATTTTGAAACCTATTTTTTCCTGAAGTACGCGGTAGATAAAGCTCAAATTTTGTGAGTATGTAAGGAAGTACGGCAGAAATAGGCTAAGCTTCTGGCTCCTCGAAACTCGAAGCCGTTCGTTCGGGAGAACCGAAAAATAAATAAAAGTGAGGTTAGGTGCGAGAGAGAGATCAATGAAAAAGTTTCTTTGAACCAAGGAAAACGTCTCTTTAAAACAATGAAACTGTTTCTTTATTATATGCCCACTAAGTAAATCTTTTTTTCCAGGCAATTAAATGTTCTCTTTGAGATCCAAATGCACTATTTCATTGAAATCAATGAAAAAAAAATCAATCCACCCATTTCTTTGGCGTCAATGAAATATTTTCTCTCGGTGTATGTCTCGGCCAACTCCGATTGGTGTAGAGAGTAATGTGAGGAAAGATGATAAAAAATGTGGCCTCTCTTCAGAATTATATTTCGTCTTTTTAAGCGTGCATGAAAAAAAAACAAAAAAACGAAAAAAGAGAAACTAAACAACAATTCAATTCAATATCAACTAGTAATACCTAACAAATGGAATTTTCTTAATATTAAATACTATTCTTTAAATATTAAAGTTATTTATAGTTATCCTGGTATTTCTATTAAAATTTCGACGAGTAATCCGTTTCATCATATTAACTAAAAGGATTTTTCGATGGTGCAACTAACCTCAGGAAATGATTGACTTCGCTCTGAACTCAATGGTTGAAATTAACGACATTGAAGATACTGAGATCATTGATCTAAAATTTGAAAAAAGAAAAAAAAACATTGATGTTAAATTAAAGAACAATGATTTTGAATAAAAGAATTATTTTTTAATTAAAGAACATTGATTTTGAATAAAAAAATTATTTTTTAATTAAAGAACATTGATTTTGAATAGAATAATTGAATTTTAATTGAAGAACTTTCATTGGGAATATATAACTGCTGCGATGTGTATCCACGTGTGACAACTTAAAACTATGTTATTTTCCTACGACTTGGACAATCGGATTCCGATAGCTAAGCGAATAGTTCTGACAGTTTTGTCAGAGGAGCGGAAAAATGAAGTTTTTGCATTTTTATGTCAGTGACAGAAAATTGCGCAATTAGCAGGAATTATCGGTGATAATGTTTGTGAGCTATTTGCATTCTGAACTCAATGATTGAAATTAACAACTTTGAAGATACTGAGAACATTCATTAAAATTTTTTTTAAACATTGATTTTGAATAAAAGAACATTTATTAGGAATATATAACTGCTGCGCTGTGAGTCCACGTGTGACAACTCAAAACTATATTATTTTCCTACAATGTTACAAATTTTTATATGAAAATTAATATAAAGTATTGGAAGTTTCTTTGCAGATACGCTTATATTAAATTTAATGTACAAATATTAATTAATATTCAAAAAAATTGTTGTAAAATTAATATGCAGTATACTAAACACTTCATAAAAGTTGTAGTTATAATATAATTATTGGAATTTTCTGTATATTAAATAAAATAAAATAAAATTTAATATACCGTATCTGCAAAAGAACTTTCAATACATATATTAATTTTCAAAATATTTTTAACAGAGATCACAATTCTCAATCTCAATTAATGAGATTCTCCTAAATACCTGAAATTTTGTTTATTATTATTCAATAAATCATCTGTCTTACTCATTTTTTCCTTTTCAATAAATCCTGCTAAATCTCAATTTGTTTTATTGGCGAAAAAATTGCGAGTATTCGTATATCCAATATTATGTGTGCACATATTAGAGCGTTTCCATAGCCATAGGGACGTAATTCATACGGTGTTCACCAGAAGCCTATCGATTATGAACGCATACAGCTTGATTATAGCTATCTATTCGATGCGTATGTGTGTTTTGTTGGTCTATATGTATTTTCGAAATAATGTATTGGCGGTAACTATGCGCGCGTGGCCAAACGCGTGAACTGTTCAGTTTCCCCTTCTACTACAGTGTACATAAGGGATGCTGCACATTCACGTGACATTGCTGATGCTGCATTATAACTCTTGTATATTTATAACCGGAATTTCAACGAGTTATTTAATATTCGAACTCGGGATTAATCGACAAAAATACGAGCAACAGTCGATTTTATTGGCACTATAAAGAGCTCGTTATTTTTGGAGGCGACGAGCTTTTGGTAGCGGTGTATTGATAGTCTATCGGGGAAGGATTACTGATATACTTCGTATATACTGGTTGCAATAAAAATTTCATTCGATTTCGAGAAATTCGGGGGAAGAGGAAAATCTAAAAATTCTTGATAAGCACTATTTATTTTTTATTAATTAATAATTATATTATTAATAATACTAAACCGTTCATAATAAATTAGTCAAAAATTGTTTTATAATTTTAATAGAAATCTTTATTTTTCTTACCAAAGGAATTGTTTTTTTTTAAATATGTGCCAATAATTTTGAAATTGAAGTTGAAGAGTCATTCTGATATATTTTCTTAAAAATGATATATATGAGATATAGAAGACAGCAGAATCATTGAACGCACAATTGCATAAAAATAGCCGTGAAAAATTTACGAAAAAATCATTTGGTTAAAAAAAAATCAGAGAATCTATTTAGTATGACAAAAATCATAAGACATGAAATATTAACTGTAATTATTGTCAATTTAAGAACAGTATAAGAATTCTACGATACTGGTATTTGAAAATTACAGTACCTTAGTATTGTAATCATCATTTTAATATACCAATATTGTATTTGCTTTATAACCGGTATATTAATTTAAAAAAAAAAGGTTTACGGTCTACGAACAAAAATGAATAATCGTCTCTTTATAGTTACTAATACCATAATTTTCTCTCAGTGCAGATATCCGTTTAAGCAACAAGGCAGGATATTTAGTTCCTCATCGGTTTGTTGTTTTGCGATGATGAAAAGTGAATCGGTAAATGAGCGAATGAATATCATGAGAAAATCTCACAGAATTCGGCGAAAAAAGAAACGATAGGATTTTTATGGATATTCGCGTACTTACAAATACAAGGATGTTCCACCGTTCAATTTAGTAACGGGAGCGAAAAATTTGTATATTCATATTTTTATATCAATGACAGAAAACTTGCGAAATTTTTGTTGGTAATATTTAAGCTACGTTCGCATTCTGAACCCAATTCATAAAATTAACGATATTGAAGATACTGAAAACTGATTTGGAATAAAACAAAATTATTTTCAAATAATAGAACCATTATTTCAAATTTAAAAAAATTATTTTTGAATAATAGAAAAATTATTTCGCATAAAAGAAAATTATTTTTGAATAACAGAAAAATTATTTCGCATAAAAGAAAATTATTTTTGAATAATAGAAAAATTATTTCGCATAAAAGAAAATTATTTCTGAATAACAGAAAAATTATTTCAAATAAAGAAAAATTATTACAAATAAAAGAAAATTCATTTTGAATAATAGAAAAATTATTTCGCATAAAAGAAAATTATTTATGAATAATAGAAAAATTATTTCGCATAAAAGAAAATTATTTCTGAATAACAGAAAAATTATTTCGCATAAAACAAAATTATTTTTGAATAATAGAAAAATTATTCCAAATAAAAAAAATTATTTTTGAATAACGAGCATTGATTTTGACCAAAAAGAAAAATTCATTGAGTACATATAACTATTGCGCCGTGTGTCTACATGCGAGAACTCAAACGAACATTATTTTCCTATACACCCACAAACACAAAAACGCATACGCGTCGAATAGATGGCTATAATCGAGCTGTATGCGTTCATAATCGATAGGCTTCTGGCGAACACGTATGAATTACGTTCCTATGGCTATAGAGTCGCTCATCCTCGTACACGGCGCTCTAATATGTGCACACATAATATTGGATATACGAATACTCGCTTACTCGCAAATACAAGGATGTACCACCGTTAGGTTTGTGTTGCTCTCCATATATATATCTATATATCTATATATATGTATATACACATTCACGTTCGCGTTCTACGTCAACGACGGTAAATTCAGCTGCGTTATACGTTCGAGAGAGTTATGGAGCGAGAGTTAGCTGGCTAGGTAGCTATGGAGCTGGTACAGAACATCGAGTTTAGAGGCTCGTCTCCCTCTCCTTCCTCTTCACCTATTTCTATCTCTCTCTCTGTCTGATACATGCTAGTCTTGCTATTAATAGGCGTGCGAGAGAGGAGAGCATCCAGTCCTCCCGCGTGCGCTTAATTATGTGAAAACAACGTTAATGAACGGGCGTCGTTGTCGACGTTGCGTCGCGCGTTTTCGAGAGTGAACTCTGACGGAGCCTCTCGCGAATACGTAGCTTACTTGACTTGCCTGCCTGACACGGACGACTTGGTCTATTCCTCTCTCTCTCTTTCTCGCTCCTCTCTTCTACGTCCGGGATTATTCTCTCTATTTCCTACGAGTCATCGATCGTTCGATGATGGAATTTGAAGGGAGCAACAATATCTTCAGGCGAGGAAAAAAGTTGGGGATTTTTTAATTTTTTTTTTGAGGGGCGAAATTTGCGCAACTTTTTTTTTAATTTTGGGTATTGTTTATTGTGACTTTTATCCATTACGTTTTTTTACTCTTTTTTCAAGGGATACAATTTGTTTAACGTTTTTTTTTAATTTTGGGTCTTGTTTATTATGACTTTTGCCTGTTACGTTTTCGTGTTTTTCTACATTTATTTCTTTTTTTACGGTATAACATTTGTTCAACGTTTTGTTAAATTTTGAGTATTGTTTATTGTGAATTTTATTTCCTACGGTTTTTAATTTCTTTTTCTACAATTTTTTTTTAAGTGGTAAAATTTGTTTTACTTTTTTTTAAATTTTGAGCGTTGTTCATTGTGACTTTTGTCTATTATATTTTTTTTCTAAATTTTTTTTTGAAGGTATATAATTTGTTCAACGTTTTTTGAAATTTTGGGTATTGTTTATTGTGTCTTTTATCTATTGCGTTTGTTTTTTTGCTAAATTCTTTTTTGAAGGGAAAACATTTTTTCAGCGTTTTTTTTTTAAATTTGAGTATTATTTATTGTGAATTTTATCTACTACGGTTTTTAATTTTTTTTTATAAATTTCTTTTTGAAGTGATAAATTTTATTTTACTTTTTATTTTTTATTTTGAGCGTTGTTCATTGTGATTTTTGCCTATTATATTTTTTTTCTAAATTTTTTTTTGACGGTATATAATTTGTTCAACATTTTTTTGAAATTTTGGGTATTGTTTATTGTGTCTTTTATCTATTGCGTTTGCTTTTTTGCTAAATTCTTTCTTGAAGGGAAAACGTTTTTTTTTAATTTTGCGTATTATTTATTGTGAATTTTATCTACTACGGTTTTTAACTTTTTTTTCTAAATTTTTTTTTTTAAGGGATAAAATTTGTTCTACTTTTTTTTTAAATTTTGAGCGTTGTTCATTGTGACTTTTGCCTATTATATTTTTTTTCTAAATTTTTTTTTTGAAGAAATAAAACTTGTGCTACGTTTTTTGAAATTTTGGGTACTGTTTATTGTGACTTTTGTCTATAACGTTTTTGTTTTTTTTTTTTTCTAAATTTTTGTAAATGACGGAGTCGCGATACAATTTTTGAAAAGGGTTGCAGCGAATATTCCTAGATAGAAAGTAGTACTTTTCGTCACTAGGACGTAATGAGTACCTTTAGGGCAAAAAGACAAAGGTATATTAATCATTTTGGACAATATTATAGCAGTTTTTATAAAAACAAATTTAGCTTTTTTTTTAAACACAGGGATACGTTTTTTTTTAAATATTGGAAGAACTTTGAATTTTGTTCCGGGACTTTGTATTTACATTCTCGAGATGTTATAAATAATAAATGTTTTTCCGATTTTGTCTTTTACCCCTTTTTCAAATTTCCCCCTTTAAGGACAAATAAGAGACGACGTGCGGTTAATGGTGAGGCAGTATAGCTGATGGGTAGGTAATTATAACGCAAAGAGGACGAACGACTTATAACCAAGTGCTTAGTGGTGCTGCAATGCAGACTGAGAGAGAAAGAAAAGCGGGCATAATGCGGTGAGCAGAGCCGATGGCGTAACGGGAAGCGCGACCGGATCGTCACGCTCCACGGAAGCGTCGCATCGGACACGATAATCGCGATGACTCACCGCGAAACACCGACGGTTGAGATAATAAGTATTGGAGGAAAGAGCAAGCGAGACGCACAGATAAGAATTTTCTGGGCTTGGCAATCGATATACGTTTAATAACGGAAGTTATAGCATTTTTTTATTTTCTGAATGTTTTTTTTTTGTCAGATTTGTTACGTCTGACGTAACTTTGAATTGCCCTGTTTTTTACCTTAGCTAATTGGTCAGGAATGCGGGCTAAACGTTTTGATTAATTGTTATTAAAAATTGATGAGTCATTCCATACCAAATGGGCCACCCAAATTTAGCATGGTCGCAAAAATGGTTTATAATTTTTTCAAAAATTATTTAGAATATCACGAACATCCGTAAATTAATTCAGAATTTTAGCATCTATGAATTACCCAAAATTTAATAACGATTTTTTTATTTCGATTTTTTTTCAATTCGCTGTTTACTCAAAATTGAAGAGCTTATAAAAAATTTGGTACTGTATATAATTTAAGGTTTTGAATTTACTTTGTAATAAAAAAAATTACCGCCATTTTTCGACAAAATAAAGTAATAATATTTTGTTTCGTTGAGACTGACGATTTCAATTTTTCTCAAAATTTTATGGAATTTCCATTATTATGCTTACAAACTAATTGGCGTGATGGCAAATTAATGGCCCACTTGGTATGGAATGACCCTGATGTTTTTATTTATGTATGTAGATTTTTGAAAATTAATGGAATAGCTAATTTTGACCAATCAGTACTGAGCTTCTGGTTCGTTAATTATTTGTTGGCTTTCGCAATACTCGTTGGTCAAATAATCGTGATATTTTGCTACATTTATTTCCCCACGATAGATTTTTGTCCATTTTCCTTATTTGGTTTTTGCGACCACCATTTTTTCGGTTCTTGCCCATTTGTAGAGTTTGAAGATTTGTTTTAGTGAATAGAGTCGTGGATTATTTTACGTGAAGTCAAATGTTCAAGAATACTCAGAATAAATATCGGGGTTTAACTTCGAAAATATTTTTTTCCATAAATGCCTTTTTCATTCGTTGAAATAAAACGTAGAATTCATAGCTAATAAAATTCGAGACTTATTCGAATTTTTCTGGAACCTGTGGACTAGATTTTTTTACCAATTTCCTTAATTGGTTTTTGCGACCATCATTCATTCGGTTCTTGCCCATTTGTAGAGTTTGAAGATTTGTTTTAGTGAATAGAGTCGTGGATTATTTTACGTGAAGTCAAATGTTCAAGAATACTCATAATAAATGTCAGGGTTTAACCTCGACAATATTTTTTTCCATAAATGCCTTTTTCATTCCTTGAAATAAAGCGTAGAATCCATTGTTAATAAAATTCGAGATTTATTCGAATTTTTCTGGAACCTGTGGACTAGATTTTTTTACCAATTTCCTTAATTGGTTTTTGCGACCATCATTCATTCGGTTCTTGCCCATTTGTAGAGTTTGAAGATTTGTTTTAGTGAACAGAGTCGTGGATTATTTTACGTGAAGTCAAATGTTCAAGAATACTCAGAATAAATGTCAGGGTTTAACCTCGACAATATTTGTTTCCATAAATGCCTTTTTCATTCCTTGAAACAAAGCGTAGAATCCATTGTTAATAAAATTCGAGATTTATTCGAATTTTTCGGGAACCTGTGGACTAGATCTTTTTTACCAATTTCCTTAATTGGTTTTTGCGACCATCATTCATTCGGTTCTGCCCATTTGTAGAGTTTGAAGATTTGTTTTAGTGAATAGAGTCGTGGATTATTTTACGTGAAGTCAAATGTTCAAGAATACTCAGAATAAATGTCAGGGTTTAACCTCGAAAATATTTTTTTCCATAAATGCCTTTTTCTATCCTTGAAATAAAGCGTGGAATCCATTGTTAATAAAATTCGAGATTTATTCGAATTTTTCTGGAACCTGTGGACTAGATTTTTTTACCAATTTCCTTAATTGGTTTTTGCGACCATCATTCATTCGTTTCTTGTCCATTTGTGTAGTTTGAAGATTTGTTTTAGTGAATAGAGTCGTGGATTATTTTACGTGAAGTCAAATGTTCAAGAATACTCAGAATAATTGTCGGGGTTTAACCTCAACAATATTTTTTTCCATAAATGCCTTTTTCTTTCCTTGAAATAAAGCGTAGAATCCATTGTTAATAAAATTCGAGATTTATTCGAATTTTTCTGGAACCTGTAGACTAGATTTTTTTACCAATTTCCTTAATTAGTTTTTGCGACCATCATTCATTCGGTTCTTGCCCATTTGTAGAGTTTGAAGATTTGTTTTAGTGAATAGAGTCGTGGATTATTTTACGTGAAGTCAAATGTTCAAGAATACTCAGAATAAATGTCGGGGTTTAACCTCAACAATATTTTTTTCCATAAATGCCTTTTTCATTCCTTGAAATAAAGCGTAGAATCCATAGCTAATAAAATTCGAGACTTATTCGAATTTTTCTGGAACCTGTGGACTAGATTTTTTTACCAATTTCCTTAATTGGTTTTTGCGACCATCATTCATTCGGTTCTTGCCCATTTGTGTAGTTTGAAGATTTGTTTTAGTGAATAGAGTCGTGGATTATTTTACGTGAAGTCAAATGTTCAAGAATACTCAGAATAAATGTCGGGGTTTAACCTCGACAATATTTTTTTCCATAAATGCCTTTTTCATTCCTTGAAATAAAGCGTAGAATCCATAGCTAATAAAATTCGAGATTTATTCAAATTTTTCTGGAACCTGTGGACTAGATTTTTTTACCAATTTCCTTAATTGGTTTTTGCGACCATCATTCATTCGGTTCTTGTCCATTTGTAGAGTTTGAAGATTTGTTTTAGTGAACAGAGTCGTGGATTATTTTACGTGAAGTCAAATGTTCAAGAATACTCATAATAAAGTTCAGGGTTTAACCTCGACAATATTTTTTTCCACAAATGCCTTTTTCTTTCCTTGAAATAAAGCGTAGAATCCATTGTTAATAAAATTCGAGATTTATTCAAATTTTTCTGGAACTTGTGGACTAGATTTTTTTACCAATTTCCTTAATTGGTTTTTGCGACCATCATTAATTCGGTTCTTGCCCATTTGTAGAGTTTGAAGATTTGTTTTAGTGAATAGAGTTGTGGATTATTTTACGTGAAGTCAAATGTTCAAGAATACTCAGAATAAATGTCGGGGTTTAACCTCGACAATATTTGTTTCCATAAATGCCTTTTCCTTGAAATAAAGCGTAGAATCCATAGCTAATAAAATTCGAGATTTATTCGAATTTTTCTGGAACCTGTGAACAAATATTAAAAGAAGGGTTAAATATACATGTATATAGAATTATAAAAAAATGTAAATTTCATTGTTTGAGCTTAAATAAAAAGTTGTATTCAGGCGATATAGTTAGATCATAGTTATTTTGAAACTTACCACTTATCGGGTCTATAATTCTGTGAAATTCGTGGATTTTCTTTATATAGGCCGAAAAGACGTTACGGAATTTGTTGGAATCTCTCATTTGCTTCGCTGAGACGTGGAACGCTTCACGCGAGTCTCACGACTTTCGTTGCCACTGTAAATTTCTCTTTATTAAATAGGCCAAGAGTTGAAGAGCGTGCTGCAGAGGAAGAAGAGGGTGGAGGCAAAGGGGGTGGTATTCTTGGTCGAAGAAGAAGCTTGAAGAGAGGGAGAATTTCTATGTGAGAACATACTGTGGAGAACAGCCTACTAGAGTTCCTCTCGTGTGTAGTATAGTAGTAGTATTCGTAGTAGTAGCAAGCTCAGGTACTACTATAGTAGGTACGTTGTTACCCGGCATGCCTGTCACGACTCTTTGCGCCGTAAAACGCCAAGGCAAGCGGCCTTTATGCGCTATAAATTCAAACAGGCTTCGTAGCCCTAGGGGCGAAAGAGGAAGAAAGGGCAAAAGACGTGGATGAAGAAACATAAGAGAAAGAGGACAGAATTATACCTGTGCGTATTCCTAAGCGCGACTGTAGCCTATCCTGTTAAAGTTGACAGAATTTCTGAAGAAAAAACCTAACTCTTTAAGCTGACAAAAAATATAGAGTCAGTTTTTAGGCTAAGAAATTTAACGAGGCCAATATTTTTTAAATTAGATTCTTTTATGAGAAACATAAGAGAAAGAGGACAGAATAAAATCTGTGTGTATTGCTAAGTTGAATGTAACCTTTCCTGCTGAAGTTGATAGAAATTCTGAATAAAAGGGTTCTGAAAAATATTGGGTGAATTTGAGGCAATTAAATGTAGTTGCGCCAAGAAATTTAACGAGGACAATATTTTTTACATTAGATACTTTTATGAGAAACTGAAGAGAAAGAGGACAGAATAAAATCTGTGTGTATTGCTAAGTTGAATGTAGCCTTTTCTGGTGAAGTTAATAGAAATTCTGAAGAAAAGGGTTAAGCTTCTAAACTGAAAAAAAATTGGGTGAGTTTGAGGCAATTAAATGTTGTTGGGCCAAGAAATTTAACGAGGACAATATTTTTTAAATTAGATTCTTTTATGAGAAACTGAAGAGAAAGAGGACAGAATGAAACCTGTGTGTATAGCTAAATTGAATGTAGCCTTTCCTGGTGAAGTTGCCAAAAATTCTGAAGAAAAGGGTTCTGAAAAAAATTGGGTGAGTTTGAAGCAATTAAATGTTGTTGCGCCAAGAAATTTAACGAGGACAATATTTTTTAAATTAGATTCTTTTATGAGAAACTGAGGAGAAAGAGGACAGACTAAGTTCTGTGTGTATTGCTAAGTTGAATGTAGCCTTTCCTGGTGAAGTTGCTAAAAATTCTGAAAAAAAGGGTTCTGAAAACAATTGGGTGAGTGTGAAGCAATTAAATGTTGTGGCGCCAATTTAACGAGGACAATATTTTTTACATTAGATACTTTTATGAGAAACTGAAGAGAAAGAGGACAGAATAAAATCTGTGTGTATTGCTAAGTTGAATGTAGCCTTTTCTGGTGAAGTTGCTAAAAATTCTGAAGAAAAGGGTTAAGCTTCTAAACTGAAAAAAATTGGGTGATTTTAAAGCAATTAAATGTTATTGGGCCAAGAAATTTAACGAGGACAATATTTTTTAAATTAGATGCTTTTATGAGAAACTGAAGAGAAAGAGGACAGAATAAAATCTGTGTATATTGCCAAGTTGAATGTAGCCTTTCTTGGTGAAGTTGCTAAAAATTCTGAACAAAAGGGTTCTGAAAAAAATTGGGTGAGTTTGAAGCAATTAAATGTTGTTGCGCCAAGAAATTTAACGAGGACAATATTTTTTAAATTAGATTCTTTTATGAGAAACTGAGGAGAAAGAGGACAGACTAAGTTCTGTGTGTATTGCTAAGTTGAATGTAGCCTTTCTTGGTGAAGTTGCTAAAATTCTGAAGAGAAGGGTTCTGAAAAAAATTGGGTGAGTTTGAGGCAATTAAATGTTATCAGGCCAAGAAACTTAACAAGGCTAATATTTTTTAAATTACATTCTTTTATGAGAAACAGAAGAAAAAGAGGACAGTTTGTAGTATCTCGAGTATAATAACAGAAATTCTGAAATAAAAGCTAAAAAAAATTAGGAAATGTTATTGAGCCAATAAAATTAACAGACCCAATATTTCTTTCATTCGTTACTTTTACAACAAATAAAATCGAAAGAGGTCAGAATGAGATCAGTGCAAATTGCTAAATCGATTGTAGCATCGCTAATTAAACTCGCCAGAAGTTTTGAAGAAAGAGGTTAACCCTTCAAGCTGATAAAATAGGATTAGATGGAAGAAGATTTCATTTGTCCAAGAAATCTTTTATAACCGAAGAAAAAGCGAAGAAAATGAAATCCAAACTATCTGCAGAATCTCCAGTCTCATTTGTCACAAAATTCTCAAGAAAAATACTAACCCTTTAATCCGAAAGATAGGTTGAGCTTGAGTCAACAAAATTTCGTTGAACCAATTCGGCTGTGAATATATCAAAGTCGAATATTTTTAATTACACGAACATCAGTCCGAGCCCTTTTGCTTCTTCAAGATTAAAACATAGTAGTTGTGGAACTGGGTTTGCCAAGCTCCTGGACCAGGGATGAGAATTCTACCGACAAAACAGGCTTTTATTTTTCGTCTCTGGTTACTTTTTTTTTTTTTTCTTTCATGACTTAGTTTCCTTAAGCGTCCACTGGGATTCAAGTAAAAACACTGCGAAAAAGAGACATGGAACGGAGAGACTGAGCAAAACTGTTGGAAATCGCTGCGTTCGCATTCCGGACAAACAAATGAATAACGCCAGGGAGACGCTAACCGGAAGGGGTGTGGGGACCGTCGACAAGCCCTCGTTTCCGAGTTCCGGCGCATTACGGATAATTAGATTGGATCCCCCGTTTGTTCGCCTCTTCTACACTCGGCCGAGTGTACCTACTGGTAGCACAAGCTGCTTGGCTGCGGCAGCAGCATCAGAGTCGTGAGCCTCAGGCTTTGGAAGGACTGAGAGAAAAAAAGAGAGAGAATGAGAGAGAAAGACAGAGGAAAAAAAGAGAGAATAAGAGAGAGAGATGAGAGTGGCCTCGTTGCAAAACGATTTCGTCGGCTCGGATATTTTCTTGCCGGCACTGGACTTGCTCCACGTTCGCGTTCGCGCGAGAGTTCCGGCAAAGTGGAGAATAAAAGAAAAAAGAAAAAGGAAAAGAGAGCTGCCGGTGTGGATGGAGGAAGAAGAATGAGCCGCTACGACGACGATGTCGACGTAGCGGACAAGGAGAAACTCGACGAGATCCTCTTCTGCAAAGTCTATGAAATGAAGCTCGTTATTTGCCAAGAACGAATGCGAAATTTCTCTGTTTGCCCGATTCGCGTTTAGCGTTGTCATAAAATTCTTAGAACTACTCAATTGTCGTTCGATCGCTCGATTACTGATGACATCTGTATTTTTTTATTGCTTTTCTTGTTTGTTTTTTGCGTCTTGCATGAATTAACTTATTTTTGGGTGAGGATCAAAACAGTTAGGTAGTTAAGGGGAGGGATTCAGAGGTCAAAAAAATTGATTTCGGAAATTCAATATCATTCAAATCCTATTGCATATAAAAAAGCACAATGCACTATATTATTGGTGCTTGATGAAAGAATTTTTTACTGTCGTCTGACTTGCATATGCTTTTTAATATTATCTTAAGCAAAGTTCTTAGGTTTTCCATTCTGCGCATGATTCAGATCAAACTACTAGGCAGATTGGAATCATTGATGTCTCATTTACTTCTTCATGAAAAGATACACCGGCTAAATGGAGCAAACTATTTTTTTTCATTCTGAAAGCAAAGTTAATCACTGATTTGGAAAATAGCATAAAATTTATTTATTAATAATTATGTTACTTAAAAAATATTACATTTTATTAACATTTGCTTCATTTAGCTGGTGTATCTGTTCATGAAGAAGAAAATGAGACGTCAGCCATTCCAATCTGCCTAGTAGTTTGATCTGAATCATGCGCAGAATGGAAAACCTAAGATCTTTGCTTAAGATAATATTTAAAAGCATATGCAAGTCAGACGACAGTAAAAAATCCTTTAATCGAGTACCAACAATATAGTGCGCTGGGCATTTTTTTATGCAATAGGATTTGGATGATATTGAATTTCCAAAATCAATTTTTTTACCTGACTCCCTCCCCTTAAGTGTGGTTATTAAGCCTGTGGCTAAATTGATAGATTGTACATGTATATTTAGGACTTCTGTCCCTACATTACTTTACATTTCTTACATCTATATTACAAACGATTTCTTTACATCTACGTATGATTATTAGCAAACTTATTCTTATATTAGCAAACCATTTGAGTTGTAAGGGAAATAGAATAATCGATTGGTTGTATCAACTCATTTCTTGGTTATGGCAACTAATCTTTTTTTTCCGTGCATGGCTTCCAAACAACAAATTTTCGTCAATCATAATACCTAAGTATTTGGTTACAGTCACTTCTGTTATCACGTCATTTCCTATTCTTATTGTGCATTTACCTTCAACATTTAGCTCCCTTGGGTCATGAATGAGGACGAACACTGTTTTTGTAACATTTATTTTTAATGAATTATGATTTAAACAGTCTAGAAGTTTTTTCAGTCCATTGTATAAAATAGCGGATGACTGAAATAGAGAATTTCATTATAATGGATATTCTAGACTCAGACGTTCATTATTTTGAAATTCGCTATTTTAGCTATTTTTTGGCGTATTCAGGTTAGAGTCAAATTTATTTTTGTTAATGAGAGACTTTTGAAATTTACGTCTTTTACAAGTGTTTTATACCAAATAAGCGAATTACAAATTGCAGATTTGAGTTTAAACAAAACCTTTGAGGTCTTTTTTCAACTCCAAACTACAATTCGTATTGTCGGATTTTTTTTCATATTATCTCGATTAAATATGTACCACAAAAGCGGTAATAAAAATTATAGAAAATATGTTTATAAAGATCTGTTCCCAAGATTCGAGATAATACACAAAAAGAAGGGCTCAAGACATTTTTTAATATCGGAAATCAAAATTTTCAGCAACAAATATTTTTCTGCCCGACAAGAATATGAAAAAAATCATACCTTTTATGTTCTTATTTCCTATTAATATAATTACTACTATTCTAAGAAGAAATTATGCTAGAATTTTAATAAGTATGTAGATATCCTTTTGTATATAAATAAAATTAGAAAAAATAATTTTTCGAAAAAAAATCGAGGCTACTTGTAATTTAAATAAGAAATATCGAGCATGTTATCAGAAACATATACCAAAAAAAAATTATTAAAAAAAAAATCATTACCTAAAGAAGAAATCAGTCTCTTTTTGCTTGTCGAAGAAAATTGTCTAAAAAATTAGTCTCTTTTTGCTCGTAGAAGAAAATTGATGATTTCATATAATTCAAATAACGTGGTAGAGAAAATTTGAAAGCTCGTAGAAGAAAATTGATGATTTCATATAATTCAAATTACGTGGTAGAGAAAATTTGAAAGCTCGTAGAAGAAAATTGATGATTTCATATAATTCAAACGACGTGGTAGAGAAAATTTGAAATATTCAGAAGCAAAAAAAAAAGATAAGATGCCGCTGAGTGGGAATGAAGAGTGAGTCGTGGAGCACGTTTGCTCGACAAATCAAAATTGCACCGCTCGAGTTATGCCAGTTTAACGCGCTCTCGTAAAACGGTCCGGTGGCCCCGGAGAATATGTATTTCCCTTCATTCTATGCACGACTTCTCACTGTCTATCTCACTCCCTCATTCTCTGTTGGGTCTAAAACGAGAGCGATCTATATTCGATACACTAATGCCCAAGTACGCGAAGTATCTAGCGAATATAGTAAGTGAGACGTTGATATACAGAGTCTTTCGTCGTTCGGGCGCTCGTGGTGAGTGCTGACTGGCCTCGGCAACGAACACGTCGCATTCCAGCAGATTTTATGCGCCCTGACAGCTACTGGCACCTCTCGACTGTGTCTCTACCGCGACGAGAGGCCCGTTTAGTCTGTCAACGCGCTCGCGCCTTCGTTATCATTATCGTTATATTGCAAAACGTCTTAATTACCTTTCAAGACTAACCGAACGCTATTTTCAACATAAATATAACTTACGACCTCGAGAAAACCTTCACCGATCACTTTAAGAGGGTGCTTCAGTGATGCGCATATTTATTTTTTTATTCACGAGAACAAAAACTGGATCAACAAACCCATAGGCTTAATTGTTTGTAACGATATTCTGAACATATAAAAAAATCATCAGTTACACCGAGCACTTTAAGGGGGTGCTTCAGTGATTTGAGGCAAAAGCGCATATTTATTTTTTTATCCACGACAACAAAATTGGATCAACAAACCCAAAGGCTTAATTATTTTTAACGGTGTTCTGAACATATAAAAAAATCACCAGCTTCACCGAGAACTTTAAGAGGGTGCTTCAACGATTTGAGGCAAATGCGCATATTTATTTTTTATCCACGAGAACAAAAGTTGGATCAACAAACCCATAGGCTTAATTGTTGGTAACGGTCTTCTGAACATATAAAAAAATCACCAGCTTCACCGAGCACTTTAAGAGGGTGCTTCAGCGATATGAGGCAAATTTGCATATTTATTTTTTTATCCACGAGACAAAAAATTGGATCAACTAACTCAGAGAATTATTTGTTTATAACCATGTTCTGAACATATAAAAAAATCACCAGCTTCATCGTGCACTTTAAGAGGGTGCTTCAACGATTTGAGGCAAAGGCGCATATTTATTTTTTTATCCACGAAAACAAAAATTGAATCATCAAATCCATAGGCTTAATTATTTGTAAAGGTGTTCTAAACATTAAAAAAAATCATCAGCTTCACCGAGAACTTTAAGAGGGTGTTTCAACGATTTGAGGCAAATGCACATATTTATTTTTTATCCACGAGAAAATAAAATCTGTTCAACAAACCTAGGGGCTTAATTGTTTGTAACGGTGTGTAGATCATTAAAAAAAAATCACCAGCTCCGAATGGTATAAATTTATTGTGAACGAAAATTTACTTGTTACGAGATAATATTTCTATTTTTACGTTGGTGAAAAAATGAAATTACTCCTACAATAGTACAGATTTTGCCGCGGGGATTTTTTTCACGTGACGAAAACAACGTTGCAAATAATTGATCAGATTGAATTTTGTATGCAACTCTTTTTTTACCGGTGAATATTTCGCGTACACGTAGCGTGAAATATTTTTTATTTTTAATTAAAAAAAACAATAGTACAAAAAATTCCAGGTGATTGAGTGTTCATAACGATGTCCTGAACATTTAACAAAAAATCCCAACTCCGATTTTACCGATTTGTAGATACACTTTAATAATTCTCAAAATCATATTTTCCATATTTCAAATTCTATACAAATTAAATTCCTCGCACAATTATTCATATTCGATCTAATGCATTTTTTCGTGTGATCGAAACATCGTTTCCAACAATTAGTCGTACTGAATTTTTTATATGATCGTTTTCTGTTGATAAAAAAAATAAAACACGTAATAAAAAAAATATATTTATGATACACTTTTTTTTTTAAATCTTACATTTAAACCTCATCAAGTACAAAATCAAGTACCATAATTCTTCAATTTTGTAAAGACAAACCGGTAAAAATCAATTTTTTTTTTTCATTTCGTAGTTTTCACACCAAACCAGTGACCAAATTTTTATGTTCAATGTCTTATTTTAACTGTCGAAGATTGCATTATTATATAAATATAGCAATCCTAAATGCAGTAAAAATTGTATTTATAACCAATTATTTAGTAATTTTTTACTAAGAAAGATTTATTAACCCATTTAAAATCATATCTTTGTTAAAAAGACCTGAAACAAAATTTCCTACACTAATACCAAAATGTCCTTTTCGACAAATAAAATGAGACATTGAGCACTAAAATTTAATCACCAGTTTGATCAGAAAGTTACGACAAGTTGAAAATTTTACTTTTCACCTCACACCATTTTGATGCGTTGTAGGTCTTTACAAAATTGCAGAATTATAGTGCTTGATATGTACTTAATAATGTTTAAATGTAAGAATTTTTTAACTTTAAAAAAAATTTTTTTTACATATGACTTTTTTTTTTTTTTTTTTTAGGTGAATGGATCCCCTTAACAAGCTTCTTGGTGATCTATGCTGCCCTCTATTCGCGCGGAGCGGTGCTGTTTCACCTTTTCCTTCGGTTGAACCAGCGGTGATCTTTCTTCGCCTCGCAGGCGGTCCAACTTCGTCGTCTTCTCTTGCTACTCCATCGGGATAAGTCTCTTGGAGTCTGTGGGCTCTCCACCGCTAACCGTTACGTGAGAAAGCCAACCGATGCCCCGGTTCTCGGGTCAGAGGTCGGTCTCGATGCCTGCTCGGTCTACCTCCCGCCGAGGAGAATCAGAACTAAGGGAAGAGGCAAGGAGATCGAGCGGGACTGGTTTCTCGTACTGGTATTCTCGAGATCGCAAACCTCCTCTTGTTCTTCGCTGCCTTGCATCGTCGTCCTCTCCCTCCTCTCCATTCGCCGTCCTTAAACTCTGCGAATTCGTTTTGGTCTCCGATCAATGTATCGGAATTCTCATCATGCCTGTAAATTTGTACGTAATTGGATTAACGTTGTAACGATTTGTGAAAATTTCTTTCCAACCTTGCTCTGTTTTTTTTCAGTAATTATTGAAGAGCTGAAAATCTAATGAACGAAAATAGTAATTGATTTGACTATTTTTTTGTATTAAACATTTATTTGCCGTGTATGAAGTAATATCCTTGAATTAGTGATAATATTTTTGTATAATCTGAAATTCAATAAAATGTGGTGGCATTGAATTAATGAAAATTATTTTGAAAAAAATGAATCGTTTTTTCATCGATTTCAGAAAATGATTCATTTCTGCCAATTTGTTTTGGTTTTCGATAAATGTATTGGAATTCTCATGGTGTCTGTAAATTTGTACGTAATTGGATTAACGTTGTAACGATTTGTGAAAATTTCTTTCCAACCTTGCTCTGTTTTTTTTCAGTAATTATTGAAGAGCTGAAAATCTAATGAACGAAAATAGTAATTGATTTGATTATTTTTTGTATTAAACATTTATTTGCCGTGTATGAAGTAATATCCTTGAATTAGTGATAATATTTTTGTATAATCTGAAATTCAATAAAATGTGGTGGCATTGAATTAATGAAAATTATTTTGAAAAAAATGAATCGTTTTTTCATCGATTTCAGAAAATGATTCATTTCCGCCAATTTTTTTTGTCTTCGCTAAATGTATTGGAATTCTCATGGTGTCTGAAAATTTGTACGTAATTGGATTAACGTTGTAACGATTTGTGAAAATTTCTTTCCAACCTTGCTCTGTTTTTTTTCAGTAATTATTGAAGAGCTGAAAATCTAATGAACGAAAATAGTAATTGATTTGACTATTTTTTGTATTAAACATTTATTTGTCGTCAATAAAATAATATTCTTGAATTAGTGATAATAATTTTTTTAATATCTGGAGTCCGATAAAAAGTGGTTAATGTGGAATTAATGAAAATTATTTTTAAACCAATGAATCGTTTTTTCATCGATTTCAGAAAATGGTTTATTTCTGCCAATTTGTTTTGGTCTTCGATAAATGTATTGGAATTTTTATGGTGCCTGTAAATTTGTACATAATTGGATTAACGTTGGAATGATTTGTGAAAATTTCTTTCCAACCTTCCGTGATTCTTTTTTTTTCAGTAATTATTGCAGTGCTGAAAATCTAATGAACGAAAATAGTAATTGATTTCACTATTTTTGGTATGAAACATTTCTTTGTCGTCAATAAAATAATATTCTTGAATAGTGATAATAATTTTTTTATGAACTGGAATCCAATAAAAAGTGGTTAATGCGGAATTAATGAAAATTATTTTTAAACCAATGAATTGTTATTTCATCGATTTCAGAAAATGGTTCATTTCTACACATTTCTTTTGGTCTTCGATAAATGTATTGGAATTTTTATGGTGTCTGAAAATTTGTACGTAATTGGATTAACGTTGGAACAATTTGTGAAAATTTCTTTTCAACCTTCGGTTGGTCTATTTTTTCTTCAATAATTATCACAGTGCTGAAAGTCTAATGAAATAAAAATAGTATTTGTGTTCCCACTATTTTTATGACATAATATTCCGTATCACACCGAGAGAAAAAGTTTGATTAATTCAACAAGATATTTTTTTAAATCTTGGCCTATGAAACATTTTTTTGCCGTCAATTAGAATTTCAATGAAATATAGTGAAATTGAATTAATGAAAATTATTTTTAAACCAATGCATCATTTTTCATTGATTTCAAAAAACGGGTTATTTCTGCCCGGCGTTAATGAAAAAAAAAATAGGAAATATCAAATTATTATAAAAATTATTCATGGCAAAATCGCGTTTTTCCTAAATCAATCTTAATCCTTTAAGCCCATTTGTTACTTTTTTTAAATTCAGTCTAAAAATTCTCTAAAAATGTAATAAACAGTAAAAATTGAAAAAGTAAATTTTCCCATCATTTAGATACAAAAAAAAATGCACAATTTAACATCCCCATTTACTCTCACGTGAAAGGATAAATGACGATATTTAAATTGCCCCCCCCCCCCCCCCACAATTTCTTTTATCATTATATCGCAATGGTTGTTATAAATATTGAAAAAAAAACTAGGTCTCCACTGAACGTTGAATCGAGCGTTGCAATAAAAAGACTCAGAAACATATAACCTGGATTCATAGATTCGTAGATATTGCGGTAGGTCTTTGGTATTTCTACCGAGGGTAGAATATAATACTGTGTTGGCGATCTGAGAATGCTTTGGGACACATCGGAGAAGTCGATCGTGAAGTTCTTGGGTCGCGAGGAAATTGGTCGGTCTGTCGGTCGGTCGGTGGAGGTTTTATCGAGAGAAAGAGAGAGAAGAGGTGTTCGGATCTCGTCCCGGGCCGAGAACGGCGCGAGAACGAGTGACTCCCTACAGGAAATTAAACGAGTCACGTGCTCATAATTATACGTGCATTCCGTGTCAGGCGCGATGTGCGGCAAGTCGTCCAAGGGGAATTTCAACTCGGTTGGCTTGTCGCGCCTCTCGTGCCACTCTCTACGACTATGGACACTGTGAAAACTTTTTAAAGAGATAAAAATAATAATAAAGACAAAAAGACGAAAGAAATAAGGCGTTCTGAAAGATACGCGAAAGGGAGAAAGGTTAATGCAAAGGGATGGGGAAAAGATAAAATTGCGCAATACTCCCAACGACGGGGGCGAGTTGTAATAATAATTGTTGCGAGAACGTGAGACGAATGAAGACAGGAATGTTCGCTGTGCTTTTGCTGCATTGCGAAGAGAACGACGAGAAAAGAAGAAGCAGGAGAAGAAGAAGAAGAGGAGGAGGAAGAGGAAGAGAGACGAAAAAGTCTCTGCCGCAAAACCGCAAAGGCTAATACAAGCAAGAAACCGCCATTCTTTTTTTTTTTTCTTTTTCTTCTGTCTCACTTTTCTTCAAACTCGCTCTTTGCTATCTCTCGTCATTCGTTCTTCTCGTTTTCTCGGCTCTCGGACGTTCCCTTGGGTCTCGATGCATCCCGGAGAGACATAGCGAGCAGAGACTACGAGTCGACACGAATGCCCTCTCATTAGCGCCTCTATTAAGATTTGATTAGTCTCGGGCACCGTGAAATGCGGGCTCATTCACCAAATAACATCCCTCGGTGCGTTTCCTGCTCACGTACACACTCTTCTCTCTCGCTGTTTCTTCTTGTTCTTCTTGTTCTTCTTCTCGGTGGTGAACGTCTGTATACCAGTCATCGACTTCTGACCTCCCGTGTTCGTGCATTTCTGATGATTTCTGTTGAATTCTTCACTCGGTGAGATGTTCATTGAAGCTCTATTTACAGTAGCAGCTCTGTGAGCAAGCACGTAGGTCTTTAGCACATTTTTAATGGGACATTGGGATTAATGCGGATGAATCTGGAATATTGCATTTTTGAGGTATATATGTTGAAATAAAGAATGGAATATCGAATAAGAATGGAAAGTCGATGATTATACGTCGTAAACGCTCATTGGTAGTAATGATTTTTAAAAGTTGTTCGGGTTTTTTAGGCTCTTTAGGTTCTGTAGCTTCCAACCGATTTTTTTTTCTTCATGATATCGAATTTTGGCCTTCACTATTGTTCTCAAGTCGCAAATCGTCACTTTTTTGCGTTTCTGATTTCAAATAATTTTGCTTCATCATAGAGGAAGCTTTGTTTTCATGAAAATTTTTTTTTCGAGATTTTCATGTCAGTACACTCAGAATGGGCCAAAATATCGAGAAAAGTGATTTAGAAAAAATGTCTGTATGTGTGTGTGTGTGTGTGTATGTTACACGATCGAAAAATGTAAACCTTTATAACTCGGGAATGCCTTGACATATCAAGCTAAAATTTGGACCATAGATAGAGGGATGAAGCCTCATCCTTCATACAGATTTTTGTTAAAATCCACTTCATCGTTAAATTATTACGCGTTTTTTAATTTTTTGAAAAATGTCTGTTTACGCGATAACTCTTTCAATTTTCGAGGTATTGATCTTAAAATTGGTATGAATGTGAGCTTTCATACGCCGGTGATCGCTATTGAATTTGGTTAAGATCGGTTGAACCGTTAAAATTTTATGATGTTTTGAATTTTTCAAAAAATTGACATTATCGCTCTATTGTAACGATTGTTATGTGTTGCTTTAGCCGTTTATGAAGGATATGTGGTATAGGTGCTTCGGCGAATGACGGCTTATGACTTTTTTTCCTTTTTTTTGGGTTTAACGTTTCGCCCTGATCAGGGCCTCTTCAGAAACCATTTATTGTTGTTATATTCGATGAGTTTGTGACCTCATACTTGTTTATGTCTCACATTTGTATATTTGCTGTTTGACAAATAGATCTTTTCCAGTGCTTTGTGATTGGTGACCGGGCTCCCCGGTCTTATAGGTTAAGCCTGTCTGTGTTGTATGTTCTTAAAAGTTTAACACTATGGCTTCTTTTTTTTTTTACATTGCACTCGTATTTATTTTTATTAAAAAAAAAAAAAAAAAAAAATAAATAAATACGAGTGCAATGTAAAAAAAAAAGAAGCCATAGTGTTAAACTTTTAAGAACATACAACACAGACAGGCTTAACCTATAAGACCGGGGAGCCCGGTCACCAATCACAAAGCACTGGAAAAGATCTATTTGTCAAACAGCAAATATACAAATGTGAGACATAAACAAGTATGAGGTCACAAACTCATCGAATATAACAACAATAAATGGTTTCTGAAGAGGCCCTGATCAGGGCGAAACGTTAAACCCAAAAAAAAGGAAAAAAAGTCATAAGCCGTCATTCGCCGAAGCTCTATTGTAACTTTTGCAAAACTTAAGATAGCGAGGTCAAATTTTGTATACAAATGAAACAATATTCAGCCATTATATATGTATAATTTAGTGACAAACGGTATGAAATTTTTGATTTTATGGAATGTTGAATTATTTAAAAAAATATACATTATCACATTCACTTTCGGAAACGCTGTAATAATCAAGAAATAACGTAATAACGAAATAGAAAAAGCGTATCCACAACATGTATATTTATCTAATTAAAACAAGGATGCAAAGTAGAACCTTGCACATTGCTTCCTCATTATTTTTCGCATTTTACAAAGCTTCCTCTATGAGGAAGCCAAAAATTGAATAACATACTTCCTCAAAGAGGTAGCTTTGTAAAATGCGAAAAATAATGAGGAAGCAATGTGCAAGGTTCTACTTTTTTGTTCTTCAAGATATCGAATTTAGATCTTCACTATCGTTCTCAAGTCGAATATTCTACCCTAGAAAATGTCGATTTCATGCCTTTTTACCATAATTTTAAAAATCGTGACTTTTTTGCGTTTCTGATTTCAGAATTCACAGATTCGACTTTCGGTCGAAAAATCCAACCTAAATTTTTGTTTCTTCAAGATATCGAATTTTGGTCTTCACTATCATTCTCAAGTCGCATATTCTACCCCAGAAAATACCGTTTACATTCTTTTTACCATGATTTTAAAAAATCGTGCCTTTTTCCTTTTTGATTTCAGAATTCACAGATCCGACTTCCGGTCGAAAAATCTAACCTAAATTTTTGTTTCTTCAAGATATCGAATTTTGGTCTTCACTATCGTTCTCAAGTCGCATATTCTTCCCCAGAAAAAACCGGTTACATCCTTTTTACCATGATTTAAAAAAATCGTGACTTTTTTCCGTTTCTGATTTCAGAATTCACAGATCCGACTTTCGGTCGAAAAATCCAACCTAAATTTTTGTTTCTTCAAGATATCGAATTTTGGTCTTCACTATCATTCTCAAGTCGCATATTCTACCCCAGAAAAAAACCGGTTACATCCTTTTTACCATGATTTAAAAAAATCGTGCCTTTTTCTTTTTTGATTTCAGAATTCACAGATCCGACTTTCGGTCGAAAAATCCAACCGAAATTTTTTTTCTTCAAGATATCGAATTTTGGTCTTCACTATCATTCTCAAGTCGCATATTCAACCCCACAAAATACCGGTTACATCCTTTTTACCATGATTTAAAAAAATCGTGCCTTTTTCCTTTTTGATTTCAGAATTCACAGATCCGTCTTCCGGTCGAAAAATCCAACCTAAATTTTTGTTTCTTCAAGATATCGAATTTTGGTCTTCACTATCATTCTCAAGTCGCATATTCTACCCCAGAAAAAAAACCGGTTACATCCTTTTTACCATGATTTAAAAAAATCGTGACTTTTTTCCATTTCCGATTATAGAATTCACAGATCCGACTTCCGGTCGGAAAATCCATCCTAAATTTCCCATAGCTTTCTTTCGATGACTATTATTCGAATGAATCATCACGAGGTTGTTCCATTGTAAAATTTATAGTGATGAGTTAAAAAGTACAAAGATATACATATATCTTTAATTGATGTATCAGCAAGCTCAAAAGGGTTAAGAGGGGAAGAGAAGGCTTCAGTGGTGGATGCTTCAATCGCCGTTAACTCTACTACTGCCACACAGCTTCGAAGTAGAGAAGGGGTTGAAATATACAGATAGAAAAATACAGCCAATGTAAAGAGTAAAAAAAGTAGAGAAGAGAAAAAAAGCGAGAGAGTGAGAGAGAGAGAGAGAAGAAGATACGCTTCTCTCGACTCGGTTTTATCGTCGGGCGTTTAAATTTTATCGATGCCGTAACGCGTTAGTCGGACAACGGCGTTTATTGCCCGAAACAATCGTACGCAATGAAACGGCAATATTCAAGGGATGGAGGGGGTGGCCGCTGAAGCTCGAAGGGGTAGATAACGTCGGTGAATCTACTAGTGATTTGTCGCGAAGCCAATTCTTTCATACGTCGAATATAACGTCGCTCATAGTGAAAGTTTAATAAGTGTAGAAGAGATTGTGTATCTATATGAATATATATATATTTGTGTGTGCGAGGGAGAGATTGCACATGTAGAGGGATGAAAAGGGTTTGCAATGGGCGAAGGGGAGACTAAGGGCTCATATCTCTCCTCGTCATCTGGCCGCGAGCCTCTCGCACATCTTTTTTTTTTCCTCCTTCTTCTTCGTTTTTCATCCCCCGTAAAGCGCGTCGCAAGGATGAAGAGAAAGAAGAGCGGAAGGAGAAGGGGAAGGGGGACAAGGGATATCCTCTCGTAAATCCGGGATTGCCATAAAATTCACATCGCAGAGCGAAGTGAACGTTGGGGGAAAGGATTCTCACCATTCGGAGAGAAGTAACCGAGGCTAATATCGGGGCCACAGTTTCTTCCCTTTCCCTTTAACCCCCCCTTTTTTTACAGGAGAACCTATTATCTGGGTAGATCATCACAAGGAAGAATAAATTTCATTCAGTCCGACAATAAAACCGTGCTAATCGCCATGGTATCATCATTCGCTTATTTCCTTACGGTCAATTATCGTATCGCTTAACATATCTACACGGAAAGAAATGTTTTGGATGTGACAACTACGTTTCCAATTTGCTGTACACCGAGAGAAAAGATTTCATTGACGACAAAGAAATGCGTGGATTGATTTTTTTGTTCATTGATTTCATTTTGCATTTGAATTTCAAAGAGAACATTTCATTGCCTGTAAATAAAGAGTTACTTACAGTGAGAGAAAAAGCTTCATTGCCCATGCAGAAATTTCGGCAGGGTTCCAGCTGGATCCTGCCTGGTATTCCCATCTTTCTGTCGGATTCCAGTCGGTCATCGGATCGGATTCCAGACATGGGATGTAGTAACGCGCGGAAACTGGATTCCGATCGGGATCTCGAACGGGGATCCGATCCGATGGCTGACTGGATTCCAGCCGTTAGATGGACATACTAGGCTGGATCCACCTGGATCCTTGTCGAAAGATGGGAATACCAAGCTGATTCCAGCTGCATCACTGACGAAATTTCTGCATGGGGCTGGTTGGAATTAATGTACATAAATGAATGTATAAATTACATAAGAATCTGTAACTTTATTCTAAATTCCAATAATAACAAAAACTGTAATGAAATGTGCAATAAGAACAGCTTGAACAAAAGATCCCTGTTTCTGTGTTGGACGACGACCATCCCAGTCGTGAAGGATTATGAAATTTATGAACTCGTGTAAGGTAAATGTCCCAGTAATCGACCATGTACCAGTAATCGACCAGTCTGTGGTAAAAGAGCGATAAATAAGACTGTGAGTGCTTTTCGACGTTTAAATAAATTAACAACACTTCCTCCGATTTATGTACAATATTATATGAAAATTTGAGGCTTGTAAAATCACAGCAGTGATAATAAGAAAATCGTAAACTTGCAGTGACCTAGCCGATTTCGTGATTTCGTCGAAATCCTTGAGATGGAGGTTAAGGTGCGTCTCGTGACATTTAGTTAAATTCTGCGATGCACGAAGACTTTGGCTGAGTAAGTTTAATTTGATATTACATATTAAGAATCTGGTATTACTAAATGAATATGATTTTATCGTAAAATTGTTGTTTGTGCAAAAAATCGCGGAGGTCGTTAACTGGTTCAGAAAAACACATAAATGTCCGGGCAATCGACCTACTGTCGATCACTAGGACAAAATTGTGGATAGAAAATTAGTGTAAATCGCGTATTGTTTTTATGAATTAGATGATAAAAAATAATGTAACAATGCATTCATCGATCGAACTGTACGAGGAGTAGTTATGGACAGGGGTATTGGGCTCTATATAAATAATTAAGCAGCAAAATAAATCATGTCGATAACTGGGCCATGCATATGTCCATGACTGGGTTATGTCATGTCATGGGTTGATTACTGGGCAAACCGTGACTTTAGTATGTCCATGACTGGGACATTTGCACACCTCAAGTTTTATGTTAATTTTTTATTACAAGAAGATAAGGTAGACCAAAAGTTAAGCGTTCTATTTGTTGACAAGATTATACTGATTCTTTATAACCTACAATGACAGTTATTGACGTCTTAATCTGTGACTTTTCTTAACGTGTCGATTACTAGGACATATAATGGTCGATTACTGGACCAACTATAACTTTAGTATGTCGATGACTGGTACATTTGCACTTCTGAAGCTTTAGAATAAGTTTTCTCTACAATAAGATAAGTTACGAACATTTTTGAGGTTGTTATTTTTTCATACCACTATTCTGATTCATTATTACCTAGAATGACCATTTTTTGTATCTTAATGTGAAAGTTACGTTTTTATAAAGTCGGGCAATTTGGTTAACGTGTCGATCACTGGGACGTTTACGTTACCTCTATTTGATATGTTTTCTACAAGTCCGCACTACACCAAACTTATATAAACGCGTTTGAAAATTTGACAATTTGTAATATTTATCGGATAGATTGCATTTTTTAAAGTAAATAATAAGTGAAGTGTGCGCGATACAACGATGACTTTCTTACTTTCGTCCTGACTCATTTTCAGTGATAGTTTTACTATTTCTTGTTTAATAAAATTTATGGGACACGTTAGTTGATAATTTTAACGAAGTTCCCACATGTTCATTTTGTCAGACGCGGTCGGTTAGGTCAAATAATTCCCTTCAATTTCCATAAAGATCCCTTCTCTTTCATTTTGTATGACGGGTATTGCAATCACACGAGAAAAGGAAAAAAAATCGAATGCATATTGTACAACATTTTACCGCGTTAAGTGTAAAATAAAATTAGTTTCGCGCAAATCGTTTAGTAACGAGAAGACGATCCGGAATCTATTCAGAATCCAAGTCGGGTCCATCTTAGGGGTCACCCCTAACAAATTCCGATGCACGGTAATACTGCTTGTCGTTCAGAACTGGGACACGATCTGGAATCCATTCCGATTTCAGATGGGACGTCCCTTTTAGAGTAACCCTGTCAAATTCTGATCCATGATAAACTGTCATTCAGTGAGAAAATGGAAATCCATTTGGAATCTGTTCGGATTGCAAGTTGGATAACCCGTTTAAGGAAACCCGAGCCAATCCCGACCAGGATCGAGTCTCAAACTGCATGGGACGCCCAGACTGATTTCTACATGGGTGATTCACGGAAATCTTTGCCAATAAAATGAAATACTTGAATTTCAATACTATCTTTTCTTTGAATGATCTCCAACTCAATGAAAAGTAGTGACATTGTTTCGAAGAATCATTTCTTTAAACCAATGAACCTTTTTCATTGACTTCAAAGATATAGTCTCTGATTCAATGAAACCTTCTTCTTACCAGCCCAAAATTTCGAAACCTACACGGGAAGAAATGTTTGGTTGTGGCAACAACGTTTTCGATTTGCTGTACACGATGTCTAAAAAATTAGTTGCCTCAACCATATCGAATAGTAACCTCAACTATTCACGATTAGTTCTCGCGAGATTAAGTTAGGTTAACTAATCCAATCGTTGGGACTACCACTCGAATAGTTGGGACTACCATTCGAATCGCCGGTATTATCATTCGAATCGTCGGTATTATCATTCGAATCGTCGGTGTTACCATTCGAATCGTTGGTATTACCATTTGAATTGTAAGATAAATAGAATAATCGATTGGTTGTGTCAACTCATTTCTTGGTTATGGCCACTAATCTTTTTTTTCCGTGTATTTTTTCCTGAAGTACGCGGCAGATAAAGCTCAAATTTTGTGAGTATGTAAGGAAGTACGGCAGAAATAGGCTAAGCTTCTGGCTTCTCGAAACTCGAAGCCGTTCGTTCGAGAGAACCGGAAAGCAAAAAAGTAAGGTTAGGTGTGAGAATGAATTTATTTAATTTTTGGTTGAAATTACGAATTTCAATGAAAAAATTACTGAAGAAATGGTGTAATTTTTTTTTCCATACTGACCCACAGCAAAATCCTGGTATCACTGACCATTATTTACCTTCAACTATCAATCATCATACCACGTGCCTATTTTCGTATTTCTGAATGAGGAAAATGCCTCGGAGAATTTTTCGCAGAAAATGATGACATTATTCGATGTTACGACGACTGCGCAATAAGCCCGTCCCTCCTATTTCCTTATGCATGGGCAAAAGTTTGCTGAGATCGTTGCAAGATACAAGTACTTACTCTCCGGCGCGTCTCGCGGCGGAGAGTCACGTTGCGATTCCGGTCACGGAGTCTCCCACAACGCATCGAGGTCGTCCCGGTGCGCCGGATGCTAGCAGCACCCAGTGCCGCCGGGACCGACGTTTCTCTGCCTCGTTTCCCCTCTCCACACGTTCTCCTCTCGTCCCACCCAATCGCAGTTCCACCGACTCTCTAGTAATGCTACTGCACCTCGTGTATACACACACACACATTTATAAACACACACACACACACTGTTAAAAAAATACGGCAAGTTTTTATGCATAACCTCGTAATCGAATTTTAATATATGTATTATTGTAAAACTCATGTACTTTTCCAGTAAAATGAAAGCAAATTATTAAAATTCAAGTACTTTTACTGTTAAATTTAAAGTCAATTATTGAATGTGCTATACATTAATTTTACACAGAGTTGTAAATGCCTAATACTTATGGAAATAACGATGATGATACGATCAGCTCTATAATTATGATTTTATAATAATAACATGTAGCGATTGTAATACGATGATTAAACTTTGGAATGGCTGCAAAAATTATTATTTTTCAATAAAAATTCGCGGTAATCCTTTTGAAAAAATGGAAAACAATAAGTAATCCATTACTTATTTCTTCCATTTTTTCCACTATTTCTTGCAATATTAAAGCGAAAAAATTAGTATTTTTTCAGCTATTCAAATGTTTACACTCTATTTTATAATCACTACATATTATTATTATGAAATCATAATTACAAAACAAACTGTACTGTAAACTATATCTCATGAATTAATGGGGATTTACAACTTTGATTTTACATTCCACTTGTTTCTTAAATTTTATATACTAGTTTATGCATAAAACCTTTTAGTACAAATAAATTAAATTTCAAATAAATTTTTTTAAGTGCACGTATAAAAATACACACACACACACACTGTTAAAAAAGACGGCAAGTTTTTATGTATACACTGGTAATTGAATTTTAATATATGTATTATTGTAAAATTCATGCATTTTTCCAGTATAAAAGCAAATTATTAAAATTCAAGTATTTTTGCTGTAAAATTAAAGGAAATTATTGAATGTGCTGTACTATACATTAATTTTACATTACACTTGAATATTAAATTTAATATACTAGTTTATGCATAAAAAATTCCAGTATAAGTGCATTGAATTTCAAATACATTTTTTTTTACAGTGCACCTATAAAAATACACACATACACACACGCACTGTTAAAAAAGACGACACGTTTTTATGCTTAAACTCGTAATCGAAATTTAATATACAATTATGGTATAAAATTCAAGTACTTCTACTGTAAAATACAAGTACTTTTATTGTAAAATTAAAGTAAATTATTGAATGCGCTGTAACATACATTAATTTTATATTACACGTGTATATTACATTTAATATACTAGTTTGTACATAAAAACTTCCAGTACAAGTACATTCCGTACCAAGTGGGCTATTCATTTGCCCTCGCGTCAATTTTTCAGTAGTTCGTAACCATAATAATGCATTATTATTCCATTATTGGAAATTCTGTGAAATTTTGAGAAAAATAAAAAAAAAATATTATTACTTTATTTTGTAAAAAAATGGCGGAAATTTTTTTTGCGCTTTTATAGAAAAATGGCATTCAAAAATGTAAATTTTATACATGAACAAATTTTTTGTACGATCGGTTATTTTGAATATACAGCGAATTAAAAAAAATGAAATAAAAAATTAAATATTAAATTTTGGGTGAACCATAGGTGCTAAAATTTTGAAATAATTTGTGCATGTTCGTGATACCCTAAACAACTTTTGAAAAAATTATTAACACTTTTTGCGAAGATGCTAAATTTTCGTGGCCCACTTGGTATGAAATGATCCATATAAACACACATATAACACATACACGGTCTTATAAACACACAGAAAAGAGGCAGAGTCCAGGGAGGGTACACGAGGATCGTGTCGGTGGGTACAGTCGTCTTCCTGATTTATACACTGCCACCGGCAGTCGCGAGAACCCCGCACAGAGCGCGGATATAGTGCCTCCATTGTTTATCCGAATCCCGGAGCAAAAGGGAAAAGAGGGTCCCTCAACATCGTCCTGGCACCCTCTCGACTCTCCTCTTCACCAATAGAGTTCCAGAGAGTCTATAAGCTGAGAAATCTTTGAAAGACGAACACTGAGAAAAAAAAAGATTTCATTGATTCCAAAGAAATTGAGGGGATTTAATTTTTTTTTTTCATTGACTTTAAGGAAATGTTTCTTTGCTTTCAAAGGAAGGGTTTGATTGATTTAAAAAAAATGGTACCTTGATTCAAGGAAAATTTTCATTAATTCAATGTCACTTCATTTAATTGAATTTCTAATCATTCAATGAAAATATAATATCAGCTCTAGTATATTATTTCATTCATTTCAAAGAAATGTTTAGCGAAACTATAAAAAATGTGAACGTATTAATTTTAGCAACTGGATTTTGATAGAATTTTAATGATTTATTTAATTTCTGGATTAATGGTTAAGGGCCTTCAATTTTTTCAAAAATTTTCCCACTAATTTTTATTTATTTATATAACAGAAAAATAATTTTTTTTTGCCAATAGGATAAAATTTTTTAAATCTGTTACTTTATATGGAAATTAAAGTTTGTAGTTTTACTTTGCAGAAATTCTCACATGTAATACCACAAGAGCTTTGAAATTATCGGATATTTCCTGACAGGTTCGTTGCAAACAAATGAACGAGTCAAGTTTTCCAGGTTAAAAAATCACGAGCGCGTAGCGCGAGTGATTTTTCTGGAAAACTTGACGAGTTTATTTGTTTGCAGGGCACCTGGAGGGAAATATCAGATTAATTTCGAAGCTCGAGTGGTATTCGGGGGATTATTTTTTCTATTCAAATTGCGACAAATGGTATTGCACCATGAGACAAAAATTATCATTCCGACAAGGAAATTTCATAATCAGAACAAAAACCTTTTAATTCATGTTTAAAGGATTGCAGTTAAATACACAATTGTTGTAGACATTTGTATATTGATTCCAGACTGAGGTTTTCGATTTAATCGTATTAACAGGGACATTTCCCTTTACTTTTTCATCAATAGTTTGCAAGGATACAACTCCAAACCTACTCATATCAAATACAAATCCTTTGACTGCCACAATAAAATTCAATCTGTCAGTTTGACAGATGGTTGACGCGGCTAAATGATTTTTTGTTTTATATATATAACCAACACGCAAAATTATCAAAAAATTATCAGTATAATACTGTGTAGCTTGCCCCACGTGACGTCGAATGGTGCAATTCCATTGGTCGAAATTTGGATGGGAAAAATAATCAGACTAATTTTATATTTTTTATTTAAAAGTCAAATGTACAGAAAAGTAAGAAAAATTTTTCAAATGGATAGAAATTTTTTAGAAACTATGCAAGTCCTAATCCCACACTTTGCCCTTATTTTTAATTTTTTTAAAAACTGTACAATCGTTCAAAAATTTAGTAGAGCCTACCAAATATTATATAATCTTTTTCCAGATGATCTTCATGTGGAAACCAAAAATATAATGCAAATTTCTCTACTAATTACATCTCAGATAAATACGTAACAATAATATTCAATTGTCTTGGATTTTCTTGTAATCTAATCAAGACTTCGTGAAAAAAAATAGTATTTTTAACGTATTCACAAAAAAATGATAAATTTACTTATTTTTTGAAGTATTGCTCTTTCAGCTAGCATAAAATTATGGCAGTTAAGTGGCTAACGGGTGAACCAACAAGTGGTCATTAAAGCGAAAGATAAAAAAGAGAACAACAATAGAATGATTGAATAACAAGGTAGTCGGCAGCTCGTGCGAATAACCTAACGGAACCGAGCGTGGAAAGAGCGCAGTATGTTCCTTATTTAAGCAGCCCAGAGGCTTTTCCTTAGATCCACAATTCGACCCTAATTGCAACTTCATAGTGCAACTATCCTAGTCGAGGAAGCAAAAATATTCTAGCGAAACGAGATTCCTCAATAATCGCGATGACTACTTCCTAGTCGACGTGAAACGAGAAAATCAATCGTCCAATTACCGAAACGAGCGGTAATTCAAAGACGATTGGAGGCCTGCGGCGAAATGGCCAACGGTCCGACTCAAACGTGAGACGAATTCGTTGATATAACTCGAAGGAGCGCCACGTCGACGTCTTTGCTTTTTTTTTTTTTTTGCTTCCTCGTATAGAGAAACACTGTTAATAATATTTAATATTAAATTCCATTGGAGGCAAAAAATCAATCTTTTACATACCCGCGTAGAAAAAAAGAATCTTGTGAAGAATCTTTTAAAGAATCTTAAAAAAAGTCTTGAAAGAATCTTTAAAGGAATCTTGAAAAGAATTCATTCCAGGATTCTTTTCAAGATTCTTTCTATCCGAAAGCGTTCTGAGAATCTTTCAAAGAATCTTCGAAAGAATCTTGAAAAGCGTCTTTTAGAAAATCGTGAAAATATTCCGTCCATTAAACAGAAAAATCGTTGAAAGAATCTTAATGAAAATTTTCAGAGGAATCGAGCGAAAACTGTGGTTGCTTTTTCTTGTTGTCGAGACAGTACATTTCGATACGTCAACGAAGGGTAAACCCCTCGTGTATAGTCGAACTCAGGACAGCTTTGCAGTCTTATATACGTTCAGGCTTCAAGTCACTTGCGAGAAACGCTTCGACCGCTCGCCATCTAGCGGAGTATTGAATATCAGTGTTTCGTACGATGCCACTAGATGGCGAGCGGTCGAAGCGTTTCTCGCAAGTGACTCCCCGCGTAGAAAAAAAGAATCTTGTGAAGAATCTTTTAAAGAATCTTAAAAAAAGTCTTGAAAGAATCTTTACAGGAATCTTGAAAAGAATCACGCATAGGAGCCGGAGCAAGATTCTTTCCAGGATTCTTTTAAAGATTCTTTCCATCCGAAAGCGTTCTGAGAATCTTTGAAAGAATCTTAATGAAATTCTTCAGAGGAATCGAGCGAAACCTGTTGATGCTTTCCAGGATTCTTTTCAAGATTCTTTCCATCCGAAAGCGTTCTGAGAATCTTTTAAACAATCTTCGAAAGAATCTTGAAAAGCGTCTTTAAGAGAATCGTGAAAAGATTCCGTCCATTAAACAGAAAAATCGTTGAAAGAATCTTAATGAAAATTTTCAGAGGAATTGAGCGAAAACTGTGGTTGCTTTTTCTTGTTGTCGAGACAGTACATTTCGATACGTCAACGAAGGGTAAACCCCTCGTGTATAGTCGAACTCAGGACAGCTTTGCAGTCTTATATACGTTCAGGCTTCAAGTCACTTGCGAGAAACGCTTCGACCGCTCGCCATCTAGCGGAATATTGTCCACCAGTGTTTCGTATGATGCCACTAGGTGGCGAACGGACGGAGCGTTTCTCGCAAGTGGTTTGAAGCCTCAGCGTATATATAAGACTGGAAAGCTTTTCTGAGTTCGACTACGCACGAGGGGTTTACCCTTCGTTGACATACCGAAATATACTGTCTCAACACCAAGTGAAAGCCACAACAGGTTTTGCTCGATTCCTCTGAAGAATTTCATTATGATTCTTTCAACGATTTTTCTGTTTAATGGACGGAATCATTTCACGATTCTCTAAAATCTTGCTCCGGATCCTATACGTGATTCTATTCAAGATTCCTTTAAAGATTCTTTCAAGACTTTTTTTAAGATTCTTTAAAAGATTCTTCACAAGATTCTTTTTTTTCTACGCGGGTAAACTAGTATATTATATTTAATATTTAATGTAAAAATTTATAATTCTTCCAACCCTCGTGTATTTAATTCAGCTAATGTAAATTCGCAAATAGTTTTTAAAATAGTAATATAAAAACTTTGCTGACATGAATTATTTTTTAGAATTGTCCAAAATTTCGAGAAAAGTGGCCTGGAAAAAAATGTCTGTCCAGCAGCAGCTCGTATTTGATTGTTGCAATTTTCGACAAAAAGTATGCAAAAATTTTGATTTTATAGTTTTTTTAAATTAAAAAAAATTGCCTGGTTGCTTTAACTTTTATAAAATTTACAATATTTTCTTGCATATTGATAATGTAATAAACTTAGTGGTGTTTGAAACTAAATGTGATCGAAAAAAAAAAAACGTTCCGGATTTTATGGAGTTCTAAATTCAATGTCCTATTGTAATATGAAATTAATATTCTTTTGCAGTAAAATTGGAGTAAATTATTAAAATTAATATTCTTTGACAGTACAATTGGAGCAAATTATTAAAATTACAGTTCTTTTGCAGTAAAATTGGAGTAAATTATTTAAATTAAAGTTCTTTTGCAGTAAAATTGGAGTAAATTATTTAAATTAAAGTTCTTTAGCAGTAAAATTGGAGTAAATCATTAACATTAAAGTTCTTTTGCAGTAAAATTGGAGTAAATTATTGAAATCCCTATACCATACATTAATTATGTATCGTCCATGTATATTAAATTCAGTATATCAATTTATGCATAAAAAATTCCAGTACTTATACATTAAATTTCAAGTAGATTTTTTAAATAATATTCACCGTTAGAAAAGACTGCAATTTTTTATGCATAATCTCATAATCGAAATTTGACATACAATGGTGGTAAAAAATTCATGTACTTTTCCATTAAAATTAAAGCAAATTATTAAAATTCAAGTGCTTCTACTCTAAAATTTTTTTAAATCATTTAAAGTGCTGTACCATATATTAATTTTAAATTACACTCGTATATCAAATTTAATATACCAATTTATGCATAAAAACTCCAGTAAAAGTACTTTAAATTTCAAGTAAATTTTTTTTATTACAGTATTTAATTTAATAATTTAAAAAAATGTGTTTGCAGTTGCGAAGGGTTATTTTTCTGTGAGGAGCGACTTATGTGCGTGCATGAAGCCTGGAGATTCCCTCCAGAATGCGAGCTGGAAGAAATGGAGAAAGGGATAACCGAAAAAGCGGATTTCCGGGTGACGTCGAACAGACTCTCGTGGCGTTTTCTCGTTGAAACAAGCCAACGATCTTGAACGTCAACTCAAGGGACCTTCGGTTAAACTTCTTTTATCCAGGTGCGAGAGAAACCAACGTTGGACACCACGTGCGCGCACGGAATCTCTTATATTTCTTCATCTACCCTCCCGGCCGATTCCAATCGACCTTCGAGTGCCACCGGCGTCGTGGCATCTTTTTGCTCCGTGATACAAGCCCACCAGCTTCTCTTGCTCATCTCCCACTGGAGATAGAGACACTCCGGACAAAATGCTCTCGATCCAGTCCAGCTCGTAACGACGACACGTGTTTCTCTGCGTTTTCCTCTTCGGGCGACGAGCTTGTGAAAATAAATAAGAAATTATACGCCAAAGAAGCGTTAAGAGTGTTCATTGACAAATAAATGTATCGAGACAATTTATCATCTCAAACGTAAACATTTTTTTGCTTGGTTACATTTTTATCCAATGTGTTTTAATTTTCAACAATAAAGCGGTTTTGTAAAATTTAAATTGAAAAAGAATTGAAAAATTAAAAAATTTGGAACTGATTTTTCCTGCCAAACAAGGAATTGCAATTTATTGATTTTTATTTTAATTAAATTTCGAATTTATTCTTAAGTGTACTGCCCTAATTTTTAATACTATAAGTTTACTATTTTTAAAAGATTGTTGAAAATTGTATTTTTTATATTTTACTAGAGCCTGTTTATTTATATTAATTGAAAAAATTATTTTCATAATGAATTTATAACGTCACATTTTAAGAAAAAAAAACTACACTGTTTCAGAAATTATGAAAAAATTTTCTCTGGCCCCGAAAAAAAATATATGAAGCATTTTAAAAGTCCATAAATTTCCAATATCTCATTTGCAATAGTCACATACTTTTGCTGTATTGCAAAAAAAATCATTCATTCGAGATTCAAAAAAATATACATCATCAAAATCACGTGTAGTTGGCATATTTTTTTTTCTAAATAATGTGTTTATTTTCAATTTACGTAAATTAAAAAAAAATACAAGACTCGAGAGTAAATTAAAAAGATTATTATCACAAAAAAATTCAAACGTCACTAATTTCAAGAAAAAAATGCTACATATTTTCAGAAACTTTCAGAAATTTTCGTCTGGCCTCAAAAAAATTCGAAGCATTTTAAACCCCCCAAAATTCCCAATATTTCATTAGCAATAGTCACATACTTTTACCGTACAGCAAAAAAAAATCATTCATTTAAGATTCAAAAAAATATACATCTCTACATCTATACGTTTGCCATATTTTTTTCCCTCATAAATAATCTCAATTTTCAATTTACAGAAATTCTAAAAAAAATACAAGACTCGAGAGTTATTAAAAAAAATTATTTTCATAAAAAGCTTCGAACGTCCCTAATTTAAAAAAAAGCTGCATACTTTCAGAAACTTTCAGAAATTTTTCTCTGGTCTCAAAAAAATATGAAGCATTTTAAACCCCCAAAATTCTCAATATTTCATTAGGAATAGTTACATACTTTTGCCGTACAGCAAAAAAAAAAAATCATTTATTTCAGATTCAAAAAAATATACATCTCTACATCTATACATTTGCCATATTTTTTTTTCCCTCATAAATAATCTCAATTTTCATTTTAAATAAATTCTAAAAAAATACAAAACTCGAGAGTTATTTTAAAAAATTATTTTCATAAAAAAATTCTAACGTCACTAATTTAAAAAAAAAGCTACATACTTTCAAAAACTTTAAGAAATTTTTCTGTGGCCTCAAAAAATTTTTTTAAATAATAAAATTTGGGGGCATTTTAAACCCCCCAAAATTCTCAATATCTCATTTGCAATATTCACATACTTTTTCCGTAGAGCAAAAGAAAAAAAGTAAATAATCACATGTTTATTTCAAATTCCCATAAATTCTAAAACAACACGTTAAAAGTATTTTCTTTAATTGTAAATCTATCCAAACTGCTTGCAAAAAAAAAAAAAAAAAAGGAAAAGCATCGTCGTATATTTACCTAATAAATACGTGTACCGCCGATGGCAACTGCGGTAGACATTTCGATATAATAAAGCGATAAAGGAAAGACGAGACAATCGTGTAGTTCCATTATTTCCTCGTAGTCGGGTATTCCCCACGATATTCGATATAAAATAGAGTTGGACGCTTTCGCCGGTTCTTTCTCCCTCCTAGCCCACCCCTTTTTTCCCTCCCTCTTCCTCCACACCCCTTAGGCGGATATCTTCGCATCGAATTCCCGTCGTCTCGTTCATCCCGCATGCTGTCCGTTGCTCTTCGGTGTACCAGAAGCTGCTGCAGCATCCTCACCGCCAGCATCGCGGAACGAGAGTACCAAAACTTTTCTCTACTTTCTCTCTCGTCTTTCGCTCGGTTTTCCCGCGCCCTTTTTCTTTCCTCGTTTGTAAGGACGTAAGTGTGTATAGTTAGTTGGTTGGCTCGTCCATGGACCAACGATCACGAGAGCTAATACTTTTCCAGAGGGTCCAGCGGGTGGTTAAGTTCTCGGGGAACAAACTGTACACACAGGGAGAAAAGATGGAGAGAAGAGAGAGAGAGAGAGAAAAAGCGAAGAGTGTGGACTAAAAGCGGCGAAGAAGCCACGACGACATTTATCCAAGCTACGATTGGCCGAATAGTAAGATGAAAAATAAAAGTCCCCGAAGCTTATACTTCTTGCCTTGAAACTCCTTCGCTCATTTCCTCTCTTTCTCTCTTTTTCTCTTTTTCTCTTTCGTCGTCTTGTTGCTTTTATGGTCGTTTTCTTCTGTACAACTGTAAAGGAGAGTAAACTGATGTTGCTGTGTAGCTCAAAGATTTCTCTCTCTCTCTCTTGGTTTCTCTTCCCCTCATGGTATCATCCCCCTTACCGCACTTTCCAGGATGCCCAACACCGCGAGCTCAAACTTTTCGGATGCGAAACACGCCGAGTAACGATCGTAGCTCCAACTACTTTCGAGAGGTTGTGCTGCTGCTTTGCTTCGATGCTTTTTCTCTCTCTCTCTCTCTCTCTCTTAGTCCGTTTTCTATATACTGTGCTGCTGGTACCGGTATACCTTAAAAAGCGAGCGACTCTGAGAGATTGTGATAGGAGAGGCTGATACTGAGTTTATGGTTTCTCCATTTCTTCCTCCACATCCTTATCCCCAGCATTAACTATGGATTATACAGACGTTAACGTGATAATCAATACGATTAAGGAGGTTGGAGCGCTCCACACTAGTCAAATCAGTGCTAAATTTTTAAAAGCGTTTCTACAATTTCAGATGGTTTAATAATCTGTTCCAAGGTGTTGATCACATAGCAGCATATTAGTTCTTGATATTTAAATACATTCACAGCTGTGATATCAACAGTAAATCGATCGATATCTGCAAATTTCCGATGTTATGTTTTTTCATCCAGTTTTTTAAAAGGGTAAACCGTAATATCAGTACGATTATGACGACCAATAGCTCATTTTGTTTACTAAAAGATATTCTATCGATTGGCCGTCTATTTTTTAAAATCGTATCAGTAGTTCAAAAGATATAACCGTTTGTTTATCCTAACTTAACCTAACATTAAGTATACAAATGGCTGTAACTTTTGAACGCCTGATACTATAGAAAATCTGGACGGTCAATCGATTAAGGATCTTCCACTGATCAAAATGAGCTATGTTTCGTCATAATCGGACTGATATTACGGTTTACCCCTTTTACTAAACTGGATGAAAAAACATGACATCGGAAATTTGGAGATATTGATCGATTTACTGTTCATATAACAGCTGTGAATGTATTTGAATATCAAGAAGTAATGAAACTTCTGTAACAAGAACTTTTGAAAATTTCACTTTTTCTAAATTGACTTTTTCAAAACTCTCATTTTTCCACCATCTTGAATTTAAAAATACTTCCATATGTAATTCAGTAAAATTATTCTTATCAACAGGAAAGAGTCTTAGTCTTTAGACTTAAGTACTTACGTACTATTTTTTTTTTTGCGATGCGAAATAGATTTTTGAAAAAGTAAATTTTTCAAAACTCTCATTTTTCCATCATCTTCAATTTAAAAATACTTCAGTATGTAATTCAGTAAAATTATTCTTATCAACAGGAAAGAGTTTTAGTCTCTAGACTTAAGTACTTACGTACTATTTTTTTTTTTGCGATGCGAAATAGATTTTTGAAAAAGTAAATTTTTCAAAACTCTCATTTTTCCACCATCTTCAATTTAAAAATACTTCCGTATGTAATTCAGTAAAATTATTCTTATCAACAGGAAAGAGTCTTAGTCTCTAGACTTAAGTACTTACGTACTATTTTTTTTTTTGCGATGCGAAAAAGATTTTTGAAAAAGTAAATTTTTCAAAACTCTCATTTTTCCACCATCTTCAATTGCAAAATTCTTCAGTGTGTAATTCAGTAAAATTAGTCTTATCAACAGGAAAGAGTCTTAGTCTCTAGACTTAAGTACTTACATACTATTTTTTTTTTTGTGATGCGAAAAAGATTTTTGAAAAAGTAAATTTTTCAAAACTCATTTTTCCACCATCTTCAATTAAAAAATTCTTCAGTATGTAATTCAGTAAAATTATTCTTATCAACAGGAAAGAGTCTTAGTCTCTAGACTTAAGTACTTACGTACTATTTGTTTTTTTTGCGGTGCGAAAAAGATTTTTGAAAAAGTAAATTTTTCAAAACTCTCATTTTTCCACCATCTTCAATTTAAAAATTCTCCAGTATGTAATTCAGTAAAATTATTCTTATCAACAGGAAAGAATCTTAGCCTCTAGACTTAAGTACTTACGTACTATTTATTTTTGCGATGCGAAAGAGATTTTTGGAAAAGTAAATTTTTCAAAACTCTCATTTTCCCACTATCTTCAATTAGAAAATTCTTCAGTATGTAATTCAGTAAAATTATTCTTATCAACAGGAAAGATTCTTAGTCTCTAGACTTAAGTACTTACGTACTATTTTTTTTTTTTGCGATGCGAAAAAGATTTTTGAAAAAGTACATTTTTCAAAACTCTTTTTTCCACCATCTTCAATTTAAAAATTCTTCAGTATGTAATTCAGTAAAACTATTCTTATCTATAGGAAAGATTCTTAGTCTCTAGACTTAAGTACTTATGTACTATTTTTTTTTTGCCATGCGAAAAAGATTTTTCAAAAAGTAAATTTTTCAAAAATCTTCAGTATCTACTTCAGTAAAATAATTCTTATCAATGGAAAAGAGGCTTGGCCTCTAGACTCAAGTACTTTTTGTACCTTTTTTTTTTTTAGTGCGTAATCTTTGAGAGAGACGAGACAGAAAAGTTGGTCGTTTTGTTGAGGCTTTTCTAGAGGGAGATTCTATCGAAGTGGGGATAGATATTTCGCAGCTATGTGATGTGCGCCCGCGCGTTTTTATCGGGTCAGTGGGCCCCCCTCAATCGTGTCTATAGTCTTGTGTCGGTCTCGCTCTACCAAGCTGTCGATAGGCCACGCTGTGCTATCGCTATGAATAGAAAGAGATTCGAGTGGTATAGGCAGTAGTAGTCTCGGTTCTATGCAGCGATTCTCAACGATGCAACGATGCGACCGGCCTAACATACAGTCTTCGCCTTCTCTCGCTCTTGTTCTCTCTTTCATTAAGCTAGCTTGCCTGCCTCGCATGACCTAGCTCTTTAAAGAGCTTCGTTGTCGTTAATTGAAAGCATCTAGCACGAACGGCTAGCTCTCTTGTTGTGGTATACAAACTGGCAATATGCACGTTACGACAACAACAGTATTTCTTTCATAATTTACATTTTTCTTGCAAATCAGTTGAAATATTTAATTGTTGAATTAACAATTTTTTTTTTATTATTCTGTAGGTCGAATTAGCCGAAAATATTGCATTTTTGCGATGAAGATTACGGAAATTTGATAAATTTATTTTATGGCAACTGAGAATCATTCATTTTTAGTTAATTAAATTTATTAAATTATTAAATACAGTTATTAAATTTACTAAATAGTAAATTTAATATAAATTAAATAAATTTACTAAATAGTAAATTTAATATAAATTAAATAAATTTGCTAAATAGTACATTTAATATAAATTAAATAAATTTACTAAATAGTAAATTTAATAACTATGACGAATGCGAGAATTTTATGAATGTAGTATTTTTTTAAAAAATTTCTGTAGGTATTTAAATTGAATTAGCCAATTGCCAAAAAATATTGCATTTTTGCGATGAAGATTACAGAAATTTGATGAATTTATTTTATGGCAATCAATTGAGAATTGTTCATTTAAAGTTAATGATATTATTTTTTTAGCACCATTAACTATTTAGTAAATTTAACAACTGTGACGAATGCGAGGATTTTATGACATTAGTTTTTTTTCTTAAATTTTCTGTAGGTATATAAATTGAATTAGCCATTTGTCAAAAAATATTGCATTTTTGCGATGAAGATTACAGAAATTTGATGAATTTATTTGATGGCAATCAACTGAGAATCATTCATTTTTAGTTAATGATATAATTTTTTTAGCATCATTAACTATTTAGTAAATGCAATAACTGTGACGAATGCGAGGATTTTATGAAATCAGTATTTTTTTTTTTAATTCTGTAGGTATATAAATTGAATTAGCCAATTACCATTTTTTTTTCTTTTTTTCATTTTTGTCCTCAAGATCGCAGAAATTTGCTGAATATATCTTATGGCGATCAACTGAGAATCATTCATTTTTAGTTAGAGATTTTTTTTTAGCATAATTAATTTAGCATAATTAATTTTAGCATAATTCCATTTAACAATTTAAAGTCATGATAACTCATAACTTAGATTGGAACATTCCATACAAAGTTTACCAGCTGATTTGAAATTCGTTCAAAGAGGTTCACATATTTTTCAAAAGATGTTTACAGTCCCAAAACGATTTACAAATTATTTTAGATTTTTTTAATCTCATACTTCACTCAGAATAAAATACCGATTTTTTTTTTTCAATGTGCATCGAAAAATATTCATTGCACAAAAAAATGTTTAAACATGAAATGCAGAAGAAAAAAAAATTGGTATTTAATTGTGAGTGCACAACGATATTAAAAAAGTTTGAAATAATTTGCAGATGTTCTTTCTTCTCTAAAGAAAGTTAAAAAAAATTCTCTAAAATGTCATAAAAATTTTTCATAAAATGTATAAAAACTAATTATAGTTGATGTAATTGGAAAAATGGTTACATTTTCCAATAATTGTCACCTAAAGAATTCCCCCCCAAAGGATGATCAAACTTTAAACCCTTCCAAATAAACAAAAAAAAATAATAATCATTTTTCTAACATGATATTCCTCAATTCTTTTCCTCACTGTTATCGATTTAAGAAAGTTCGATTTTTCTGGGTTCCTTTTGAAATGAAACATATTATTTCAAGGATTTCACTACCAATTAGGAGTTAACGATTGAAAGTTATCAATTTATTAATCATTTAAAAACTTTAGTATTGTCTGAATTTTTCTTTATATTCTTTTGATAATTTTAATTTAATGTTTAATATTCTTGTGATAATATAATTTTATTTTATAATTTTATAATTTAAATTTAATTTTTTTTATATTGTTGTAATAATTTTAATTTAATTTTTTTAAATATTCTACAGCCAAACAATTTACAACGAATGTATGAATATACATAGAATTCACAATTCACGATATTAATATTGCACATAATTCTCAATAACAGCATTGTAATTTTTTCCTTCACATTTTTCACTCCCAAATAATTGCGGCGAAGCTTCTTAAAAGTTTGACGTATGAAAAAAGGAGCCTAAGGAATTCAGCGAGGATAATAAATGCAGCGATAGATGCTCGCTTGCACATAGTGTGTTATAGATCGAGTCTAGTAGATACTATAGGCAGTAGACGCGGCCCGTTGCAGATCCATTATGTAATTGTCGAGGATGTAGGGTAAATGTGCATTTGAGTCAATTGAGGCGGCTACAGTGGCGCGACTTTAAAAGTAGTGGTGAAGAGTTGCATCGTTGTGTTACGTCGTGGTTGGTTTTCGTTGCGTTGCATCGCGTGTGCCACTAGCTACATATATATTCTCTGTGTCTTTTTCTATCATTGCGTCTATCTTTTTTTTTCTATGTGACGCGATGACCACCACCGAGTGAATATACATAGTGGCCATTGGAACGTTCGAAGCGCCTGCGTCACTCAGTTTCTCCGTTTCATTCTGTCGCTTCGATTCACCGGCTCTGTCTGTGTACGCACGTGCACTTTTACTACTGACAGATCTCCATGTATACATGTATATATGTGTATATATGGGGTATTCCTGCCCAAATCAACAAGATCCCTTACAATTCACTCCATAATTTTTTATAGTATTCTATATACTCGAAAAAATAGTTTTTATTTTTTTCAGATTTTTTCTTTACTGGTACTTTTTATTTCATGAATTTTTTAAATAAAATATTAGTTTTTTTAAATATAAGTTTTTTAAATGAAACATTTTTGTATAGAATAGAAAATTATTAATAAAAATACGTTTAAAATAAAATATGATTTAAATGAACATTTTTGTATATAATAGAAAATTATTAATAAAAATACGTTTAAAATTAAATATGATTTAAACAAATATTTTTATATAAAATAGACAATTTTAAATAAAAATACGTTTAAAATAATATACGACTTCAATAAGTATTTTTATATAAAATAGACAATTTTTAATGAAAATACGTTTAAAATAAAATATGATTTAAATAAACATTTTTATATAAAATAGAAAATTTTAAATCAAAATATGATTTAAATAAACATTTTTATATAAAATAGAAAATTTTAAATCAAAATATGATTTAAATAAATATTTTTATATAAAATAGAAAATTTTAGATAAAAACACATTTAAAATAAAATATGATTTAAATAAACATTTTTATATAAAATAAAAAATATTAAATAAAAATTTTGCGGCCCAATTAAAAACTTTTTAATTGGTCAAAAAATTCTTTATAGGATATCAAGATTTTTGAGCTATGACTCAGAGTGGGCAAACGTTTGGGTGGATATTTTAAGCCATTTTTTCGAAAAAGAATAAAAGCTGTTTAAAATGGAAAAAAAATGAAACAAGATGGCAGGTCTTGGTCGATTGTTCCGTAGATATTTTATACATAACACAAAATTATTTTAGAATTTAGCTGAAGCTTTTTTTATCGATATAAAATAAATCATGTCTTAATTAATTTTCTATTTCATCAACTCATTAGTTAAGACATGATTTTTTTTATGTCGATAAAAAAAGCTTCAGCAAAATTCTAAAATAATCTTGCATTATGTATAAAATGTTTACGCAACAACCGATCATAAACTGTCATTTTATTTAATTTCTTTCCAACTTCTAACACTTATTTTTTTTTTCTTTCGAAAAAAAAAATGGCTTTAAAAATCTTTACGAACGTCATCACCATAACTTTTTAAATAAAATTTTTGCGCTCCAATTTAGAAATCTTGATATCTCATTTTTGAGAATAATTTCAAATTTCTAAATTGGAGCGCCAAAATTTTATTTAAAAAATTTATGAAAAAAAAAGTTTCAGTAAAAAAAGTCTAAAAAAAATGTAAAGTGTTCTTTCGAGCATATAGAAGAGGATAAAAAATTATGGAGCAAATTGGAAGGGTTGAATGGCTTATTCTCAAAAATTAGATATAAAAATTTCTAAATTGGAGCGCCAAAATTTTATTTAAAAAATTAATTTAAAAAAAAGTTTCAGTAAAAAAAAATCTAAAAAAAATGTAAAGTGTTCTTTCGAGCATATAGAAGAGGATAAAAAATGATGGAGCGAATTGGAAGGGTTGAATGGCTTTACTGAGTTGGACAAGAATAACCCATATATACTCATCTCGGTACGATCTACTCTTCTGGCCACGCACTCAGCTGTACGCGCGTGGGTGAACGCGCATCGTCCACTCGATGAACATTAGTTGAGTTTGCGTGTGACGAACGGTCCGGGACCTTGACGACAAGGTTGCATCGAGCCCTCCAAACAAACGAGATCGACGCTCCACTCCGTTATAGGTACTTGATGTGCTGCTAACCGCTGGAGTAGACCATTACTAGTGCAACGTCAACGATCCATGCACAGATGAGGATACTACAGATTTACGACTTTTGGTCAATGCAGTTGTCCTGCTTTTTATCCCTTATCCATTTCTATCATAATTTCTGTAGTTTTCGACGAGAGAACAAAACTGTAAAAAAATAAAATAAAATCAATATACGAAAAAAAAAGAACTGCATTGGATAATAATAATTTCAAATAATTATTGACAAATTAGGGAAAGGAATAGAATTTTTTTAAATCAAATTAATTATTCGATTTAACTGGTTTTGGATAATAATAATTTTATAGAATTAGTGACAAATTTAGGAAATGTAATAGAAATTTATTATTTTTTAATGAAATTAATTATTCGATTTAACTGGTTTTGGATAATAATAATTTTATAGAATTATCGTCAAATTAGGGAAAGTAATAGAAATTTATTATTTTTTAATCAAATTAATTATTTGATTTAATTGGTTTTGGATAATAATAATTTTATAGTATTATTGACAATTTTGGGAGAGCGATAGAAATTTATTATTTTTTTAATAGAATTAATTATTCGATTTAATTGGTTTTGGATAATAATAATTTTATATAATTATCGACGAATTAGAGAAAACAATAGAAATTTATTATTTTTTAAATCAAATTAATTATTCGATTTAATTGGTTTTGGATATTAATAATTTTATAGAATTATTGACGAATTAGGGAAAACAATAGAAATTTATTGTTTTGTATCAAATTAATTATTCGGTTTAATTGGTTTTGGATAATAATAATTTTATAGAATTATTGTCGAATTAGGGGAAAACGATAGAATTTTTTTTTTTTTTATAAAATTAATTATTGAGCTTAATTGGTATTGGATAATAATAATTTCATAGAATTATTGACAAATTAGAGAGAGCAATAGAAGCTTACTATTTTTTTATCAAATTAATTATTAGATTTCACTGATTTTGGATAATAATAATTTCTTAGAATTATTCACAAATTAGGAAAATAGAAATTTATTATTTATTCATCAAATTTATTATTGCATTTTTTTTCTAATGATTTTGAAATTAACATTTTTGAGAACGTTTCAATTATGGTTTTATAGAACTGCTTGTTTAATGATCCTGAAATTTCTTATACAGAATGTGAAATGTTTCTACTAAAATATATTCAAAACTCGCGCCTTTTATTGAAAATCATATATATGCAAAAAAAAAACAAAAAGATATTTACACTTTTCTTTTAAATTGTTCTTCAATCACAAATTTTATTCTAAATTTCCTCTGTAATTTCTGCATAAGAGACTAAAATAAAAATATTAATATTCAGCCCAGTCGGTGTCTTTATTTAAATAAAATGAGCCCTTGTAAATAAAGAAAAAAAATTGAAAATAGAACAAATATTTCCACTAATAATCCAAAAAAAAAAATTCCTCATAAAATGATTTCCTTCCTGCGTGTATTTCAACCCCTATTTAAATCAATTCTACCATTTAATATTCCCTCATTTAATATAACCCTAAATATGCAGTTACAAATCATTTTCACGTCCACGATTTTTGGGGCAATTCTGAATCGTTAATGCACTTAGAGAAATCATGGTATTCGTATATTTAATTACGTAAACCGTGTATTTAGTGATTTATGTGCATATGCACCGGATGCTGCATCAGAATTGCAGTTGGAATGAGTGGAAAATCAATTTTCGCGATTTTCGATAATTCGGTCACGCCCTCGCTGCGGTTTCATCTTTAATTTTTCAAGCTGCTGCGTGACACTAAAGGGGGGTTTAAGGGGGTTGAAGAGGGTGCCAGAGACACTCGGTTTTGTCCCAACGGTACGGCACGGGATTGATTAATGCCCACGAAAGTTTTCATTAGTAGCCGCCGAGTGGTTCGGGGTCGCGCCAGGCGTTTTCGTTCGGCTAAGGGAGAAAAATAGAGAGGGAGAGAGAGAGGGAAAAAAGAAGTTAAACCGCTTTATATTCCGGTCTCGCGGTTTGCCGAAGCTGCGGCTACGCGACGGGACACGGAAAGCGAGATGGAAAAAGAAAAAAAAAGGAAAGAGCGAAGGGATGAAATAATGCGGCAGGAGCGTTCGACCTGAGCAACGATGTCCGAAGGAGTTTTACCCCCTTAAGAGAAAGGGAAGAATCCCGTGGCTTTTCCCTCAGAGTCATTCAATAACGTAATTAAGTTTCGCGGTTTGTAAAAGAAAAACTAAGGAATATAAGATGAACCGGTGGTGGCGAGAGTAAGAGACAAGAAGGGGTGAAAATAACCCCCAGTCGGAACGACCAAAGCTCCACTCTCATCCCGCTCAACTTGTATATATCGACGACCACCGGCAGCAGCTTTTCTCCATGTAAATTGCTTCTCTCTCGCGTGCCCACTTCTCGTTCACCACTTTCCTGCGTTTTCAACCCCTCGCCACGTTTTTTTTTTTTTTTTTTTTTTTTTTTTTTTTTTTTAGTTTGCTTTATTTTTATTCTTAACCTACCGGCCGGCTCAGACCACGAGGGACCTTTGCGGAGTTTGGATACGGTCGATAGGCCCGGAAGTCGGTTGTTTCAGTCACGAATCAAGTTCCGGGGTGGTTGGACGATTTTATAAAATTTAAAAATCCTAAAACTAATGCAGATTATACCTCGGACTTGACGTTGTTTTATGGATATTTTTTTAAATAATTAATATGCATTAATATTTATTTATTTATTTATTTATTTATTTGACAGCGGACGGGACAAGCCTTTAAAAATACAATAGAATATAATGAGTGAGTCGGCCAAAGTTATATAAGTTATATAAAAACACATGTAAATATTTAGAAAAAAAAAACATAATTACAGAGAATCAATCAGTGCAATATGTTTATATTACTATAGAAAATGGATTTTGCTTCCGCATAGAGGAAGCTTTGTTTTCATTAAAAAAAATTTTTTCGAGATTTTCATGTCAGTACACTCAGAATGGGCCAAAATGTCGAGAAAAGTGATTTAGAAAAAATGTCTGTATGTGTGTGTGTGTGTATGTGTGTATGTTACACGATCGAAAAATGAAAACCTTTATAACTCGGGAATGCCTTGAGATATCAAGCTGAAATTTGGACCATAGATAGAGGGATCAAGCCTCATCGTTCATACAGATTTTTGTTAAAATCCACTTCGTCGTTAAACTATTACGCGTTTTTTAATTTTTTGAAAAATGTCTGTTTACGCGATAACTCTTTCAATTTTCGAGATATTGATCTTAAAATTGGTATGAATGTGAGCTTTCATACGCCGGTGATCGCTATTGAATTTGGTTAAGATCGGTTGAACCGTTAAAACTTTACGATGTTTTGAATTTTTCAAAAAATTGACATTATCGCTCTATTGTAACTTTTGCAAAATTTAAGATAGCGAGCTCAAATTTTGTATATAAATGAAACAATATTCAGCCATTATATATGTATAATTTAGTGACGAACGGTATGAAATTTTTGATTTTATCGAATGTTGAATTATTTTTCAAAATATACATTATCACATTCACTTTCGGAAACGCTCTAATAATCACGAAATAACGTAATAACGAAATAGAAAAAGCGATTCCACAACATGTATATTTAACTAATTAAAAAAAGGATGCAAAGTAGAACCTTGCACATTGCTTCCTCATTATTTTGCGCGTTTTACAAAGCCTCTATTTTTCCTCTATGAGGAAGCCAAAAATTGAATAACATACTTCCTCATAGAAGTAGCTTTGTAAAACGCGAAAAATAATGAGGAAGCAATGTGCAAGGTTCTACTTTGCATCCTTTTTTTTCTACGAATTTCCAGTGCGTGCAAAGAGAAATTTCAACGTTTTGTTCCTATCCGGAGATTTTTCGCAATCTCGAAAATACCTAATGGGATTTATTGGGGGTATTATTTATTAATGGGTGGTTTGATAATTTTCTAAAATTTATAAATCCTGCAAATGTAGAATTTTCCACAGACTAACTTTGTTGTATGGATATTTTTTTATAACTATTAATATTCATTTAAATTTTTATGTTGCTATAGGAAATTGATTTTTTTTTTTGCGAATTCCAAAAAGAAATCTGAAAATTTTATTCCAATTAGGGCATTTTTTGAAATTATGTAAATAACTAATGGTATATATGTAATGTAGATTTGGTTTAGACTGAATAAATAATATTTACATCAAATTAAATTATATTTAATTGAAACAAACACATTGGGCCGATTTCTCTTGATGTATGTTACATAAATTATTCAAAGCGCGGTTTACATAATTGCAGAGGTTCACCATGATTTCTATAGGCGCAATAAATATCTGCCAATTTCGTTCTTTAGATTCATAGTTTTTTTTAAATGAGTACAACGTCAAAAATAAATAAATAAAGTAAAATAAGTAACTCCGATTTTACTGTAAAAGTAAATAAATTTTTGATAAATTAAATAAATTTGTATTACGAGATTACAAAATAAATACACATGAAATGAATATAAATAAAAGCAAAATTATCGTTTTATGTCAACTTTGCTCATAGCAATATTAATAACTATTTTAATGCAAAACATTGTATTTTTTATTGGTTAGATTCTCAAACGCATTTAGGCCTTTTATTCTATCCCGAATTAAAATCCATCGTTCATCAGTGAAAATTTTTCCAATGGCTGGTATATTCATTAACATTCAGTGAAATTTGTTCTCTGGAATATTAATTCTTCCACTCTTTCCAAGTTTACTTCAATTTTATATTTCATATTTTGACATTAGAGAATAAATGGACAAAGAATGAATATAAATAAATCCACAATTATAATTTTGTGTCAACTTTGCTCAAAGCAAATATTAATAACTATTTTAAAGCAAAACATTGTCTTTTTTGTTGGTTAGATTCTCGAACGCATTTAACCCTTTTATCCTATCCCGAATTAAAATCCATCGTTCATCAGTGAAAAATTTTCCAACGGCTGGTATATTCATTAACATTCAGTGAAATTTGTTCTCTGTAAAATTGATTTTTCGACTCTTTCCAAGTTGTGCGCACAGGCTGCTGCAAACTCAAGGTCTACTACAATTTTACTGTAAAAGTAAATGAATTTTCCATTTCATATCTTGACATTAAAAAATAAATACACAAAGAATGAATATAAATAAAACCAAAATTATAATATAACATTAATAACTATTTTAATGCAAAACAGGGCATTTTTTGTTGGTTAGATTCTCGAACGCATTTAACCCTTTTATCCTATCCCGAATTAAAATCCATCGTTCATCAGTGAAAAATTTTTCCAACGGCTGGTATATTCATTAACATTCAGTGAAATTTGTTCTCTGGAAGATTAATTCTTCGATTCTCTCCAAGAGTACTTCAATTTTATATTTCATATCTTGACATTAGAGAATAATGGACAAAGAATGAATATAAATAAATCCAAAATTATAATTTTATGTCAACTTTGCTCAAAGCAAATATTAATAACTATTTTAAAGCAAAACATTGTCTTTTTTGTTGGTTAGATTCTCGAACGCATTCAGTGAAATTTGTTCTCTGGAATATTAATTCTGCGACTCTTTCCAAGTTTACTTCAATTTTATATTTCATATTTTGACATTAGAGAATAATGGAATGGAATAATTTAATGTCAACTTTGCTCAAAGCAATATTAATAACGATTTTAATGCAAAACATTGTCTTTTTTGTTGGTTAGATTCTCGAACGCATTCAGTGAAATTTGTTCTCTGGAATATTAATTCTGCGATTCTTTCCAAGTTTGCTTCAATTTTATATTTCATATTTTGACATTAGAGAATAATGGACAAAGAATGAATATAAATAAACCCAAAATTATAATTGTTGGTTAGATTCTCGAACGCATTTAACCCTTTTATCCTATCCCGAATTAAAATCCATCGTTCATCAGTGAGAAATTTTTCCAACGGCTGGTATATTCATTAACATTCAGTGAAATTTGTTCTCTGTAAAATTGATTTTTCGACTCTTTCCAAGTTGTGCGCACAGGCTGCTGCAATCTCGAGGTCCGTTGCATCCGGTGCATATGTACATAAATCATTGGGAATGCAATGTGTCATATAGCTATAGAATACGCATCAGAGACTGCACACGTACAGCTCGTTACCCGTACGATAATGAATTGTAAATAGTCGATTGAATTTCGGCTAATTCGTGCTCTCCAATAGCAGAGAGCGTGGATAGGGCGCGAAGTTACTGCTACAGCCGCTCTCGATCCGACCGTCCGACCGGTTGTAGCATTCCCTCTGACTAGCGATATCCATGTGGCACACCGGATTTTCATCGTGGTTCTCTTCATCATTGCTTTGGTAAACCCGTTTCGATGCTTTTCCTACTATGTTCTATGTTCAATGTAGAGAGAAACACGTTGGGGTTGTTGCGATGGAGACGAAGAGGAGAAGGGTTGTAGTAGTACTGAAGCGCCACCACAGAGTTCCACGTTGTCGAAGAGAGAGACGACGACGACGAGCAGCAGCAGCAGCAGCAGCAACCAAATCCGTTTGTGCAGCTGCTCGGGACGTACTTTATTGGCCGTCATATCTGTCGGTGACAGGGACGGGCTTCGAACGATTAATTATAAACAACCGCCGTAACAATGGCCATACGTAATTAAAGCCCAGGTCGTCCATATCTCTCCCTTTTCTGTCTCGCTTCATTCTCTTCCTTTTCCCCCGATGAATTTTCACCCTCACTGGGGCTTGTTGGATCAATATTGATACTCCAGTTTTCTAAAAAAATTCAAATTCTCTTGAGACATCATACGTTACACAATAACATGAGTAAAAATTTAATTTTCAATTGTGAATTTTAAATTTAATTAGGTATTATTTATTTTAGTGGGATATTTATTTTATATATCAATTTAAAATCCAATTAGGCTTTTTTATTTTAGTGGGATATTTTTTTATATATCAATTTAAAATTGCATTGGGCATTATTTATTTTAGTGGGATGTTTTTTTTATTTATCAATTTTAAATTTAATTAGGCTTTTTTTATTTTAGTGGGATATTTTTTTTATATATAAATTTAAAATTGCGTTAGGCATTATTTATTTTAGTGGGATATTTATTTTATATATCAATTTTAAATTTAATTAGGCATTTTTTTACTTTAGTGCGATATTTATTTTATTTATCAATTTAAAATTGCATTAGGCATTATTTATTTTTGTGGAATATTTTTTTATATATAAATTTAAAATTTAATTAGGTATTTTTTATTTTAGTGGAATTTTTATTTAGTTTTAGGGAATGGGTTAAATGATTTTTATTGAATATTATAATATTTGTGATTTTATACTGTTTTTTTATATATCGCATTTTTATTAAAAAACACTTTGTGTGTCACCATCTTCTTTTGTAAAAAGGATCTTCACGTTGGAATAAATAAATGAATGAATGAATAAATAAAAGTAATGGTTTTGTAGATTTGAATTAAATAAATAATTGTGGGTAATATATGCAAAAATAAATTTTCACGCTTTTGCTATTGTTGTAAATAACTTTGAGGATTTTTTTGCAATAAAAAATAATATGTTAAATTGGAAGCATATTTCATTAATATCCTTCTATAATTATTGTAGTTGCAGTTACTATTAAGCAACAATTATTTATTTTTATATAAATTATTGTTTTATATAAATAACATGGGATAAATAAATTATCCCATGGACCAGAATTTACTACGTCAACTATTTCCCTAGTTACATCAAGAAACCTTAAGTATTTGTTTACATTCCTTGAATTTTGCTATAAAATATTCGCCCAGAATATAAACAATATTTTTATTTCCCCAAATAACTTTTTCAGAATATTATTCTTATTAAAAAATATAAATTAATTTTCTTTTCATCAAAATATTTAACCATATTACCAACATTTTCATCATCAAAAAAAAATTATCAAAATCCGTGTTCAATAAATAACCAAATAATAAAAAAAAATAATACGATAGTCATAAATCTGATATGCAACTTTTGTATATTTACCGACATCAACAAACCTTAAGTATTTATTTACATTCGTCGAATTTTACTATAAAATATTCGCCCATATTAACAATATTTTTTTTCCCCAAATAACTTTTTCAGAATATTATCCTTATTAAAGATATAAATTAATTTTCCTTTCACCAAAATATTTATTCATATTATTACCAACATTCTCGTCATCAAAAAAAAACTCATTAAATTTCGTGTTCAATAAATAACCAAATAATAAAAAAAGATAATACGATAGAGTTATAAATCTAATATGCAACATTTGTATATTTACTGACTTGTTTGAAATTGTGTCTGAGGCAATTCGCCCCGGTGTCATTTGTTATCAAAAGCCTCGTCGTCCATACATTCGTCTATAACTTTACCGGCCATTTCTCTAGTTTATATTCCTCCATACATTCATTTCCGTTATTTGCTCGTTTTTTTGTTGTTGTTGTTGTTGTTGTTATTACTTGAATGTGTATGGCGGCCAATCTACGTTATACCGTGGATGCGGTCAGTCGGTTATTGCATCGTGTGGTTGTGTAGGAAACGAGTAAACGTGGAATGAAATTGATTGTTGGCTGCTCTGTGTGACACTCAGAGGGAGATAGAGTTTATAGCGAAGTTATACACAAACGTTTCGCTTGCCGTTCGATTTATAGTATAGCTACGGTATATTACAACGATGGGGATTAAGGGAGAAAGCGAATGGGACGAGAGGAAGCAGAAGAGACTGGCGTGCGAGAATCGTCCCTCGTTAATGTCAAAACGCATGAGCATTCAATAAGCCAGGCCACCAAGCGTACCGCAAGAAGGTGAGCAGCCTCTGCTCTTGGATAAGTAAATCAGCCTGCACGACACTGGCTATATCTACTTACTACGAGACGGTCAATGTAGCATTCCCCTTGGGAGAGAAAATACACCGTCGCTGTGTGCGAGCTCGGAACTCACTTTCAAGAGCAGACCGGTTTTCAACAACAAGAATTATAACTACTTGACCACCAACAGTCGCTCGACTTTTTTTTAATCTCAATTTTCATCACCGAGATTTTTTGAAAAAAGACGGATCTTCCACATTGATTTCGTATTTTTCACCTTTATTTTTGTTATGAAAATAGATATTTATTAGAAAAATATATTATATATAAAAAAAAAATTATTATATATAGATATAGATAATATAATATATATAATATATTGTGTGTAATATATAGTATATTGTCTCTCTATATTATAAAAAGATCTCGCCGCCGCCGCCGCCGCTGCCGTGTCAAGAATCGAGGGTCTTACAAAAATTCAGCTCAAACCAGCGTAAGGAGGGTGGGGGGGTTTCTGACGGGGTTTCTGACGGGTTGAGGAGGTTTCTGACGGGTTGAGTGACGGGGTTTCTGACGAGGTGGGGGGGTTTCTAACGGGGTGGAGGGGTTTCTGACGGGTTGAATGACGGGGTTTCTGACGGGGTGGAGGGGGTTTCTGAGGGGTTGAGTGACGGGGTTTCTGACGGGGGGGGGGGGGGTGGTTCTGAGCGGTTAAGTGACGGAGTTTCTGATGGAGTGGGGGGGTTTCTGAGCGGTTGAGTGACGGAGTTTCTGACGGAGTGGGGGGGTTTCTGAGGGGTTGAGTGACGGGGTTTCTGACAGGGTGGGGAGGCTTCTGAGGGGTTGAGTGACGGAGGGGGGGGTTAAGTGACGGGGTTTCTGACGGCGTGGGAGGGGGGGGGGGGTTCTGAGGGGTTGAGTGACGGGGTTTCTGACGGGGTGAGGTGATTTCTGAAGGGCTGATTAGTGGGGTTTCCGACGGGGTGAGGGGGGCTTCTGGGGGGTCGAGTGACGGGATTTCTGACGGGGCGGGGGGGGGGGGGGTTCCGAGAAGTTTCTGACGGGGTTTCACATTCAAATTTCAAAAATTTTCACAAGCCCGGATTGGGGGGGAGATTGCGAGCGCGCGCAGCGCGCGAGCGACAATAACATCCTAGTATATATATATATATATATATATATATATATATATATATATATATATATATATATATATATATATATATAATTTAGTATGATCGCAAAAGTGTGCATAATTTTTTTCAAAAGTTGTTTAAAGTATCACGAACATCCATAAATTATTTCAGAATTTTAGCACCTATGGTTTGCCCAAAATTTAATAACGATTTTTTATTATGTAATTTTTTTCAATTCGCTGTATGTTCTAAATTACTGATCGTATGAAAAATTCGTTCCTATATGAAATTATATGCAAAATATTTCCAAATATATATATGGAATATATGTAATAGTTGAAGTTGACTCCAATTTAGAACGTCCATTTTTAGAAAATTCAAAATTTTATAAAATTTGAACTTTCTTGCCGATCTTCACCAAATTCAACATTTACTACAGATGAATATTAATTCGTCTTTGTAGATAATTCAAGCTAAGTTCGTCGAAGTTGATTTAAATTAGAACGATAACATCAATTTTTCAAAAACTCAAAATTTTATAAAATGCATAGATTTAGCTCTAATTCTATACCGACTGTCGTTTTACATTATTTAATTTTTAAAGGTCTATCTAGTTTCTTAGCTAAAAAATGGTGGCAGCTAAAAAGCGTACAAACTTTTTTCGAAGAATTCAAAGTCTTCTAAAATCTGCCAACATAGTTGAATTTTTTCATAATTTTCTCAAAGAAAGTTTTTGAAATACAGCGCTTTAAATTTTGTTATTTTTTCTGACCCACTTTTCTCGATACTTTACACCATATTGCGTAACCTGACATAAAAATCCGCCCAAAAAAATGTTTTCACTTAAACAAAAAGTTTTCTCTCCAAAAAAGCAAAAATCAGAGTATTCTATACACAACAAAAAAAGTTTCATATCAAATTTAACACGTACCTTTTTCTGCAATTACCATTTTTTAAAAAATCTTTACATAGAATCAATCCATAATTTTTTCCACTCAAGTATTTTTTCCCCCCCTACATTCTTATCTCTGCTCACATCGATAAATCATTTGAACAAAAAAAAAAAAAAAGAAAGAAAGTGTCAAAAATTGACAGAATTTTAATAAAAAAATAAAATAATAATAATGGCATTGTTTAATTCCTGTAAAGTCGTGGTTCATGTGGAAACTTGAAGGGTGAACTGACGTGTCCTGCAGGTTCTGCGAATAAGGGATAGAGAGAGGAACACGCACCGATGCTCAATGCACCTGCGGCTGGATATAGCCAGACGCGCGCATGTACATATGCAAATGGAACGAGGAGCCCGTGTACAACACGTTGCGATGAGGTTATATGGGGGTTCGCGAGGGCTAGTAGTGAGCTTGGCGTGTGTCCACTGAGTGTCCAGCCGCGTTTTCACCCCTCTCTATCTCTCTCGCTCTCCCTCGTAACGACTAATACCAATACACATAGACATAGGCGTTACATACGAACAAGCAGAGTAACAGAGGAAGCCTCGAACGTGTATGTGCATCGTGCAACTCGAACGATCTGACAAATTGCAACGTCATTACTGCCAATTTGTTTACACGCCACCGGATAACCGGTAACACGAGGCTGCGCCACCTCCGACGCGTGCGATATACACGGTAAATGTAATAGTGTGCAGCTGATACGAGGGATGAAGGGCCAAAGGACGTGCTACAATCTAACCGGCAGATAAGGGCCTTTTATTGCTCCGTGCAAATCTAATTTTTATGTAGAAATTGTCATTTTTGGTAATACAAAAATTAATTAAAGAAAAAGGGAAACTTTTTTAAATTAGTTTTCTCTTTTGGTGTTTTTTCTAAATTCTCTTTTTTTCTATTAATTTTCTCTTTTGGTGTATTTTCTAAATTCTCTTTTTTAAAATTAATTTTCTCTTTTGGGATATTTTCTAAATTCTCTTCGAAAAAAATTCGCGTTTTTTTCATCTTTATAATGAAAATTAAATATTATTGTCATGTTTGGTAATCAAAAAATTAATTAAAGAAAAAGGGAATCTTTTTTAATTAATTTTCTCTTTTGGTGTATTTTCTAAATTCTCTTTTTTGTATTAATTTTCTCTTTTGGGATATTTTCTAAATTCTCTTTGAAAAAAATTCGCGTTTTTTCATCTTTATAATGAAAATTAAATATTATTATATTTATTAGTTGTTATTCTACATTTATGTTGTGTGCTATAATTATGGCAAAAAATTATTTTTGTCATTACCGTTATGGTAATTTGTCCGTGACCATGAAGGGCCAAAGGGCGTGCTGCAATCTAGCCGGCAGATAAGGGCCTTTTATTACTCCATGCAAATCTAATTTTTATTTAGAAAGGGTAATTTTAGGTAATCAAATAATTAATTAAAGAAAAAGGGAACCTTTTTTGTATTAATTTTGTCTTTTGGTCTAATTCTCATTTTTACATAATTATGATGAAAATGGAATATTTTCTTCAATATTCTACATTTGTATATCCAATTTTTATACACAAAATAGTAACAGAATAATTAATTAAAGAAAAAGGGAAGTTTTTTGTATTAATGTTCTTTTTGATTCAATTCTCGTTTTTACATAATTATGATGAAAATGGAATATTTTCTTGAATATTCTATATTTATGTATCCAATTTTTATTCACAAAATAGTAACAGAATAATTAATTAAAGAAAAGGGATTTTATTGTATTAATTTTCTTTTTGGTCCAATTTTCGTTTTTACATAATTATGATGAAAATGGAATATTTTCATCAATATTCTACACTTATGTATCCAATTTCTATTCACAAAATAGTAACAGAATAATTAATTAAAGAAAAGGGATTTTATTGTATTAATTTTCTTTTTGATTCAATTCTTGTTTTTACATAATTATGATGGAAATGTAATATTCTCTTAAATATTCCACATTTATGTTGTTCGCTATAATTATTGCAAGAAAATTATTTTTGCAGAGAAGAACCTTTTATTGCTTCATACAACCTAATTTTTATTTACAAAATGGTTATATTATTATAAATTGTATTACGAAAATTAATATATTTTTGTTGTAAGTTTTTATACATAAACTGGTATATTAAATTTAGTATACAAGAGTCATGTAAAATTAATAGGCGTCATATTCAACACGATAAAAAAGTCATATTTAATACAAGAGTACCGTAATATTACTCAATAATTATCGAGGCAATAATTAAAAGTCATAGTAATATGACTTTTTTATCGTGTTGAATATGCCGCTATTACATTTCATATTACATTTTATATATTATCCGTATATTACATTTGATGCACTGGTTTATGCATAAACGCTTCCGATAAATGTATATTAACTTTTTCTCCTTTCAATCACTTTCTCCTTTCGTATCTTTATCGCCATTAGTTTTTAATACCCTATGAAAAAAATATTCGTTATTACATCTTTACGATAAAAATATGATATTTACGATTTTCACCATAATTACTGCAAAAAAAAAAATAGCCTCTACTTCTGCTTAACCTTTGATTAATTTCCGACTTTACTCCAGTTTAAAACTTACATCAGAATTAAAAAACTTTCACTACAAATCCAAATCAAAATAACGTAATAATTTATTTAATGGACAACACAAAAAGACATATATACATATATATGTTATGGTAATTTTTACCACACTTTTTTTTTCATGTGTCCAAAGTCCGATTTAACAAGGATCTTAAAACTGGCCTTAAACACTTAAGAGGCCACAGTAACCGTGGGAAAAAGAAGAAGATCTTAAAAGAGTGACTGCAGCGACAAAATGAGAAGTAGCTCGAGGGTAGGTTGAGTCTCGCGAGATAACAAACTGCAAATATCCAGAGCCTGGGGTAGAGAACCTTTCGCTTGGTCTGGATAGGGAGATGACGTTAATTAATATTTCCGAGCTCTCGGCGACGGCGACTCAGCTACGAAGATACTGCAAGAGCGAGAGAGAATACCGAGGAGTCAAGCACAGTGAAGGATTCTGGTGTCTACCCTCGGGGGTTGAAGGAGACGTTCTCGCCAACGCGTCAGGGAGACCGAAGATTTTTTTTAATTTTTTTTTTTATCATTTCTTTCGTTTCTTCATCGCTTTTTCTTTTTTTTTACATTTACTTTTTTTTTATTCTATCTCCTCATTTCTTCGTTCTGCTAAGCCCAACCTCGGGGATTCACGACTCGATTCAGTTAAACTTTGAAATAACCCCTTAATGAGTCTCCCGTGGGTCCGGCGACGCGCTCCAGTCACCGGATGCCACCGGATCTTCTTTCCCATCGTCCGCTTATATTTCACGACGATTCTTTGACTTTCTCACGCTCACAATTTGGCGAGCGACTCATGGTGTATCTCCTATCGCAGCTAAGTACGTTTATACCTTTCGATATTTCGTCGCGTTTCGCGCGTCAAACACGGAAAAGCCATTAGAGACTCGCGTGTTGGCATAACTTACGCATGTACTGCAGTTTGTACTTTGCTCCGGATTACCAACTGCAATCGCCGGGTCAATTAATATGAAAACATTCTACGCCAAGAATTTTCCAATTGTGCAATAATTTGTTATTATTATTATTTATCTATTACTATTAGTAAATCCAATTTCATTGGTCCAACAATTTCATTTGCCTAACTATTTATTTGGCCCAACTATTTCATTTGCCCAACTATTACATTGGCTCAACTATTTCAGTGGCCCAACTATTTCATTATCTCAACTATTTCATTGGTCCAAGTATTTCATTGACCCAATTATTTTATTGGTCCAACTATTTCATTGGCCCAACTTTTTCATTGGCTCATCTATTTCATTGGCCCAACTATTGCATCAGCCCAACTATTCCAATAGCCCAACTATTTCATTAGCCCAACTATTTCATTAGCCCAACTATTTCATTAGCCCAGCTATTTCATTAGCCCAACTATTTCATTGGCTCAACTATTTCATTGGCCCAACTATTTCATTAGCTCAACTATTTCATTGGCCCAATCATTTCATTGGCCCAACTATTTCATTGGCCCAACTATTTCATTGGCCCAACTATTTCATTGGCTCAACTATTTCATTGGCCCAACTATTTCATTGACCCAATTATTTCATTGGCTCAACTATTTCATTGGCCCAACTATTTCATTGACCCAACTATTTCATTGACCCAATTATTTCATTGGTCCAACTACTTCATTGACTCAATTATTTCATTGGTCCAACTATTTCATCAGCCCAACTATTTCATTAGCCCAGCTATTTCATTGGCCCATAAGTTGCTGTATTTATACCTATTGAGTTTTTTCCAAGTGCGAGTGCACTTAGTGTTGTATAATATTGAATTTGGCTGAAATAGGTAAAGTGATTCCGATTTTATGGAATTTTGAATATTTCGAAAAAAAATTACTTTTTATTAACTTTCACAAAACTTGAAACAGCGTTCCCAAAATTTGTACGCTAGTGAAATAATATTCATTGATATTTGATAAATAATTTAAGAAAAACTCTGATTTTTGTTTATTATTTCTCGACAAATTTCACCTTCAGTTTCAACATTTATTTAAAACTGGAATGCAAAGGAGAACTTTGCTGATTCTTTATTATTTTATACTTTTTTACAAAGCTTCCTATATGAAGAAGCAAAAATCGATGAACATACTTCCCCATAGAAATAAATTTGTAAAAAGTGAAAAATAATAAAGAAGAAGAATCCATATCTTTTCGAAACGTTTTTTTAAACTTTTAAACTACCCAAAACCTGTGATTTAAAAAAATATATATACTTCATCATTTATAGTAATACAATAGTAATTTAAAAAATCGAAAACACTATTTTTTTAATACGTCAAACAAATTTGTATTTTTATTAATCCCGTCATTCAACCATTGAGTCATCCACTAAAAAAAAAAACAAATCATCATTGCAGCGTTCTCATTTATCCAAAGAAAGAAATTTCCAACTACATTCGCCGAGGTCAGTAATTTGTCATTAAAACTCGGCAAGATTCTCACTTGAAGCAGAGCAAAGAAAAGGCATTGAATAGGACACAGCCTCTGGATTTTGTGTTGTCACTGTATAGCGACAGGATTCACGTGTCGTTGAGTCATTAAAATATCGGTGCGTATACACGCGTGACAAATTCGCGTGTGCGCGAAATTTTGCTAGTCGCGCGACTATACAAGAGACTATATATACACACACTTATATATATAGTATATTGGTATAGTATATATTCAGCGAGTGCTTCATCGCAGAGTCGAGGAACACGAGAGCCCGACGACCGGCGACTAATGGGAAACGGAATAATGACTCGCATCCTGCGCAACCTGAGACAAGAAGTGGGGCTGTCGAGGTAGAAGCATTAGGTGTGTTATAACGTAGAGCACACGCTGTCCCGCGATTCTGCTGCAAGGAAACTCGAGTCGTCTACTCCCGCGCGACTTTCACGAGTTCTGCCTGCCACACACTCGTGTTCTCGCATTATTCCGTTGATTTTTATTTATTTTTTTTATTCATTTTTATTTCCGCGTTCAATCGTCACTGGAGGTGAATGAAAAAAAAAAGTAAAAGGTAGTCGACAAGTGGAGAAACAAGTCGATCTCTCGATACCAACAGCTGTTGGGTTTCCCTCGACGCACTTGGATACTGGAAACTGCGGTGAAGTACTGCGTGCGATAATATATCGGGTTTGTCCGTGGCGATGGTGCTCTTGTGTCTCTTCAGTACGCGCGGGCTACCGCCAACGTCGCCCCTGCATTAATTAAATGGAATCCGTGACGATGCGGGGCCCGACGGGCCTCGCTAATGGGCCGTTGATTAAATTACGGCGGGTTCCACGACCCCGCGCGCAACTCTCTCTCGATCTCATCTAGCTCATTCACTTTACCGATATATATTTCTCCCGATGCTTCACTTCGTTGTGCTCTTTCAGCCGAACGTGTTGGTGATTTAAAAGAGCATTCGATGCGTTGCTGATTCACGCAAGGGGAAACAGTAATGCACACGTGAAAAAATGGTTAGCATACATGTGTCTGCTTGTTGTTGAAATTGATGGTTAGATGTGCTAAAGAATTTTGTTTGTTGGTCCAAGTATTTAGCTAGTGCAACTATTTGGCGGGTCCAATTATTTAGTTAGCCTATCTATTTTGTTGGGCCAACTATTTTGTTGGGCCCACTATTTTCTTGGGCCAACTATTTTCTTGGGCCAACTATTTTGTTGGGTCAACTATTTTCTTGGGCCCACTATTTTCTTGGGCCAACTATTTTGTTGGGCCAACTATTTTGTTGGGCCAACTATTCTGTTCGGCCAACTATTTTGATGGGCCAACTATTTTGTTGGGCCAACTATTTTGTTGGGCCAACTATTTTGTTGGGCCATCTATTTTGTTGGGCCAACTATTTTGTAGGGCCAACTATTTTGTTGAGCCAACTATTTTGTTGGACCAACTATTTTGTTGAGCCAACTATTTTGTTGGGCCAACTATTATGTTGGGCCAACTATTTTGTTGGCCCATCTATTTTGTTGGCCCAACTATTTTATTGGCCCAACTACTTTGCCGGTCCAACTATTTTGTTGGCCCAACTATTTTATTGGCCCAACTACTTTGCCGGTCCAACTATTTTGTTGGCTCAACTATTTTGTTGGCTCAACTATTTTGTTTGCCCAACTATTTTGTTTCCCAACTATTTTGTTTGCCCAACTATTTTGTTTGCCCAACTATTTTGATAGCCCAACTATTTAGCCAGCCTAATTATTTACTTGGCCCAACTATTTAGCCAGCCTAATTATTTGCTTGGCCCAATTATTAGACAGACCCTACTATTAAGTTAGCCTAACTACTTTGTTGGCCCAACTATCTTGTTGATCCAACTATTTTATTAGCCCAACTATTTTGTTGACCCAATTATTTTGTTGGCCGAACTATTGACTTGCCCCAATTATTTTGTTGGCGCACCTTTAACTACGTAGTTGATTGCCGCATCTAAGCATTTTTTCTTCATGCACTAAACGTAAAATTTCGTGAATAAGAACTTTGCCAATTTCACTCCAGTTGAATTAAAAAATTTTTGTCGAAACACACATCACATAAACACTCAATTATCATTTATTAATTATTTAAAAAATTACGATAATATTTAGCCGGCTGTAAAATGTTGATGAACTGCGAATAGTCGCTGCACTTTTTCATCTTCTTGTGATCCATCGGCGAAGAAGGTGACTACGTTGTGGGTCTCATGCCTCGGCGTTTCAGAGTGTGTAGGCGAGAGCTGAGATCGAAAGAGAGCGAGAGATTGGGTAGGTGGTGAAGTGAAGTGGGGCCACGGGGCGTATAATCAGACTCAAGGGCGTCTGGACCCGCAAAAGCGAGCGAAACACTACGGGAGAACGAAGGAATGAGCTTATAACGAACGAGTGCAAGTGAGAAATCACCGGACGAAAGTGCATCTTCGCGATGCACCGCTGCGTGGATCAACTGCAACGGCAGCGAGCCGAGTCTGACGCCGACGTCCGTATCGCACTCTAATGCTCTTTCGCACAGTGGAGCTCAACACTTTTGCTCCTCATTTTATTAGACAGAATCAGACGCTATAATGACTGACTATCACAGCCAAAAACGCGTGAATAACGTCTTCACACTCACCCGATTAAATATTACACAAATTTGCTCACCCTCTTCATATTCGTTCCAGGGCATAAAATCACCAAATCTTTGACTCACCTGAAATCACAAAAAAACAAACATTTCGTTAGTTCATTGAAAATAAATTCATCAAATTACATATCACCTAATTAAATTAATGAAAATTTCGTGTATCGAAATTCACAAGAGACATAATAATATCGTTTGTTTATTCACAGCGTGAAATTCATTAAATTATATTTTCCATTAAATTAATTGCTAATTATGTGTGTATATTAAAAGCCACATTAATGGTTTCCGTCTAATTCAAACGAACCAGACGGAGAATGTCGGGGTCTATTAATAAATACTGCAGATGTGAATATCACTCGACGTCAACGAGGGAAACGCTTTAGAGGACAATAATAGCTTTATTATGGCGGATTAGCGAAACCACGTGACGCTTGCGTACTAATCGATTCGGCAAAATGTCGGGACAACTGCTTGTAACGTTTTTGAAGACAATGTTACGTTCTTCGGTTATTAAGGCTGCTGCAACTTGCGGCAGACGAGAGAACGAATGCAACTCTCAGAGACTTGGACCGTTGCGCTCGAGCGAGCGATAAATTGCCCCGTTACAATGATTTTTCCTTTTGTCATCTCTCACGGTTATTTCTCTGTGAGACAAGTGCATAGCTCGACGAAGAAACTCTACGCAACGAAGAAGAACGGCCAAGACTTATACGAGTGCAGTTGCAGTCGCGGTGAAACAAGCTGAGGCAACCAGCATCACGTTCCTAAGCGGTCACGACGATTTCGCGACCTCGGGGACCGCGCTGGGCTTCTGGGAACTTCCCGAGACCAAACTGCCCGTGTCCATCTCGCTCGCACTCTTCATCGTCTTCTTTCTCACTCGCACGAGAGACTTCGCTCCTTCTCTTTGGATTTTCCACGTCTTCGCGCCTTTAATTAATATTCTTGGAAAGGCTGTTATAGTGCATCAACACGATATTCTCACTTCTTCCATAATGTGCGCTACACGCGTGACAAGATTGCTCTTTGCGCTAGAGCGCGAAAGTTGTTGGCTAAATTTTTCCCTTTTGAGGTGAGAATTTTTTTCTTTTTTTCTTTTGTTATTGGAACTTGCATATTCATAATTATTTTACATTTTTGCACGAGGTTATCTATATGAGATTCGTATTTGTGGCTTTGGTTTAGAAAATACGAAATGGGAGTGATAAAAAAAAATTAAGTTGCGGAAGTTGATAGCTAAATTCTTGCCTTTTGAGGTGAGAATTTTAAAAAATTGGAAATTGCATATTCATAATTATTTTACATTTTTGCACGAGGTTATCTATATGAGATTCGTATTTGTGGCTTTGGTTTAGAAAATACAAATAGGGAGTGATAAAAAAAAAATGAAGTTGCAAAATTATTGCATATTCGTAATTATTTTACATTTTTGCACGAGGTTATCTATATGAGATTCGTATTTGTGGCTTTGGTTTAGAAAATACGAAATGGGAGTGATAAAAAAAATGAAGTTGCGGAAGTTGATAGCTGAATTCTTGCCTTTTTAGGTGAGAATTTTTAAAAAATGGAAATTGCATATTCATAATTTTTTTACATTTTTGCACGAGGTTATCTATATGAGATTCGTATTTGTGGCTTTGGTTTAGAAAATACGAAATGGGAGTGATAAAAAAAATGAAGTTGCGGAAGTTGATAGCTGAATTCTTGCCTTTTGAGGTGAGAATTTTAAAAAATTGGAAATTGCATATTCATAATTATTTTACATTTTTGCACGAGGTTATCTATATGAGATTCGTATTTGTTGCTTTGGTTTAGAAAATACGAAATAGGAGTGATAAAAAAATGAAGTTGCGGAAATTGATAGCTGAATTCTTGACTTTTGAGCTGAGAATTTTAAAAAATTGGAAATTGCATATTCATAATTATTTTACATTTTTGCACGAGGTTATCTATATGAGATTCGTATTTGTGGCTCTGGTTTAGAAAATACAAATAGGGAGTGATAAAAAAAAATGAAGTTGCAAAATTATTGCATATTCGTAATTATTTTACATTTTTGTATGGGGTTATCTATATGAGATTCGTATTTGTGGCTTTGGTTTAGAAAATACGAAATGGGAGTGATAAAGAAAATGAAGTTGCGGAAGTTGATAGCTGAATTCTTGCCTTTTGAGGTGAGAATTTTAAAAAAATTGGAAATTGCATATTCATAATTATTTTACATTTTTGCACGAGGTTATCTATATGAGATTCGTATTTGTGGCTTTAGTTTAGAAAATACGAAATGGGAGTGATAAAAAAAAATGAAGTTGCGGAAGTTGATAGCTGAATTCTTGCCTTTTGAGGTGAGAATTTTTAAAAAATGGAAATTGCATATTCATAATTTTTTTACATTTTTGCACGAGGTTATCTATATGAGATTCGTATTTGTGGCTTTGGTTTAGAAAATACAAATAGGGAGTGATAAAAAAAAATGAAGTTGCAAAATTATTGCATATTCGTAATTATTTTACATTTTTGTATGGGGTTATCTATACGAGATTCGTATTTGTGGCTTTGGTTTAGAAAATACGAAATGAGAGTGATAAAAAAAATTAAGTTGCGGAAGTTGATAGCTGAATTCTTGCCTTTTGAGGTGAGAATTTAAAAAAAATGGAAATTGCATATTCATAATTTTTTTACATTTTTGCACGAGGTTATCTATATGAGATTCGTATTTGTGGCTTTGGTTTAGAAAATACGAAATGGGAGTGATAAAAAAAAATGAAGTTGCGGAAGTTGATAGCTGAATTCTTGCCTTTTGAGGTGAGAATTTTAAAAAAATAGAAATTGCATATTCATAATTAATTTACATTTTTGCACGAGGTTATCTATATGAGATTCGTATTTGTGGCTTTGGTTTAGAAAATACAAATAGGGAGTGATAAAAAAAATGAAGTTGCAAAATTATTGCATATTCGTAATTATTTTACATTTTTGTGTGGGGTTATCTATATGAGTTTCGCATTTGTGGCTTTGGTTTAGGAAATACAAATAGGGAGTGATAAAAAAAAATTAAGTTGCAAAATTATTGCATATTCGGAATTATTTTACATTTTTATATGGGGTTATCTATACGAGGTTCGCATTTGTAGATTTGTTTTGGAAAATACGGAAATGGAGTGATTAAAAAAAAATAAAAATATCAAAGTAAAATAAAATAAGAAATAAAATTTCGCGCTCTTTGCACTAGAACGCAAAAGTTGTTGGCTAAATTCTTCTCTTTTGAGGTGAGAATTTTTTTTTTTTAGAACTTACATAATCATTGTAATTATTTTACAGTTTTGTACGAGGTTGTGTCTTCTAGGAAATATTTTTATCAATGCTTCGTTTCTTATAGAGGAAAGATTTGTGAAAAATGGAAAATTATGAGGAAGAAATGTATAAGGTTCGCATTTGTATCTTTCGTTTAGAAAATACGAAATAGGAGCGATAAAAAAAAATTAAGTTGCGAAAGTTGTTGGCTAAAATCTTCCCTTTTGAGATGAGCATTTTTTTTTGGAACTTGCATATTCATTGTAATTATTTTCTATTTTTGTACGAGGTTATCTCTATGAGGGAATATTTTTATCAATTTTTCCTTTCTTATAGAAGAAAGATTTGTGAAAAATTTAAAATAATTTAGAAGAAATGCGTAAGATTCATATTTGTATTTTTATTTTCAGAAAATTCGAAATGGGAGTGAAAAAAAAATTAAGCTGCGAAAGTTGTTAGCTAAATTCGTGTCTTTTAAGGTGACCATTTTTTTTACAGACGTTGAATATTTTTAGTAATTATTTGCCTTTTTTGTACGAGATTATCTCTATGAGGAAATACTAAATTTTTTCTACCCGCATTTGTACAAAAATTTGTACAAAATTCAAAACTGAATGAAACCTAATATCCGTCATGACAATTCGAAACCTGATTAATTACGAATAAAACAAACATAAGCCGGCGTCGGTACTCCATTGATTTAAATAATTCCAGTCATTTTACCGAAATAATTAATTTTTAAGCGATCCAAAAAATATTCAATTTCTGCTACCCAACTTGAAAAATCTTTAAAATATTAAAAAATCAATAAAACCTGCTATACCGTTGTACAATTTGAAGCCCAATTAATTACGAATAACATAAACATTAGTCAGAGTCGCTACTCAATTATATAAAATAGTTCTGCTCCATAATTTTTATTTATCCACTTAAATTTTCATATAAGCGAAAAATTATACTTTTCAGATTTTTCCTTATTTATATTACTTTTATTTTCAGCCATATATACACTCAGAGAAATCGTAATAAGTACAGTCAACTATAAAGTGACAACTATTAATTTTTGTTACATGCAACTATTTTTATAGTTACGATAACTACGAAAATAGTTATGGTAACTATTTGATAGTTGTGTCAACTATAAAAAAATTGTTGTACCAACCATAAATGAATAGTTTTCACTTTATAGTTACTAATACCATAATTTTCTCTCAGTGTATCTATATATTTTTAACAACCATAAGAAGTACGAGAAGAGCCAGAATGTACAGTGAAAAATTATTGAGTGTTATAAAAGTATAACAAAAATAATAGCGTTAGTTATGGCGGATTTGCCTTGCAGAAAGTGTAGATAAGGAAGCCAGCAGGTATCATTTGCGCGGGTTGAATATACGTACGGTCCTGAGCTTCCCCGGAGGTAAATCTACCTGAGGGTCTCCCCTTTCTCAGCTTTCTATCTTTCTTTCCGTCTCTATATCTCAGACCAGCAGGTTGGACGACGACCCGAGCGAGCAACGAGCCTGCAAGCAAGCAAACCGGGCGGGCATCTCCTCATTACTGTCACCGCATCGCTTCGGCCTCTTTTTATATTCTTATTCGTACCCTCTCTCTCATTTTTTTTCTATTTTCTTTTTCTTTTTTTTTGGTGCTCCTTCGAAGGATTGCTCGTCATTATCCAAGGTGCGATATCTCGCAAGAAGAGTTGTCAAGTAGTAAAAAAAAAAAAATAATAATAAAAGTATAAAAAAATGTAATCCATATTTTTCCCCAGTTTCTACGACTTTGCTATCGAATCCCATGAACGATGGCCGGAAGAGTGAACACCCCATTCAAAGTTCTTGGCCCGGAATCGCTGGTCGGTCAACCGAACTGCAAATCCTACGAGGGATGAAAGAAAAAAAGAGACCGAATAATGACTCACAATTTTTGCTTCCTTATAGAGGAAGCTTTGTTTTCGTAAAAAAAATTTTTTTTTTAGATTTTCATGTCAGGACACTCAGAATGGTCCAAAAGGTCGAGAAAAGTGGTTTAGAAAAAATGTACGGATGTATGTATTTATGTGTGTATGTGTGTGTGTGGCACGCTTGCAAAATTCAAATTGCTGTATCTCGAAAATGGCTTTAACAATCAAGCTGAAATTTGGCACGCTGGTTGAGCAGCAACGCTCCTTCCTATGTATACATTTTCGAAAAAATTGAAAAAAAAATTCAGATTTTATAAGCCTTTCAATTTTTCGAAAAATGTCTGTATGTTCTCTAGCTTCCGCAATTTTTTAGATAATGAGCTAAATAGTTCTGAACGAATAGAAAAATGAAAAATGAAGGTCGTTATTAAATTTGAACGAAATCCATAAAGCGGTTTAGATTTTATAAAATTTTGAATTTTCGAAAAAATTTTGTTTTCGTTCTTATTCGAGTTAAGTTCGACCAAACCTGCTCAAATCTTTTGTAAGGTAAAATTAACATCCAGTTGTAGTAGATATCGAATTTGGTGAAGATTGGTAAAGTAGTTAAGATTTTATAAGACGTTGAATTTTTCAAAAAATCTCTGTATGTTTTCTAGCTGCCACAATTTTTTAGATAATGAGCTAAATAGTTTTGGACAAATAGAGAAATGAAAAATGAAGGTCGGTATTGAATTTGAGCGAAATCCATAAAGCGGTTTAGATTTTATAAAATTTTGAATTTTCGAAAAAATTTCGTTTTGGTTCTTATTCGAGTTAAGTTCGACCAAACCTGCTCAAATATTTTGCAAGGTAAAATTAACATCCAATTGTAGTAGATATCGAATTTGGTGAAGATTGGTAAAGTGCTTCAGATTTTATGAGACATTGAATTTTTCAAAAAATCTCTGTATGTTTTCTAGCTACCACAATTTTTTAGCTAATGAGCTAAATAGTTCTGGACGAATAGTGCAATGAAAAATGAAGGTCGTTATTGAATTTGAGCGAAATCCATAAAGGGGCTTAGATTTTATAAAATTTTGAATTTTCGACAAAATTTCGTTTTCGTTCTTATTCGAGTTAATTTCGACCAAGCCTGCTCAAATCTTTTGCAAGGTAAAATTAACATCCCGTTGTAGTAGATATCGAATTTGGTGAAGATTGGTAAAGTGGTTCAGATTTTATGAGACATTGAATTTTTCAAAAAATCTCTGTATGTTTTCTAGCTGCCACAATTTTTTAGATAATGAGCTAAATAGTTCTGGAGGAATAGAGAAATGGAAAATGAAGGTCGTTATTGAATTTGAGCGAAATCCATAAAGGGCCTTAGATTTTATAAAATTTTGAATTTTCAAAAAAAAATCGTTTTCGTTCTTATTCAAGTTAAATTCGACCAAACCTGCTAAAATCTTTTGCAAGATAAAGTTAACATCCAGTTGTAGTAGATATCGAATTTGGTGAAGATTGGTAAAGTGGTTCGGATTTTATAAGACATTGAATTTTTCAAAAATCTCTGTATGTTTTCTGGCAGCCACAATTTTTTAGATAATGAGCTAAATAGTTCTGGAGGAATAGAGAAATGAAAAATAAAGGTCCTTATTGAATTTGAGCGAAATTCATAATGCGGTTTAAATTTTATGAAATTTTGAATTTTCGAAAAAATTTCGTTTTTGTTCTTATTCAAGTTAAGTTCGACCAAACCTGCTCAAATCTTTTGTAAGGTACAATTAACATCCAGTTGTAGTAGAGATCGAATTTCGTGAAGATTGGTAAAGTGGTTCAGATTTTATACGACATTGTATTTTTCAAAAAATCTCTGTATGTTTTCTAGCTGCCACAATTTTTTAGATAATGAGCTTAAACAGTTTTTGACGAATAAAGCAAAGAAAAATGACGATCGGTATTGAATTTAAGCGAAATACATAAAGCGCTTTAGATTTTATAGAATTTTGAATTTTCGAAAATTTCTGTTTTCGTACTTCTTTAATTTGTATTTAAAATAATGATGCAAAGTAGAACTTTGCACATTGCATCGTCAATAATGTTCATCCTTCGCAAAGCTTCCTCTATGAGGAAGCCAAAAATAAAATAAAGTAACTTCCTCATAGAGACGGCGTTCCGAAATATGAAAATTAATGAGGAAGCAATGCGCAAAGTTCTACTTTACATCCTTACTTTTTTTTTTCTTTCGATGGTCAAAAATAAAAAAAGTCCACGAGGAGAGATTGTTTTTTTTCGAAGACTATCAAGAGTTTGTCGGCAGAAAGTGAGAAAGATGGACACCAAGAAAATTCGAGAAGACACCGAAGCACACGAGTCACCGTTATGGATGCAAATCCTCGTACGAAACGTATAAAAGATTTGCAAGAACAAATACGTGCTGCGACAGAGGCAGAAATGCTAAGAGAGTGAGAGGAGAATAAAAAAGAAAAGAACGAAGGGGATGGTCGTGGCATTGGGACGACGGAAGCTCCCACACAACCCAAAGCGAATCCCGAGGGATTCAAATGAGGATAAATATTTATAAAAGAGTGGGCGCGCCGATAGAGGTCCATGGGTTTTCTCTGCCATGGTGCAAACGCCGTTGTGTTCCGACTTTGTTGTATATAGGAAATGGCTCGTCGTCGTCGTCGTTGTCGTCGTCGTCGTTCACGCGAGTTTTTTTCGCACGTAGCGCGCAAAATAAACAGTCCTAGCCAGAGGGAAAGCTGCAATTGTAAAACGACGAGGGTTCTGATGCAGAATAGGCAAGTTTACGTGCATTCCGTATTCTCCTCCATTAAAAAAAAAGCTACTTTGTTTTTTATTATTTATTTTTACATAAATGTAATTTAAGCCGTTAAACAGATAAAATTTTATGGTTTACATTTGGAATTTCAAATTTAATCGATCTTGATAAATATCGATATTGTTGAAAATTCGAATCAGAAAGTAAAATCACGCTCTGTTGCATGTAGCTAAGAAATTTGAATCAATCTACATAAAGGAAAATTACGAAAAATATAACTCTTCGGTTTTTGTATCGAAAATATATTTGAAGAATATTTTGGATCGGCAAATCTACATCATTTTATTTTATAACCATTAATTTTATTATAGACTTTTAAATACTTAAATCACTTTGAAATTGCCACGAAAAAAATCGAGTCACGAACTTAATGCATTAAAATATATATTTGATATACCATAATTACAATTTTTCGTAAAAATTTATTGAAAATATAATGTGTTTATTGCAAATGATTAAAAAAATTAATATCTCGTCTCAATAACTGCAGTTTATTGATATAAAATTATCGTATTAATATTTCGTATAGATCCTGAAATATATGCAATATTCTATTAAAAATCTAACTTTCCAAGTCTTATCTTCAGACGAAACAACTCAGTCGGTAACAAAAACTGTAAACAATATTATGTCAACATCATAAACCATTTTAAGAAAAAAAATGTAACCGGAAGTGCAATTTAATTCTCCATCCAGTGACATTTTGCTTTTTTCCAAACCAAAAATAGCCTCTAAATTTCTTTGTCCAAAAAATTCCAACTATCTCTCTATTCCTCATATGTCACGTGGTTTTACCTCCCAACATCAAAAAATTCCACTGTGACGTCCTGCCAACATTTTTTAAATTCAATTTCCTTTAATTTCAATAATTGGTCTCGAGAAGCCAGCGCATCATTCAATATTGTACACTGAGAGTAAAAGTATCATTTATTCACGGAAATCTTTGTTAATAAATTGAAATACTTGAATTTCAATACTATCTTTTCTTTGAATGATCTCAAACTCAATGAAAAGTAGTGACACTGATTCGAAGGAACATTTCTTTAAACCAATGAACCTCTTTCATTGATTTCAAAGATGTCGTCTCTGATTCAATGAAACCTTCTTCTTACCACCTCAAAATTTTGAAACCTATTTTTTCCTGAAGTACGCGGCAGATAAAGCTCAAATTTTGTGAGTATATAAGGAAGTATGGCAGGAACAGGCTAAGCTTCTGGGTGCTCGAAACTCGAAGCCGTTTGTTCGGAAGAACCGGAAAACAAAAAAGTGAGGTTAGGTGCGAGAGAGAGATCAATGAAAATGTTTCTTTGAACCAATGAAAACGTCTCTTCAAAACAATAAAACTGTTTCTTTATTATATGCTCACTAAGTAAATCTTTATTTACAGGCAGTGAAATGTTCTCTTTGAAATTCAAGTGCACTATTTCGTTGAAATCAATGAAAAAAAAATCAATACACCCATTTCTTTGGCGTCAATGAAATCTTTTCTCTCGGTGTAAACATTTCCAAACTTCCGAGTTTGATCCCATTTACTATGTTGTCTTGGTTTTTTTTACCAATCACATTGTAGATGTCTTAACTATATTTGTCTCTCGGTGTAGAAAATCCCCATGAGGAAGTGCAAAACCCTCGTTAAAGAATGGCTTAATGAAATGCGAATTTATTCGCTCGATTATAGCGGTAGCTAGTGGCATAAAAGAGTGTGAAGTCGAGATGAGTAGAAGATCAGCATAACCGGACTATCGCGACGATGAAGGTAAAGAAAAGGGTGAGAGGAAAGAGAGAGCGTTGCTAAAGGGATGCATGATGCATCTTCATGCAACGCAAACCCATTGGTTCGTACTCCAGCTCACCACGTGTGGCCTCTTCTTGCACACACATTAAATTGTGAAGCACACATTGAACTTAACAGAGTGAAAGAGAGAGAGAAAGATGCAACGATACGCAGTGTTGAATGTGCTTGAATGTCTCGTCGGCCTTTTAAACTCGACGCAGAGGCGACTCTTCAAAGCAGGAAGGAGACGCATCTGGCCTGCCGATGGAATTCCACTCGGCTTTCAATAATGCAACGCGTTCCCTCTATTCGCCAACGGGTTTTCGCGCTTCGTGTCTATCAGCGAGTCGATCGACGCCAGTAACGAATATCCCCGAGTGAGGAGCCAACAGAATGGAATAGAAATAGAGAAGCCGCGAATGGAAGTGCAATGTATAAGTGGGAAAAGTGAGTAGTTCGAAAAGTCAAGATACAGAGAGGGAGTAAAAAAAAAGGAGGGAAAAGGAGGAAGAGATAGAATATAAGAAGAGAAAACAGTGAAGTATATCGGGTCTAGCTCGACAAGTAGAAATGGAAGCGGTAGAGACGAACAGACGGTGGAAGTAAAATGAGGAGTGGCGAGGATCCCTTTCTCGGCTTCCTTTCTTCCCTACAGATCCTCTCGAGATATCTATATACAGATATATACCACGTGTACATAGCCTTAAGAAGGATGGAGAAGAGACAGCGAGTCAGCAGCAGTCAGCAGTCTCTCGGGGATGTAATCAACTGAAATCATCTGCGATCTTATCACACCAACACGCCTCACTCTTTCTCCTTCTCTCTCTTTCTCTCTTTCCTTTTCACTATCCAGTCCAGAGTCGCGCGAGAATCGAGCGCTCTCCAACAGCAGAGCCAGGAATCTCATCGACGTCAAATAAACATTGAGCGTCAGGTTGAATTTACAACCAGGAGTCACGTTATCCTCTTCTTCCCCATAGTAGTAGTCGTAGTAGTAGCAGTAACAGTAGCAGTAGTGGCAGTTGGAAGTCATTCTCTCATTTCCTTTTCGCGTTTTCCGCAAAATTACGAGAAACCGTCACTTGCATCCTTGCTAAGGTATTATCCAGTTTGTTCCACCGGAACTTAACGGCGATCTGAAAGAAAAATTGGACAGATATAATTTATAAGAAAGTGGGCACAGGATGGTGAAGGGTTTTGGAGTTTCGGAACTTGTGAGCGGCGAAAAGAAATCGCTCGGGTGGGCGAAGAAGAAAAGAGAAAGAAAAACGTCAAGTCACGCCGCGGCTACGCCGGACAAACCTGCCGCGGGTCAGGTCACGTCCTCGAAAATTGCAACCCACGAGGCCTCCTCCTCCTCCTACTTCGAAGCACCTCGTGTCGCAACCAAGTCTTATCCTTCGCTAGTTCGAGACCTCTCTGTAATTTTCCTCTTCGCCGTAACCGCCCGCTTCGACCGTAACCGACGGACTCTTCCTTTGGAGATATGTGGAGATGCGGCGCCGTTTACTATTCGTTGAGGAAGGCCCGAAGTGGACGGCGTCGCTTTGTGCTGAGTTTTTTTTTCAATTTATTTTCAACCAATAGCTTTTATTTGCATGAAAAAAAATAATGAGTTGCCACAACCAAAATAGCGGATGACATAATCAATGATTATTGTAATTCTCCTACAAATCAGTTTAGTTAGGAGATCAAGAAGAATTGAACTGCAGAATTTCTTTAGATCCCGAAGATTTTGATTGGTGTTAAACTTTGCATCAACTATTTTTACAGAAATATTCAGAATAGTAATGATTTGTAGTAATTACCTATTAAAAAACAGGTTTTTCTTTCAATGGGAGTGTTGAATTTGTTCAATACACGATAAAGGTCGACTGTCGAAAATATGGGCTTGAATATGACATAATGTGTTCTTAATAATTCTGTTAATGTTTGTAGTAATAAAATAGTCACGTGGACCATAAATTGTGGTGGTCGGTTTATGGTTTAGGTCGATTTATGGTATTGGTAATACTATAAATTATGGTATTGGGAATACCATAAATTCTGCCCCGAAAGGTAAGATTGAAGCTTTGGAACCATCATTTTTGAGGTTAATCGGCAATAGTTCAGGTCACTATTTAAAGCGATTATGACAATAAATTAATCAATTGACGCAGCTAATATTAGAGAACTCAAATACAGCAAATTGAAAACTTTTATTGAAAAATTTTACGAAATGAATTCGCATGTCTCAGAAATTATTCTTCTTTCCCCAGTAGAAATTCTGATACTGGCGCAACAACGGCATTGTCAGGTAGGCCGTAGTTCCTTATCAGGCAGTGTCAAGGCAACCGGGCCCGCTGCCAAAACGTAACGTTGCGGTTGATACGGCCATGATCGGGGAACTGTTCAGGCCATAATCGGGAAAATTGCTCAGGCTGTAATCAGGATACCAGTTCGAGCCGTGATCAGGCTTGAGTAAGACTCATACCTGGAACTTTCCAGGCAGGAAATTCATAAATGACTTAAAACGCGTGTTATAGTTTTGTTTTCTTTATTACTTCAAGCTTTTCAACTTAAACAAACTTTCATAAAACATTTAATGTTAAACAAATATATATTCGTTTCGTACCTCTGGAAACATAAAAAATGTAGGTACTTATCTTATTTTGCGAGAAACACAGAAAGCTGAGTTAAAGCGTGCCTAAATTGCCCCGACTTCTCGATTGTAATGTTACTTTAAAAAAAAACTCGCGAAAATGAACAATAAAGAATCGAAACATACATCTTGTAAGGGCCGCGTACGGTTTCCCGATCAAAACTGGCCCGCGAGGTGGCGCTGAGATTAATATGACATGATAATGATATCTAATCAGGGCCTGACCAAAGTATGCACACCAGATGGCGCTTCGGTATTACCAGGCACCGCTCTCGGCACCAAATCAGGTGCCTGTAAGGCATTCCACAGAAAGGCAAGCCTTAAGGTTTCCCGATCTTGGCCTGACTAGTTCTCAGGCACCCGTGCTAGAATTTCTACTCGGGTTAATGGAATTCATGAAATTTCATAAAAGCAAATATACAAAAGATAACGAAATTGATTCTTAAAAACAGGATTTAGTGATTCGGCATTATTAATTTAGGAACATCAAATAATTCACAATTTCCAAAAAATGACTATATTTAAATGACATTTTTGGCGCCATATTTAACAAACATACTTTACAAAATTTTCAGTAAAAATTCATGAAATTTCGTAGAAGCAAATATATAAAAGATAACGAGATTGATTCTTGAAAATAGAATTTAGCGATTCGGCGTTTTAGCGTGAAAAGTTGTATCGAAAATCTGCATCCTTAGCTACAAAGTTGCATAATATTGGTAGCGCACGATTTCTGTCAATAGAACCTTGCTGAATATCAGAGTCACGGACGGATCGAAACCCACAGCTCTCCGATTTGATGCGAATAATAAAACCTCGAGTTGCATCGAGCTGGAAAGGAAAGCGCATAGGTGGGAGTGAAACCGCAAGGTTGCACTCCGCAGTTGCAGTTTGCATTTACGAGAGAATAGCGTACAGTCAGAGAGTTACGTTATGCACGCACGCACGGCGAAGAGAAACGAAGTGAAGAGGGAGTACGAAGCCGCGGAAATAACAAGATCATTTGTCACCGGCCATTTGCATACGTCCCTCCATCGCGGCGAGTGTTCCCGTGCCCGGGAACGTCACGAGCCCGTGTAAAGATGAATGGAATGAAGCTTTGTTGAATATTGGATGAAAAGTAACGAGAACACGAGCCCAGAGCAGCGGGTTCCCCTCGCTGTCCTCGAGCGTCACGCGGTTTACACTCTTTTGTTCACTTATCCCGCCCGTTGCGTCCGCTTTCCCATTTACCGCACTCTGTACGTTCACCAACGACAACGACTACGACGACGACGATACTATAAACTCTTTCTAGTTTTACCGTTTTAATTCATCTCTGATTTAACCGAAGGATTATATCACCAAAATTTTATTCGTCTGCTCGTGTAAGAGATTAAATTAATCTCTGTTATAAAGTGACAACAGATCTATCAATTTTCAATACAGAATGAATTCTGGATCATTTTTGTCTTGATGTGGATTTTGTAGATGATATTGAAAGGAAAAAAAGTTTATGCAGCGTCTTATATTTGACGATTAGTCTGTTCGTTCATAATGATTTTGAATTTAAGATTTAGAGCTGAATTTATAGGCGTAAGTTAAATTAGAATAAAAATTCTGATTCTGATTTGACCGTAGGATTGTTTTACCGAAATTTTATTCGCTTGCTCGTGTAAGATTAAATTAATCTCTGTTATAAAGTGACAATAGATCTATCAATTTTGAGTACGGAAAAAATTCTGGATCATTTTTGTCTTGATGTGGATTTTGAAGATGATATTGAAGGGAGAAAAGTTTATGTAGTGTTTTATATTTGGCGATAAGTCTGTTGTTTCATAATTTAAGTTGAGGATTTACAGCAGAATTTATAGGCTAAAACTTCAGTAAATTAGAATAAAAATTATGATTCTGATTTGACCGTAGAATTATTTAACCAAAATTTCATTCGCCTGCTCGTGTAAGATTTAATTAATCTCTGTTATAAAGTGACAATATCTAATATAAATTTCATTCGCCTGTTCGTGTAAGAGATTAAATTAATCTCTGTTATAAAGTGACAATAGATCTATCAATTGTGAGTACTGAAAAAATTCTGGACCATTTTGGTTTTAATGTGGATTTTGAAGATTATATTAGAAGGATAAAAGTTTATGCAGAGTTTACTATAGATTTGTATTGGACGATAAATCTACTGTTTCAAATTTTTTTTAATCGAATAGATTTAGCCGAAAGATTTTTTCACGAAAATTTTATTCACGGGCTCGTGTAAAATAAAATTAATCTCTGCCGTGCACTGACAATAAATCTATCAATTGTGAGTACAGAAAAAATTCTGGGCAATTCTGGTCTTGTTGGAAACTTTGTAACGTAACATTAGAAGAATAAAAGTTTATACAGAGTTTCCTATAAATTTATATTCGACGGCAAGTCTGCTGTTTGATAATTTATTTAAATTGAACGTTCAGAGCCGAATTTATAGGCGTCAATTAAAAGTTCAGTTCAAGCTTTCAGTTCAATTTTAGTAGTGTATTTTTGGTTCGTTAAAAATTTTACTTCTTGCTTAAATTTTTATTGAAGATGCTGCACACTTCCAACTAAAAATTTAAAAAGAGCAGAATTTCAGTATTTTGACAAGCAAAAATATTTTATGAAATTGGTTTCTAATAATTATGACAAGAAGTCGGTAAAAAAATTTGTTTGTCAAATTAGACAAAATTCTTTAAATTTTCTTACGAAGTTAATACATAGTTTGATTTCTTCAAACCCATATGATTTTTTTAAAGAAATTCCTAATAATTAAAAAATCCTATATTTCAATTTTTATTACTGCATTAACAGTTGACAATTTTTTCTGCTTTAGAAGAAACAAAAAAATTCTTCATGTTGTGGTATAATTTAAGATTAATTTAATTTAGATTAAAGTAATAAGATTAATTTAATTAAAAACAGCCTTAAAAAATGTTGAAAATAGCAATATCAAAATTGTACGAAAATTCTTACAAAAAATCATATACATCCCGAAAAACCAGAATCAACCTCAGACTACAAAAAAAAATCTGTCTAATTTGTCAAACACCGTGAAAAGATAAAAGCTGCCTAAAACCAACATATTCAATTGTGTCTAAAAAGTGTCAACAATATAAAGAACAATAAACAACACACTTGGTTTTCAAAGTGCAGCAAGTACTTAATGTATTATCCTGTTGATATTATTATCGCTCTATCGCAGCGATTATGATTATTATGTTGTTTTTTTTGTAGACAAAAGCTTTCGCCTGGTGAAAAGCAAGAGTTGGATATAATTTAAGATTAATTTAATTTAGATTAGAGTAATAAGATTAATTTAATTAAAAACAGCCTTAAAAAAATGTTGAAAATAGCAATATCAAAATTGTACGAAAATTCTTACAAAAAATCATATACATCCCGAAAAACCAGAATCAACCTCAGACTACAAAAAAAAATCTGTCTAATTTGTCAAACACCGTGAAAAGATAAAAGCTGCCTAAAACCAACATATTCAATTGTGTCTAAAAATTGTCTACAACATAAAGAACAATAAACAACACACTTGGTTTTCAAAGTGCAGCAAGTACTTAATGTATTATCCTGTTGATATTATTATCGCTCTATCGCAGCCATTATGATTATTATGTTGTTTTTTTTGTAGACAAAAGCTTTCGCCTGGTGAAAAGCAAGAGTTGGATATAATTTAAGATTAATTTAATTTAGATTAGAGTAATAAGATTAATTTAATTAAAAACAGCCTTAAAAAAATGTTGAAAATAGCAATATCAAAATTGTACGAAAATTCTTACAAAAAATTATATACATCCCGAAAAACCAGAATGAACCTCAGACTAAAAAAAAAATCTGTCTAATTTGTCAAACACCGTGAAAAGATAAAAGCTGCCTAAAACCAACATATTCAATTGTGTCTAAAAAGTGTCTACAATATAAAGAACAATAAACAACACACTTGGTTTTCAAAGTGCAGCAAGTACTTAATGTATTATCCTGTTGATATTATTATCGCTCTATCGCAGCCATTATGATTATTATGTTGTTTTTTTTTGTAGACAAAAGCTTTCGTCAGGTGAAAAGCAACAATTGGATATAATTTAAGATTAATTTAATTTAGATTAGAGTAATAAGATTAATTTAATTAAAAACAGCCTTAAAGAATGTTGAAAATAGCAATATCAAAATTGTACGAAAATTCTTACAAAAAATTATATACATCCCGAAAAACCAGAATCAATCTCAGACTACAAAAAAAATCTGTCTAATTTGACAAACACCGTGAAAAGATAAAAGCTGCCTAAAACCAACATATTCAATTGTGTCTAAAAAGTGTCTACAACATAAAGACCAATAAACAACACACTTGGTTTTCAAAGTGCAGCAAGTACTTAATCTATTATCCTGTTGATATTATTATCGCTCTATCGCAGCCATTATGATTATTATGTTGTTTTTTTTGTAGACAAAAGCTTTCGCCTGGTGAAAAGCAAGAGTTGGATATAATTTAAGATTAATTTAATTTAGATTAGAGTAAAAAGATTAATTTAATTTAGATTAGAGTAATAAGATTAATTTAATTAAAAACAGCCTTAAAAAAATGTTGAAAATAGCAATATCAAAATTGTACGAAAATTCTTACAAAAAATCATATACATCCCGAAAAACCAGAATCAACCTCAGACTACAAAAAAAAATCTGTCTAATTTGACAAACACCGTGAAAAGATAAAAGCTGCCTAAAACCAACATATTCAATTGTGTCTAAAAAGTGTCTACAATATAAAGAGCAATAAACAACACACTTGGTTTTCAAAGTGCAGCAAGTACTTAATGTATTATCCTGTTGATATTATTATCGCTCTATCGCAGCGATTATGATTATTATGTTGTTTTTTTTGTAGACAAAAGCTTTCGCCTGGTGAAAAGCAAGAGTTGGAAGGAGGATTGACAAAAGACGCAGCTGTGACGCGTCCGGATGGTGTCGAATGTCTTGGAAGCTTTGTCTCTCTAACCGCGACTCACCCTGAAGCGTATACACGCTGATTTTCTTAGACGAGACGAAAGTTTAAGCGACAGGGACTTTGTACATGCGCCAAGGATGCGGAAGACGGAAAAGGCGACGTATAACCCCCTTGGAAAATCACCGAGGAGAGCATTGGACGCCAACTCGACGTTTCGCGAAAGCGTCGTACCCGACGTCTTCGTCCTTCTTCGGGACTTCATGAATATTCAAAAAGTTAATGCGACCAACGATCCGACCTGAGTGCCTTCTCTATCTTTCTCACTCTCTCTCTCTCTCTCATTCTCTCCTACACTTCTAGTCGCTGGCGTGGAAGAAGGAAGAGCTTTTGCTGAGTGTGCACAAAGTGTCTGCACTTTGTGCAAGACACACACACACAGAGAACCATCAGGCGCATAGAAGAAGACCGCAAGGTTTCTGCACGAGGCGAAGGAGAGTAAAGTTAAGAGGGTAATCGTCGATTAGACGATCCAAACCTTTGGGGACTCGGTACGTCATAATCTTAAATCGTCTCTCAGCAATTTTCACCGTGGAACGTAGATTCGCGACTGGGAATATGAATTCCAGGCGTTAATGCACCTCTCCAAATATTTCCGTTTGATTAATTCTATTCATCATGGAACAAAAAATTAATTCGTTAAATGTACCAATTTTTTTTTATTGGCTAAAGAAAATTGGTCATTGTAACGACTATATTCATAGATTTAATATCGCACAATTGGTTTTTCGTACTATTTTGATATTGCCACTTTCAACATTTTTTAACATTTATTCCATATACAAAATGTGATGTTCGTTATATTTTGTATATGTATTGTATATATTTACAAATTGTATCACAATATGGAGCATTTTTTAGGTTCTACTAAAGCAGAAAATATTGGCAACTGGAAAAAAAAAGTCTTGGTTAAATGTACCAATTTTAGTATTAGTTAAAGAAAATTGGTTATTGTAACGACTATATTCATAGATTTAATATCGCACAATTGGTTTTTCGTACTATTTTGATATTGCCATTTTCAACATTTTTTAACATTAACTATTTCATATACAAAATTTAATGGTCTTTACATTTTGTATATGTATTGTATATATTTACAAATTGTATCACAATATGGAGAATTTTTTAGGTTCTACTAAAGCAGAAAATATTGGCAACTGAAAAAAAAAGTCTTGGTTGAATGTACCAATTTTTGTATTAGTTAAAGAAAATTGGTTATTGTAACGACTATATTCATAGATTTAATATCACACTATTGGTTTTTCGTACAATTTTGATACTGCCATTTTCAACATTTTTTAACATAAATTATTTCATATGCAAAATGTAAAGACCATTATATTTAGTATATGTATTGTGTATCTTTACAAATTGTATCACAATATGGAGAATTTTTTAGGTTCTACTAAAGCAGAAAATATTGGCAACGGAAAAAAAATGTCTTGGTTGAAAATTGGAAAATTAGTTGATCCAGCAATAAAATTGGTTATTCCAGCCAAATACATCGGTTGCCCTAGCCAAGTAAATTGGTTAAACGCGACCCAATGAAATGTTTTCTCCAACCAAGTAAATTGGTTATTCTAATTATTTAATCGTTGGCCTGATCAAAAACTCGGTTCCTTTAACTAATTTAATCCTACCAAGTTCCATCGGTTGATGCAACTAGAAAAATCATCTGGCGCATATATAACCAAGAAATGTGGTTTGTTTGAGCCAACAATTTATTTGTTGTGCCAATTTTGGCATTTAAAATTAACGTAACTATCATTAATATAAATTTAACGAAAGAGCGAAATAATATACATATTTTTTGTTTTGTTAATGGCGTTTTATTAATTTGAACTCAACGAGAGTAACAAAATATTTTTCGTATGTGTATTAAATTCGCCAAAGTAAATGAGGGCGAAAATTAGTCACGATGAACAGCGAAAGCTGCAGGTTTATATGTAAATAGGAAGTGCGAAAGGGAGAACAAGAAGAGTGAGCTCGTCGAGACAATAGGTTTGTTGCGCCAATTTCGGCATTTAAAATTAAACTAAGTTTCATTAATATAAACTCAACGAAAGTGCGATATAATATATATATATTTTTTTAATGGAGATTTATGAATTTGAACTCAATGAGAGTGAACAAATGTTTTTCGTATGTGTATTAAATTCGCCAAAGTAAATGAGGGCGAAAATTAGTCACGATGAACAGCGAAAGCTGCAGGTTTATATGTAAATAGGAAGTGCGAAAAGGAGAACAAGAAGAGTGGGGTCGTCGAGACAATAGGTTTGTTGCGCCAATTTCGGTATTTAAAATTAACCTAACTTTCATTAATATAAACTCAACGAAAGTGGGAAATAATATATATATATATTTTTTAATGGAGATTTATGAATTTCAACTCAATGAGAGTGAACAAATGTTTTTCGTATGTGTATTAAATTCGTCGAAGTAAATGAGGGCGAAAATTAGCCACGATGAACAGCGAAAGCTGCAGGTTTATATGTAAATAGGAAGTGCGAAAGGGAGAACAAGAAGAGTGGGCTCGTCGAGACAATAGGTTTGTTGCGCCAATTTCGGTATTTAAAATTAACCTAAGTTTCATTAATATAAACTCAACGAAAGTGCGAAATAATATATAGATATATATTTTTTTAATGGAGATTTATGAATTTCAACTCAATGAGAGTGAACAAATGTTTTTCGTATGTGTATTAAATTCGCCAAAGTAAATGAGGGCGAAAATTAGTCACGATGAACAGCGAAAGCTGCAGGTTTATATGTAAATAGGAAGTGCGAAAGGGAGAACAAGAAGAGTGGGCTCGTCGAGACAATAGGTTTGTTGCGCCAATTTCGGCATTTAAAATTAACCTAAGTTTCATTAATATAAACTGAACGAAAGTGGGAAATAATATATATATATTTTTTAATGGAGATTTATGAATTTCAACTCAATGAGAGTGAACAAATGTTTTTCGTATGTGTATTAAATTCGCCAAAGTAAATGAGGGCGAAAATTAGCCACGATGAACAGCGAAAGCTGCAGGTTTATATGTATATAGGAAGTGCGAAAGGGAGAACAAGAAGAGTGGGGTCGTCGAGGGAGAGCGACGAGTCTAGGTCAAGGGCAACGACCTGATGCACAGGGGTTGCCCTCCGTCTGTCGGTGCTTCTCGGGACGACCAACTACTCAACCCATTGCTTTCTCTCTCTCTCTCTCTCTCACTCACTCACTCTCTCTCTCCTCGGGTTGCCATGGAGTTCTGACTGAATACCTCCGTCATGGAGAAACGACGATGAAGGCGATTGAGGGGTGTGACGCCAGTCACCCTTCTGACGGACACATTCTGCTACTATATATATATATGAATATACATATGTGTGTGTGATTTCTATACATACAAGCCTTCCCGAAATATCGCAGAGGATAAAGTGACAAACGATCAACGACACACTGGATTTCTTTATACGGCAATAAATGTTGAAGTTAAAGTAGAAACATACGTCTTTTTGGTACGGGCTACGTTCGAAATTGTTCCTTGTAAGAAAAAGTGCAATGCTCAATTTTTCATTTTCATTGTCATTGATAAAAAATTGTTCACTATTAGTCGATTTTTCACGAGCTGCAGTTGAAATACACATTTTTGTAAAAATCATTATTGTATAAACTCTGGTTTCAATTATTTTTGTAAATTGCAACGAAAAGTTCAAGTTTCGGTTTTACTTCCACAATTTGTTTTTAAAAAAAGACATTAGAAATTATATTATCTATATTTTCCACCCTGACTTTTTTCTAATTTTTCAATAAGCATTTAGATATATGGAAATTATTTTATAAAGTGTTTTATAAAAGATTACAGACAATTTTAAGTAGATATTAAAATCACGATTTCTTGTTTTAAATCATCTCTGATTTAACCGAAGAATTATTTCGTAAAAATTTCAATCACCTGCTCAATTAAGATAGAAAGAATCTAGACAATTCTGATCTTGGTACAGACTTTGAAGATGGAATTAGAGGAATGTAGAATTATAAATTTATACACATAAATTTTCTACTATTTTCTATTTTTCATCCTGACATTTTTTCTATTTTTTCATTAATACTTTTGCACTTATGCTGGCATTAGAAATTACTTTATGATGTATTTTCTGAACATCATAGATCATTTTACAGACTTTAAAGACATTTTGCAGACTTTAAAATTCCAATTTCGTCACATAACAAAAAGAACCTTCCTCTATGAGGAAAGAGCCAAGGTGTTCGTTAGTACTCGTTGTAAAAATAGGATCGAGTTTCTTGGCTGTCTGTGGCGTTGTCAGAAGTGAAGGTATCGAAGTCTCCAGGAAAAACTAGGACTGGAGGGGTTTTTCGGCTTCCGATTATAGAAGTAGTTTAGGGTTACCATCGCCAAGTAATCCAGACGAGGTTCACCCGCCGCACCGTTCTTTTCCTACAGACGCTTAAGGTTTCTCCAGTGACGGCCTCCCACGAGCTAGCGAGAAGAACGCCTTATTTCACGCTCGTTATTAATTTATTTTAATTACACGGCTGCAACAGGAGCGAGCCGGTGTTCACCGGTAATCATCAATTATTGCGTATTACGCGACGGCGCAAGCACATCGCTGCGAAAGATGCAGGGGAGCAGCAACTCCGGCGTGTTCGCCACTTGTTCGTCCTCTTTTTTTCTCTTTTTTCACTCTCGTCTTCACCAGCCTCTTCTTTCTCAAGGTTCCTTCTTCCTCTTCTTCTTCCTTTTTTTCTTCGTCTTCAGCGTTCTCCAATTACCGACCGACAAGCCGCAATTTTTTTTCGCAGCTCGGACAGGAGAAAGTAAAGCCAGAACTGTTGAATCTCTCCATGTTGAAGATCATAAACCTCCGACGATGACGGACCAGAAGGTGGAAAATCATTTTGACAGCACGCACGTGCACCTAGAAGCGAAAACAACAGTTGGGATTATAATGTAATACAATATTGTGAGACATGCCAACAAAGAAATTGTGAGGCAGCGTCAACAGAGACTCGTGCGGCGTTGAAACTCGACATCCGTCAGCAAACGAGAACTCCGACGCCACCTCGAAGACAGTACCGCAGCGACGAGACGACGACGACGACGACGAGCGACTCGCCGATCGCTAATGATTCTCAGAAGAAGTTCCCGAGCACCGCAAATACTGCACCCAGCAGCAGTGCGACACGATGGACCGTAGAGCTCTCATCCGGTCTTGAAGATTGCGCGAGAGTGCAACGATCTCAGCTCAACTACGAGAATAAAGACTGATGGAAAAAGATGACAACGATTGGACATTAATTGACAGTTTTATGATCGACAGGCTGTTATTATGGGAAGTTTATGTAACAGATTTGTAATGGATAGTCGACAGGATATTGATATTTATCAAGGAGTTTTATATGATCGTTCTAATTATCGGAAACGTCTTTATTAATGTTATCCCTGAGGTATATTTAGAAAGTACCGTTAAATGGTAGGTTGATGATGGATGTTCGCTCTTGCGGATGGCGTGTGGCGCCGACGCTGATTGTAAGTCCGAATCTCGAATTTTTTTATTCATTATATACGGGCGTACCCATTTGGTCGATTTTTGCACCTACGATTTTTTCCCCAACTCATACGAGATTAAACGATAGATTACGAAACAGATTGCGGGCGGCGAAACTCGTAGTTTAGTGCAGAATTAGGTTGAACCGCGTGATTAATTAAAATGACGCAGGTATTTATTTTATATAACAAAACAAACACTTATTTATTTCAGAAGAAAATGATATACAAACATATACTGTTTACGGGAAAAAAAGATTAGTTGACATAACCAAGAAATGAGTTCACAACCAATCGATTATTCTATTTCCCTAGCAACTCAAATGATAATACCAACGATTCGAATGGTAATACCGACGATTCGAATGATAGTCCTAACTATTCGAGTGGTAGTCCCAACGATTGGATTAGTTAATCTAACTAATCTAATCGAGAACTAATCGTGAATAGTTGAGGTTACTGTTCGATATGGTTGAGGCAACTAATTTTTTTAGACATTGTGTACAGCAAATCGAAAACGTAGTTGCCACAACCAAACATTTCTTTCCGTGTTATTATTATGAGAATTGGATACAGAGTTGAATTGAAAAAAAAATGTTAACTTAATAGTGTCAAGACAAGAATCTGTGTAGCTATGAGCTGACAGTCAGACTCTTGGAGTGTCCGTTCTGTCTGAGAAGCTGAAGACGACTGACTTAACGGAAAAGTCACAACAGAAATTATGATAAGTTTAGAGTGGGGGTAACGTCGCTAGTGTCAATTTTTTTGAACGCTGATTGGGCTTTTCCGAAGACGCGGAGACGTGTTGACGCCTCGATGGCGTCGGACCACCAGGTATTCCCGGGATTCCCGTGACCCATAAGGCCCCCCAATTGTTGCAGTCTAGGGTTGCCGAAATGTACGGCTCCGCGACCGGTTAATCCTTCGCTCGCTGACGGCGACCACCATAAAACACTAAAAAGCGTATTTTCTCCTGACTGCGCTGAAATAACGTGATGCCGTCCCTGAAAAGCGGGAGGAAAGTCGCCGATATCTGACCGCGAGCAGTGCGCATGTGCAGCGGGCTAGATATACGAGTCAAAACTCCCTAGGGCATCTTGCCTCCTATTTTCGCCCACTTCGAGGTCCCCAGCGGGACCGCCGCGTACCACGGCGCTCGCGCTGCGAACCTCGAAGGGCGCAAAAACAGGGGCCACGATGCCCTAGCGAGTCTTGCCTCGTATATCTTCCCGCTGCCCATGCATACGGCTCACGGCCAGGTATCGGCAACTTTCCTCTCGCTTTTCAGCGATAGAAATCACGTCATATTTCAACGCAATCGGAAGAAAAGAATCGTATGCTACGCGGGAGGGAGCGCGATTTTCACCGAACGCGAGGTTAGCTGCCCGAGCGAAGCGAGGGCTGCTCGAGCACGAGGTGACAATTGCGCTTCCCTCCCTTGTAGCATAATGTACTATTGCTCATTTCCAGTTAATCTGAAGGTGCATTTTCCAAGTGAGGATTAAATGACGTTTTAAGCTTCGCATATGATCCGCAGATGTTTCGATATTTGACACGAACGTTACTCCATGATTTTTACAATGGTATGAAAATACTGAATATACGAATGGCGTTTACAAGCTACAATACTTTCCGGAACGGAACAATGGACATTTAGTAACTTAGGTTGAATTCACTTCTGTCTTTTTATTCTCCTATGCTTAGTTGAGTAGCATTATTAATGATGCGATGATTAGGAAATCAGCAGAGCGTAAATCGTATGATATACTGTGTGTATAGACTTTTAAATATCACTGTCGTTCTCGAGTTGTATATTTTACCATAGAAATCGTTTGGAACCTTTTTACTGTGATTTTGGAAAAAACGTCACTTTTGGTCATTTCTGGTTTCAGAATTCACAGATCCGATTTCAAAGCACTGCTTGGAAAGCCTTTCAAAAATTTTCCAAGATTATCAAAAGATATTTTGGAAACTACAGTTATTTTTCTACGGTAGCAAAAATCCTACGTCGCCGGTTGAAAACTTTGAAAAGTCCCAGGATGGAAAAGAAATTAAACTCAAGAATAGATATCAAATTATCCACTCTATCTTTTGCGTATCTCAAGCACATGGACCGACGTAGGTATCAAAGCATAAAGGACTTTTTTAATAGTTGAAACTGAATCCCAACGCACGTGATGAACCCTCGTGCGGACCTCGACAGGGCTAACCTCTTCGTGGAGGATATCCGGATGCTGTTCTAGAGGGAAATGTCGAGAGGAGAGCGAATGATCGAGGGGGATGCGAGAAGAGAGTGCACGAAAGAAGATCGGGGGAGAGAAGAAGAGCTCACGACCTCGGAAGACCCCGAGGGCTCGGTAAGACTCGCGATCCGGTGAACCAGTTCTCAGAAAAATTATTCTCAGAAGAGATCCCGGAATAGAGAGATAGAACGAGAAAGAAAGAAATAATCAAAGAGAGAGAGAGGGAGAAATATAGCGAAAGAGAGTTAGTTAGTTTAGTGGGGGTGAAAATAGCGAATGGCTGAAATAGCGAATTTCAAAATAATGAACGTCTGAATTTAGAATGGCCATCATTATGCAAGTCGCTGTTTTAGCCATTCGCTATTTTGATCATTCGCCATTTTGATTGCATTTTTATAAGATGGGATAAAAATAGCGGGTGGGGGTAAAAATAGCGAATAGCTAAAATAACGAATTTCAAAATAATGGCCATTCTAGATTCAGACGTTCATTATATTTGAATTCGCCATTTCAGCCATTCGCTATTGTGACCCCCCATCTTATTAAAATGCAATCAAAATAGCGAATGGATGAAATAGCAAATTTCAAACTAATGGCCATTTTAGATTAAGACATTCATTATTGTGAAATTTGCTATTTTAGCCATTCGCTTTTTTGATCATTCGCTATTTTTACCCCCATCAGCTGTTTTGACCACCATCAAAAATTCATCATTAAAATGCAATCAAAATGGCGAATGGCTGAAATAGCGAACTTAAATATAATGAACGTCAGGATCTAGAATGGTCATTATTATAGAATTCCCTATTTTAGCCATTCCCAATTTTGATCATTCGCTATCTTGAACTCCACAGAGAGTTACACGGAGGAAAAAAAGTAGTTGGACAAACCAATAAATGGGTCCCGACAACCACTCGAAAGAGTTGAAATAGCGTCACTACTCAGTGGGTTATGACAACTACTCGTTGGTTATACGAACCGCTGTGGTTGGTTATAGAAACTCGCTGTTGGTTGCGCCACCTATTGTATTGGTGAAAACAGCACTGCGATTGGTTACAGGAGCGAGTTAGTTGCTGCAACTATTCAGCGGTACAGCATATGCTGGAGATGGTTCTCCCAACTACTTTTTTCTTTCAGTGTAGTTAATAGTGTTTATTTAGCTTGTGGCTACTTTGATTGTACATATATATTTGGGACTTTTATCCCTACATTACATTTACATTTCTTAGCACTGCATCACATACAATTTCGAGATAAATCACATAGGGTTCATTAGAGACTTATGGCTATATCACATACGATTTCATAACATTATTTATCTTCCAAACCACGCAATTCCTCGCGAACAAATCTGTATTCTGCATACAACAAATATGCTTCCATTTTTTTGTTTCGTTTCTCTTTCTCTACCTTTCTAATTCAACGCATTCTTTAATATGCTCCCTCAATTTTATTTTAAATATTGTTAAATTCCTGGCTTCTCTCACATCTTCCAGCAGCTCATTGAAATACTTAAATCCTATGTACGTAAGAGACGTTTGTGACCTGATTGTTTTCGTTCGACCAACGGCTAAATTTTCACAATTCCTTGTGTTATATCCGTGTGTCTCTTTTACAGAGGATGAAATAAAAACCACGAGAATCCAGAGGCCAGTAGTAGAGACATAGAAGCCAAGAGGATAATTCGAGAGATCTGAGAGGCTGGGATGAAGATCGATTATCGAAAAGTTCATCGTTCGCAAAAAGGCTCTGGCCAATATCCTCAGAATAATTTACGACGGGGCAACGATTGAACGCACGCTCGGCGCACTATGGAAAGTTTATTATATATATATTTCTTCGTCTTATTCTCTTATTCCTATCCCTCGCCGTCGTCGTCGTCGTCGTCGTCGTCGTTCTTTTTAATCGAAGCGAACGCGTACTCCCGCAGGTAGAATGAACGAGGACAAAGGGGAAGTCGAGAATTTACTTACGGTCGCCTTTCTCCCTCCAGCCCCAGCGTTATTTCTTTCATTTCTCTATCTTTTTTTCTCTCTTACTCTCTTTCTCTTTGCGTTTCCTCGCTGAGCCAGTGGAACTCACGAGCGCGAGGTCTTATTTCATTCTTTCCAGATTGATGAATGGGCGGAGCGGTTCCCTTTGGCGCAAACTGGTGGCCGAAACGCGCGACCTTGCCATCTATATATCTACCAAACTCCCTTTTACTAGTACTCTGTCTCGTTCAGCTTCTCTTAAAGTTTATCCACATCCTTGGTTCCAAAGAGAAGAAAGAGGAGGAGGAGGAGGAGAAGGAGGAGGAGGAGGGGGAAGAAGGAGGAAGCGTGGTTATTAGCATTAAAGGAAGAGGGCGATATTCAAAGCTGCTCTTCTTCTTCTTCTTCTTCCTTCTGGTACGTTTAGCCACTGACCAAGATCGAGCTGGAGAAGCAAAACGTGGTGGCCAAGTCCTCGGCCTCGAAAACGGGGCGAAGGCGGATCCGGAGAGAAGATGAACCAGTTTTTGCGACAATCACTCAGGCACGAGAGAAAGAAGCGAGGGAAGCCTCTAAATGCCTTTGGTATATGGTTGCTTGCTACCTGGAAATTGAACACACGTATATTGAAGAGGCCTCGAGCTATCCAGAACTCAGAAACTTCCTGCTTGATTGAATAATCATGAGCTCTATCGAAAATCCTGAATGGCTTGCCAACCGAGTAATGGGGGCACTCATAAAACATTTTCAGAGTACTGTGGACTGCGAACTATACTTGGAACAGAATAAGACGCTGAAGAGTACATTTTTCTCAGGAGAATATTGCTCAAAGGACAATCCTTAAGACATCTGCAGAGCCAGAATATACTTGATCGGGCGTTTTTTAAATGCTTAAAAGGGGTAAGTTTTTTTTCAGTTTATCCTTAATTTTCAACTGAAAATTTTGAAGAAAAAATAGTTCTTTTTTTAATGAATATAATCTTAAAAATAGTATTTCTTTTTATATTCTGAAAATATACAAATGGGTATAATTTGAAAAAGTAATTATTGGTTTGTTAGGTAAATGTTTGTAGAATGTTCCATAATTGTTATTACTGGTTAGTAAGAATAATTTTAAAATTGCAGGTATTTAAAAACCAATTTGGCAAATGAGGTGTGATAACAAATGGCTAAAAGGTACGAATTTTTATCTTCTCTTTTGCGTTATATTATCGACACGTGGCATATTGGAAATTCCCGCAAATTCTTAGGATTTGGACTTGAGAATGAGAAGAATATCAAATTTGCAGATACAGAAATCTTGCGGTTCATGGGAACAAAGTTAGGGAAAAGATAAGAAGCCAAGAAGAAGAAGAGGACGCGTAGGCTTATCTCGATGATGGAAGATGAAAATGTCATAGTTAGTAGGGGAGTAAACCCTTTGCGACAACTTTCTCTTCTTCATGTAAATAATTGATGAATTCGTGCACTAAATTCGTGATTCCATACTCAAAAAAAAAAAGTGTTTTTACGTTTTCATTGTAAATGGAATTTTATCTATTGATTCAACAATTCATGTGTTATTTGGTCAATGAAAATGTACAAATAGACATAAATTAAAAAATTGTTGATACTCCATGCTTTTTCATGTAAATGATTGTATAATGTTCCATAATTTTTTTGACTGAATCGTCCAAATAGTTTAAAAATGACAGTTATTTAAAAATCAATTTAGCAAATGAGGCGTGATAACAAACGCGAATTTTTATCTTTTCTTTTGCGTTATTTAATCGACACGTGGCATATTGGAAATTCTCGCAATTTCTTAGGACTTACACCTCAGAATGAGAAGATGAAATTTGCAGATGCAGAAATCTCGCGGTTCATGGGAACCGAATTAGGGAAAAGGTAAGAGGCCAAGTAGAAGAAGACCATATACCCAAGTTTTTCATATAAATGGTTGTATAATGTTCCATAATTTTTTTGGCTGAATCGTCCAAATAGTTTAAAAATGACAGTTATTTAAAAATCAATTTAGCAAATGAGGCGTGATAACAAACGCGAATTTTTATCTTTTCTTTTGCCTTATTTAATCGACACGTGGCATATTGGAAATTCTCGCAATTTCTTAGGACTTACACCTCAGAATGAGAAGATGAAATTTGCAGATGCAGAAATCTCGCGGTTCATGGGAACCGAATTAGGGAAAAGATAAGAGGCCAAGTAGAAGAAGACGATATGCCCCAATTTTTTCATATAAATGATTGTATAAAGTTCCATAATTTTTTTGGCTGAATCGTCCAAATAGTTTAAAAATGACAGTTATTTAAAAATCAATTTAGCAAATGAGGCGTGATAACATACGCGAATTTTTATATTTTCTTTTGCGTTATTTAATCGACACGTGGCATATTGGAAATTCTCGCAATTTCTTAGGACTTACACCTCAGAATGAGAAGAAGATGAAATTTGCAGATGCAGAAATCTCGCGGTTCATGGGAACCGAATTAGGGAAAAGATAAGAGGCCAAGTAGAAGATGACGATATGCCCCAATTTTTTCATGTAAATGATTGTATAATGTTCCATAATTTTTTTGGCTAAATCGTCCAAATAGTTTAAAAATGACAGTTATTTAAAAATCAATTTAGCAAATGAGGCGTGATAACAAACGCAAATTTTTATCTTTTCTTTTGCGTTATTTAATCGACACGTGGCATATTGGAAATTCTCGCAATTTCTTAGGACTTACACCTCAGAATGAGAAGATGAAATTTGCAGATGCAGAAATCTCGCGGTTCATGGGAACCGAATTAGGGTAAAAATAAGAGGCCAAGTAGAAAACGACGATATGCCCCAATTTTTTCATGTAAATGATTGTATAATGTTCCATAATTTTTTTGGCTGAATCGTCCAAATAGGTTAAAAATGCCAGTTATTTAAAAATCAATTTAGCAAATGAGACGTGATAACAAACACGAATTTTTATCTTTTCTTTTGCGTTATTTAATCGACACGTGGCATATTGGAAATTCTCGCAATTTCTTAGGACTTACACCTCAGAATGAGAAGATGAAATTTGCAGATGCAGAAATCTCGCGGTTCATGGGAACCGAATTAGGGAAAAGATAAGAGGCCAAGTAGAAGAAGACGATATGCCCCAATTTTTTCATGTAACTGATTGTATAATGTTCCATAATTTTTTTGGCTGAATCGTCCAAATAGTTTAAAAATGCCAGTTATTTAAAAATCAATTTAGCAAATGAGGCGTGATAACAAACGCGAATTTTTATCTTTTCTTTTGCGTTATTTAATCGACACGTGGCATATTGGAAATTCTCGCAATTTCTTAACACTTACACCTCAGAATGAGAAGATGAAATTTGCAGATGCAGAAATCTCGCGGTTCATGGGAACGGAGTTAGGGAAAAGATAAGAGGCCAAGTAGAAGAAGAAGAATAAGAAGAAGAAGACGCGTAGGCTTATCTCGATGAGGGAAGACGAGAGCGTCATAGTGAGTAGGGGAGTGAACGGTTTGCGGCAACCCGCTCCTCTCTTCAAGCCCTCCATCTTGGTCCTCGTCGTCTGGAGATCTTTTCGTCCGATAGGCCAAGGCGCGTACACGACGACGACGACGACGACGACGACGACGACGACGAAGACGACGCGAGGATCATACCTGTTACACAATGGGGACGAGCGACTGGAAGCAAAGAACCAAGAGCGGAGACCGCACGTACCGAGAACGCGAACACCAATTACCGAAGCGAAAAAGAATGTACCGAGAGAAAAAGAGAGAGAGAGATTTACTCTCGTACGAAATTCTTGGACCAACTTGCGGCTGTTTGCACGCTCGCATTCGCCTCTTTCTGCTCAGGCGTTTTCAACCGGGACCACGAAACGAGATGGACGAAAGCTCGTGGAACGAGCCTCGAAAACCATCTCGTCATTCACTGAATACCGCACAAGACATCATTCCAGATTTCAAAATATCTCAAATTTTTTTTTACCTTCTTTCACTTCACATTTCAATTTCTATCTCAGATTTAAGGTTCTCTTGAATGGATATTCGAATTATACAGGTCATAAAATATAATACATCATTTCATAAAATAATTGGGGATAAAAAAGAAGTTGTGAAATTATTTTGCTTTGTACTTAGAGAAAAATTTCGTTTTTTGCAACATTCCATAAAAAATTTGATATCTATTTTTCTCTTTATTTAATATTGGTAAAAAAAGAATGAAGATTTTAGAATAAAGGTTTTTCCCATATAAAATTATTAGAAAATGACACTGAAATTGAAGTAGTAGAGAAAATAAAGGGCTATTATTTTTTTTATTTCCGATTATCCATTCCTCCGTATTTACAGCAGTTTCAAATGAATCTATGTAAGAAAATCTATACTTTATCCTGACAATAAAATATTCGTCCATTTCTACACCATTTTTTTATAATCAAAATATCTAAGAACATCTTACAATTCATGAGTTACTCTAAAAAAAAACGAATAAACATCAAATTATTTATAATGTAAATAAGCAATGAATTTATGTGCAAAACTTCGTATTGTTACAACACCATATATCATCATCAATGTAGTGAATAAAAAATTGGCGGAGTCTAGTAAAACGTAGAGCAATCATCGTTCCAGATTTCAAAATATCTCAACATTTTCTTTTCCAGCTATTTCCGGTTCACATTTCAATTTCTATCTCAGATTTAAGTTTCTCTTGAATGGGTATCCGAATTATATGGGTCATAAAATATAATACATCATTTATTAAATAACTGGGGATAAAAAAAATAGTCAAAACATCTAAGAACATCTTACAATTCATGAACTGTAAAAAAATCTTGAAATTTATACTTGAATTTTGAAATAATACTTGAAATTTAAGGTACAAGTACTGGAAGTTTTTCTAAACTGGTATATTAAATTTAATATACAAGTGTGATGTACAATTAATGTATGGTACAACAAATTCAATAATTTACTTTAATTTTACTACAAAAGTACATTCATTTTTTATCACAAAATTGTATATTCAATTTAGATTACGGGTTTATGCATAAAAACTTCCAATCTTTTCCAACATTGTGAACTTTAAACAAGGATGCAAAGTAGAACCTTGCACATTGCTTTCTCATTATTTTTCGCTTTTTACAAAGCTACCTCTATGAGGAAGTATGGTATTCAATTTTGACTTCCTCGTAGAGGAAGCTTTGTAAAAAGCGAAAAATAATGAGGAAGCAATGTGCAAGGTTCTACTTTGCATCCTTGTTTTAATTATATACATAAACATGTTGTGAATTCCCTTTTTCGATTTCGTTATTCCGTTATTTCGTTATTATTAGAGCGTTTCCGAAAGTAAATGTGATAACGGATATTTTAAAAAATAATTCAACATTCCATAAAATCAAAAATTTCATACCGTTCGTCACTAAATTATACATATATAATGGCTAAATATTGTTTCATTTATATACAAAATTTCAGCTCGCTATCTCAAGTTTTGCAAAAGTTACAATAGAGCGATAATGTAAATTTTTTGAAAAATTCAAAATTCCATAAAATCTGAACCATTTTGCCGATTCGACCCAAATTCAATACCAAACAACATTGAGTGCACCTGCTCTTATAACCAACTATTTAGCAAAATAGACTAAATTTTACGAAAGTTAGAGCGACCACCTCCTTTTTTCAAAAAATTCAAAACGGCATAAAATCGAAATTTTAGCACGGATTTTGTCGAAAATTGCTACAGTTGAAGAGGGTCTGCTGCTGCACTTGTGTGCCAAATTTGAGCGCGATATACAAAACGGTTCTTGAGTTATCGGCGTTCGAATTTTCGGAGTTGTATACATACACACACACATACATACATACGGACATTCTTTCTAGATCACTTTTCTGAACGTTTTGGACAATACTAAGTGTCCTGACATAAAAATCTCGAAATTTTTTTTTCATGAAAACAAAGCTCCCTCTATGAGGAAGCAAAAACCAATAAACATCAAATAATTTATAATGTAAATACGCAATAATTTTATGTGCAAAACTTCTCATTGTTACAACTCCATATATCATCATCAATGTAGTGAATAAAAAAATTGGCAGAGTCTCGTAAAACGTAGAGCGATGAATTAGCGAAGAAAGGAAGAGAACGGGGCAAGAATTCTCAACGATATAATTAAGGGATCATGTCTGGCGTTCCTCCTCTTAATTCGCCGTCTTTGATACTACTATATCGAGATGGTAATCGTGAGAGCGATTTATAGAGTGCGAACGCGGGACGGGCGCGAGAGCGTTTAAACGATGATTAACTTATTCGCGGAATCGTTTTCGTCCCTCTCTCTTTCTTTTTCTTTCTCTCTTGTACTTGCAGCTCAGAAGCGTCAGAGCGAAAGGGATTCCTGTGCGTGCTGCGTGGCTGTATACACGCGTGTCTTCACGTATGTTTACCGGTGGGCAGGACGCGTCATTTTAATTGCTAATTTAATTAAAGTCCAGCGCGTGCTATGCTGGAACGCTCTGTCGCTTTCTCTCTCTCTCTCTTTCTCTTGCTTCTCATTCCTTTGGACTCCAACGCTGACCAATGTGCTTGCCCCTCTCGCCTCGGCAATTAAGACACTATCGGCTGGTCATTATTGCTTAATTTATCGAGCGGACCAACTGCAACGAGTTCCATCGATTGCTGCACTGCGATACTTGGAGTTTGCAGGTATTACAGCGACTTCGCAGTGTATCCAACGTCGATCTGGGGAAATTTCAGTGTTTAAAAAAAGATTGTAAATTAACTGGGACTAGCAATATGAAATTTATAAAACTGGTGTGTGAAATAATTATTAGTACAATATTTAATGTGAAATTAACAATAGTAAATTTATGAACGTAAAGATTAATTTACAAATATTTTTCATTTACATTTACATTAATTTACATATGAAATTTATAAAGCTGGTGTGTGAAATAATTATCAGTACAATATTTACTGTGAAATTAACAATAGTAAATTTATGAACATAAAGATTAATTTATAAATATTTTTTATTTACATTATACTAAATATTAATTAATTTACAAATATTTTAATGAAAATTACAAGAATTCTGTAGTGATCTAATTTTTACATGATTAAAATTGTAAAATTTCAGTCAAGTTCTTAATATTAGTTGATCAGTTTGCAAATTGTAAAATTTACTAATATTGTAATGAAAATTACAAGAATTCTATAGCGATCTAGTTATTACACGATCAAAACTGTAAAATTTCAGTCAAGTTCTTAATATTAGTTGAACAATTAGTAAATTGTAAAATTTACAAATATTTAAATGAAAATTACAAGAATTCTATAGTGATCTACTTATTACATGATCAAAATTGTAAAATTTTAATAAAGTTCTTAATATTAGTTGACCAGTTTGTAAATTGTAAAATTTACTAATACTGTAATGAAAATTACAAGAATTCTATAGAAATCTAATTATTACATGATCAAAATTGTAAAATTTGAGTAAAGTTCTTAATATTAGTTGACCAATTTGTAAATTGTAAAATTTACAAATATTTTAATGAAAGTTGCAAGAATTCTATAGTGATCTAATTTTTACATGATCAAAATTGTAAAATTTCAGTCAAGTTCTTAATATTAATTGACCAATTTGTAAATTCATATGCAGAACTTTTATATCTGTATAAAAATAATATGTTCATCGTCATTTTAATTGGAATTTCAATGCGTCTTGGGAACAAAAATATTAAATGCAGATAATACACTGTAATAAAAATCTCCTTGAAATTTAATGTGGAAGTACTTGAAGTTTATATGGATAATCTGGTATACTAAAATTAATGTACAAATGCGATGTATAATTAAGATATGCTACAGTAATTTCAATAATTTCCTTCAACTTTACTGCAAAAGTACTTAAATTTTAATAACTCGCTTTAATTGTAAAGTCAAAGTTTAGTAGTTGCTTATCACAATTGTATATTCAATTTAATTGATGAGTTTATGAAAAAAAAACTTCCAATTTTTTCTAACAGCGTATATTTTCGGTCAACCACGACTGTAATTTCAGAAATACGAGATTATAAAAACATTCGAAAAAAAAATACAGAATGTAAATTCCTAGTATTTTATAACATTAAATGTACAAAAATTTCAAATCTATTTCAATATTGTTACTTCAAATGTCTAATACAGATGGACAAAAAATTTATAGTACAAGTTGTGAATAAAAATTTCCAGTCCGGTACTATAATTTTCTAGTAAAAATTGGGTTCCTTATTGAGAAAGTTTTGAGACAGGTGCAAAGTGGAAAAACAACGTACAAGGCACAACCTTTTTTTTAATTTTAATGATTCAATGTTTTAAAGTCTCAGTCGTTTTTTTTACCAAATTTGGTACCAAACATCGTTGCACGTTATTACATAAATGTCTAAAGTTTCAGACCGTTTTGTCAGATACGTCAAAACGAAAAATGGTTTAATAGCATAAAATCTATCGTTTGTTTTATTATATTTATTTCTATTTCCTCATGATAAAAAAAAAAGATTACTTAGTGAATGGAAAAAAATACTCCATTTATACAGAGATAAAAATCAGTTGCAATTATTTCAAGTCAATATTTACTTCTGCTTATAACGCATAAAAATAAATTTACATTAAATGTACATTTTTTTCATTGCACACGTTCATCAAATTAATTCGCATGACAAACCAGCAGCAAAATATATCGTTTGTCTTATTATATATATTTATACATTTTGCGGTTAAAAAGAGCATAGAAAAATGAGATGATCAGTGGGAAAAAAAAATCTCGTAAAGTTCATTGAACAAACAAAAAATGGTTTAATGGCGTAAATTTATCTGAAAATATATCGTTTGTTATATTATATTTATTTCCATTTTCCCACAATGAAAAAAGAAAAACCAAATGATTTAGTGAATCGAAAAAAATACTCCATTTATACAGAGATAAAAATCAGTTGCAATTGATTATTTCAAGTCAATATTTACTTCTGCTTATAACGCAAAAAATAAATTTACCTATTGGTATCGACTGAACTTTTTTTTTGCACACGTTCATCAAATTAATTCGCATGCAAACCAGCAGCAAAATATATCGTTTGTTTGTATATTTTGCGGTTAAAAAGAGCAATAAAAAAATGAATTAATCAGTGGAAAAAAAAAATCTCGTAAAGTTCATTGAACAAACAAAAAATGGTTTAATGGCGTAAATTTATCTGAAAATATATCGTTTGTTATATTATATTTATTTCCATTTTCCCACAATGAAAAAAGAAAAACCTAATGATTTAGTGAATCGAAAAAAATACTCCATTTATACAGAGATAAAAATCAGTTGCAATTGATTATTTCAAGTCAACATTTACTTCTGCTTATAACGCAAAAAATAAATTTACCTATTGGTATCGACTGTACTTTTTTTCATTGCACACGTTCATCAAATTAATTCGCATGACAAACCAGCAGCAAAATATATCGTTTGTTTGTATATTTTGCGGTTAAAAAGAGCAATAAAAAAATGCGATAATCAGTGGGGAAAAAAAATCTCGTAAAGTTCATTGAACAACCAAAAAATGGTTTAATCGCCTAAATTTACCTGAAAATATATCGTTTGTTATATTATATTTATTTCCATTTTCCCACAATGAAAAAAAAAACCAAATGTCTTAGTGAATCGAAAAAAATACTCCATTTATACAGAGATAAAAATCAGTTGCAATTAATTATTTCGAGCCAATATTTACTTGTGCATATAACGCAAAAAAAAAGAAAAATTTTCCTATTGGTATCGACTGTACATTTTTTTTTATTGCACACGTTCATCAAATTAATTCGCATGACAAACCAGCAGCAAAATATATCGTTTGTTCGTATATTTTGCGGTTAAAAAGAGCAATAAAAAAAATGAGTTAATCAGTGGGAAAAAAAAAGTCTCGTAAAGTTCATTGAACTTTTTGGATTTCCGCTTTGAAATTGGCAGCACTGTAGTATCATCACAACAGGAGGCAATAGGCTTTAGAACGTACGTGCTATACTAGCCAACTTGTGGTGCATGCAGTCGAGCAGGTCGCCGCAGTTAGTGCACTCGTTTTGCACGCGCATCGGAAGGCCAATCTCGTAGCTAACGTTTCAGGTTCTCCGCGTGGGTGTTTCGGATAGTAGGAAGATATACAACATAGTGTTTTGTGTATAGAATATACACAGTGGAAGCATCGCAGTGCACGAGGATCCCACGATGATCCCAGCGCGATAACCCACTGACACGGCCTTCCACGTCGTGCTCTCTGCTGCTGCTCCAGCCTCTCTTCATTTCTTCACTCTTTTATTCTCTTCTGTCTTCTCTCTCTCTCTCTCTTTTCTACATTCGCGCTACTAAAAGTGCAACGGCCTCGCCCGAGCCAACAACTCGTCCGGGTCACTTGCTACTTATCTTTCACTATTTTTCACTCATCTCTTAGCTTTGAAGGTAGTCGTTAAACTGTGGCATCTGTAAACACGAAGAGAACTTTAGTGTGTCAGAATTATTTCGTCATAATAATCCGAATTTTGATACGCAATTTTTTGTCGATTTTTTTGTGTATATGAAAAATGAAATAAATCCAAAAACTATATCTGATATAGATATTAATTTTCAGCGGATAATACATTTTGTATATATTTTGTATATAGCTCAATATATATTTTTCGCTTGCATATATTGGCGCAAATATATTTCCTATAAAAATTATATATTTCCGACTCTATTTTACTTTACTGAGGAAATACAAATAAATATAATTTTTAGAATTATTTATATATATTTTCGGTTTTTCGTGTCAATAATTGATGAATTTGCGCACTAAATCCATAAATAAAAAAAATGTGCAGCCAACACGATTTTGCAGATATTTTTCTAAGATAAGATATTACGTTTTTATGTTGTCACTGTAAATAGAACACGTTTATTCTTTGATTCAACAATTCATGAGTTTTTTTATCCTGAAAATGTAAATGTAATTTGAAAAATTATATTGTTTGCTGTTATTTGTAAATTTCTTGCACATCTTTATTATAAAATCAAAAGCTACTTATAATAAAAATAATGTTTTTGACTTTCTCAAATTACATTCATGATTGACTGAAAATTTATTATCAGCATTGAATATTTTTGTTACCAAGATGCATAAAAATTAATGTCCTTGAAAAATTCCATGATGATGAACTACTAATTTTTATACAAATATAAAAGTGTTGTATATTAATTTACAAATCCGTTAACTAATATTAAGAAATTAACTGAAATTGTACTATTTTGCGAATGCTAATTTTACTGTGAATGCTATACAAATCATTATTTTGTGCACCAGTTTTGCAAATTACATATTACTTTTCACAGTAAATTTACAATCTTTTTTAACTGGTGTAATTAAAAAATTTATTGGCATATATTTTCACATTGTCATATAAATGATTGATGAATTGGTGCACTAATACCACAAACTTGCAACAGCAAAAAAGCACTCAACAAGACTATGCAGATATTTCTCTGCTCCAACATAACGTTTTAATAGTCACCCAACTAATTATTAGTTTAGCATAACCGGCTAAGAATGTTACTACATAATTTTTTTCTCATTACAAATGGGAGCGCGAGTAGACGTAAGAAAAAAATGTGACGACAGTGAATAAATCCATAAAATACCTAGGACAAAAAAAACCAGAGTTGTGTGTCACTTGAATGGAATCTGAAAACTCGATTGAATGAAGTAATAGTTGGATGAATTTATTATTTTTTTCCATGACCGTGAATGAACCAACTATCTATATATATATACTAGGATTTTATTGTGGCTCGCGCGCTGCGCGCACTCGTAAGACCGCCTCTGGAGTCTCACAGACCCCATCCCCTCTGGGGTCTCACAGACTCCAACCCCTCTGCGGTCTAACAGACCCCGACCTCTCTGGGATCTCACAGAGCCCATCCCCTCTGGGGTCTAACAGACCCCGACCTCTCTGGGATCTCACAGACGCCATCCCCTCTGGGGTCTCACAGACCCCATCCCCTCTGGGGTCTCACAGACCCCAACCCCTCTGGGGTCTCACAGACCCCAACCCCTCTGGGGTCTCACAGACCCCAACCCCTCTGGGATCTCGCAGACTCCAACCCCTCTGGGGTCTCACAAACCCCAACCCCTCTGGGGTCTCACAGACCCCAACTCCTCTGGAGTCTCACAGACTCCAACCACTCTGGGCTTCACAGACCTCAACCCCTCTGGGGTCTCACAGACCCCAACCCCTCTGGGGTCTCACAGACTCCAACCCCTCTGGGGTCTCATAGACCCCAACCCCTCTGGGATCTCATAGAACCCCATCCCCTCTGGGGTCTCACAGACCCCAACCTCTCTGGGGTCTCACAGACCCTAACCCTCTGGGATTTCACGGACCCTAACCCCTCTGGGATCTCACAGACCCCAACCCCTCTGGGATCTCATAGACCCTCATCCCCTCTGGGGTCTCACAGACCCCAACCTCTCTGGGGTCTCACAGACTCCAACCCCTCCGGGGCCTCACTGACCCTAACCCTCTGGGATCTCACTGACCCTAACCCCTCTGGGATCTCACAGACTCCAACCCCTCTGGGATCTCACAGACCCCCATCCCCTCTGGCGTCTCACAGACCCCAACCTCTCTGGGGTCTCATAGACCTCCATCCCCTCTGGGGTCTCACCGACCCCAACCTCTCCGGGGTCTCACAGACTCCAACCCCTCCGGGGTCTCACTGACTCTAACCCCTCTGGGATCTCACTGACCCTAACCCCTCTAGGATCTCACAGACCCTCCTGAATTTTTCTAAGTCACTCTATTTTTGACACGGTGGTGGCGGTGGCGGTGGCGAGTTTTTTCTAAGAGAGATATATATATACTTCCTGTGGGGTATGGCAAAACCCCACGGAAGGTATAAGAAAAGCCTCCGGGGATTATGGGAACGAACCCTGGGAAGTATGGGAAAAACTCCCGGGAAGTATGGGAAAGACCCCTGGGAAGTATGGGAAATATCTCCAGGAAGTATCGGAGACTTCCGGGAAGTATGGGAAAGACTCCCGGGAAATATGGGAAAGAACCCTAGAAGTTTGGGAAAGATCCCTGAAATTATTCTAAGTCCCTCGATTCTTGACACGGCGGCGGCGGCGAGATCTTTTTATAATATAGAGAGATATCTCTACATATATATGTGTGCTCACGTCGTGGTTCACCGATCAATATATGTTACACCTGTGAATAAGCTACGGTGTTTACAGTCACGATCGTTGAGGTTGAATCGAATCGCGTAACTCGTAACTCTTTCTCTCTCTCTCTTGGCGAAAGGAGTATATGTATTAGTGCGCACGTAGTGCAGCTACCGTGCGCACATTTGAGAGTGCAGCGCACAACACATCGAGAGATAACGCGCGCGGGCATCGATTTAATCGCCAAACGCGGGGAACCGCCCGAAGGGCGTGTCGGTAAGCACCGTCGGACATCGTTATTAAGCGCATATAAATTAGCATATAAATTGTCCCGTCCTCAGCACGGACGCGCCAGAGAAGCCAGCAGAGAGAGCTTCACTCTCTCTCTCTTTCTCTTTATCTCCTTCTCTTTCTCTCTCCAGGCTCTAACTCTCGGGTCCACCGTGCACAGAGCTCGGCTATACGGCTCTGCATAATCCGGCCGAGCGACCGAGAGGGAAGAGAGAAGCTCGGATGCAAACGCTTGATTCTGCAATGGAGAGAAGTCGAGAAGGACGCAGACGGAGAACGAGCGAGGTGGTGAACAGCAGCAGCGGCAGCAGTAGCGGCTACCTATACGTGTAATACTCTCGGCATCGTCCTGCAGCTAGTCCGATAGCGCCAGAGAATGAGCTACGTTTCGTCGATCCTAACCAACACAACCACCACAAATACTGAACACGGAAATACCGGGGATTTTGAGACTGAACTCAGATTTTTTTTTCGAAAACTGGCGTTTTTTGTTAATGATTCGATATTTTTTTTATGCATTACTATACAGTTTGTTTTGTAATTATGATTTTATATTAATGAACTGTAGTGGTCATAAAATTATTTGTAAACATTTAAATAGCCGCAAAAAAAACTAATTTTCACTGAAATATTGGAATAGTTTAAAAAAAATGTAAAAAATTACTTTCTTAATGCATTAATTATATTTTTTACATTTTTTCAATAAGATTAACAGTAATATTTATTGAATAATAATAGTTTTTGTAGCTATTCAAAAGTTTACAGATTGTATTTTAATCGCTCCATGTTATTATTATAAAATCTTTATTTCCATAAGTATCAGGCATTTATATCTCGGCGTCAAAGAATAAGGGTGGACAATATTCTTGATTATCCATATTTTATCCTTACATTAAGACGTGTCAAAGACATTAGATCGCCAACGGAAGTTTATATTCGACCAGAATTTAACTAATAACATATGAATGGAGAAAAAAATGTATCGTATTTATTTATTTTTAACAGAATAACAAATTTTATTCTTTTTATTTGTAAAATAAAAATAAATTCAATACATTTACGACCTGAAATTCAGTTCATTAGTTTTAAGTAATTATCGTAATTTAAAAATAGAAACAAATGACAATGACAGTATTCAAGCTGATTTGAATTTTACGTGAAACCCTTTAGCTAATATAAATTCTAGATAATTCGGCACATAATCAAGGACCGAAATTTCCGTTGAAATCATATTTTCATTGAACCTGTTGTTCAAAACAAATTGAATTTAATTTTGGCTTTTCATTAGCGTTCTATTTCCAAGCGCTTTACATTAACCCTATCTGCTCTGCATAGGAATCCCGAAATCCAAAGTTCCACACATTAACGATGAAATATACAAACATGAAATTCTCATAGATATATATTTTATATATATATATATATATATGGATATAGAGAAGATAATACACACGAACCAGACCCGAAGCCTGGCTTGGGTATAAATATGTATGCGACTGAGCGTAACGAGTGGACGTTTGTAATGCTATACACTGCTGGCTGTGTATATTCCGTGTAGGCAGTGTTAGAGAACGCTCGGTATATATTCCCACCCTCTCGGTCGAATCGAGCGAGCCCGGAACCCGCCAAACAATGGTCGCCATTACCGATGCAACGATTTTCCTCTGTGCGCAGTGGCACAGCCGCCTCACGTGCATTACTCAGCCCCAGAAGCTGGAAAGCCCAACGCAGGGGGATTGCAGACACGCGTTAGCCTCGAGTGCTTGCAGCAACCCCCTTAAAGAGCAAAAGCCTTTCTGCCGATCGTCTGGAGACGCTTCGGGCAGTTTGGCGCACGGCATTGTCGAGCTTTTCCTTCGAGACGATCTTGGATGGATCCAAAGGGATTGCCGAATGATGAAACGTCTAGAGTCATCGCAAAATGATTTCCTAAGAAATTTCAAAAGAAAAATCCTTTTTTATGAGATTTGATTCAAGACAACGATGGGAATATTTTTATGAAATAGTATATTACGCTGCAAGGGAGGAAAGTGTGGGTTTTTTGCCGAGTGTAAAGTTTGTTTTTGTCGTGATTTCGTTAAAAAAAATGCATTTTGTTGCAAGAAAGTCGCAAGGATTGATCATTTTTAAGCAATGACGAGTGCAGACATGCAGTAAGACTTTCATTACTCCCGCCGGGCAGAAATTAAGTGTTTTCCTCCCTAGGGAGGAAATACAAACTCAAATGAGTATGTTTTAGCGAAGTCGGGAAAAAGTACGTTTTTTATAGTTTTTTGACAAAATAATCATGAATTATTAATATTATGCCTATATTATGAAGTTTGATGAAAAAATCACGCGAAGCATAAGAAATTTTTGTCATGATTTCATTTTTAAAAAATGCATTTTGTTGCAAGAAAGTCGCAAGGATTGCTCATTTTTAACCAATGACGAGTGTAAATAGGCAGTAAAACTTGCATTACTCCCACCGGGCAGAAATTAAGTGTTTTCCTCCCTAGGGAGGAAAGCACTAACTCAAATGAGTATATTTTAGCGAAGTCGAGAAAAAAAGTACTTTTTTTTATAGTTTCGTGACAAAACAATTATGAATCATTAATATTATGCCTACGAAATCGATATCGTTATTGTGAAAGTAATTTATTAATAATTAATGCAAAATCATGAAAATTTTTATTTCTGCTTGATTATTAGTTACAGTTATTTATTTTTATTCTTATCTGATTGGAATTTTTCCGCTGATTCTAAAGAAATATTCGAAATTTTGAAAATGGAAAAACTCGGAAGAATATCATTTTATTTGGATCTCTCCATTATTTTCCACTGTTTTTCAAGATGATTTCACAAGGTAAAAAACAGAAATTCCTTGATAATCTTACAACCATTCTCTTCATTTTAACAAGCTCTTTCGAACAGCAAAAAATAGAAAATCCGTTGACCAAAAAAAAAAAAAAAAAATGATGGCCAAATTTTAAAGATTTTCATGATCCTAATTATCCAGCGTAATTTTTTTTGGTCAACAACATAAGAATATCAAAAAAATCTCTTTATTCCACGTTTTTCCGTAGAATTTTTCAATGTGAGAAATGAAATATCATAAAAACAGGAAATCGTCATTAACAGAAACATAACATTTCACTTGATAAAAATCTTGCTTCATTTCGTCTATTTCTTTGTTCGCCCTGAATGTAACCCAAGGTTTGGAGATTTTTCTTAGTAAACCCGGAGGAGATTTAGCTGTTAAGGAGGTTGGAGCGCTCCACACTAGTCAAATCAGTGCCAAATTTTTAAAAGCGTTTCTACAATTTCAGATGGTTTAATAATCCGTAAAAGATGTTAATCGCATAGCAGCATTAGTTCTTGATATTCAAATACATTCACAGCTGTGATATCAACAGTAAATCGATCAATATCTGCAAATTTCCAATGTTATGTTTTTTCATCCAGTTTTTTAAAAGGGTAAACCGTAATATCAGTCCGATTATGACGACCAATAGCTCATTTTGTTTACTAAAAGATATTCTATCGATTGGCCATCTATTTTTTAAAATCGTATTAGTAGTTCAAAAGATACAACCGTTTGTTTATCCTATCATAACCTAACATCAAGTATAAAAATGGCTGTAACTTTTGAACGCCTGATACTATAGAAAATCCGGACGGTCAATCGATTAAGGATCTTCCACTGATCAAAATGAGCTATGTTTCGTCATAATCGGACTGATATTACGGTTTACCCTTTTACAAAACTGGATGAAAAAACATGACATCGGAAATTTGGAGATGTTGATCGATTTACTGTTCGTATGGCAGCTGTCAATGTATTTGAATATCAAGAACCAATCCTGCTATGTGATTAACACCTTGGAACAGATTATTAAACCATCTGAAATTGTAGAAACGCTTTTAAAAATTTAGCACTGATTTGACTAGTGTGAAGCGCTCCAAACTCCTTAAAATAAATGACAAAAATTAGCAATTCAACGTATGATTATCCAGGGAGTGGAGGCGAAGGAACCAGGTGTCAGTCGAGCTTATCGATTCGCGTACCCAGCGCGTCGTCGCGCGACCGTCGACAAGAGCAAGGACGAACTGCCTTACCGCGAGTCGATGATCGTTTGTGCTCCAGCAGCTGCAGCTGCAGTATTACGTACGCGCGGTGCTTAAGCGCTCCAAAGGTCGAAGGTTATCCTTGGTAACTCTCGTCGGTCGCTCCCTCTTCGCTCTTCTCTCAATGGCAATCGCACATCACATGCTCCTCTGACTACATATATCATCAACTACTCCTCGCTGGTGGCTAAATTGATTCGTTACTCTCGACGAGGTGACGACTATTCCATTGAATTTCCATTCGATAGCTCTTTGAGTCAGAGTCGACGATGCATGGAAGAAGCCACGAGTAAACTGCATTACTTTGTTTACATACGACGAAATCCAGTGATTCTATGAGTCACTGCATTTCTAGTTGATCTAGATAAGTGAATAAATCAATGATAATGAAATCTCAAAAAATGCAAAGGATGCAAAGTAGAACTTTGCACATTGCTTCCTCATTAATTTTCAGTTTTCGCTATGGCGCCTCTATGAGGAAGTTTCTTTATTTTATTTTTGGCTTCCTCATAGAGGAAGCTTTGCGAAAGATGAAAATTATTGACGAAGCAATGTGCAAAGTTCTACTTTGCATCCTTATTTTAAATACAAATTAAAGTAGCACGAAAACAAAAATTTTCATAAATTCAAAATTTTATAAAATCTAAACCGCTTTATGTATTTCGCTTAAATTCAATACCGATCGTCATTTTTCATTGCTTTAGTCGTCAAAAACTGTTTAAGCTCATTATCTAAAAAATTGTGGCAGCTAGAAAACATACAGAGATTTTTTGAAAAATTCAATGTCTTATAAAATCTGAACCACTTTACCAATCTTCACCAAATTCGATATCTACTACAACTGGATGTTAATTTTGTCTTGCAAAATATTTGAGCAGGTTTGGTCGAACTTAACTTGAATAAGAACGAGAACAAATTTTTTTCGAAAATTCAAAATTTTGTAAAATCTAAACCGCTTTATGGATTTCGCTCAAATTCAATACCGACCTTCATTTCTCATTTCTCTATTTGTCCAGAACTATTTAGCTCACTATCTAAAAAATTGTGACAGCTAGAAAACATACAGAGATTTTTTGAAAAATTCAATGTCTTATAAAATCTGAACCACTTTACCAATCTTCACCAAATTCGATATCTACTACAACTGGATGTTAATTTTACCTTGCAGAAGATTTGAGCAGGTTTGGTCGAACGTAACTTAAATAATAACAAAAACAAAATATTTTCGAAAATTCAAAATTTTGTAAAATCTAAACCGCTTTATGGATTTCGCTCAAATTCAATACCGACCTTTTATTTTTCATTTCTCTATTTGTCCAGAACTATTTAGCTCACTATCTAAAAAATTGTGACAGCTAGAAAACATACATAGATTTTTTGAAAAATTCAATGTCTTATAAAATCTGAACCACTTTACCAATCTTCACCAAATTCGATATCTACTACATCTGGATGTTAATTTTACCTTGCAAAAGATTTGAGCAGGTTTGGTCGAACGTAACTTAAATAATAACGAAAACAAAATTCTTTCGAAAATTCAAAATTTTGTAAAATCTAAACCGCTTTGTGGATTTCGCTCAAATTCAATACCGATCTTCATTTTTCATTTCTCTATTTGTCCAGAACTATTTAACTCATTGGCTAAAAAATTGCTGAAGCTAGAGAACATACAAGCATTTTTCGAAAAATTGAAAGGCTTATAAAATCTGAATTTTTCATCTGTTAACATCGCAGAATATTTGTACACTGTTAAAAATATTTTGAATATTAATATATGTATTGCAAATTATTTTCCAGATACGGTAAATTAAATTTCATTTAATATACAGATATATTGTAAAATTCCACCAATTATATTATAACACAACTTTTATGAAGTGTTTAATATACTGTATATTAATTTTACAACAATTTTTTTGTATATTTATTAATTTTTGTATATTAAATTTAATATACGCTTGTCCACAAAAAAAACTTCCAATACTTTATATTAATTTTCATTAAAAAATTTCTAATCGTGTAGAATAAATTGATCAAAATAGAGATTATTCAATTGAAAATAAATCAATAACAAAAAATGTATGATTATTGCATTACTTATGCGAAAAATGCGAGTTTGTTTCGACTTTCGCTGTAAAAAGTGATAAGAAAAACATTTTTGTAAATTTACATTACGTTACACAAACTTGTATATTAAATTTAATATACAAGTGAGATATAAAACTATAATACTTTTTATTAATCCTATGAAAATTAGGAAATTTAATATAAAAATTTGTAATTTTACTACTCTCGCGTATTAAAATTAATATATCAGCCGATGAATAAAATTTCCGGTAATGTAAATATTTAAACATTTTTAACAGTATAACGTGCAAAATAGGTAAAAAAAAAACACTAACAAGATTTCACATAAAAAATACACTGTTAAAAATATTTAGCGTAAATTTTTAATATTTTTATATTAATATTTATTTATTTTATTTAATATTTTTTTAATTTTTAATACTTAAAAAAAACAATAACTTTTTACAAAATCCTACGAAAAATATTAAATTTAATATAAAAATTGTAATTTTTCTGAACCCTTGTATTAAATTTAATACATCATCTGACGAATAAAATTTCCAGTAATTAAAATTTGCAATCAAAATTTCAGCAGTGTAATTACAAAAATTACAATCACTGACGACTAAATTGATTCGTTACTCTCAAGAAGGTGACGAGTATACGATTCAATTTCAATTTAACAGCGCTTTCAGGTTGATTCAAGGATCCATGGAAGCGTTTGCGGTGCTTTGTTTGCATACAGCAGAATACAGTGGCTCGACGATCTAGAAAAAAAAGAAAGAAAAAAAAAAAACAACAGAAAGAGACAAAAAGAAAAAGCTTGGGGTAATTCAAAAGTTAGCGAGAGCTTGGCCGGAAGAGGCGAGAGAGGATCTTCTCTTGGAGCCAGAAGAGACCAGGAAGATCTTAGAGAGCCGCCCAGCACTACTCTTCTCATACCACCACCTCTCCCGGATAATTATTTATCGTCTTATCAAACTTTTATAATCCTCCCGATCCTCCGTGGAGAGGAAGCGGATACGGAGGTTCTCGGATGGCGAGAGCCTCCCAGACGCATATACCTCCTCCTGCCCCCTTGCCACCCTCCCGCCCTCCCACTACCCCCCTCGTGACTGGCTCCGCGACTGCCAACTTTTATAACGAGTTTTTAAACGTCATAAATGATCCTGCTGGGTGGACGAAGCCGCGATAGCGAGGACGAGCAGGGGAAAAAGCTCTTGGCTCGATGTAAAGAGCCTCCGAGATGCTGAGCTCGTTCTAATACGTAGGATTGTCTATTTTCAAGCGTCTGATCTCTACAGATTTTTCTACTAGACACGAATCTTTTTTTTTGTTTGCCTTAAATTAAGGATTTAATTGGATGAGTTTATGTTTCATTGTGTTGGAAAAATAATAGTTTTTTTTATTATTTAAATTTTTTTAAATGTAATTTTTGGCAAATTTTTACAATTTTTGTTTGCTTATAAATAAAAAGATTTAAAAGTATATTGAAAGAAATTAGTATGTGTTGGTTAAATTTGTATGAAGTGGATAATTCAAAAATTGAGAATGGTTATAAAAAATTTCATATTTCTGTAGTTGTTGACAGAATTGTAATCACTCTCTATTTTAAAAGTCATTTGTTTATTTGTCTCATGAATAATTTTCTATGTATTTTTTAAAAATATTTCACCATATTTGTGAGAAAATATACAAAAGTTTAAATTAAAACAATAAATGTGCTGCCATAAAAATTCTTTTAAAAAAACATTACAAAAATCAAAGAAATTATGCATTATTTTTCTTTGACATCATTTATTTAAGAGTATACAAAATTACAAGATTTGAGTTTCAATAAAATGTTTATAAATCATTAATACCAATATGGTAAATAAATAAAAATGAATGTGAAATTATTCATAAAATAATTGAATAAAATCGTAAGTGAGATAAAAAATAATGTCTGATTACAACTCTGAAGTTAATGTTCATCGCATTACCAACTGCTTTACTGAGGATTTTTTCAATTACCCATTATTTTTATATTACGCTATTTATTTAAGGGAATCTATGTACAAAATGACAAGATTTCAACTTCAATAAAATGTTTTTATTCATAAAATAATTGAATAAAATCGTAAGTGAGATAAAAAATAATGTCTGGTTACAACTCTCGCATTACCAGCTGCTTTACTGAGGATTTTTCCAATTACCCATTATTTTTATATTACGCTATTTATTTAAGGGAATCTATGTACAAAATGACAAGATTTTAGTTTAAATAAAATGTTTTTAAATCATCAATACCAATATGGTAAATAAAGAAAAAATGAATATGAAATTATTCATAAAATAATTGAATAAAATCGTAAGTGAGATAAAAAATAATGTCTGGTTACAACTCTCGCATTACCAGCTGCTTTACTGAGGATTTTTTAAATTACCCATTATTTTTATATTACGCCATTTATTTAAGGGAATCTATGTACAAAATGACAAGATTTCAGTTTCAATAAAATGTTTATAAATCATCAATACCAATATGGTAAATATAGAAAAATAAATGTGAAATAATTCATAAAATAATTGAATAAAATCGTAAGTGAGATAAAAAATAATGTCTGGTTACAACTCTTGTATTACCAGCTGCGTTACTGAGGATTTTTCCAATTACCCATTATTTTTATATTACGCCATTTATTTAAGGGAATCTATGTACAAAATGACCAGATTTCAATTTCAATAAAATGTTTATAAATCATCAATACCAATATGGTAAATAAAGAAAAATGAATGTGAAATTATTCATAAAATAATTGAATAAAATCGTAAGTGAGGTAAAAAATAATGTCTGTTTACAACTCTCGCATTACCAGCTACTTTATTGAGGATTTTTCCAATTACCCACTATTTTTATATTACGCCATTTATTTAAGGGAATCTATGTACAAAATGACAAGATTTCAATTTCAATAAAATGTTTATAAATCATCAATACCAATATGGTAAATAAAGAAAAATGAATGTGAAATTATTCATAAAATAATTGAATAAAATCGTAAGTGAGATAAAAAATAATGTCTGGTTACAACTCTGGAATTACCAGCTGCTTTACTGACGATTTTTCCAATTACCCACTATTTTTATATTACGCCATTTATTTAAGGGAATCTATGTACAAAATGACAAGATTTCAATTTCAATAAAATGTTTTTAAATCATCAATACCAATATGGTAAATAAAGAAAAATGAATGTTAAATAATTCATAAAATAATTGAATAAAATCGTAAGTGAGATAAAAAATAATGTCTGGTTACAACTCTGAAGTTAATGTTCATCGCATTACCAGCTGCTTTACTGAGGAGCTCAGAGTCTGAAAAGCCCTTGTCTACAGAACATAACACCGCAGTGTGAGCTTTGAGGGCTCGGTGGTCCTGAAGACAAAGGCATAAACGTGCAGGTCGTCGCAGCCGCTATTTATACGACCGCAACCCACCTTTATTATATACCATTTATGGTTTCGTCTCTTTCTCGACGCTATTTCGCCTCGGAGGGCTATAAAAACCTTTCACAGAGAGAGAAACACAGAAAGAGTCGTAGCTTTGATGCCATTGGCTTCGATGACTATTGCACCGCTAACAGACCACAAACATTCCAAACTCCCTCAAGCTCGATCGCATTTTCCCTCTTTCCCGAATTACGAAATTTTGCGACAAATGAAAACTCCGGGAAACCTTTGCGCGGGATTGAACGAGAGACGGAAAGGAAAACGGAGCAGGAAAGGGGAAGACAACAAAAAAATTGTGGAATACAGACGCGATTCGGGGGAGGCCAACCGCAGCGAAGGAGTGCAATTCGTTTGCCGACCTCGAAAACTTTCTTCCGCTCACTACTACGAATATACTTTTCGACTTCTTCTTCTTCTTCTTCTTCCTCTTCTTTTACTTCTTTTTCTTCTTCTTCTTCTTCTCGTACTTTACCTCCACTTGGAAATATTTCTCTATAATAAAAATATAAAACTGTCAGAGTTCTGTTGAAATAAACTCGGCGTAATAGAGACATGAAAATTTGCAGAGAAGAGGATGAGAGAGGATAGATTATCGAAGAGAGATCACGTGGCTCTGTACGAGAGTTGGTCACGCAAAGGCTACAGTGAATTCCACGAGAGGTAGAGTTGGTACACTGAGAGAAAATAATCGTATTAGTAACTATAAAGTGACAACTATTCATTTTCAATTCGTTCTAATTACCGTAACTATGAAAATAGTTGCATGGACTAAAAATTAATAGTTGTCATTTTATAGTTGACTGCACTACTACGATTTCTCTGAGTGTAGTCAGAAAATATTTTTTTGTTGATGATTCTGTAGTTTCTAAAAATCTTACATTTAACATTTATAAACTGCATATCGAATAGTATGATTGTGAATTTTTGCACAAACATATGGAACACCAAAACAAAATGTCAAATTTTTCACTTTGCGCAGCTTTCGAATGAAACCAATGAACAGATTAGAGCTTCTGATGTCTTATTTTGTTTGTGAGGGAGATAATTTCGTAATGAGTATAACGATTGAAGATGCAGTGGAAATTGAATTAACTTTAGCCCATTATTCAGTGAGTTTCCAATAAATAAAGATTTCATTACTCATTTAAATTCATAACTTTGGTATAAATACCTAAAATAAAAATCCCTATACTCAGTATGGAATAACGTTTCTTACAAAGAAAATGAGACATCAGAAGCTCAAATCTGTTCACTGGTTTAATTCAAAAGCTGCGCAATGTGACTAATTTTATATTTCACCTTACACCATTCTGGTGTTCCATATGTTTGTACAAAATTGCACAATTATAGTACTTGATATCTACTTTATGAGGTTTAAATGTAAGATTTTTTGAAATAACAGAATCATCAATAAAAAATGTCTTCTAATGACTCTTTTTAGTGGACTGAGTCCCCTTAAGGCCAAAAGGCAACGAGTACAGATTATGCAAAATTGCACAATAACAGTACTTGATATCTACTTTATGAGGTTTAAATGTAAGATTTTATTAAATAATAGAAACATCAATAAAAAATGTTTTCTAATGACTCTTTTTAGTTGACTGGATCCTCTTAAGTGGCCAAAGGACGACATGTACAGATTATGCAAAATTGCACAATTACAGTACTTGATATCTATTTTATGAGGTTTAAATGTAAGATTTTTTGAAATAATAGAAACATCAATAAAAAATGTTTTATGATGACTCTTTGTAGTTGACTGGATCCCCTTAAGTGGCCAAAAGACGACGTGTACAGATTATGCAAAATTGCACAATTACAGTACTTGATACTAACTTTATGAGGTTTCAATGTAAGATTTTTCAAAATAATAGAATCATCAATAAAAAATGTTTTCTAATGACTCTTTTTAGTGGACTGGATCCCCTTAAGTGGCCAAAAGACGACGAGTACAGATTATGCAAAATTGCACAATTACATTACTTGATATCTACTTTATGAGGTTTAAATGTAAAATTTTTTTAAATAATAGAATCATCAATACAAAATGTTTTCTAATGACTCTTTTTAGTTGACTGAATCCCCTTAAGTGGCCAAAGGACAACGAGAACAGATTATGCAAAATTGCACAATTACAGTACTTGATATCTCCTTTATGAGATTTAAATGTAAGATTTTTTTTAAATAAGAGAATCATCAATAAAAAATGTTTTATGATGGCTTTTTTTAGTGGACTGGATCCACTTAAGTGGCCAAAGGACGACGAGTACAGATTATGCAAAATTGCACAATTCCAGTACTTGATATCTACTTTATGAGGTTTAAATGTAAGATTTTTTGAAATGATAGAATCATCAATAAAAAATGTTTTCTAATGACTCTTTTTAGTCGACTGGATCCCCTTAAGGCCAAAAGACAACGAGTACACATTATGCAAAATTACACAATTACAGTACTTGATATCTACTTTATGAGGTTTAAATGTAAGATTTTTTGAAATAATAGAATCATCAATAAATTTTTTTTTTCTAATAACTCTTTTTAGTGGACTGGATCTCCTTAAGTGGCCAAAAGACGACGACTATAGATTATGCAAAATTGCACAATTACAGTACTTGATATCTACTTTATGAGGTTTAAATGTAAGATTTTTCAAAATTATAGAATCTTCAATAAAAAATGGTTTTCTAATGACTCTTTTTAGTTGACTGAATCCCCTTAAGTGGCCAAAGGACGACGAGTACAGATTATGCAAAATTGCACAATTACAGTACTTGATATCTCCTTTATGAGATTTAAATGTAAGATTTTTCAAAATAATAGAATCATCAATAAAAAATATTTCATGATGACTCTTTTTGAGTCCCCTTAAGTGGCCAAGGGACGACGAGGACGACAACGACGACGAGTACAGATTATTATACGTGTTGTACCCACGTAACGTGTGTACATATATATATATATATATATATATACATGTGTACACACTGTGAAGAATATAGAGAGAACGTGCAGCGAAGACTCTTTGCGTAGGAGCTCACGATGACGTGGGCAAAGACATCACTACCTGCAACAAGAGCGAGAGAGATATTGAGTCACGAGAGAAGACAAGAATGAGAGAGAGAGAGAGAGGGAGAGGAAGAATGAGGAAACAGGTTGAAGGAAAGATAAAGAGAAGTCGCGCGTATACTTACTTACTCACTCACTCACTCACTCACTCACTGCTTATGCCTTTTGCCTGCTGCTGCTGCTGCTGCTGCTTGGTACGAGCTTGGCTATCGCACGAGGCAGTGTAGTATTATTGCATCACTGCCGAGCTCTTGCACTCGCGGATAGCCGCGCAACCAGATCGCCTTGCCCTCGTCGAATGGAACCTGCTGCTTGCGAGATGAATGCAACTACTGGACGAAAGGAAACTGTATGGAAACTGGAAGCGATATGCAGTCATAATATGAAAAATAAGTTTTTTTTGTTATGGTATTGATAATTTGAAAAAATATTTTTTATGGTATTTCTATACACTGTTAAAAATATTTTGAAAATTAATATATGAATTGGTAGTTCTTTTTCAGATACAGTATATTAAATTTAATTTAATATATTAAATTGAAGTATATTAAATTAAATTTAATATATTAAATTGAAGTATATTAAATTAAATTTAATATATTAAATTGAAGTATATTAAATTTAAGTATATTAAATTTAATTTAATCTACAGATATGTCGTAAAATTCCAACAATTATATCATAAACACAAATTTTATGAAGTATACTGTATATTAATTTTACAACAATTTTTTTTGTATATTAATTAACATTTGTGTATTAAATTTAATATACGCGTATCCGCAAAAAAACTTCCAATACTTTATATTAATCTTCATACAAAAATTTCTAACAGTGTATATAATTTTTTTTAATAGGTTGGTTAGGAATTAATTTTTTTTTTAAACTGTGGTGGTATTGATTATTATTTTTTGAGTAATATTTAGATATATTACTGGAAGCGATATGCAGTCATAATATGGAACACCATTTTTTTTGTTATGGTATTGATAATTTGAAAAAATATTGTTTATGGAATTTCTATATATAATTTTTTTAATAGTATTGATAATTATTTTTTTAATAATATTTAGACATTACTGGAAGCGATATGCAATCATAATATAGAACACCATTTTTTTGTTATGGTATTGATAATTTGAAAAAATATTGTTTATGGTATTTCTATATATAATTTTTTTAAATAGTTTGCTTAGGAATTAATTTTTTTTTTTTAAACTGTGTTGGTATTGATAATTATTTTTTGAATAATATTTACACATATTACTGGAAGCGATATGCAGTCATAATATGGATCATTTTTTTTGTTGTTATGGTATTGATAATTTGAAAAAATATTGTTTATGGTATTTCTATATAGAATTTTTTTAAATAGTTTGCCTAGGAATTAATTTTTTTTAAAACTGTGTTGGTATTGATAATTATTTTTTGAATAATATTTACACATATTACTGGAAGCGATATGCAGTCATAATATGGACCATTTTTTTTTGTCATGGTATTGATAATTTGAAAAAATATTGTTTATGGTATTTCTATATATAATTTTTTTAAATAGTTTGCTTAGGAATTAATTTTTTTTTTTAAACTGTGTTGGTATTGATAATTATTTTTTGAATAATATTTACACATATTACTGGAAGCGATATGCAGTCATAATATGGACCATTTTTTTTTTGTTATGGTATTGATAATTTGAAAAAATATTGTTTATGTAAAAAAAATAATTCCTAGGCAAACTATTTTAAAAAATTCTATATAGAAATCTATATAGAATTTTTTAAAATAGTTTGCCTAGGAATTATTTTTTTTTAAACTGTGTTGGTATTGATAATTATTTTTTGAATAATATTTAGACATATTACTGGAAGCGATATGCAGTCATAATATGGACCATTTTTTTTTTGTCATGGTATTGATAATTTGAAAAAATATTGTTTATGGTATTTCTATATATAATTTTTTTAAATAGTTTGCTTAGGAATTAATTTTTTTTAAATCTGTGTTGGTATTGATAATTATTTTTTGAATAATATTTAGACATATTACTGGAAGCGATATGCAGTCATAATATGGAACACCATTTTTTTTTTGTTATGGTATTGATAACGTGAAAAAATATTTTTGTATATTAAATTTAATATACAATAATATGAAAATTTTACAGTACTCTAATATTAAATATGACTTATTAATATACAGTTTATTAATTTTACATCATACATGTATATAAAAATTAATATACCGATTTATGTTAATTTTCGCAATAAAAATTTGTACAGTTTTATTAACATTGCAGAGATTTAAAAAAAATCCATTAAGTATCGTTATTGGAATTTATGATATTATTAGATATTCAAATTTCTTTATTCAATATTCTAATATTCAATTAATAAGAATTAATAAATCAATGACAAAAAATATCTAAGGCTAATAGCCTTAATAACACTATCTAAGCTATCTTCAAGCCCACGGGTCTACTTAATAAACTGAATGCTAAGTAACTAAAGTAGTTCCTGCATTACTTATGAGACAAATGGAAGTTTGTTTCGACATTCGCTGTAGAAAGTTGAGAGAAAAATGTAGCACGTTGCAAAATTAGGTGGAAACTGAGAACAGCATTCTCTACCAAAAAAAAAAAAAAACAATGCTACTTGCATATTTATAATTCTACTCTCAATATAAGTTCTCAAAACTCTAATAACGTATAATTCTAAACCATTTTTGCGCAATAGCACAAAAATGTTTTGGTACAAAACCATTTCTGAAATACAAAAATATTCTATTTTTATAGTTATAAAAATTTTTATTTTTATTTTTATAGTTTTGAAAATATAAAAATATTCTATTTTTATACTTACGATAACCATAAAAAAATTCATTGCAACTATAAAAATATAATTGGAACCATTTTTTAGTTACCACAACGACAAATAAAAAGTTGAAAGAATAAAAAATGTATAGCAGTTTCAATATTTTCAGAATTTCAAAGAGTGGAAATTAAATTATAGTGAAATAAGATATTAATGATTATAATCTATCTTCATAACTTTATAATAGTTATATTATCCACGTAAGACTTCTGTAATAATAAAAAAATCCCAAAAATTTGGGAACGCGTGACTAATTCATGGTTTTTTTTTTTTTTGTTCGACATTATCAGTTTTTTTTTCGTATCTGCTTAATAATTCACGATATCGCAATGAGACATAGTCGAAAAGTCTCAAGAGTATCGACCTTCGAACGTCGCGAAATGAGAACGTAGTGCGTATCACGAAGTTCCTGTCTGCCGTGTATGCGGATGTCTTATCGCGACACTTTTTTTTTTCTTCGCTCACCGAGAGTCAGACTCAATTCCGGGCGCATAAGAATTCCTGCCATATTTACCTTTCTGCAGGTCTTTCGATAACGACACCCAACAAATTTTCTACTTGTATTATACCAGAAGCGTTACATTAATTTTAGCCATAAAAATTGCAAAATTCGTAGAGATTAATTTTTTTTTGGGGACAAAAAAAGATCTCGGGTACACGTAACAAATTTTCTATTTGTATTTATTTGTAGTAAATTTTAGCCATAAAATACAAAATTCGTAGAAATTAATTTTTTTAGGGATAAAAAAGAATCTCGGCGATTTATTTTTCATGGGAAATATTGTATTATAATTCCTGCCATATTTGCCTTTCTGCAGGTATTTCGATAACGACACGTAAGAAATTTTCTACTTGTATTATACCAGAAGATTCACGTAAACTTTAGCCATAAAAAATACAAAATACGTAGAAATTAATTTTTTTGGGGATAAAAAAAGATCTCGGCGATTTTTTTTTCATGGGAAATGTAACAAATTTTCTACTTGTATTATACCAGAAGATTCACATAAACTTTAGCCATAAAATTTACAAAATTCGCAGAGATTAATTTTTTTGGGGATAAAAAAGAATCTCGGCGATTTATTTTTCATGGGAAATATTGTATTATAATTCCTGACATATTTACTTTTCTGCAGGTATTTCGATAACGACACGTAACAAATTTTCTACTTGTATTATACCAAAAGATTCACATAAATTTTAGCCATAAAAAATACAAAATTCGTAGACAATAATTTTTTTGGGAATAAAAAACGATTTCGGCGATTTATTTTTCATGGAAAATATTGCATTATAATTTCTGTCATATTTACCTTTCTGCATGTATTTCGATAATGAAATGTAACAAATTTTCTACTTGTATTATGCCAGAAAATTCACATCAACTTTAGCCATAAAAATTACAAAATTCGTAGAGATTAATTTTTTTGGGAATAAAAAAAAGATCTCGGCGTTTTTTTTTCATGGGAAATGTAACAAATATTCTACTTGTATTATACCAGAAGTTTCAAATAAACTTTAGCCATAAAAAATACAAAATTCGTAGAGATTAATTTTTTTATGGATAAAAAACGATCTCGATGATTTATTTTTCATGGGAAATATTGCAATAAAAATTATCATACGCGCAGATTGTCAACTGTCTTAACTTTGAGATTGAAATTTTATTGATTTCTCAATGAAGATATCTAATTGCTTGTCTTATCGATAATTTTCGATTTTTCATTGAACTTTCAATATTTAATTGCTTATTACCTGATGAATCGTAGGATGAAGTAATTTCATTTATGAAATTATAATACAAGCCGTCGGATCATGCATCAGATAGTTGCGGTTGAGTTAATGAGCGCGATAGTGAAATTCTTCGTTCTCATTAACTTAACCTTCCAACGACTCATACATAATAAATATATTCACTGCACAAATTATGCCATAAACAATGAATAAACTGAAAAAAAAATATTTTCAACTTTTATTAAATTATAATTATTTATAATTATAAACCGATTCATAATTCATTTTTCATTGTATATTCTTTGCCGAATTGTAAATCCTCATTAATTCATGAGATTCATGATTTCATAATAATAATATGTAGTGATTATAAAATTGAATGTAAACATTTGAATAGCTGAAAAAAATACTAATTTTCGCTTTAATATTGCAAGAAATAGTGAAAAAATGGAAGAAATAAGAAATGCATTACTTATTTTTTTCCATTTTTTCAAAAGGATTACCGTGAATTTTTATTGACAAAATAATAATTTTTGCAGCCATTTCAAAGTTTAATAATCGCATTACAATCGCTACATGTTATTATTATAAAATCATAATTATAGAGCTGATCGTATCATCATCATTATTTCTATAAGTACACCGAGAGAAAAAGTTTCATTGATTCACGGAAATCTTTGCCGATGAAATGAAATACTTGAATTTCAATACTATCTTTTCTTTGAATGATCTCAAACTCAATGAAAAGTAGTGACACACTGATTCGAAGAAACATTTCTTTAAACCAATGAACCTTTTTCATTGATTTCAAAGATGTCGTCTCTGATTCAATGAAACTTTCTTCTTGCCACCTCAAAATTTCGAAAGCTATTTTTTCCTGAAGTACGCGGCAGATAAAGCTCAAACTTTGTGAGTATGTAAGGAAGTACGGCAGAAATAGGCTATGCTTCTGGCTCCTCGAAACTCGAAGCCGTTCGTTCGGGAGAACCGAAAAACAAAAAAAAGTGAGGTTAGGTGCGAGAGAGAGAGATCAATGAAAACGTTTCTTTGAACCAATGAAAACGTCTCTTTAAAACAATGAAACTGTTTCTTTATTATATGCTCACTAAGTAAATCTTTATTTCCAGGCAATGAAATGTTTTCTTTGAAATTCAAATGCACTGTTTCATTGAAATCAAAGAAATATTTCGTTGAAAACAATGAAAAAAAAACAAATCAATCCACCCATTTCTTTGGTGTCAATGAAATCTTTTCTCTCGGTGTATTAGGCATTTACAACTCTGAATCTTTTGCTGTGTAATAAATATTCCAAAAAATTATCGCTCCAGACACGCAGACTGCGAATATCAAAACAGCGATAACTAATTACTCGTCCTATCAATAATTTTCGATTTCTGAACGGACGATCAATGTATAATTAATGATTAGTTGATTGAGCGTAGGAGGAAGCAATTGACTTTACGTAATTATAGTATGAGACGTCGATCTTACTGAACATAGAGATCTGGTTGAGTTAATGAGCACGATAGTCAGAGTCTTCGTTGGGACCTTCAAGCTCTTAGCGTCTCTCACTATACGTCTTTATATATATGTATAGATATATATATATAAATGTCTGTGTGCTGCTCAGCAACGATGGAAGGGGAGAGCGAGCATTATCGGGTTTTATCGTAAGTGATTTGTACGCGACGACGGCAAAAGAGAGAGAGAGAGAGAGAGAGTGAAAGATCGTAGTATAGTGACGTTAGTGAGCTCCTCGAGACTTCCAACGAGGCGAATTACACGAAAAGAGGAAGAACGAGGGAAGGAAAAGGGAAAAGAAAAATCGAGACAAAAATATCCGATTTTATATCAGAGTTCCAATAAAACATCATCTCATTGCCTTTAAACTAACTTTATTTGTTAAATTTAAAAAAAAAAGAATCGTTTTTAATATGTTTTTTTTCGCAATTTGGTAGAATAATGATGATAGAAAAATAAACAAAAAATTTAGAACATTAGTCGGGGTTACTTAAATTTTTGGGCCATTTTTTTAAATTCATTTTTGGTGCAAAAACTTCTTTTGGTTTTCGATTAAATATTTGTTTATATTTTTGGGAATAGGGTAGAATAATCTAAAAAAAAATTAGAGTAGCACATAATTAATTGTATAAATAAGCAAAGAAAAATCCCGAAAAAATAACCAAATTTGGATTTCTCAGAAAAAAAAAATTTGGAACATTCAGATATAAAATCCAAAAATAAATTGTTGGATTTTTAGATTTAAAAAAAAATTGGATTTTTCAGGTATAAAATCCAAAAAAAATGGATTTTTCAGATATGAAATCCAAAAAAAAAAAAATTGGATTTTTCAGATATAATATCCAAAAAAAAAATTTTGGATTTTATATCAGAGTTCCAATAAAAATCATCCCATTGTCTTGAAACTGCCTTTATATGTCAACTCCACAAAAAATTTGTTGTTAATATGCTTTTTCGCAATATCGTAGAATATTTATGATGAAATCTAGAAAATTAACAAAAAAATTTATAATGATTTTCCAACAAAAATTTAATTTACAAAATGGCACAAAAAACTAACCTCGACGAATGAGCCATTAAAAATGTATAAAAATAATGGCCCATTAATCGGGATTGTGCCATTTTTTAAATTAATTTTTGTTGGGAAATAAAATATTTGTTTATATTTTTAACAACATGCTAGAATAATTAAAAAAAATAAGAGTAGCAACTAATTATATAAAAGAGCAAAGAAAAATCGAGACCAAAATTTCTGATTTTGTATCAAAGTTCCAATAAAAATCATGCCATTGCCTTTAAACTAACTTTATTTATTAACTCCACAAAAAATTCGTAATATGTTTTTTCGCATTCTCGTACAATATTGACAATAAACTCTAGAAACTTAACAAAAAATATAGAAACAATACTCAGATTTTTGTACCATTTAAAAAATCAATTTTTATTAAAAAAACCTTTTTTTAGTTTTTGATAAAATATTTATTTATATTTTTAGCAATATGATAGAATAATCTAAAAAAAATAAGAGTATACATAATTAATTACATAAATGAGCGAATAAAAATCGACATAAAAATTGCCGATTTTATATCAAAGTTCCAATAAAAACCATCCCATTCTCTTTAAACTAATTTTATTTATTAGCTCTAAAAAAAATTCGTAACATGCTTTTTCGCATTCTCGTAGAATTTTAACAATAAACTCTACAATCTTTTTAAAAAATGTATAAACATTACTCAAATTTTTGTACCATTTAAAAAATCAATTTTTATTAAAAAACCTTTTTTTTTGTTTTTGATAAAATATTTATTTATATTTTTAGCAATATGATAGAATAATCTAAAAAAATAAGAGAAACACGTTATTAATTCAATTAAAAAAAACACAGTGAGTTTGAAAATAATTCGAGTGTTACTTTCCGATGAATTTCATCGATGGTAGGGATTGTCAATACTCGATTGAGGGAAAAATAAAAAAGGTGGAGAAGAAGTCTCGCTCGGAACTCCTGTTGTGTACGACTACAACGGGATTTGGTGGGAGGAGAATTTCTGTTGTTGGAATTTCGAGGGTCACGTATGGAAATCTTGTCAGTGGGAACGTAGGGGTTGGAAAACGCGTTAAGGAAGGGTGGATTCTGGCTGGTGCTCCCACTGGTAACTTGGCTCACGTCCAACTAATAGTAAACATCTTGACATCTATATTTGCGCCCGCTTAAATTGCATTTCGAGTCTCCCTTTCTCCCTTTTGCAACCGCTATCGGCGTATCTACCTTCATGGATTACGAGAAGAGGAGTGGAAACCCCAAACCACCAGCACCATTTTACTCGAAATCCCTCTCAAGAGCAGATTCTTAAGCTATTTGACCATCGTGACATATCGCAACTTTCCACATATCGAAGTTTAGTTTTCTTCCATAATTTTGCATGAAAATTATCGACGATGCAAAATAATATTTTCGACCCATTTGGAAGAGTTTTACTATTTGCAACTCATTATATTTATTTATTTGTTACATAAAATATTACACAGGTTATTAATTAAAAAATGGGCTTTAATATTTTGATTTAGAAATGCCTTAAAATTATAATAATTAATAGAGTAATAAGACATAAAAATTCATTTTTTAAATCTGTCAAAATTATAATAATTATGACAGTATTAATACACATATCGAAGTTTAGTTTTCTTCCATAATTTTGCATGAAAATTATCGACGATGCAAAATAATATTTTCCACCTATTTGGAAGAGCGAAATATTTGCAGTGCATTATATGTATTTATTTGTTCCATAAAGTATTTAAATAATTTTTTAAAGGCCTGCAGTAAAATATTTAAACAGGTTGTTAATTTAAAAAATGGGCTTTAATAATTCGATTTAGAAATACCTTAAAATTATAATTAATAGACTAATAAAGACACAAAAATTCATTTTTTAAATCCTTCAAAAATATAATAATTATGACAGTATTAAGTTAATACACACATCGAAGTTTAGTTTCATTCTATAATTTTGCATGAAAATTATCGACGATGCAAAATAATATTTTCGACCCATTTGGAAGAGTTTCACTATTTGCAGTTTATTGGATTTATTTATTTGTTCCATAAAGGATTCAAATAATTTTTTTTAAAGGCCTGTAGTAAAATATTCAAACAGATTATTAATTTAAAAAATGGGCTTTAATAATTCGATTTAGAAATGCCTTAAAATTATAATAATTAAGACAGTAATAAAATAGCACTTTCGTAATGGTTCTTTTACGATTTTTGTTGTAAAAATAAAAAAATATTGTTCAATAAATCTATGAAACATTTCCATCGATTTGCAACTCATTCTCTTTATTTTTTAATTCCATAAATTATTTCAATTATCATTTTAAAGGCCTATTATCACTAAAACATCTAAACACGTTATTAATAAAAAGTTTCGCTTTTAAAATGCATTTTAAAAACCCTTCAAAATTACAATAATTAAGACAGTATTATAATTATGACATTGGAAAATAATATTTTCGGTGAAACATTTTCATCGCTTCACAACTCATTCTATTTATTTACCAAACCGAGAAAGTATTTTTATCATCTTTTTAAAGGTCCACTAGCAATAAAATCGCTAACCACGTCATCGATAAGAAGATTAGCTTTAAAAATAAGAATAATTAAACCAATACTTTGTTCCTTCTCCTTTCACAAATTTTCGTAAAAAAATCCGTTCATAAATTACAATCCCATTTGTAAATACTTGTTAAACCCAAAAAATATTTTGCTTAAAATATGAGCAATTAATTCATAGCACAAATGAATAAATAAAGCGTGCCTTAAAATCCCACAATCATTTCACCATTAAAAAAAAAGACTTAACAAATAAAAACCCTTAAAATAGTCTGTAATAAATGTTGATAATGCTTACCAAATACGTATACATTTAGATATATACTCCAATTGTTTTTAAATAATTGCTCACCTGCAACAAAAAACAAATAATAGCCATTAGTTTCAAGCGATGGGGTAAAGTAAATATATAATAAAAAAAAAAAACAAAAAGAGGGAGAAAGAGGTGATAAAAAAAAAGTCCTTTCACGGCTATCGATAGCTCGCGAAAGCGAAGAGAAGAGCCTGGCAGGTTCTTGAGAAGAAGGAGAGGAATTCACGGCTTCTTTGCACGCGACTAAACACCGTGGCGTGCCACTGCGTGGTCTATTGAATTCCCAACCCCTTCTTATTCTATACTCCGCCAGTGTCGTGCTCGTTCTCTTCGTTCTCGCTCTTGAGAAGTTCGCTGGCTCTTTCTGCCACGAAAGAGGAAGAAAAACGCGTAAGCGCCAAACGACGCAAACTGTTTTCCTATATATACTTATATATATATATATATATGTGGAATTGTCTGAGTTTCCGAGGCAAGCAAAGCTTGTACGTTGAAACGAAAGACTATTTTCCTTTTTCCGAACGACTGTTTGGTATCTCGATTGCCAACCAGAGAGTCGTCGATATATTTCCCCGTGCATCTCTCTCGTTATTCCATTTTCAGACAATTATCGGTTTATTTAATCGAACTGGTAATTGGAAAGGGGTGTAAGGCACGTAGCTCGTTCTCGTTTTCCTTCTCCTCTCTCTCTCTCTCTCCACGTCCTATCTCCTCCCACACCAGGGGCAATGTGCTGTGGGTACAGTTCTAATAATCCTTTCGATCGGTGAAGAAACTTTGAAGATCGTGACTCCGATCGAGGCATAAAATCTAATATTTGAAAATATTTTTTTTTTGTCGATATTCTTTTTTCAAGCGTAATTATTACAGAATTATATCGATAACATCGCTTAAGGGGAGGGAGTCAGGTAAAAAAAATTGATTTTGGAAATTCAATATCATCGAAATCCTATTGCATGTAAAAATGGCCAATGCACTATATTGTTGGTACTCGATGAAAGGATTTTTTACTGTCGTCTGACTTGCATATGGTTTTCAATATTATCTTAAGCAAAGTTCTTAGGTTTTCCATTCTGCGCATGATTCAGATCAAACTACTAGGCAGATTGGAATGGTTGACGTCTCATTTTCTTCTTCATGAAAAGATACACCGGTTAAATGGAGCAAACTATTTTTTTTTCATTCTGAAATCAAAGTTAATGACTGATTTAGAAAATACCATAAAATTTATTTATTAATAATTATGTCACTTAAAAAATATAACCTTTTATTAACATTTGCTACATTTAGCTGGTGTATCTTTTCATGAGGAAGAAAATGAGACGTCAACCATTCCAATCTGCCTAGTAGTTTGATCTGAATCATGCGCAGAATGGAAAACCTAAGACCTTTGCTTAAGATAATATTTAAAAGCATATGCAAGTCAGATGACAGTAAAAAATCCTTTCATCGAATACCAACAATATAGTGCGTTGGGCATTTTTATATGCAATAGGATTTAGATGATATTGAATTTCCAAAATCAATTTTTTTTTACCTGACTCCCTCCCCTTAATGAGGTTTTAATGTAAGATTTTTTAAAAGAAGTGGATTATTCACACAATTCTTTTTTCTTATGACTTTTTTTACGTGACTGATTCCCCTTAAACAATACTAGCCGTAGAAGAAAAAACACCTTTTTTTGTTTGCTTTAGAATTTATATGTTTTTCTACAATTTTTATTATTGTTTTTTTCAGTGAAAATATAAAATCACAATTCAATTTCCTGGCATTGTAATTGTGATATTAGATCTTTTGATTCACTAACAAAATGTAGAAAAGGAAAAAGAAAATTACTTTCTCTTTACAGTTCTAATAATTTTTTCGATCGGTAAAGAAACTTTGAAGATCGTAACGCCGATCGCGGCATGAAATCTAATATTCAAAACTTTTTTTTTTATCGCTATTGCAATTTCAACAATTTTCTACAATTTTCATACATTATAATATAAGTAGATAGAAATGTCTACAATCGTTTTATTCTATTATTATTATTATTATTATTTTATTATAGTGAAAATATAAAATCACAATTCAATGTCCTGGCCTTATAATTGTGATATTAGATCTTATGATTTCCCAGCAAAATGTTGAAAATGATGGAAAGAAAAATAATTTTTTCATTACTTTGAAATTCTCACTTTTCCCTGTCGATTATTTGCTCAAATGAGAAAATTTATCGAGCCATAGATGAAATCTAATATTCAAGAACATTTTTTATTCCACTATTCCGTTTTCAATCATAATTATAACGTAATTTAATCGATAAAATAGCTTAAACAATAGTAGCCATCGAGAAAAGTACGTTTTTTAATTTGCTTCATAATCTCTACGTTTTTCCACCAATCTACATAATCGTTTTATTCAGCAAAAATTTAGAATCCCAATTCAATTTCCCGGCATTACAATTGTGATATTAGATCATTTGATTTCCCAGCGAAATGTTGAAAATGAAGAAGGAAAAAAAATCAATTTTTCTTTACTTTGAAATTCTCACTTTTCCACGTCGATTATTTGCTCAGATGAGGAAATTTTCCTTCCGAGAAAGACTTTAGTATGCAGGACTTTAAAACTCACAGATTCACGGAGTGAGTCAAAGTGTACAGAGAAAATCGGTGAGGGAAAATTCTACGGTCGGAAATGAAGAGCCGAGAAAAAGTTTCAGCGGTTCAACTTTTACGCGTGGTTGTACTGTGTGTGTTCTATTGCTTGGGGGTAGTTCTGAGGGGAAAATGGGGAGGAGGAGGAGGGAGGAGGGGATTTTCTCTCTCCCTCACAACTGGCCCGCAGGCAAAACCCCACGTACGCCCATTTATGCATTATAACCCCACGTGGAGTGGCCTCGCTAATTGCGGCTGCGAAAATTAAGCGACTGCCGCGAATTATAATAAAAGTGCTGGCTCGCGCGAGAACGAGAACGCGAGAAGTGTGTTGAATCCGCATAAATACCCCGCCGAGTTGCACCTGCATATAAACTCCAATACATAGTCATCGTATTTGGTTTGGAACGGCAATAAAATATTGAGATTTCCACGAAACAATTCCGTTTAAATTATCCCAACACGAAAATAACATATGCATATCCAAGTAAATAAATGGCACATAAAAAGCAATTTTTCCACATTCCAACTCTATGAAATTACATCTTCACCATATTACAACACTTTGTAATTACAATTCTACTAGACTGCAATTCTACTGATTATAACTCTACTAGATTGCGATTCTACAAGACTGCAAATCTATTAAATTGGTATTCTGTCGGATTAAAATGGTACCAAATCACAATTCTACCATTTTTACAATTTACCAATTTACAACTCTACCTAATTACAATTACTACCAGATAGTCATTCTATCAGATAGTAATTCTACCAGATAGTCATTCTATTAGATAGTCATTCTACCAGATAGTCATTCTATCAGATAGTAATTCTACCAAATTGTCATTCTATCAGATAGCAATTCTACCAAATTGTCATCCTACCAGATAGTAGTTCTACCAAATAGTAATCCTACCAGATAGTAATTCTACCAGATAGTAATTCTACCCGATAGTAGTTCTACCAGATAGTAATTCTATCAGATAGTAATTTTACCATATAGTTATTTTACCAGGTTGTAATTCTACCAGATTGTGATTCTACCAGATAGTAATTCTACCAGATAGTAATTCTACCAAATAGTAATTCTACCAGATAGTAGTTCTACCAGATAGTAATTTTACCATATAGTAATTTTACCAGGTTATCTGGTAATTCTACCAGATTATGATTCTACCAGATTGTGATTCTACCAGATAGTAATTCTATCAGATAGTAATTCTACCAGATAGTTACTCTACCAGACAGCAATGTTATCACATAGTAATTGTACCAGATAATAATTCTATCAAATAGTAATTCTACCAGATAGTAATTCTACCAGATAATAATTCTACCAGATAGTAATTCTACCAGATAGTAATTCTACCAGATAGTAATTCTTCCAGATAGTAATTCTACCAAATTGTATTTCTACCAGATTGTAATTCTGTTAGATTGGAATTCTACCAGATTAAAACGGTACTAAACCACAATTCTACCATCTTAAAAGTCTACCAAATCGCGACTCTACCTAATAACAATTTTATCAGAATACAATTCCACCAGATTGCATTTTTACCAGATTACGACTCCACCAAACTATGAGCTATTGTTTGAACTGGTTATGTTGTATTATACAAGAAGTATTGCAGAGACTTGTACTTCAATAGGATAATAATTTATAATATAGAATAATGTACAATAAATGACAACATTTTGCCAAAAAAAGTAATCCCCAATGCCTTCATTTTGCCAAAATAAATGCACAAAGTCATCCTTTTTTTTGCAACAACTAATTTAGTCGTGCATTTTTTGTTTTTTTGTTCCCTTTAATATTTTCCTCATGCAGATTACACCCAAATTTGCTTAAGAAACCGTTTAGTTTCTAATCCATTTAGATTAGTTAATTATCATTTGATAGACCAAGCAAAAAGATATACTTAGCATTTAAATTATTAGCCTGCAGCTGGCAGAGTGAAAAAAAAGAACATCTCCCTCCCTCCTTCCTCCTCTTCCTCCTCGTCCATTTGAAGCAAAGCCCCGAGGTGTGAAAATCAGTTGCACCGTCATCAGCGACTCGTCAAACAGCACCAAACTCGTTGGTTCCCGACGATATATATGCGTGGCAAACGCCAAGTGTATACATAGTGAAAGGTTGCGTGCACGTGGGTTTATGCTCGCGTACGCATGCCTCGCACACGTGTTGGAATCATTACCACAGCGTCGCTGCACATCAGCGAGAACCCTGTAGGTATAGGTTGAAAAGGGGCTGAAGAGGGACGAAGAGGGGCGAAGGACTGAAGGGAGACAACGAGGGATAGTGTGACTGAGGGCGAATACCTGTACACGCATGGAGGAAGAGCGGCCAGGCATGCGTGAGCACACGTGGAGAGCCAACAGCACCTTCGTATGTACACGAATATCTGCATATGTGAGGAGGATACAACGTAGACTCGGTAAATACACGAGACAACTGGCAGTGGTACACGCGACAGAGAGACTCGAGATTCTCCTATAGCTATATGGGGAGTATAAGGCCATTGGTAGAAGTGAGAGGGCTATTTCCGGGTAGGAGGAGGTACGAGCGAGAGGAGGCTCAACAGAGCAGGAACAGCGGAGTAAAGCAGAGAAGACAGGAGTGAGGAAGAGGGAAAGCGAAAGGGAGTGAGAAAGAGAGAGGGAGTAATACCAAGTGAGGGAAGGAGTGAGAGTTCGGGTAGGGAAGTGCGAGTGAGACGAGGAAGCCGCGAGTCTGGCGGGAAAAATCAATAGCGGTGAGCCGGCGAACCTAACCCTCCCAACCCCTCCTCCTCAGCACCATCTATACTTCTACTCCCGCACCCTCCTCTTTCTCTCCCGCTTGTTACACTCACTCTCACTCACACTAATGCCTCTTCCCTTCAGCCTACTACTCTGTCGTGCCTTTCCTTTCGCCCTCTTTGCCTCTCCCTCTACCGGCTGGCGGGAGGATTCCCACTCAAACCCATGCACAGGCCTCCCTATACATATATAAACGTTCTTCCCTCTCTATGTTTCCATCTCTCTTGATTTCTCTCACTCTGGCGTAAGCGTCGGGCGAACCTAAACCTCCCCCGCTGCAGCCGACGCCACCTTCTCTCTACCTTCTCATCCACCAGCGCGGCTGTGAGGAAGAGGAAGAGGAAGAGGAGAAATTGTGGAGGTGGAGAGAGAGGCCGGCGTTCTGCTGGTGGCGTCGAGCGACGAGAACGACGACGACGACGACGACGACTACGACGACGGTGCCACTGCAGGAATCCCATACCGTTCCGTGCCTGTTCGCTCCAAGCCCTGACCCGCAAACACACCGACCATCTACCTCCCACACTTCGTCAGTTTCCTCTCTCTCTTCTGCTGCTGCTGCTGCTGCTGCTGTTGCCTCCTCCTCCTCCTCCTCATCCTCTTTTCCGTCCTCAAATTCTACCAGTCGGCCTACCCAATCCATGTCCGTGAGCCTAGCGACAATTTTCGACTCTAGACACTGGGCCTGGCTCACTTCACTACTTCTATGGATGTTGATAGAGGCCAGGAGGGGTCGAAAGAGGACTGAAGGAACGCTTCCGGTTCCGCGTGCTCGAGAGAATCGCTACGTTGTTCGCTGATGTAACTCTAGGGACGAAGTTTCGATTGGTAGGGCTGACCAGTTTGATACCAATACACCCGGCTGTAACGCTGCCCATTCGTGCTGCTCCGGAGAATAAATCGTTTTCACTCAGTCTATACATCGATGTCGTGTGGCCAGTGCTGTAGTTACGATTAGGACAACCTACGCCATGGCCCAGGGCGGCATTTTGCCGCCCATGAGTGAGGGATTTTTTCATACAATCACTGAAAAGTCAGGCAAACAATATTTTCCTTTTGCAGTTCTGCAAAAAAAATGTAAAAATGTTACCTTGACATTGAAATGATAAAGGGAAGTTAGAAATTAAAGTTTTGCTGATTCGGCAAATTTTACACCTTAGAGCCTTGCTGATTCGCATTTCTTCACTTCTTAGCTGGGAAATTTCTTTTAAGTGACTTTAGGGCCTTCGAGCAACAAAGTTAATGACCAAAAAAACGACACTTGGGGCATCGATTCTTTAGGGAGTTTAAGATATCGATCATTTTTACTGACTCCTAAATGTGTGTAATAATCTGAAAGGTTCATGGAAAAAACTTTAAGGTCATGAAAAACAAAGTTGCTGAACTTATTGATCAGAGGAGTAAATCCCTTTTACTTTTAGAAATGAAGTTGATAGTAAAATTTGCTTTATAATCTGCAATTATAATATAATATTCAACCTTTTAGAGAGATGCAAACAAAAATTAGACCTCTAATAAAAAATAAACCTCAAACCTCTACACTGCTAAAAATATTTAGTATAATTTCCCATTGTAGGTAAAGTAACCACTTTAACAAATAACAGGTATACAAAATTTGATTTTGTAACCAGCTGACATATAAAATTACAATACTTTCTACTAAATCCTATAAAAATTATTACATATAATACAAAAATTCGTAATTTACTCCTCCGTATATAAAATCAAATGCAAACATTTTTAACAGTCAAAAACTTCGTTTCTTGAACTAATGGAGATTTCCAATTCTGTTAATGATTTCTTCCATATCGTTGTACATTTCTCTAGTTATACGACAAAGTTTTAATTGAAGGAGAATGCGGAAGGGACGTCAGATTTTAGTTTGGGTGCCATAATCGTTAAGCCGTCCCTGCGAGGCTCTATATGATCGGGCAACACACGCATTGTGAGGTATGCGGAGGTGAGGAGGTCTGTAGGTAGCACAGTATGACCTGTGTATACCGAGGGATCGTACAGGTGCTGGGAGGCCAGGGAGTAAAGCCTCCGGAGCGTGGAATCACGTTACTGCCTACTGCACATACTGGCCAATGAATTTTTGATAAGCATTATCCGGAACGAGAACATGAAAGAAGAAACTATAGGCATATGTATTCTATCGATTTGCTAAGTGAATCACGAAACTATATTGCACCATTTGCTATCTTCGTCTTTTGCTTCCCTTTATTCTTTTTTTTCTACCTCCCAACGTCACTATATTATAGCTGAGAATGTGCGACTGTGTCACTGGGAGAAAGAGAGACTGGCAAACGCTTAGAATAGTTACGGAAAATGATATGAATCGATTGTTTCGAAGTTTGGAATATAGGGCTCTTAAGGGGAATGATTTCATGTGGCGATACCTTCAACATATAGATAAATATGGTGTAGGGTCCTTACTGCCACTACAGGACGGGTTATTATGAGTTCTACCATTTCAACAAGTTGTCCAACTTGTTTGTATCGGATTTGTCAGGAAAAGTTTTATAAATTCTCACCGTTAGGTATAAATATACCGTCTCGATATTCATTATTTAAGGGTATCATTAAAGCGTCACATACCAAAGACTTTATGCCTTTCATGACTGATATTCTTCGGTTATAACATCACGGATTGGGAAGATTAATTCTATTTTTTACCATCAATATAATGATGACTTAAGGTGATTTCGCAATTTGTTCAATTTTTTGTTAATACGTCTAAAAAATTTGGCGATTAGGTTGAATATTGGTACTAAAAAATAAATATTTATATATTTAAGGGGTTGAAACCCTCCGACAGAATTCTTAGTTGCATCGCGGAAAACTTTGTGGAGATTTATAACGGATTGTTTTTAAATAGAGATCCCGAAATAAATCATTCGCTTTCTTCAGATAATTAAATTTTCTACAAGACAATTTCAGAACATTCCTATTGTTATAATTTCCATACATTATTTAATCCTCATTTGGCAAAATTAAGAAACTGTCTTCATTATTCTAAAGTTCTTAAAATGCTCATCAGCTGATGATTATTATTACAATGCCCAAAAATATGTTGCTTTGCGACTCATATTTTATTATTTGCTCTAAAAAAAAGAATATATAATAAAAAATCCTTCATTAAAATTGTGCCTATTACTGATGCCAAAATAAATATTATTAAGAGACTTTAGGAATATTTACGACATAAAATCCACCAGAATTTAATAGTGTATAATTTTATCTAAAAAAAAAAAAAACAGGAGGTGTTGAATTTTTTTATCGGCTACATTATTACAAAATTTCACTGCAAATCGGAGAAAAGCTTTGGAGAGAAGAAAAGCGTGTTCTTAAGTCGATTCGAGCGCACGTTTTGCTTGTTCTACAAGTGTTTCCAACTGAAACCTGCGCGAACTCTGTTTTCCTCGTGGCATAATAACACTCCTGGCACCCTCTGCTTTGGCCCTCCAGATCACCTCGACTTGCTCCCATAGGAATTTGAATACAATGAGCTGTTTTGAATTTTTATCGACGCACGATTGCATGGCCAAGACCGAGACTGCGTGCGCTGGAGCGGCGAGGCAAGTATGCGAGAACCAACGAGACAACCAGAGAAGAATTTACCTGCGTATATTGAGAGAGAAAGTGAGGAGGAATGAACGGTGAGCCGTACTTTCAACATGCAAATTTTTTTCCCCCTGCCAATTAAACCTCAGTCACACGCTTATGTACAGAGTGTGTGGAGCGGAGATTCGGCCAGTACTTTTATGCGTGCATTAACCCTTTAGATCCTCGTTTTATGCTAATTTTACATAAGTAATAAAGTTAAAAATTCATAACTTTATCAAGACATTGATATCGGTCAGAATATATAAGCATTGCAGCCCATATATTTATCCACATCGATTGGTTCAAAAATTCCATGAGATAAAAAATAATAAACAAGATTCAACAGAAAAATAAAATAGACCATTACTCCGTTTTGTCATTTTTAATACTTTTGTTGGATAGTCTACAAAAAATTCATCATTTTTTAGACGTAAATTGAATTTGTTAATTAAATAATAATGTAGTCAAATTTTTCCAAAATTTCTGGATCAAAGTTCAAAAAGATATTTTGAAAAATAATTGAGCATCCAATTTTTATTATTTTGCAATAAAATCGTTGTGTATTACCTCGCAAATTAAATTCTCAAATAATATAAAAATAATAAACAAGATTCAACGCAAAAATAATATAGGCCATTACTCCGTTCTATCATTTTTAATACTTTTGTTGGATAGTCTAAAAAAAAGTTACTTCATCATTTTTTAGACGTAAATTGAATTTTTTATTAAAATAATAATGTAGTCGAAATTTTCCAGAATTTCTGGATCAAAGTTAAAAAAGATATTTTGAAAAATAATTGAGCCTCCAATTTTTATTATTTTGCAATAAAATCGTTGTGTATTACCTCGCAAATTAAATCCTCAAATAATATAAAAATAATAAACAAGATTCAACGCAAAAATAAAATAGGCCATTACTCCGTTTTGTAATTTTTAATACTTTTATTAAATAGTCTAAAAAAAAAGTTGCTTCATCATTTTTTAGACGTAAATTGAATTTTTAAATTAAATAATAATAATAATATAGTCGAATTTTTCCAGAATTTCTGAGTCAAAGTTAAAAAAGATATTTTGAAAAATAATTGAGCCTCCAATTTTTATTATTTTGCAATAAAATCGTTGTACATTTCCTCGCTAATTAAATCCTTAAATAATAATAATGGCAGGCAAATTATGTGTGATTTTTGTGACTATTCTTTTTATAATCTGGAGGTTTTTTAGCTCATGGATTTGGAAGGAGTTTCTCGAAAAACGATCGTATTACAAGTCCCGAGTTTATTGCCTTTCTGAGCATTCTCTCGTCGGATTAATTATGCAACTTTTGATTCGACCGCGCGATGAGCTACGAAACACCGTGGATAGGAAGAGAGGCCGAAAATGTTGAAGAAAGGAACAGGAGAGTGAAAACCGCGCGGGTAGGTGGTACGGCAGTGAAGCAGGCTCTGCTGGGGTGGCGGCAGCTCGAAAATTTACGAGCCGTCTAACGGTACACGCCTCTACCGATGCTCTACGTACTCACATGCACTACCTGTGCACATACTCTGTGTCTGCAGGTGTGTCAGTGTACAGTTCACAGGGGTGAGTCGCGATCGTATCGATTTTAATGCTCTCTACCTGACATAAGTTGCTCAAGACTTTGAACTCCACATTTTTCCGCAGTCTAAATTAACCTCTTACTATATACAAGATGAAAATAAAATTTTATCTTCAACACGCGATGCATTTTTATACATTTTATCTCTCTTAAAGAGACAGCTTTGTTTTCTTCATTTAAAACAAATTGCTTCCTCATTATTGTTGGATTTTTACAAATCTACCTCTATGAGGAAGCATGTTAATCTATTTTCGCTTCCTCATAGAGGAATCTTTATAAAAATCCAACAATAATGAGGAAGCAATTTGCAAAGTTCTACTTTGTAGCCTTGTTTAAAAAATGTTTAAATGGCATTAGTTTTGAACCCCTTGATAGATTCTCGCCCGATTCGAACTGATGCTTAGTTTACCCACACTCTACTTGTGGACCAAATTTGAACCCGATATCTTAAAAATTGCGGAAGTTAGAGTACGAAGAAAAAATTCAAAATGCCATAAATTTTAAACCCCTTAATGGAATGACGTCAAATTCACTCCCAAACTTTATTTAATAACAGTCCACTTGTGGACCAAATTTGAGTCCGATACCTTAAAAATTGCGAAAGTTAGAGCGCGAACAAAAAATATCAAAAAATTGAAAAATGCCATAAATTGTGATCCCCTTAACGGATTGACACCAAATTTAATCCCAAATACTATTTGATAACAGTCCACTTCTGGTCCAAGTTTGAGCCGGATATCATAAAAATTGCGGGAGTTAGAGCCCGAACTGAGATTCTCCAAAAAATTCAAAATTCCATAAATTTTGAACACCTTCATGGATTAAGTCCAAATTCAATCCCATAACTTGTTTAACGACAGTTTAATCGTGGTTCAAATTTGAGCCCGATATCTTAAAAATTGCGACGGCTATCGTGCTAACAAAAAATTGTACACACACACACATACAGACATTTTTTCTAAACCACTTTTCTCGACGTTTTAGACCGTTATGAGTGTCCTGACACGAAAATCTCGAAAAAAAATTTTTTACGAAAACAAAGCTTCCTCTATGAGGAAGCAAAAGAAGATTTTATTATCAGGGTGCTCAAAATAATCGAAATTGTTCAAAAATGAAATTTAAGAAAAAAGGTAAAATTCATTTTTCTCGGTTTTGTTAAGTTGTAAGCTCCAGTTTTTATTTTGTATATAATTAACCTCTTACTATAGAAGATGTTAATAAAATTTTACGTTTAACACGCGATGCATTTTTATACTTTTTATCTCTCTAAAGAGACAACTTTGTTTTCTTCATTTCAAAAAGAAGATTTTATTATTAGGGTGCTCAAAATAATCGAAAATGTCCAAAAATGAAATTTAAGAAAAAAGGCAAAATTCATTCTTCGTGGCTTTGTTAAGTTTTAAGCTCCAGTTTTTATTTTATATACAAATGACCTCTTTTTATTTATTTTTTATTTTTTTTGTATTATATATATTTTTTTAATTTTATATATTTCTATATATAATTAACCTCTTAGTCTACAAGATGAAAATAAGATTTTACTTTTGACACACGATGCATTTTTATACTACGATTTTATTATTAGGGTGTTCAAAATAATTTAAAATGTCCAAAAATGAAATTTAAGAAAAATGGCAAACTTCATTTTTGGTGGGTTTGTAAAATTTCGAGCCACGTTCATTTTTTTACGAAAATAAAAATCACAACTTCTTTCAAGAGTTTGAACTCCCTATTTTTCCGCTGTATAAATTAACCTTTTACTATACAAGATGAAAATAAAATTTTACGTTTAACACGCGATGTATTTTTATACTTTTTTCCTCTCAAGAGTGACAACTTTGTTTTCTTCATTTAAAAAAGAAGATTTTATTATTAGGGAGCTCAAAATAATAGAAAATGTCCAAAAATGAAATTTAAGAAAAAAGGCAAAATTCATATTTGGTGGTTTTGTTAAGTTGTAAGCTCCCGTTTCTATTTTATATATAATTAACCTCTTTTTTTAATTTTCTATTTTATTTTTATATCATATTATTTTATTTTATATTTTGAAAATCATTATGAAAATCAAATTTTACGTTTGACACACGATTCATTTCTATACTATAATTTTATTATTATGGTGCTCAAAATAATCTAAAATGACAAAAAATGAAATTTAAGAAAAATGGCAAACTTCATTTTTGGTGGTTTCGTAAAATTTCAAGCCACGTTCCAATTTTTCCGAAAATGCAAATCACAACTTCTTTCAAGAATTTGAACTCCCTATTTTTCCGCTGCTAAATTAACCTCTTTACAAGATGAAAATAAAATTTAACGTTTAACACGCGATGCATTTTTACACATTTGTTCCTTCCTAAAGATACATCTTTATTTTCTTCAATAAAACAAAAAAGATTTCATTATCAGAACGCTCAAAATAATCTAAAAAAATGGTCAAAGAAATGGCAAAGCGAATATTTGGTGGATTTGCAAAATTTTAAACAACGTTTTGTTATTTTAGAGCAGGTAAAAAAATCACAACTTCCTTTGCGAAGAGAAAATTAAAGAGGTCGTTGACTGTGAATAAAAAAAGAGAAAGGAAGATTACGAGTTAAATTTAGTTTTCCTCTTTATTAAAAAAAAAAAAAAAAAGATACTGTAATTGTCTGTCAGACTGGCAAAGATCAGTTAATTTTCGGAAGCTTTCATAAAGTCGGGTCTACGATGCATAAACTCACCCTCGAGTTACGTACACGTTGTTATTACGTATTATCGCGGGGTAGCGGATTACATTATTATTATTATTACGAGAAGACTTTATGAAGTCACGGATGAGGGGGTGTAACGCAGGCTCTCGCATATTGCGCGAGCGATAAACCCACCACTCGTCAATCCCCAAGCGTAAACTGTGTCAACGATTCTCAAACGACTCTGTTAGTATAAACTCACAGGGACGTCAGAGAAACCTGCTTCGTATCATGTGCTCGAGGCTAAAAGGACCAACAGTCGGTTTTCAAACGTTTTGAAATTCATTTCTCCAAAAAAAAAAAAAAAAAAACAAAAAGACTTAATTACTGTTCAGCACAGAGTTCATCTCATTTTATATTTACTAAGATTATAGGCCACATTTATGATTCTGATATTAACCCGGCCATTAATAAATCAACTCTACTTGGATTGAAGGTAGATTTGTGCTTGTACAGGAAAATCATATGAATTTTTTATACCTTCATCATTGAGAATCATTTATTCCACATGCAAAGTTTCTTGTGTTAATATCTTCAGCCAATAATTGTAATTTTGATTGAAGATTAACGGGTAATGGATATTTTTTTGGACTAGAGAAATTCATAATATCTTTTTTTGTATTGGCATTATTTTCAGAATAAAAGTTAATTGTACAATCATAAATGTGTGAGTGTTTAAAAAAATTATAGATTAACCTTCTGGAAGTAACAAAAATATCTCATTTTTCGGGCTAATCGTAATAATATGTTAACCCCACGGAAAATAGACATTCTCAGTTAATTCTCCTTTTTTTACTGTATTTTTTTTTTTTACACATTCAGGCACTTTGTATTTTGTTCTCAATTTTTTCTAACCTACAGCAGTATATACAGAATCTATAGAAAAATTGGGTGAGCCGATAAAAAATATTGAGAGGCACAAAAAATATTTTCCAAAAGTTATAGCAGTTGAACTGAAAGACCTTCAGAAATTAAAAAATGTATATGTTATATAAAAATTTTCGCCAGTTTCTATATCAGGAATATATTTCAGATCTATTTTAAATATATCTCAGATATATTCAACCCATATAATTATTTTATAGTTGCAAATATATTCGTGATATAGAATTTAAAAAATATATATCTCATTTTTGTGCAGAAAATTAATACCTTCCTCTAATTTAAAAAAATGTAATTCAATTTTATATGCTACAAAATTATCATCACTTATAACCCCAATTTTTGCTTCCTCATAGAGGAAGCTTTGTTTTCGTGAAAATTTTTTTTTCGAGATTTTCATGCGACAAAAGTGGTTTAGAAAAAATGTCTGTATGTGTGTGTGTGTGCACAATTTTTTGTTAGCACGATAGCCGTCGCAATTTTGAAGATATCGGGCTCAAATTTGAACCACGAGTAAACTGTCGTTAAACAAGGTATGGGATTGAATTTGAAGTTAATCCATCAAGGTGTTCAAAATTTATGGCATTTTCATTTTTTTGGAGAATGTCAGCTCGGGCTCTAACTCCCGCAATTTTTATGATATCCTGCTCAAACTTGGACCAGAAGTGGACTGTTATCAAATAATATTTGGGATTAAATTTGGTGTCAATCCGTTAAGGGAGTCACAATTTATGGCATTTTTTAATTTTTTGACATTTTTTGTTCGTGCTCTAACTTTCGCAATTTTTAAGATATCGGGCTCAAATTTGGTCCACAAGTGGACTGTTATTAAATAAAGTTTGGGAGTGAATTTGACGTCAATCCGTTGAGGGGTTTAAAATTTATGGCATTTTGAAATTTTTGTTCGTGCTCTAACTTCCGCAATTTTTAAGATATCGGGCTCAAATTTGGTCCACAGGTAGAGTGTGGGTAAACTAAAAATCAGTTCGAATCTAGCGAGAATCTGTCAAGGGGTTCAAAACTAATGCCATTTAAAATTTTTTAAACAAGGCTGCAAAGTAGAACTTTGCAAATTGCTTCCTCATTATTATTGGATTTTTACAAAGCTTCCTCTATGAGGAAGCCAAAATAGATTAACATGCTTCCTCATAGAGGTAGATTTGTAAAAATCCAATAATAATGAGGAAGCAATTTGCAAAGTTCTACTTTTTAATTTTTTTGAAATTTTTTGTTTGTGCTTTAACTTTTGCAATTTTTACTATATAGAGCTCAAATTTGGACCACAAGTAGACTGTACTTAAACAAGGAATGGTTTTGAATTTGGAGTGAATCCGTTAAGAGGTTCTAAATTTATGGCATTTAAAAAAAAAATTTGAAATTTTTCGTTCGTGCTCAAACTTTCGCAATTTTTAATATAGCGGGTTGAAATTTGGTCCACAGGTAGAGTGTGGGTAAACTAAAAATCAGTTAGAATCTGGCGATAATCTGTCAAGAGGTTCAAAACTAATGTCCTTTAACATTTTTTTAAACAAGGCTGCAAAGTAGTACTTTGCAAATTGCTTCCTCATTATTGTTGGATTTTTACAAAGCTTTCTCTTTGAGGACACCAAAATAGATACTTCCTCATAGAGATAGATTTGTAAAAATCCAACAATAATGAGGAAGCAATTTCTCTTTCCAATAGCAAATGAATAATTCTTAAAAATCATTGAAAAAATCATCTCCAGCTGATTTTCGCGATTGACCGAGCATTACAGATCTGGTTTATTAGCATATCGAGTAGTGCGAGGCGAACTGAGTAGCTCAGTGGCTATAACGGCTTACAAGCGAATGGAGAACAGCGTCTGGGATCGCGTCGATAAATTCTCGAGTTATGTCATCGGAGATATATCGCTCAGGCAATCGATTAGCATCGATAGCCTTGCCATTGGATAGCTATAGTTCGCTCTGCTTGTGCTCCTAGGCATTGTTGTCCGCTCTCTCGCAATTGTGCTGAGAGAAGGAGGTGAGGACTAAGAGAGACAGAGAGAGAAACCAAGAGAGTGAATAACAGACAGAGAGAAAGCGACAGAAAGAGAAAGAGGCAGAGAGAGAGAGAGAGAGAAGAGAAGGGAAGATGAGGAATAGCTCTCGCTGCTATCTTGGACGATTTGGGCCGATGCCTCGAGGCTCCCAAAACCAGGAGAGCCTGAATTGCGTTGCTGCGCTATAGTTTCTGGTGCGCTACTGGTTTCTGCTGGTGGTGCTTGTGCACCACGCCGGAAACCGCCGACCTGTAGCCGCACCCGGCGCTCACTCCGTATACTGCCGTAGAAATCGATCCTCCCGCGCGTCGCAGAACCCGTTCACAGTGAGTGCGACAGAGGAAGCTCTCAACTGCGACGCGATGGAAGCCTACGGTGCATCAGACAGTCACTCTATGCCAGAGTGAGAGAGAGAGAGAGATTCCGATTCCTCGATACTAGTTAGACTCTCTTGGCTATGAATCTGCTCGTCATACGACCTCAAATTAATTTTCTGTCGTGGATATACAGCCAACACACTGTTGTATACAGTTGTAGCTGAATCGTGGAAGGATGAGATGATGGTGCTCCGCTGGTTTATAGAGTGTATATCGATTCGAGTTGAGGTCGACGAATTCGTCGTCGTCGTCGTCGTTGTCGTCGTCGTCGCGACTACTTCGCCAGGGGGGAGATCTTGACGCTCGACGGCCACTCCGCAGGCGGCAATATCTCACTATGGTAAACAACTCCGTGGATCCTTTCTGTACGGACAAGGGGACGACCATCCACGAAGAAAACAGCATCGGGGATCACGCCTGAAACGAATTCTAGTGAAATAACTTTGATCTTGTTTTCTTTTTTTTTGTATCGGTGTGTAATAGTAGTTTATGATACTAGGGCGATAATAGTTTTTCTGATGGGTGTGAGGAGGTTGCAGCAAGAGCCGAATGCGAGGGTGTAGAAATATGGGGAGAAAATTTTTTGGTTAAATGGGAAAAGGGCTTGTAACCGGTATTTTCTGGGGTAGAATATGCGAATTGAGAATTATAGTGAAGGACAAAATTCGATATCTTGAAGAAAAAGATTTGGGTTGGATTTTCAAACCGGAAGTCGGATCTGCGAATTGAGGAAGCAGACATGGAAAAATGTAACTTTTTTTTAAATAATGGTAAAAAGGCTTGTAATCGGTATTTTCTGGGGTAGAATTGAGAATGATAGTGAAGACCAAAATTCGATATCGCGAAGAAAAAAAATTTCGTTGGATTTTCCAACCGGAAATCGAAGCTGTGAATTCTGGAATGGGGAAGGGAAAAATGTAACTTTTTTTAAATCATGGTAAAAAGGCATATAATCGGTATTTTCTGAGGTAGAATATGCGACTTGAGAATGATAGTAAAGGGCAAAGTTCGATATCTTGAAGAAAACAAATTTAGGTTGGATTTTCAGACCGGAAGTCGGATCTGTGAATTTTGGGATCAGAAAAGAAAAAAAGTCTCGATTTTTTAAAATCATGGTAAAAAGGCATGTAATCGGTATTTTCTGGGGTAGAATATGCGAATTGAGAATGATAGTAAAGGACAAAATTCGATATCTTGAAGAAAACAAATTTAGGTTGGATTTTCAGACCGGAAGTCGGATCTGTAAATTCTGGAATAAGAAATGGAAAAATGTAACTTTTCTTAAATCATGATAAAAAGGCATGTAATCGGTATTTTCTGGGGTAGAATATGCGATTTGAGAATGATAGTGAAGGACAAAATTCGATATCTTGATGAAAAAAATTTAGGTTGAATTTTCCGACCGGAAGTCGGATCTGTGAATTTTGGGATCAGAAAAGAAAAAAAGTCACGATTTTTTAAAATCATGGTAAAAACGCATGTAATCGGTGTTTTCTGGGGTAGAATATGTGACTTGAGAATGATAGTGAAGGACAAAATTCGATATCTTGAAGAAAAAAAAATTTAGATTGGATTTTCCGACCGGAAGTCGGATCTGTGAATTTTGGGATCAGAAAAGAAAAAAGTCAAGATTTTTTAAAATCATGGTAAAAATGCATGTAATCGGTATTTTCTGGGGTAGAATATGCGACTTGAGAATGATAGTGAAGGACAAAATTCGATATCTTGAAGAAAAAAATTTAGGTTGAATTTTCCGACCGGAAGTCGGATCTGTGAATTTTGGGTTCAGAAAAGAAAAGAAGTCACGATTTTTTAAAATCATGGTAAAAAGGCATGTAATCGGTATTTTCTGGGGTAGAAGAGAATAATAGTGAAGACCAAAAATGTATCGCCCGGGTATCGTACAAAATTTTATTTCACAAGTTGTGAAAATGAGGGATTTACACGAAGCGTGCGTAAAACCGCGTTTCTCGCATCGAGTGAAATAAACTTATTAGTGGTTGAATAAATTCCTATTATAAATAGGAGAGAAACTTTATCTTCATATGAGAGATTGATCTAAGATAATTGTTACTTCAACCATAGAAAGAAAAAGATTTTTTTTTATTATCAATATTGGTAATATATTTAAATTAAAAAAATAATGTCCTCTTGTCGCGAGTTACTCAAACTGTAATTGAATAAAACTTCTGGTTGAGAATTTGTATCTTATACATCTTTGACGAGAACCAAATTACCAAAGTATAGAGATAGAGAAACGATGTAGTACTAATACACAATACGTGTAGTCATAAATACACACAAGTTCAAAGATTTATACGTCTATTCAGAAGCTAAGTTAAGCTCAATTAAGTTTTAACTATGAAGTGCAACAGACAAAACAGATGTAACTGTATACATAATATGTATACATATCTAATTCATTCAATCAATAGTATATTACACTACAAGGGCAGAAAGTTGAGATTCCTGCACTGCGCGCAATGAGCGCGCAATGGAGTGCAGTTCAGGGCTCTCAAATTTCTGCCTGTGTAGTGTATACTATTTTTCTTTATACTTGGCCGAACGTGCGAAAAAAATTGCATTTTTGTATTGAAAGATATTGATGCCTGCCCCGACATTTGCGGCACGAGCGAAGCGAGTGTTGCTGGTCGGGGGGCAGGCATCAAATCAAATACATCTGAATAGACACTACTTTTCTAAAAAATATTAATTTGATTATGGAAGCCTAATTTTATTAGTATGTTTTCGAGTATATATCACTCACTGATTTATTTTAATTGTTAAACTTTAGCATACATCAATTGTAAATAAACTTTGAGGTTATGCAGGCAAGATGTATAGAGTATTAATGCGCGCGAATAAGTTACTATTCCCGTTGTATAGAGGGCACGTGTATAGCTTGACCAACACATGAATGACATGTGTATAAACACATTTATTCCATTTATTCATTAATGTAAAATTAAAACGGCGATCAGAACCAACAAAACATTTTCTCAGATTCCATATTTAAAATTTTTGTTAAAGCGAGAACGAATCAGAATTCTTCAAGTGTAATTTCTTCATTCTTATAAATTGTACAGAAGTAAAGAAGGTGCGATTTCTGATCAGCAATGAAAAGAGCTGATTCTTCGGCTCATCCAAAACCTACAATTATTCAAATAATTAAAAAATCCTAATGTTTTATGCAGTGTCTATTTTTTTACAAATGCAACAAAAAAAGTTATTGGAAAATTTATAGCTTGCTGTTTTTCCTGATAAAAATGTATTATTGCATTTATTCATTAATGTAAAATTAAAACGGCGATCAGAACCAACAAAACATTTTCTCAGATTCCATATTTAAATTTTTTTGTTAAAGCGAGAACGAATCAGAATTCTTCAAGTGTAATTTCTTCATTCTTATAAATTGTACAGAAGTAAAGAAGGTGCGATTTCTGATCAGCAATGAAAAGAGCTGATTCTTCGGCTCATCCAAAACCTACAATTATTCAAATAATTAAAAAATCCTAATGTTTTATGCAGTGTCTATTTTTTTACAAATGCAACAAAAAAAGTTATTGGAAAATTTATAGCTTGCTGTTTTTCCTGATAAAAATGTATTATTGCATTTATTCATTAATGTAAAATTAAAACGGCGATCGGAACCAACAAAACATCTTCTCAGATTCCATATTAAAAATTTTTTGTTAAGGTAGTTCTGTCGCGAAGGCAATCCAAACTCATATGGATGAATTTTTGACATGTTGTAATTTAGCTATTCAATTTTACTTGCACAAAATCTCGAAGGCTTTTACCGAGTATTTGAATGAACAATTAAAACTTGAAAATCGATCTTTTTCCACGGTGCTCACGGGAGGGCTGGAAAAATTGATCTTTAAGTCGAGAATTAACATACTTAGATCAAAGATAAAAAAAAAAATAAAAAGTACTACGTATTCGCAAATCATTCAGGACTTGATGCATCATGAAAAAAGGTGAAATCTCCGGAATAATGCCTAATTGAACCAAGGTCAAAGTGCACGATACCGGGCCAAATGACGTTTCCTAACCTAATTATCGTAAAAATGAAGTCAAATCCGCACTAAACATATCAACTATTTACAAATAATCGTTTTTATTTCATTACGACAATTTCGAAGGATTCTCGATTATTTTTTATATTATTATTGAGGCAGTCAAAGTGATGTGTATGATTATTTTTTAATGTCATATAGACTCTGAGATTTATGACTCCGGCGTACCCGACAGAACTACCTTAAAGCGAGAATGAATTTGAATTTTTCAAATGTAATTTCTTCATTCTTGCAAATTGTACAGAAGAAAAGAAGTTGCGATTCCTGATCGGTAATGAAAAAAGAGCCGATTCTCTCTGCAACTGTGTATACGCGCGGCACGCGTTCCACTCGTGCGAGCGCTTCTCTATTTGCGCGTCTGCGTGATCGATCGCATCGCGTGCTGTACAGTTTCGATGCTGCATCGCGTTCACGTCGCGTGTTCGCTCCCGTGTACCACATTCTTGCGATCGAGACTGCGCCGATAGAAGAAATTATATACCTTTTGTGTTTGTGTACAGGCAAAATTATATACATATATATATATTTATTATATATACAATGCGGATGGATTCTCCAGATTGACTGACGTTGGCTGAAGTATTCCTATAACAAGTGGATGCGATATACAAGCGATCGTGTGTCAACCCCGTCTTCTCTCTTTTGCATCAAGCAAACGTCTTGTCTCGCTCTCAACGAATGAATGAATCTGATAGATCTACATCTACATTTGAAGAAACGAGAAAACTACAAATGTCCGTCATGTCTATTGCCACTTGTAAATAAAATTTTTGCATCAAAGATACATTAGATCAGGAATGGGAATTTATTCAATGAAAATGGATTTTAAATACTTTTAATATTAAATAATTACGATTTATTATTATACAATTCTTCCATTTTTTTACTTTTCACAATAATTGTGAATAATTTAGATGAATGAAAAAAAAATCATTTCTAATAATTAATATTAATAGGTTTAATAATTTTGTATAATTTTGCAATGAAAGTAACTTTAAATACATTTTTTGCATTTGAAAAATATAGCCACTGCATAATGCATAAAAAATTTAAAATATTTTCTAATAATATTCTAGATATTAATAATTAATTACAAATATTATAAAAGTAAATATAAATAATTTACAAGAATGAAGAAATTATACTAAAAAAATTTTGATTTCCTCTCTCTTCATAACAAAATAAAAAATCTGTCTTCTAAAAAAATATTTTCTCGGTTCTCATGCAGTTTGAATTTAATGAATAAATGCAATAATAGATTTTAATCAGGAAGAACAACGCGCTAAAATTTTTCCAATAAATAACATCTTTTATGCATTGGAAAAAAAAATAGCCACTGAATAAAGCATTAGAATGTTTTAATTATTTATCTTACTTAGGAAATGGCTTTGAATAATTGTAAGTTTTAAATGTGACGAATAATAGACTTTTTCCATTACGGATGATGAATCGCAACTTCCTACTACTATATAATTTACAACAATTAAGAAATTGCACTTGAAGATTGTGATTGCCTTTCAATCTCTCTTTCTTGGTAATAAAATTAAAGAATCTGCCTTCTGAGAAAATGTTTTCTCATTTCCGATCGCAGTTTCAATTTATCATTAATGCAAAAGTGATTCTATGAAAAAATTCTTCACGCCATTAGCGCAATGAAAAATGTAAATCAAGAGGAATAACAAGCTATAGTTGTTCCAATAAATAACACCTTTTTTTACATTTTTTTTATTAGCCTTTCAACAAAGTATTAGAATTTCTAAACTGTTTATCTTACTAATGGCATTGAATTATCGTAGTTTTCAAATCTCCATTCATATATTACAAAGCCTAAAGCTTAAGTGGTTGATGATATGAAAGAAAACGAATTTAAATGATTTATTTATTTTTATGTTTTTTTTTTTGCAAAAAATTATTTGCGTTTCATATATTTTGAAACACATTCTATGAAACACTTCTGCATCTCAGAAAATCCACAAAAAGTTGTCCAATATCGAGATTTTAATCTGACAGAAAATTCGGCTTAAAATATTAGTCAAAAAGAAAATCGATTCCTGGGATCAAATTTAAATTCCAGATGTATGAATAATTTAAAGTTCAATAAAGTTTACCAAAAGTGTCGAGACTTTGGAATCTCCATAACACAAAACTGTCTTTAAAGTCGTGTGAAAATAAGAAAATTTTGCGATCGATTTAAAGTTGAACTGGCTTTAAAGTCAGTTTCAAGTTAAAAATATTCCAAAACAAGATTGTGAATTCCTGTCTGGTGCAAACTTCACGAAGCTTACAGTGATAGTCTGGATGTTTTCACTACACAAACATCGATCAAGAGGCGCGACGATCTAATAACGCAATGTCGGAAGGACCAGAGCAAGTACACAGAGCAAAAGAGACATTTAGCTGGAGCAAGAGAGAGGGAGAGAGAGAGAGAGAGAAGAGACACGAGAGAAGCGAACGGTGTCTCCTCGTTCGCTGCTGCCATATTGATTGGCTCGCTCTCCTCCGGCATTACGTAATGTCATTAACACGTCGCTTACACATGCGCTTGCCGCCTGGAACGCCTCGGCTCGCGCGGGCTTCTGCTGGACCTTCGTACTTCACTAGTGCAACGAGCCAGCATCAAAACACCAACACCAGCAACAACAACATACACCGAGAGACAAGATTTCATTGACGCCAAAGACATGCGTGGATTGATTTTTTTTTTCATTGATTAGAACGAAATATTTCTTTGATTTCAATGAAATAGTGCATTTGAATTTCAAAGAGAACATTTCATTGCCTGTAAATAAAGATTTGTTGAGTGAGCAGATAATAAAGAAACAGTTTCATCGTTTTAAAGAGACGTTTTCATTGGTTCGAAGAAACTTTATCATTGATTTCTCTCTCGCACCTAACCTCACTTTTTTTGTTTTTCGGTTCTCCCAAACGAACGGCTTCAAGTTTCGAGGAGCCAGGAGCTTAGCCTATTTCTGCCGGATTTCCTTATATACTCACAAAATTTGAGCTTTATCTGCTGCATACTTCAGGAGAAAATAGATTTCGAAATTTTGAGGTGGTAAAAAGAAGGTTTCATTGAATCAGAGACGACATCTTTGAAATCAATGAAAAAGGTTCATTGGTTTAAAGAAACGTTTCTTCGAATCACTGTCACTACTTTTCATTGAGTTTGAGATCATTCAAATAAAAAATAGTATTGAAATTCAAGTCCATTAATGACGTGATGCGTTTTTATTAAATTGTTTACCCCCTCCCCTCCGTTTATGACCACGCCAAGAGAAAAGATTTAATTGACGCCAAACAAATGCGTGGATTGATTTCTTTTTTATTGATTACAACGAAATATTTCTTTGATTTCAATGAAATAGTACATTTGAATTTCAAAGAGAACATTTCATTGCCTGTAAATAAAGATTTACTTAGTGAACATATAATAAAGAAACAGTTTCATTGTTTTACAGAGACGTTTTCATTGGTTCAAAGAACCGTTGTCATTGATTTCTTTCTCTCGCACCTAACCTCACTTTTTTCTTTTTCGGTTCTCCCGATCGAACGGCTTCGCGTTTCGAGGAACCAGAAGCTTAGCCTATTTCTGCCGTACTTCCTTATATACTCACAAAATTTGAGCTTTATCTGCTGCATACTTCAGGAGAAAATAGATTTCGAAATTTTGAGGTGGTAAAAAGAAGGTTTCATTGAATCAGAGACATCTTTGAAATCAATGAAAAAGGTTCATTGGTTTAAAGAAACGTTTCTTCGAATCACTGTCACTACTTTTCATTGAGTTTGAGATCATTCAAAGAAAAGATAGTATTGAAATTCAAGTCCATTAATCACGTGATGCGTTTTTATCAAATTTTTTACTCCCTCCCCCCCGTTCGTGATCACACCGAGAGAAAAGATTTCATCGACACCATAGAAACGGGTGGACTGATTTTTTTTTTCATTGATTTCAACGGAATATTTCTTTGATTTCAATGAAATAGTGCATTTGAATTTCAAAGAGAACATTTCATTGCCTGTAAATAAAGATTTACTTAGTGAGCAGATAATAAAGAAACAGTTTCATTGTTTTAAAGAGATGTTTTCATTGATTCAAAGAAACGTTGTCATTGATCTCTCTCTTTCGCACCTAACCTCACTTTTTTGTTTTTCGGTTCTCCCGAACGAACGGCTTCGAGTTTCGAAGAGCCAGAAGCTTAGACTATTTCTGCTGTACTTCCTTATATACTCACAAAATTTGAGCTTTATCTGCCGCGTAGTTCAGGAAAAAATAGGTTTCGAAATTTTGAGGTGGTAAAAAGAAAGTTTCATTGAATCAGAGACATCTTTGAAATCAATGAAAAAGGTTCATTGGTTTAAAGAAATGTTTCTTCGAATCACTGTCACTACTTTTCATTGAGTTTGAGATCATTCAAAGAAAAGATTGTATTGAAATTCAAGTATTTCATTTCATTGGCAAAGATTTCCGTAAATCAATGAAACTTTTTCTCTCTGTGTAGTTTATGGAAAAGTGGTGACATCGAAAAATGTCTGTATGTTCTCTACATTGAAAAAAAATTCTATTGCGGGCTGCCAAAAAGAAGTATTTTTTAATTAACTCTAATTCTTATTCGTTCAATCCCATTTAACATTGAAATAATAAAATATTATTTTGCTTATTTTAGAGTTATTGTTTCGATCTCGTATGGAATGGGAGGAATTAGAATTCAAATTAAGTTGATAACGCTTGTTTTTGGCAGCTCGCAAACGATGGATTTATTGAATCAATGACTTTTTTGTTCAGTGTACGTCATGGATTTTATTTCCTTGATAATGAAGGACGCAGCAAAGTAAATTTTATTTATATTCCTCCGTTTTTGAGCGGAATGGGCCGCCTCAGGCTCGAAGGGGTGATCTGGTGATTTTTTTTGTATTGGTCAATTACACCTTTTTACCAATAAGCAATAAATTTTGTTGACAATTAGTTGACGAGTTGAAGTTTCTTATTATTGTTAAAAGCACAATAATGGTTTGAGATTTCAAAATGTTTAAATTTATTAGTAATTAATTGAAATGCCACAATAGTGTTTTTATACTGGTTTGAGGTTTAAAATATTTAAATTATTAACGGTTGGCGAAATTGACTTCTAAATGAAGTCTTACTCAGAAACAAAGATTTGGAAATGTATGGCGACTCGACCACGCTGGTCGTGCTGAAAGCAAAGCTCATTAATACAGAAATAAAAAATTCAGGACATCGTAAATTTTATAGCAAATTTTATACGAGATACTGAATTTAAATTTCGTACACATACGGATTAACATGGAGCAAAGTTGAGGTACAAATTTGACATGAATTGATGAATCGATAATGAATCGGTCGAGGGGTTAAAAAAAAGTGAATGTAATAGATTGCTAAATATAGTGAGTTCTACTGTAAAAATAATGACTCGTGCTATAATTTAGTTGCTGTACGGAGAAAAAGAAAGTAGTTTGTACAACCAATAGTTTTATGAATTCGCTATAAATAAGTTGTGATAATCATCTAGTCAGTTCCCATAAATAAATTAATTTAAATTGAAAACTCATTTATGGCAAAACTCATGAAAAAAAAATTGCCCCAACTATTTATTTTTTTCTCTGTGTGGTTATATTATTTATTGTTAAAGCAACCATAAAAACATTGTTGTCCTCTGTATTTAGCACAATTGACCATATATGTTTCTGGGTGTATAATTCATTTATTTATTCTTCAGTGAACGGGACAAATCCCTTGAAAAATACTAGTAATAATGGCATATAAACATATTACACACTATTTTGATACAATTTTGGGTACCCAACTAATTTGCCTAAAAATACGATCATTCTGATAGCAGCAATTACGATATTGTCAAAAATATTTTGAAAATTAATTATATGTATTGGATTTTTTTTTGCAGATACTGTATATTAAATTTAATTTAATTAAATTTTTATTTCGTTATTTAAATAAATTTAATTTATTTAATCAAATTTCATTTAATATACAGACATGTTGTAAAATTCCAATAATTATATTATAAACACAATTTTTATGAAGTGTTTAGTATACTGTATATTAATTTTACAACTATTTTTTGTATATATTAATTAATATTTGTACATTAAATTTGATATACGCGTTTCCGCAAAAAAACTTCCAATACTTAATATTAATTTTCATCAAAGTTGAGAAAACCCTAATTATTTTTTAAACCAAATTTATGCTACAATTGTCATTGTAATTATATTTTTATAACAACAATTTGCACTTATTATAATATGATGGGTAAACTTTTGAATAGAGGCAAAAAATATTAATTCCCTATAAAATTTCATGATAATCTTATTGAAAAAATGGAGAAATACTGTTAATACATTACTAAAGTAATGGAAGCCTGTGATTTTTTTATAGCTATTCAAAAGTTCACATATCATTTTATAATCACTACAGGTTATCATTACAAATTCGTAACTACAAAACAAAATGTTCTGTAAACTTTATATCGTACAGTAATGAGGTGAATTTACAACACTGATTTTCATTCAACAAAAATTTGTAACTGTGTATTTCGCAACATTAGTACACCGAAATCTCGTACTGTCACATAGGACCACATGACACAAGGGAACATCATAGTTTTTCCTCTGCGAGAGACCAGCAGGGAGTTCGAGAGTTTCCTACATTGCGCCCATACCTGCATGTGTATACCACAATCGTAACGGCTAAGCCATCAACAGCAGCACGTATCTGTCTTGCATATGTGCTGCTCGCTACACGAGCTACATACATCTACATACATCTACCTCTAACTCCCATGATGTCACACGTGCACGTTTCCTCCTCTGTTACACTATCCTCGCGAACGTAGGACGCACATACGTGCGACACATAGGTATCACAAACGTGACTCAGTATACTCGCGAGTTTATACGTTTATAACTGTTGCGATAATGCGTTTTACGAGCGTGAACGAGCGGGGCAAAGGGAGAATTAATGTCGTTGGCGCAAAAGACTGCACACCACCGATGAGTGATGCATGAGCGAGATTAAAGATAAATTGCAAAGGAATTTTCGTACCAAATGGAACTTGACGTAATATCAGTTTTCCATTACTTAAAGTGCACGAAAAAAAATATAATAATAATAATTGGTTGAATGGGCTCCAGGGGACAAAATTGGCTGGGCCAATAAATCATTTGGTTACAGAAATAAATCAATTTGTTAGGGCGACAAATTAGTTGGATGGACCAGCAAATTAAGTGGTTTGTCCAATTGAATGGACTCCAAGCGACGAAATTGGCTGGGACAATAAATCAGTTGGTTACAGAAGTAAATCAATTTGTTAGAGCGACAAATTGGTTGGATGGACCAGCAAATTAATTGATTTGTCCAATTAAATGGACTTCAAGTGACAAAATTGGCTGGGACAATAAATTAGTTGGTTACAGAAGGAAAACAATTTGTTAGGGTGACAAATTAGTTGGTTACAGAAGTAAATCAATTTGTTAGGGCGACAAATTAGTTGGTTACAGAAGTAAATCAATTTGTTAGGGCGACAAATTGGTTGGATGGACCAGCAAATTAATTGGTTTGTCCAATTGAATGGACTCCATGCGACAAAATTGGCTTGGACAATAAATCAGTTGGTTACAGAAATAAATCAACTTGTTAAGGAGACAAATTGGTTGGATGGACCAGCAAATTAATTGGTTTGTCCAATTGAATGGGCTCCAAGTGACCAAATTGGCTGGGACAATAAATTAGTTGATTACATAAACAAATCAATTAGTTAGGGCGACAAATTAGTTGGATGGACCAGCAAATTAATTGGTTTGTCCAATTGAATGGGCTCCAAGTGACCAAATTGGCTGGGACAATAAATTAGTTGATTACATAAACAAATCAATTAGTTAGGGCGACAAATTAGTTGGATGGACCAGCAAATTAATTGGTTTGTCCAACTGAATGGGCTCCAAGTGACAAAATTGGCCGGGACAATAAATTAGTTGGTTACAAAAATAAATCAATTTGTTAGGGCGACAAATTAGTTAGATGGGCCAGCAAATTAAGTGGTTTGTCCAATTGAATGGACTCCAAGCGACAAAATTGGCTGGGACAATAAATTAGTTGGTTACAGAAATAAATCAATTTGTTAGGGCGACAAATTAGTTGGATGGACCAGCAAATTAATTAGTTGGTTCATCCTGATCAGCGATAAATTGCAAAGGCATTTTTTTCGTACCACATGGATCTTGACGTGATGTTTTTCGTTACTTAGGTACTTAGTATTTGAAGAATACTTCCAAGTTTCATAATAGTACAAACAATTGAAATATTGGGAAGATTTACACTAAATTTAAGTTATTTCGTATTTGTTTCTCAATATTTTCGGTTATTAAAATAATCTTTTTTTTATATTGAAGCGTATCGTGGAGAAAATATATTAGTAGTTTGTGAAAATCAAAGGAAGACAACTTGAAATTTTGATGGGTTCGGTTTAAAATGTCGTATAATAAAGATAACGGATAATGAGGAAAATAATGGACCATTACTTTTTGTGACATTTTAAAATGAATTTGTATGATGAAACTTCTTTTTTTCTTCATACTATAATGCTTGAACATTTGCCTACCAACATGGTATAATTTTTTTTTAAATAACGTACTTTTTTAGGAATAAATAGACAAATAGAGTGAGTTTAAAAGTAATGGGCCATTAAAACACTAAATTGTCATTTACTTTCAAACTTCTACCGACGAGTCGTGTTCCCATTTAGTTTTTTTTTTAAATTATCTTGACCATTCAAGGACTGCAGTATTTTATGGTTTACTTCGTTTACAATTTTATTTTTCACTTATAAAAAAATATTTTCTCACCATTTCTCATCATTTGACAGAATTTCTCTTAATTGTCAATCAAATATAATTTTCCAAGTTAACAGAGTGTCCAAAAGATTCGCAATTTATGTACTTAATTTACACTTTTTATGCAGATTATTATTCTTTGAAACTTTTTCGGTTGCAACCGAATTTTTACGCATGTTCATTTTTTTTTTTTTTTTGAGGTCGATAAATTTTCGTCCACGCCTTAAGCGACGCCATCTGTGAAGATGACAGGCAACGTCGTACCTTTAACGATCTTTTTGCGGTTGATGGAGGCGAGATTCATTGGTTAACGAAATTTTCGAGCGTAAAACACGCTGTATCATCATAGTGAACGACAGCAAGAGAGGCTTGTGAGTCACTGAGGTTCGAGCGAGCAGGTATATAGTTGAGGTTCGTTGGTCCGTGCGCTATCAGGCGCAGGGTGCTTCGAAGTTCATACATATACATATGGGTCATTCCATCCCAAGTGTTCCACCCAAATTAAGCCTGCTCGCAAAAAGTGTTGATAATTTTTTCAAAATTTCTTTAGAGTATCACAAACATCCCTAAATTATTTCAGAATTTTAGCACCTATGATTTGCCCAAAATTTAATAACGATTATTTTGTATTTCATTACTTTTCAATTCGCAGTATATTAAAAATTACGGATCGTACAAAAAATTTGTTCCTGCATAAAATTTAAGTTTTTGAATGTATTTTTTACAAAGTTGTAAAACCCCATTAATTCTTGAAATCTAGTCTACAGTAAAGTTTGTTTTGTAATTATTATTTCATAATAATAATATGTAGTGATTATAAAATCGAGTGTAAACATATTAATAGCTGAAAAAAATATTGATGTTCGATTAAATATTAGAAGTAATAGGGAAAAAAATGAAAGAGATAATTAATGCATTCCTTATGTTTCTTCACTTTTTCAACAAGATTACCATGAACTTTTATTACAAAATAATAATTTTTGCATCTATTCGAAAATTTAGTTATTTTTTTATAATAGCTACATGTTATTATTATGAAATCATAATTATAGACCTGATCATATCATCATCTTTATTTCTATAATAGGCATTTACAACTCTTATTTTTGAACAAAAAATTTTCCATAGCTAAAGAAAAAAAAATCCGCTAGTTTTTGACAAAATAATGTAATAATTTTTTTTTTTTCATTAACAGACGGACAATTACGATTTTTCTCAAAATTTCACAGAATTTTCGTTATTATGTTTATAAACTACAGAAAAATTGTCAAATTAATGGCCCACTTGGTATGGAATGGCCCATATATATACATATATATATACACAGACAACTCTTGGTAACGTGTTGGAAAGATCGTGGCTTAACCACCGTGTACGTTGTAAAGTTACCACCGACAGCGTTGGATTTGCGGCCGCGAAGCTTGCCGGTTATTTTCGGCCTCTTTTACGAACCGCAGAGTTGAAATTTATGAAGACACGCTCTCTTCTTCGCCTGTGAGGAGACGTTTCGTGAGAGCGAGAAAATCACGAGAGAATAAACGTGTGAAACAATGACGAGGAGTTTGTAACCGACAGCCGAGGATAGATACGCACTTTGGTGATTCTAAACGCAGAGAGGGTCGTAATAAGGTGGAGAATGACCGGTTGAAGATTATGGAAGACTGGGCGATAGTGTCTTAAGTGTTGTAGCCAAGAGAATGAACGAAACACACGTACATTCGAGAGGAAAAATCCCTTTTCCTCTACTTTTCTTCCCTCCTTCTCTCTTTCCCTTATTCGTGGTGGTGGTGGTGGTGGTGGTGATGGTGCTGCTGCTGCTCGCTTGGCGAACTAAGTAGATTACTCAACAAGTGGCGGTTGGATCGTGGCCGCCGTCGACGCTCGACGACCACTTCACCACAATCGCTATCTTTCTCACTCACGAAAGCATCGAACCCAACGAAGACGACGACAACGACAGCCAAGTCCAGGACACAACTGACCTTTCTACAAATTCCGAGAATTGCCGAAGGGGATGAAAAGATCTGCTCTTTGGAAAAGCCTCGGGCTTGCAGTGTACACCTCAGATTAGCTAAGTCACCGGCAGACATTTTCATGGCTTTTATGACGCTCTCAATCTTACATAAAAATCATATTTGACATTTTTTTTTGTACACACCGAGAGAAAAGATTTCATTGACGCCAAAGAAATGGGTGGATTGATTTTTTTTTTTTCATTGATTTCAACGTAATATTTCTTTGATTTTGATGAAATAGTGCATTTGAATTTCAAAGAGAACATTTCATTGCCTGTAAATAAAAATTCGCGGTGTCTACGGTAACGTAAACGTTACTTTAATGGTAAAATTGAAGTAACGAAAAGCTCCACATTGCTGTAATAGTAGAATTAAAGTAACGAAAAAACCCGTGTAACTCAAGATTTTTCCGTTAGAGTGACTTAACGTTACTTTAGTGGTAGAATTAATGTAACGAAAAGTCCCGTGGAAATTCAAAGTTTTCGCGTTAAAGTTACTTAACGTCAAATTCCTTAACGTTACGCTAGTCTCTCGGCCTACCGAGCGTCGCGTGACGTGAATTCTTCGTCACTTTCATTTTTTCCCGAAAGTAACGAAAATATGAAGAGTACGTACTACGCGTGGGAATTTACATGTAACTGTTGCGTTTGCAGTCCGCGAAAATACCGATCGTCCAGGTCGATTACCACATGCAGTAGGTACTCTTCATATTTTCGTTACGTTAAAAAAAAATGAATGTAACGAAGAATTAACGTCACGCGAGGCCCGTAACGTCAAGAAATTTGACTCTAATGGGAAAACCATGAGTTACGCGAGGTTTTTCGTTACTTTAATTCTACCATCAAAGTAACGTTAAGGCACTCTAATGGGAAAACCGTACGATACACGGGACTTTTCGTTACTTTAATTCTACTTTAAAGCAACGTGGATCTTTTCGTTACTTTAATTCTACCATTAAAATAACGTTTACGTTATTGTAGACACCGCGATAAAGATTTTTATCATATGAGCATATAATAAAGAAACAGTTTCATTGTTTTAAAGAGACGTTTTAATTGGTTCAAAGAAACGTTTTCATTGATCTTTCTCTCGCGCACCTAACCTCACTTTTTTGTTTTTCGGTTCTCCCGAATGAACGGCTTCGAGTTTCGAGGAGCCAGAAGCTTAGCCTATTTCTGCCGTACTTCGTTACATACTCACAAAATTTGAGCTTTATCTGCCGCGTACTTCAGCGAAAAATAGGTTTCGAAATTTTGAGGTGGTAAGAAGAAGGTTTCATTGAATCAGAGACGACATCTTTGAAATCAATGAAAAAGGTTCATTGGTTTAAAGAAATGTTTCTTCGAATCACTGTCACTACTTTTCATTGAGTTTGAGATCATTCAAAGAAAAGATAGTATTCAAATTCAAGTAATTCATTTCATTGGCAAAGATTTCCGCGAATCAATAAAACTTTTTCTCTCGGTGCACTGCTGAAAAAAAAATCTATTGTGTGCTGCCAAAAAGAAGTATTTTTTAATTAACTCTAGTTCTTATTCGTTCAATCCCACTTCACATTGAAATAATAAAATATTGTATTGCTTATTTTAGTCATTGTTTCGATATCGTATGGAATTGGAGCAATTAGAATTCAAATTAAGTTGATAACGCTTGTTTTTGGCAGCTCGCAAACGATGGATTTATTGAATCAATGACTTTTTTGTTTCAGTTTAGCAGGATTTTCGGCTGAATACTATCGTTGTTTATTAATATTAATTAGGAGCATTACTTTAATTTTTGAGACATTTTATGATGGATATTTATAAGAGTCCTTTTTTCTTAAATAAAATTGTGATACATTTTGCTACAATTTTAATAATGAGAGAATCAGTCTCGTCCTCTTTTGCTTTCTAATCGAAAAATCTTTGGTTATTGATGAGCAAAAAAGGCCTTTTTTAAATTGGCTGCAATTTAAAAATAATCCGTCCATTTAAAAATTATAGAGCACTTGAAGTATTGCAAAATATATTTTGATAATAATACGGTTATCAAATTATAAAATGTTACGAAGGAAATTATTATTTTTTCATTTTCTAACTTTCTCAACCGACCATGCAGTATAATACTGTTGAGAAAAAGTATTTTGAGAAGAACAAAAGAATCCTGTAGTGGGCGTTTAAAAAAATAAAATAAAATGCGTCACTTCTTCAGGTTGGCAACCAACAGTTATAAAAAGTCTCGTAAAAAAATAGTAGGAATCACGCTCGGAGATAAAACACGATATAAAAACGTAAGACCATTAATTTCTAACCCTGACCTACCTCACAAACTACATCGAACCAGACATTCGTCTAAATTCCCAATGGATGCGCATCTATATTCTAGAATCTTAATTTCATACTTGTTGGCGAAAAACAGCATCAAATTCCTACCTCCAGAAAAATCTTTTCTTTTCTTTGTATTTTTTAACTTTCGAAAATAATAAACCTTCCTCTGTGAGGAACCAAAAGTATTTCGTGAAGCCCAAACAAATCCTCTAGCACGTATTTCAAAACCCAAACTAAAATTGTCCCTCTCCCCAAGTTTGGCACTCTATAGAGATTGAAACAGTTAAAAAACCAACAAAAAAAACTCGTAAAAAATAGTTTTAAGCCCCCAGGAAATAAAATTCGATACAAAATCGTAAGAACGTTGATTTCGAGCCCGAACCTACCTCACATAGTGCATCGAACCAAACATTCGTCTAAATTCCCACTGGATGCACGCCTATATTCTAGAATCTTAGTTTCATACTTGTTGGCGAAAAATAGCATCAAATTCCTACATCTAGAATTTTTTTTCTTTTCTTTGTATCTTTTAACTTTCTCAATTGACTATTCAGGAGAAAACTCTTAAGAAAAAGAATGCAAAATCGAATTTCGCATTATATTCCACGAAAATAAATCTTCCTCTGTGAGGAACCAAAAGTATTTCGTGAAGCCCAAACAAATCCTCTAGCACGTATTTCAAAACCCAAACTAAAATTGTCCCTCTCCCCAAGTTTGGCACTCTATAGAGATTGAAACAGTTAAAAAAACTCGTAAAAAATAGTTTTAAGCCCCCAGGAAATAAAATTCGATACAAAATCGTAAGAACGTTGATTTCGAGCCCGAACCTACCTCACAGACTGCATCGAACCAAAGATTCGTCTAAATTCCCACTGGATGCACGCCTATATTCTAGAATCTTAGTTTCATACTTGTTGGCGAAAAATAGCATCAAATTCCTACATCTAGAATTTTTATTTCTTTTCTTTGTATCTTTTAACTTTCTCAATTGACTATTCAGGAGAAAACTCTTAAGAAAAAGAATGCAAAATGGAATTTCGCATTATATTCCACGAAAATAAATCTTCCTCTGTGAGGAACCAAAAGTATTTCAAGAAGACCAAACAAATCCTCTAGCGCGTATTTCAAAACCCAAACTAAAATTGTCCCTCTCCCCAAGTTTGGCACTCTATAGAGATTGAAACAGTTAAAAAAACCAACAAAAAAAACTCGTAAAAAATAGTTTTAAGCCCCCAGAAAATAAAATTCGATACAAAATCGTAAGAACGTTGATTTCGAGCCCGAACCTACCTCACAGACTGCATCGAACCAAACATTCGTCTAAATTCCCACTGGATGCACGCCTATATTCTAGAATCTTAGTTTCATACTTGTTGGCGAAAAATAGCATCAAATTCCTACATCTAGAATTTTTATTTCTTTTCTTTGTATCTTTTAACTTTCTCAATTGACTATTCAGGATAAAACTCTTAAGAAAAAGAATGCAAAATGGAATTTCGCATTATATTCCACGAAAATAAATCTTCCTCTGTGAGGAACCAAAAGTATTTCGTGAAGCCCAAACAAATCCTCTAGCACGTATTTCAAAACCCAAATTAAAATTGTCCCTCTCCCCAAGTTTTGCACTCTATAGAGATTGAAACAGTTAAAAAACTCGTAAAAAATAGTTTTAAGCCCCCAGGAAATAAAATTCGATACAAAATCGTAAGAACGTTGATTTCGAGCCCGAACCTACCTCACATAGTGCATCGAACCAAACATTCGTCTAAATTCCCACTGGATGCACGCCTATATTCTAGAATCTTAGTTTCATACTTGTTGGCGAAAAATAGCATCAAATTCCTACATCTAGAATTTTTATTTCTTTTCTTTGTATCTTTTAACTTTCTCAATTGACTATTCATGAGAAAACTCTTAAGAAAAAGAATGCAAAATGGAATTTCGCATTATATTCCACGAAAATAAATCTTCCTCTGTGAGGAACCAAAAGTATTTCAAGAAGACCAAACAAATCCTCTAGCGCGTATTTCAAAACCCAAACTAAAATTGTCCCTCTCCCCAAGTTTGGCACTCTATAGAGATTGAAACAGTTAAAAAACCAACAAAAAAAACTCTCGTAAAAAATAGTTGTAAGCCCCCAGGAAATAAAATTCGATACAAAATCGTAAGAACGTTGATTTCGAGCCCGAACCTACCTCACATAGTGCATCGAGCCAGGCATTCAGTTAAATTCCCACAGTGTACCGCGCCTACACCATAGAAGCTCGGTTTCGAGTTTGGTGGTGGCGAATAACGGCATCATAATTTCATATCGAATATGCTGAACCAATAAACCGAACCGGGTAGCCAGTGGCGATTGGCCGCAGTAGTAGTAACGTCCGAAGGGGTCAGACCACTTGGTCGTCGTACGTTTGCGTGGCCAGCCGGTACCTAGTTGCTGATGCTGGCTGCTAGAGGCTCGTACGTCGCTTCGCTTTCGGTAATTAGCAGAGATTGGAGCGATGCACGTCGATAGCGCGAGCGAACGTGAGGCAGAGAAGCGATAGCGAAGCTTGTGCTTCTGCTATTGCTACACGCTGCAAATACAGTTATACAAGCGAGTACAACCACGCACATAATTCTCTGCAAGGTGCTTTCGAGGCGTAGGTGTATCTGACGCACACGTGCTCTCATGATTCTCTCCTGATGTTATAGAGCCTCTATATATATATATATATATGTATATATATGTTGTATGCGACGGCGACGACGACGACATCAACGAGGTTCGACAGTAGAGCCTCCAGGAAAGGGGAGAAGAGCCAATTCGATCCTCGATCGTTCCATTATCGCAAACGATCGACTATAAGTCTCGACGAGAAATATCGCGTACGTAAGTCACGGACAATGGCGATCTGTCCACTTTGAAACGACTCGGTCTACGTTTTACCTGCAAAATAGTTTTGTGATTAAGTCATTATTTACTTCAAAGATCGATAGATTTTATAGGTTTTGCTCAATTTTAATCTGAGTAGCTTGTGATTAGATAAAAATCTCAAGGAGTTGAATTTATTGAAGAGCCTAACAATTGATTTTGTGCAATAATTATACCTACAAATTATTAATAACTGGATAGATTTTTTTTTTTTGGTTTTTGCATTCGTAAACAATGAACAAATTCGTAATAAGAGAAATTATGTCATATAATAGTTATTATTTACTACGAATTCATTAACATTGTTTTACCAATATTATTATTGATTTGCTACTTTATAAATAATATCTACGTGTCCTAATAAAATAAAGGTATCTCAGATAATTTTTTAAAACAAATGTTGAAATTATAAAAATAATGTATCTCGGAATTCCTATTAAAACTCACGTTTCTGAGGCAAAAACTCGCATAATTCAAACGAGATTAAAAAAAAAACCTAACTCATAAACGTTAATCAATTAGTGTTTAACTAGAGGAGAATAGGACGAAAAGGACCTTTTTGAATCTTCACTATCTGCTGATCAAACGATACGACTTAGATAAACTCGGTCTCATTTTAAAGCTTAAAAAAAATTCTTCAAATTGCAATGAATATTGACAAGACAATGTAACAGTCGTATACATTCTCAAACAATAAATATCTGTAAAATAGTATCATTTTTAAAGCAATAAAAATTACCCGAACGAATAAAAGCTCCAATTTTTCTTCTCTGTCATAATTTAATTTTTCTGATTTCTCTGATACTTCCGTTTTAATAGGAATTTCTAAAAATGTTAAGATCCCTCTGTCTTTTTTTAATTTTCTGTGATATCTTTATTTTATACGCACACGTCGACCTACATTATTCATAAATAAATATTTCTTTCTCAAACACCATTTATTGACTGCAAATGTGTCTACATAACGTGTGGCAATTTTATTTCACGGTTTTTTCAAGTACTTGGCAATAAAAATATTAAGGGAGTCTTCTAGTGTATATATCCATTTTCGAGATGGTTTTTTTGGGAATTAAATTTAGAAAAACTGTTAAATGTACAGTGTTAATATTTTACAGTTATATTAATACATGTTTGAAGCAACATCTTGAATTATTTCGAAGCATTTTATTCCAAATGAGACAAGATATTTAATATTGCGCAGGTCATGTCACGAAAATTCGTTTTCCTCCAGGACAGAATCCAGGATGGAGTCTGGGCTGTGTACGATGGATTCTGTACAATCCAGGATGGAGTCTGGGCAGTCCAGGATGGAGTGCAAGATGGACAATGGGATCGGATTAAATCCCATTCTCCATACAACTCCATCCTGGATTCTGTCCTGGATTCCATCCTGGACACCGCATCTTTTTTACGCGATAAGGTTTTAGATTCATAAGATTTTAGTTTTATAAGGAAAAACGACCGTGTAATAGTTGTGAGTTGTGATACTACGTTAATCATTTTGTTTATGTGTATACGTAATGTTGTTACGTAGGTTAAGAATCTATAGCAGTCGTTTATTTATTCGTTTTACACCGTTGCGGACAGAGATTTAAAAATGTTACGTACATAAGGGTTTTAAAAATATACTACGTTAAACATGTAAATGGTAAAAAGATAATAAATACAATGTTCATAAGCTGTGTTATTTTAAGGCTGTGGCTGCTCGTCCGGTAACCGGACGAATTACTGGGTGTTATTCGTCCGGTTACCGGCCAAATTCACTCAATTTTTTTTAGAACATAATTTTTTTGGCAAAATTTCATGAAATTTTTTTTTTCTCAAGATGTATTGATTCTCAAATATGTTTTTGATGAAATTCTTAATATTTCTATTTTGTATTTTTTCCTTGGATTAAACGTAAAAAATATAAAAAAACATACCTGGACGAATAATCGTATGTTATTCGCCCGGATAAACGTAAAAATCGTTAAAAACCATATCTGGACGAACAATCGTATGTTATTCGTCCGGATAAACGTAAAAATCGTAAAAAAAACATATCTGGACGAATAATCGCATGTTATTCGTCCGGATAAACGTAAAAATCGAAAAAAAAAACATGTCTGGACGAATAAAATACGATTATTTGTCCGCATAAACGTAAAAATAGTTTAAAAAAACATATCTGAACGGATAATCGTATGTTATTCGTCCGGATAAACGTAAAAATCGTTAAAAAAAAACATATCTGAACGAATAAAATACGATTATTTGTCCGGATAAACGTAAAAATAGTTTTAAAAAACATATCTGGACGAATAAAATACGATTATTTGTCCGGATAAACGTAAAAATCGTTAAAAAAACATATCTGGACGAATAATCGTATGTTATTCGTCCGGATAAACGTAAAAATCGTTTAAAAAAAACATATCTGGATGAATAAAATACGATTATTCGTCCGGATAAACGCAAAAATCGTTAAAAAAACATATCCGGACGAATATCATACGATTGTTTGTTCGAATATGTATTTATAAGATTGTTGAAACCTATTCCGACGAACAATCGTATGTTATTCGCAATAATCGTTGGGTATATTGTGATATGCAATTTAAAAAATAATATTTGTGCAATGGGGGGACTTCGCCCCCCCAACCCCTCACCGGGGCTGCCCCCCCCCCCCCTTATTCGTCACAACATTTATTTTTTCACATCGAAAAAATGTTAGGCTGGTGGTTGTTACCTTTGTTGTTCGGATGCAGGACATAACGATGCATCTAAAGTCATCGTTGCGGTTAACTTTTTTTTTTCCGAAATCGCAGTAGTCAGCCCACTCATTTTTTGAGCTTCCCCCGAATCTTCTGGGTCAGATAGATTAAAGATATTCTTAGTATAAAAAATATAATTATACGCAAGAAAGATTTAGAATTAAATCCGGCTAGTTGTTTGACCAGTACAAAGAGGTTATGTACCGAGAAAAACACGTCATTCTAAAAAAATTAAGTAAAAACACACTTCCACATTACTGATGACAAAGAACCGTTCAAAACAATATCAACAACAAAATTTTTTGATAGCAACCACGTGGCGCGTAGCGGGAAAAGAAAGCTCATTACCCGGGAAGACGCGCTGCGCAATCGCATTCAGTGGCCATGTTCTTCGTTTTCTCGCATTGCCGCGACGGATAGCCGGACGAATAACACCGAGTTATTCATCCGGTTACCGGACGAGCAGACACTTCGTTATTTTAATAATTGCTTAATTCCTTTATTCTTCTCACATTATCAATTACAAATTTCCAGAACTTATAAAATGTATTTTGAGTATTTGAAGTATCTTAAAATACGTATTTTGTATTTGGTAGTTTAAATACTGGATAAAAGAGTATCTTGTTTAAGTATTTTAAATACAGTATTTACAAGTATTTGTATTTTGTATTTCAAATACATTTTTTTACCTGTATCTTGTCAAGGTCTGGTAATATAAATATTAAGAGTCCCTTAGATAGCTGACCCATTACGCAATGATGGTATTATAGTCACTCTCATGAATTCTGTACTTAGTAGCAATTTCCTTATTCCGCTGAACATAGAGAACAGCTACATGGTTACAAACGAAGTTTCAGTGAAACACTCAGCCGCGCCGGAAAACGGGGAAATTGCTTTTGCCAGAACGTATAATGGCGGCGTTGCGCGAACGTATATGCGAATTACAGCGCTCATCTGCTTACGGAATCTCGTTCAAGATCCTCTGCAGCACAACCATATATGTGAGCGAGGGATTTTACTGACACCGACTCTCCTGAAGAGTGTTAACGCGCATCGTCGTAACTACGTCCGAGGGCAAAGCCGGAGAGCTACGTGTAAGGCGATATAGGCACCATCGTGCTGACTAGCAGCTCGCCATGAAAGGGTTGAGTTACATCGAGAAACCCGCAACGAGAAGAGGAAAGAAAAACAGAAAAGAGACTGCAGAATGTATGGAAAGGGAATGAGAATGCAAGAGGTATAATGCTTGCGGGAAGGCGACTCGTCGAGATGAGAGGCCTGAAAAGAAGCGAGGAAAGAAAAATCTTCATATACATCCGCGTCATATACAGGCGATTCCAAATCGAAACGACAAAAAGTGTTTAAAAAAAAAATAATAAGTCACTCATTCAATATGTACTGTTAGAAATGATTGGACGTTTTTATTCATAAACTCGTAATCGAAATTTAATATACAATTGTGGTATAAAATTCATGTACTTTTCCAGTAAAATTAAAGCAAATTATTAAAATTTAAACACTTTTACTGTAAAATTAACGTAAATTATTGAATGTGCTCTACCATACATTAATTTTTCATTACACTGTTATACTAAATTTAATATAGTAGTTTATGAATAAAAACTTCCAGTAAAAGTACACTAAATTTTAAGTAGATTTTTTTTACAGTGTGAGTAAAAAAATTTTACATGCATTTACAATAGAAATTGTTTCATGTGTTTTTTTTGTATCGTTATTCAGCATCATATTTTTTCGAGCATTGTTAATGACTAAATTATCACGAAAAAAAAAATGACAATTTAAATTTTTTAAATCTAGTACAACGTTTTTTTAGTTCAGCAAAAAAAAAATAACAAGTCACTCATTCAATATGCACTGTCAGAAAAGATGGGACGTTTTTATTCATAAACTCGTAATCGAAATTTAATATACAATTGTGGTATAAAATTCATGTACTTTTCCAGTAAAATTAAAGCAAATTATTAAAATTCAAGCACTTTTACTGTAAAATTAACGTAAATTATTGAATGTGCTGTACCAAACCTTAATTTTACATTACACTTTTATACGAAATTTAATATAGTAGTTTATGAATAAAAACTTTCAATAAAAGTACACTAAATTTTAAGTAGATTATTTTTACAGTGTGAGTAAAATAATGTTTACATGTATTTACAATAGAAATTGTTTCATGCATTGTTTCGTATCGTTATTCAGCATACATTTTTTCGAGCATATTTAATGAATAAATTATCACGCAAAAAGAAAGGCAATGTAAATTTTTTAAATATAGGATGTAGTAATTTATTTAGCTCGGTGGCTCCAATTTAAATATGATAACTGCTTTTAAAGTTAAGAATTGTCGTATATAAATAATAATCAAAAAATAAATTAAACATACACTCAAGGTGAATAATTTAATGATTATCATTATTTTTTGAAACAAATTAATCCTTTTTCTGTTTTATCGTTTTATATCTTTTCATAAATATATGCGTCAAAATTAATAAATAGCCAATATACATTTATTATCGTTTCAATATTCCTCGTTTATTTTATCATTTGTTTCTCGGCTTAATAATATACCATAAATAATTGTTTGAGGAATTTTTACATCATCAAGTAAAATATCTTATACATATAACACATTCATTCCACATTACATACATCCATGTCAGATTATTATTGTCTTTCCCAATTTTACACCAATTATTTCATGTCATTTTCTTTTTAAAATTCAAATAATAAATTTAGTATATATATTATAATAGAATCTATTATAATAGAGCCAAATACGTTTTAACCACAATACTTAACTTCGTTTAGTGATGAATTACAGGAATTCCCCAGTCAAAGTATGACGCTTTGTAAATCACTCTTGAAGAATTCCCAAGTCGAAATATTGTCTTGTGCGTCCACAAGATTACAAGAAAAATGTTATAGTTTACAGAAATGTTAAGTATACTGTTTGACGAAATGATCGATCCTCGTTCGTGGTTCCTCAGAAAAAAAGCTCTTATCGGCGCGTGCCGAGGATCGTAGTGCCAAATTCGGGTTATCTCGGTATTTTCCGAAACAACCCGAATTCGTGAGCGATCCTGGTGCTGCGATCTAGATACATTTGGCGGGATACTTGATTTCTATATATTCCTACATTCTAATTGTCTTACAAGGACAAAGTTTTTTTTTAGTTTAGCAAAATAAAATTTATGATCGAGGAGAATCTTAGAATAAATATTCATTTTTTAAATTAAATATGTTTTTTTTTAAATAAATTTAAAAACCTAAAATTTCTTCGCTTCAACTGATTATCTTTTTTAGCAATTTTTTAAAAGCGCAGAAGAGAATTCCGTTGGTTTTATTCCGTATACTTAATTTTTAGTATCGTTATTCAGCATCATACTTTTCGATCATTTTTAATGACTAAATTATCAGGCAAAAAAAAATGACAATTTTAAAATCTAGTACAACGTTTCTTTTAGTTCAGCAAAATAAAATTTTTGTCCGAGTAGAATCTTAGAATAAAAATAAATAACCTGTTTTTTAATTTCTAGCCTCACAAAATTTCAAATACAAGTTTTAGGAAATAAATTTAAAAACCTAAAATTTCTTCGTTTCAGCTTCTCATCATTTTAGGTAATTTTTTAAAAGCGCAGAAAAGAATTCCGTTGGCTTTATTTCGTATACTAAATTTTTACGACTGTAAGAATATTTAGCGAAGAAAAAATTGAATGGGTTGTTAAACTTTCTTTTTTAATTAAACAAAAAATATATAAAAGATCTTCATAGCCTTAAAAGAACCAAGTGTTGTTATATCGAGTCCGAGAAGCCAGAGAAAAGGAAAAAGAAGGAAAACACCGCTGCGAGTACTAACAATAATAAAAAAAAAAGCAATGAGCGTTATGGCCATCGCAATTTTGCCTGAAATGTCCCGTATGCCATAATATACAGTCGCGAATGCATGATGAAAAGTTTTCCGACTGCAAGAGCGTCGTACGTAAGTGGAAGGTGCACGTTATTGTCAGACAAAGTGCATCAACGTAATGTGGTATACTAGAACGCATATCCCATGAGACTATGCGAGTAAGTAAGAGGAGAAAGAGGAGAAAGAGGAGAAAATAAAGGAGGAGAAGGTGGCTAAAGGGGCAGAAGGGATGATGATGGTCGAGTGTCTCGGCGACCCGGACGCTGCGACTGCAACCCCATAGAGAAACGAGACAGATCGATGTGCGTCACTTCCGTAAACAATGCTCGCGGTTGTCTCTCGTCGTTCTCTCGCTGACTCCCTCTCCACAACTCGGCACAACGACGACGTACGTTATGTGCCCAACGTTCTGTGAATGCTGTTCGCCGGCCCGAGACTTCCCCACGTGTATTATCTACCTAACAATGTAACGCTACGTATATACCTACTTTCTGTCTGTATATGTGATATTTATATGAATATATTATGTATATACATTAGACTGCTTAAGAAAAAAAAATTTTCCGTTTTGCTTCCTCATAGAGGAAGCTTTGTTTTCATGGAAAAAAAAATGTTCGTGATTTTTATGTCAGATTACTCAGAATGGTCTAAAACATCGAGAAAAGTGGTTTAGAAAAATTGTCCGGATGTATGTATGTGTGTGTGTGTGTGTGATGAAAGGCCAAAAATTCATTTAACTGTAACTTTTAAACTATTCGACCGAATCAGCTCAAATTTAAACAACATGTGCAGTACTACCTAATCTTCAATTGGTATAAATTTCGGGAAAATCGATTGACGCATTTCATTTTTAAAAGAATTTTTTAATTTTGAAAAAAGTACGTAAATGCTCTAGCTCGAATGAATTTTTAACTATCGGGCTGAAACTTCGTATTAAAATTCAACAAAGTGATGCGACCTTTGGTATTGAATTTGGGCCAAATCGGTAAAGCGGTTCGGTTTTTATGAGATTTTGAATTTTTCGAAAAATTTTCGTTTTGCTCTAATTCAGGTAAAATTTCAAATAATCGAGTGAAATTTTCTACACGGGAAAAATAACATTCAACCGTGCTACGTACCAAATTTGGTGATGATCGGTAAAGCGGTTCGGATTTTACGTTAATTTGAATTTAAAAAAAATTGACTGGTTTCGCTCTGCATTTCGTAAAACATCAGAAAATAAGAATAAAATAAAACAAGGATGCAAAGTAGAACCTTGCACATTGCTTCCTCATTATTTTTCGATTTTTACAAAGCTTTCTCTATAAGGAAGCCAAAATTGATTAACATACTTCCTCATAGAGGTAGCTTTGTAAAAAGCGAAAAATAATGAGGAAGCAATGTGCAAGATTCTACTTTGCATCCTTTTTTTACTTGCCACACCAAAAAACTATAATATATAGGATAATATAGAGAAAATCAAATGTTTCCTTTATTAGACGAATAGCATTATTATTATTACTCTAAAAAATTCATAGGAAGCTTTTCTTTCACATTAGACTACCTTAAAAAAAAAAATTTGCGTTTTTTATTTATTTGTCACATGAAAAAACTATAGTATATAGCCTAATGTAGAAAATCGAATTTTTCCTTTGGACGAATACCATTTTTATTATTATGTACTCTAAAAAAAATTTGTACGAAGCTTTTCTTTCACATTAGACTGACTAAAAAAAAACTTTTTCGTTTTTTATTTACTTGCCATACCAAAAAACTATAGTATATAGCTTAATATAGAAAATCGAATCTTTCCTTTAGATGAATTCCATTATTATTATTATTCTAAAAAATTCATACGAAGCTTTTCTTTCACGAGGGCCAATATTAGTTTCTGGATGTAAGTTAAAAAAAAAGTCGATTCTTTTGTGCATCCCAACGAAAAAGTATGAAGAGCTAAAGTTTATTGTTTTTTTACGACTTACAATTTTTTTTAAGTGCTACATTTTTATGAGAACTCAAACTATTTTTAAAAAATGCTTACGATCAAATATCCCCACCAAAATTTCATAAATTATGAAATTTTTATTATATGCTACAGGCAAAATATGTACATTGTGGAAAATTTTTTTATTCCAACTTATGATATGAATTTCTCTATTATAATATTTACTCTCAGCTTAAATCTTTCGATAAATATACATTTGATCATTGACCTTTTCAATGATCAAATGCATATTTATAAAAATGAAAAAAAGAAACAACAAAAAATCATGAATTTGAAACCACTAAATATTCCATGCTGTGATTTTGCACAGTATACATATTTCGCCTGTAGAATATATTAAAAATTATATCTGCGAAACTTTGATAAAGAAATTAAATTTGAAGCTTTTTTTAAAAATAGCTTAAAAGTGCTCCAGTTTTTTTTACACATTTACTTAAATTGTAAATAAGAAAAAACTTTCATTCTTGTTACTTTTTCCACAGGATTCACAATTACCGAATTATCTGAGTAGCAAAAAAAAAAATCATAAAATTATCGTAATTCGAGCAAAAAAATATTTTGAAACGAAAACTAGAAAAAAAAAATTGTTGAGTCATTTTTAGAGTGGCTGAACTTCAGTAAAATTCCACGTATGTATAAATGTATATATATATATATATATAAACACATGTGTAGGCGTTGAGAACCTGCATTATATTACAGAATCGTGTGCGAGAACGTGTACTACGTAGTAAAAACTACTGTGGCCGGTCGAAGGATCTCTGTGTCAGCTAGTAGCCCGTTAACTCTCGCACGCGACTCAATGTCCGCCGGGAAAGTGCTATAGCGCTTGACGAAAGTTGAAATAAAATGAAACAAAGAAAAAACGAGCAAAGAGAAAAACGAGAATTCGTGTCCCTTTAGCGGCATTGTACCTGCTATTCCATTCATTCGTTAATCACAACAAATTGAATGAAATTCACCTACGCGATGAATAACGAACTAACGGATCGTGAAAACCCCTCAAAATTCCTTTTCCTTTCAAATATTTTAATACGCGCTCTAACGAAACGAGGTACAGTATTTATAGTTAGAATGAATAAACCAGTGAATCGATAAAGAAATATTATAGAGTGCAACATTGTAACACAATTCTGTCATTTTAGCCGTTTTCATATTTCATATTTTTATCAGTATATAAATTATAGATGATAAACCTTTCATAAAAATTAAATTCGCAATTCATAACGATCGATTACTAAAAATATTCTCTGACAATGAATCAGACAATATTTTGTAATATGATTCGTAAAAGATTCTCTACGAATTGAACAACTAGATATTTTATAGTAGTAGACATTTAATATTTTTAGCTACTAATTGCATTTGTATTTGTCTATGAATATTTCTGCCAATCATATGACAAAAAAAGACTCACTAGAATATTTAATAAATGCTTGATCATGTAATGAATAGAATCATCCGTGAAATACTAAAATTCATAAATAATTATAGATCATTCTGTATAAAAACTGAACAAAATATACTTCCTCAAAAATTGTGAAACTAGTGAACGAGTAAAATATTACAGAAACATTTACAAAAATTACCCCACTTTTGTACAGTAAACAGGCCAAAAATTTCCTTAAACCGTAAAAAATTAAGTAACCAATTGAAAATAAAAGAAACAAAAAAATCATTTAATCCCCAAGTTAAGGAGGCATCCTTACATATCGATTTAGAAGATTAAATTACAAAATTAATATATATTGTAGATTGAAACATTCTGAACGATCTCAAAAAAATAGAAAGGATTTGACCGTTTATAAATAAAAATATTCCAAATTGAAATATGCCTTTTTTAACACGGTCTCAAATGGCAGTCGCAGTTAGCTCGCACTTTATCGGTGAATTTTATATGCTAATCGAGAAGATGCATTAAAAGTAATGATTTCAAATGATAGACTGAATTCTTACAAAGCATTTAAAAAAACACAGTCAAAAACGGTGTTCAACTAATTACGTTTGTGAAATTTTCAATCTCAATCGAAGAGATTTGGCAATGCTGAATATTCTGAGGGGCAATAGCGGACTAGCAGAATGGACTCGTCTACGGCGGGAATTTCAAAAGTTAATTTTGGCATTTGGTGAGATTAAAAGCTTCTTCTCAGCAAATATAACGTAAAACAACTCCGGAATCCCGGATATTTGCATTTTTTGAGACTCAACTCAAGCTGATCAACGCTCGATTGTCATTATATTTTTGTAGTCAATAAGTAGTTATACATTTTTGAGATTTAAACACGCGCTGAAAGTAAACTCAGCGATACCAACCTCAACATATGTGCGACGTTGCCACGAGCTCTGCGGGACGTCCCGACACGCGACAGCCGACTTTATTTCGCTCAAAATAAGGTTGGCACAATAGTCATATGAGTGACTTTGCATTTCGTAATCCATAAAAATAAAATAGAAGGAATTACATTTCGCCTTAACACCCTACACAGTGACTTAAGGGGAAATGTAGAGCAATATGCACTACAAATTTCAATTTTTTTGTCATTTATATGAAAATTTCTAATAGTGCGTTGGTTGACTAGCATAACCCACAGATGCCTCCTTAATCTTGTATAATTCCTATAGAATTTTACAGTGATGCTACTATTTCGCTTCATAATTCCTATAAAATTTTACAATGCTGCTACTATTTTGCTTCATAATTCCTATAAACGGAAAAAAGGCTATAACAACCAAGTGCTTGGTTAAATACGCGCCAGCCAATTTCTTGTTTAGAGCAATCAGATTGTTGGTTATGCCAACCAAGTTATTGGTTATATTACAATGCCGCTTGGTGGCGCTGACCAATAACTTAGTTGGTCCAACCAATTAATTGGCTAGCGTACATATAACCAAGCATTTTTTTGCGTGTAGAGTTTTAAAGTGCTGCTACTATTTCGATACTCTCAGCGTCGTTACAATGCCAGAAAATCGCACGTTATGTGTGCCACACATTACGTATCTCATTTCTCGTCGACTCTTCGTTACTCTGTACATACATTTTGTGTCTCGTAGTCGTTGTTGCTATACGTGAGTATAATTACAGTCGAACATAATCGCTTCCTCCTTTCCACGTAAATGAGCGTACACGCTCTGCCGACGCATCCGGCGATTCCGCGCCGATGCTCGGTACACGATAGTAACTTATTCCTATGGTTCCAGTACGACATTGCACGACAGTATAAAAAAAAACAAGAAGAAGAAAGGCACGTTGACGTCGTAGTCGTCATCCTCATCATCACAGTTGTCATCTTTTATAGTTCTCGTGTCTCCAGGAGTTCAAAGACTAGTGAGATTGTCGGAGCATCGATATCATCGAGAAAAGAGACGAGCCCGACAGTTGCATAAACGTTTATATGTCCCACGTTCGTCAGGACGTAGGAAATATCGTATAAACGACGTATAGTATATCGCTTGGATTACGCATCGACGTCGTACTCGCTTCCATCTCTCAGTCTCATCGTCTCGTCTCGTTCTGTCGATGCATAAAGCTTCGGTATACATTCAGAGATAAACTATAGACGCAGCAACACGTGCGGCCGACAGCAAAGCTATACGATATCTGAAATGAACAAAAAATATGCTGTAAATTTAATTTGCACCAACGTTTTCTCATTCAAGTCTGTCATTCCTCAGAACATCAACTCGACTCGAGCTACAGCTGAGAAGGAGATTTGTTGGTTCGTCAAACACTGGAAAACATCACTTGCTAAATGAATTTTTACGTGTAACAGTAATTGGAATTTTTCGTAATTACTATTCGTAACTTCGATGCTTCTGTGTCAGACGTTTTCGTGAATAAACATTCGGTCAGTTCATAGAAAAATGACTATTTACGTTTCGGGTTGCTTCAAAAAGGGATACAATTTTATTTTACGTTATGTAGAGTTTTGAGAATGTTTGCAAATTATTGGAAATATTTTCATCTCGTACTTCACTCGGAAGAATTTTTTTTACCTTTTTCTATTTGTATGTTGAAGACAAAACAGTATAGAAAAAAAAGGTTAATTAAAAAACTTAATTTTTCCTTGAGAAGTAATTAGAATTGGGTTAAAAAAAATCTATACATTTTTTTTAAGTTGCTTTGAGTTTTGAAAAGCTTACAAATTATTTCAGATTTTCAAAACTTATATTTCACCCAGAATAAAATACCGACTTTGTATTTTGCTGTCTTTTCGATTTGTTGTATATTGAAAACGATTATTTGTACAAAAAAAAACAATGCCAAGCTCCTATCATAATTTTTTACCATAATTAACAAATAACCTACTAACGTAATTTGATTCGTGTAGATAATTACCTTTTGTATTCTTTAACTAGGCCGAGATATAAGGAAAATAACATAATTATTTTTAATAATTATATGAAAATTCTAAAAAAAAATCCACCTTCGTAAGTACACAAAATACTTTTTCACAAATTTTGATAAAAATATTAACCAACTATTTTCTGACTTTCGCACGGAAAAAAGGCTTGGTTGGAACAACCGAGTACCTTCGTTATATATGCGCCAGACAATTAATTGGTTAGACCAACCAAGTTATTTGTTAGGCTACCAATTTCTTGGTTGGTCTAACCAAGTCACTTGGTTAGCTTACCAAGTCACTTGGTTAGCTTACCAAGTCACTTGGATAACTTACCAAGTCACTTGTTTAGTCCAACCAAGAAATTGGTAGCCTAACAAATAACTTGGTTGGTCTAACCAATTAATTGTCTGGCGCATATATAACCAAAGCACTTGGTTGTTCCAACCAAGCCTTTTTTCCGTGTAGTTAAAAGAAAATTTGTATGCCTTACAAGACTCCTCACGACCGAGTCGCTAGCGCTACTTTTATTATTTGCACGCAAAAAAAGGCTTGGTTGGAACTACCAAGTGCTATGGTTATATATGCGCCAGACAATTAATTGGTTAGACCAACCAAGTTATTTGTTAGGCTACCAATTTCTTGGTTGGTCTAACCAAGTCACTTGGTTAGCTTACCGATTCACTTAGTTAGTCTAACCAAGAAATTGGTAGCCTAACCAAGAAATTGGTAGCCTAACCAAGAAATTGGTCGGTCTAACCAATTAATTGTCTGGCGCATATATAACCATAGCACTTGGTTGTTTCAACCAAGCTTTTCTTTCCGTGTGGACGTTCGCTCTTTTTCGTCTGTTACGATGTTCTAACTGTAATTATCTCAGTCGAAACGTCGCGAACGCCAAATGTGTCAGGTTCAATATTGTTTATTTATCTTTCTCTTTCGAATGAGCCCCGGTTCAATAAAATCGGTGCCCGCAATGCTAATATCTGGCTACTTACAATTTGGATTCTGTCCAAAACTTTTAATATTAATTTTCAAACAAAAATTTTTTACAATGCACCGACAGAAAAAGTTTCATTGATTCACGGCAATCTTTGCCATTGAAATGAAATACTTAAATTTCAATACAATCTTTTCTTTGAATGATCTCAAACTCAATGAAAAGTAGTGACATTGATTCGAAGAAACATTTCTTTAAACCAATGAACCTTTTTCATTGATTTCAAAGATGTCGTCTCTGATTCAATAAAACCTTCTTCTTACCACCTCAAAATTTTGAAACCTATTTTTTCCTGAAGTACGCGGCAGATAAAGCTCAAATTTTGTGAGTATGTAAGGAAGTACGGCAGAAATAGTCTAAGCTTCTAGCTCTTCGAAACTCGAAGCCGTTCGTTCGGGAGAACCGAAAAACAAAAAAAGTGAGGTTAAGTGCGAGAGAGAGAGAGAGAGAGAGAGAGAGATCAATGACAACTTTTCTTTGAACCAATGAAAACGTCTCTTTAAAACAATGAAACTGTTTCTTTATTATCTGCTCACTAAGTAAATCTTTATAGGCAATGAAATGTTCTCTTTGAAATCCAGATGCACTATTTCATTGAAATCAAAGAAATATTTCGTTGGAATCAATGAAAAAAAAATCAATCCAGCCATTTCTTTGCCGTCAATGAAATCTTTTCTCTCGGTGTGATCACGAATGGGGGGGAGGGGGTAAAAAATTTGATAAAAACGCATCACGTGATTAATGGACGCCCCCAAATGAAATACTTGAATTTCAATACTATCTTTTCTTTGAATGATCTCAAACTCAATAAAAAGTAGTGACAGTCATTTGAAAAAACATTTCTTTAAACCAATGAACCTTTTTCATTGATTTCAAAGATGTCGTCTCTGATTCAATGAAACCTTCTTCTTACCACCTCAAAATTTCGAAACCTATTTTCTCCTGAAGTACGCGGCAGATAAAGCTCAAATTTTGTGAGTATATAAAGAAGTACGGCAAAAGTAGTCTAAGCTTCTAGCTCTTCGAAACTCGAAGCCGTTCGTTCGGGAGAACCGTAAAACAAAAAAGTGAGGTTAGGTGTGAGAAAGAGAGATCAATGAAAACGTTTCTATGAACCAATGAAAACGTCTTTTTAAAACAATGAAACTGTTTCTTTATTATATGATCACTAAGTAAATCTCTATTTACAGGCAATGAAATGTTCTCTTTGAAACTCAAATGCACTACTTCATTGAAATCAAAGTAATATTTCATTGTAACCAATGAAAAAAAAATCAATCCACCCACTTCTTTGGTGTCAATGAAATCTTTTCTCTCGGTGTATAACCAAGAAAATAATCCCCACGTAAGTTTTTACATTCCCTAGAACTTGTTATCATTACTGCCACGCATTTTCCTCCAGCGTTCATAAAATAATAACTACAGAGTCTTTGTTCATCCCTCGAGTAAATGAATTGAAAAGTTTCAAAGGGGTAAAGTAACAAAGTGTATCAGTTGTTGAACGTTACACCCATAATAACAATCGTGACCTCACATGGAGCGTCGTTGAAACTTCTCTTTTCGAAGTGCGCATAATACGAGAGATCGGACACACATATATAGTCGAGAGCGAGGGTGGAAATGACATATAGACGTTTTCGGAGGGTGAGGCGACGATGAAGTGGGCCGCGAACTTCGCGCCGGTAGGTCGTGAAAATAATAGCCTCGGTTCAATAACTGCGAAACGTCGATACATATATAGTATATATACTATATATGTACGTGTGTCGCTATTGCTTTTCCACAGGCAACGGCAATGGCTCGATGCGACATACTGTGGTCTATAGCTCTTTCGTCGTCGTTGCTGCTACTGCTGCTGGCTGCTGCTGCTACTGGTGCTCTGCACCTACCAGCGAGTGAGTCGCGGTTCTCTCTGAATGAACGAGGCACATGCACAGTTACGTGCGGGAAACGAGCGAGCCGAGAGCTCTAGTCGCACGCGGCTATCGTTCCCTGCCCTCCCTTCTCTCTCACTCTCTCTTTCTCTTTCCCACTCGCACTCACTTTCTCGCGCTCTTGTGTCATACACACATGTAACGACATACGGGGAGTTTGCGTAGAAATGGGACAGTCAAATTTAGCACGATCTGCAAAAAGGGTTCATAATTTTTTCAAAAGTTGTTTAGAATGTCACGAATATACATAAATTATTTCAGAATTTTAGCACGTCTGGTTTGCCCAAAATTTAATTTTTTTCGTTTTTTTTTTCAATTCGCTGTATATTCAAAATTACCGATAGGACGAGAAATTTGTTCCTAAATTTTGGGTTTTGAATGTACTTTTTAATCAAATTTTTTTCATTGGTGAGGAAAAAAAATTTCCATTTTTTTGACAAAATAAAGTAATTTTTTTTTTCGTTGAGATACAAATATTAATAATTATTATTTAATATCTATATTTATTATTAATAAATAGTAATAATATTCTTTTACGTTGAGAAAGAGAATATTAATACTATTTAAAAAATTAAATATTATTACCATTCGAGAAAATGAAAACCGGAATGATTTGTATCATCCCAAATTTTAGATTTTGAATGTACTTTTTAATAAAAAAATTTCCATAGCCGATCAAAAAAAAAAATTACCGCCATTTTTTTGACAAAATAAAGTAATATTTTTTCTTTTTTGAAGAAAAAAAAAATTATTACTATTAGAAAAATAAGATATTATTCCTATTAGAGAAATTGAAAATCGGAATGATTCCATTCAGATTTTTCTCAAAATTTCACAGAATTTCCATTATTATGCTGACAAACTGAAAAAAAAATTGGTCTGATGGCAAATGAATGGCCCACTTGGTATGGAATGACCCATATGTACGTGTACATATTGTGCGATCATACAGCGGGAGGCTCTTGGTACGTATACGTAAATACATAGATATGGGTCAGACAGCTCGCTCCAGTTCTTAGCGCGTGTCGCCCTCATATATATATGTATATATACATTGTCTATGTGTGTATGTGTGTGTAGATGATGAAGCTGTTGTACGTGTACATATTTCTTGCTCACGCTTGGCTCGACGAGCACTATCACTCTCGTGAGAGCCACGACCACACGCGTCGATGCTTCCCATCTCGATCAATCGTGCACAAAACGGTGATATAGATTGCAGAACGATGCGTAGCTTTGCAGGAGACTATCCTTAATCCTTACGGTATGGGCAATTATTGATATATATATATATATTTTTTTTGCAGGAACAAAATGTTCTTTGCATACACCGCGAAAATAGTATATTACACTACAAGGGCAGAAAGTTGAGATTCCTGCACTGCGCGCAATGATTTTTTTGCGCATTGATTTTTGAATGTACTTTTTAATCAAATTTTTTTCATTGATGAGGAAAAAAATGTTCCATTTTTTGACAAAGTAAAGTAATTTTGTTTTTTTCGTTGAGATAAAAATATTAACAATTATTATTTAATATCTATATTTATTATTAATAAATAGTAATAGTATTCTTTTACGTTGAGAAAAAATCATGGAGTGCAGTTCAAGGCTCTCAAATTTCTGCCTGTGTAGTGTATACTTTTTTTCTTTATTCTTGGCCGAAAGTACGAAAAAAATTGCATTTTTGTATTGAAAAATATTGACGCCTGCCCCGACATTTGCGGCACGAGCGAAGCGAGTGTTGCTGGTCGGGGGGCAGGCATCAAATCAAATACATCTGAATAGACACTACTTTTCTAAAAAATATTAATTTGATTATGGAAGCCTAATTTTATTAGTATGTTTTCGAGTATATATCACTTACTGATTTATCTTAACTGTTAAACTTTAGCATACAGCAATTGTAAATAAACTTTGAGGTTATGCAGGCAAGATGTATAGAGTATTAATGCGCGCGAATAAGTTACTACTCCCGTTGTATAGAGGGCACGTGTATAGCTTGACCAACACATGAATGACATGTGTATAAACACAGTGAGCGACTCTTGACTTTCGGCCCTCTTGTGTGTGTGTGGGCCGGTCTCAGTGCATGAGTAATTTTTTTCGGCCCGCTGTCGCAGAGCGCATGCGCGTCTCTACCGAGACATAAAAGTTAGCCTTTCTGCCGTGATATCGCGGCAGGAGGGACGTCCTTTCGGCATAGTATGAAGAAAAATGTAAACCTTTATAACTCGGGAATGCCTTGACATATCAAGCTGAAATTTGGACCATAAATAGAGGGATCAAGCCTCATCGTTCATACAGATTTTTGTTAAAATCCACTTCATCGTTAAATTATTACGCGTTTTTAAATTTTTTTTAAAATGTCTGTTTACGCGATAACTCTTTCAATTTTCGAGATATTGATCTTAAAATTGGTATGAATGTGAGCTTTCATACGCCGGTAATCGCTATTGAATTTGGTTAAGATCGGTTGAACCGTTAAAATTTTATGATGTTTTGAATTTTTCAAAAAATTGACATTATCGCTCTATTGTAACTTTTGCAAAACTTAAGATAGCGAACTCAAATTTTATATATAAATGAAACAATATTTAGCCATTATATATGTATAATTTAGTGACGAACGGTATGAAATTTTTGATTTTATGGAATGTTGAATTATTTTTTAAAATATACATTACCACATTCACTTTCGTAAACGCTCTAATAATCACGAAATAACGTAATAACGAAATAGAAAAAGCGAATCCACAACATGTATATTTATCTAATTAAAACAAGGATGCAAAGTAGAAACTTGCACATTGCTTCCTCATTATTTTTCGCGTTTTACAAAGCTTCCTCTATGAGGAAGCCAACATTGAATAACATACTTCTTCCTCATAGAGGGAGCTTTGTAAAAAGCGAAAAATAACGAGGAAGCAATGTGCAATATTCTACTTTTTTTCAGCAGGAATAAAATGTTCTTTGCATACACCGCGAAAAAATGATTTCATTGATTCCAAAGAAATGGGTGGACTGAATTTTTTGCTTCCTCATAGAGGAATCTTTGTTTTCATGAAAAAAAAAAATTTCGAGATTTTTATGTCAGGACACTTAGAATTGTCCAAAACGTCCAGAAAAGTGATCTAGAAAAAATGTCCGTATGTATGTGTGTGTGTGTGTGTGTGTGTGTATGTATACAACTCTGAAAATTCGAACGCCGATAACTGAAGAACGGTTTTGTATATTGCGCGCAAAATTTGGCACACTAGTGTAGCATCAGACCCTCTTTGACTGTACCAATTTTCGACAAAATTTGTGCGAAAATTTCGATTTTATGCCGTTTTGAATTTTTTGAAAAAAGGACGTGGTCGCTCTAACTTTCGTATAATTTAGTCTATTTTGCTAAATAATTGGTTATAAGAGTAGGTGCACTCAATGCTGTTTGGTATTGAATTTGGTTCGAATCGGTAAAGTGGTTCAGATTTTATGGAATTTTGAATTTTTCAAAAAATTGACATTATCGCTCTATTGTAACTTATGCAAAACTTGAAATAGCGAGCTCAAGTTTTGTATATAAATAAAACAATATTCAGCCATTATATATGTATAATTTAGTGACAAACGGTATGAAATTTGTGATTTTATGGAATGTTGAATTATTTCCATAATTCCATCCTCTAATATTTCTCAAAATTATAGCCATTTTACTGAAAAACTTAATTTTCCTCAAAAATGTTTAAAAAATCATTGTGCGGATTTTTTATTTTTGAGCGCAGATTGAAGGTTTTTGGTGTAGCAAGTAAAAAAAACTTAACATTTGTTCATAATTTCAAAATAATCACTAGTTTTATTTATTAATTTGTTAGACGCCATAACAACATATTTTGACCCACTGGATACAAATCTGCTGTTAATTTCAACGAAATATAATTTTTTTAATCATCAGAAAAAACCTAAACAAGTTATATTTACTTTTTTGTTGTTTCATTACGGATCGTTAAAATTTTCATAACAATTATTTCATATTTATTCTTCTTCTTCTCCTGCACCAAATTGCATCGAACTTTGAAGTAAAAATCCCTTAGATTCGTTCATCCAATATTTATAATCATCAGAAATTTCCAACTACCTTAATACCCAATTAAAGCCGAAAAGAGGCTTCAATAATATTCCCATAACCAGAGTTGTAAATACCTAATACTTATAGAAATAATATGATGATACGATCAGCTCTATAATTATGATTTTATAATAATAACATGTAGCGATTGTAATACGACGATTAAACTTTGGAATGGCTGCAAAAATTATTATTTTTCAATAAAAATTCACGGTAATCCTTTTGAAAAAATGGAAAAAAATAAGTAATGTATTACTTATTTCTTCCATTTTTCCCACTATTTCTTGCAATATTAAAGCGAAAATTAGTATTTTTTTCAGCTATTCAAATATTTACACTCTATTTTATAATCACTACATATTATTATTATGAAACCACAATTACAAAACAAATTGTACTGTAAACTATATCTCATGAATTAATGGGGATTTACAACTCTGTCCATAACCTTTAAAAGACTTTATGTGCTCGTTGCAACGTAGCCAATTTTTCAGGGGTTGCTTTAACCCACTAGCAAGCCCAAGTTGACACAAAAAAAATCTCGGAGCCTAAAAATAGTGAGCGTACTTGACCGTTCGAGAAAACGCGCCAGCAACGGCCGAAGTAGAAACCGCAGGAATGGTCAGCCACGTAACAGGGGCGCGAAGCGACACGAGCTAATTCATGGATAGGTGTGCATTAAGTGGGTGAAAAGAAGTGGGACATGTGATATAATGAATGAACGCGGAACTCTCCTAGTTTCTCTCTTACTTCTACAGCCTCGTGTACCCGTCGTTCAAACGACTGTCCAAAAATCTAAAGATATATCGTTCGCCTTAAGAAATGTAAGATATTAAGGGGAAACCAAGTCTGAGGCAATAACGACGATGTTGGAAATATAAAGTCATGCAGAGGGTACGAAATTAGGTGGTTTAAAAACGTTTCTTCGTTGTACACAAAAAGATAGAAAAATATCAAGAGATTGATTAATTGGTGTTTATTTATTATTTATTATTTATTATTTATTATTTATTATTTATTATTTATTATTTATTATTTATTATTTATTATTTATTATTTATTGTTTATTATTTATTATTTATTATTTATTATTTATTATTTATTATTTATTATTTATTATTTATTATTTATTATTTATTATTTATTATTTATTATTTATTATTTATTATTTATTATTTATTATTTATTATTTATTATTTATTATTTATTATTTATTATTTATTATTTATTATTTATTATTTATTATTTATTATTTATTATTTATTATTTATTATTTATTATTTATTATTTATTATTTATTATTTATTATTTATTATTTATTATTTATTATTTATTATTTATTATTTATTATTTATTATTTATTATTTATTATTTATTATTTATTATTTATTATTTATTATTTATTATTTATTATTTATTATTTATTATTTATTATTTATTATTTATTATTTATTATTTATTATTTATTATTTATTATTTATTATTTATTATTTATTATTTATTATTTATTATTTATTATTTATTATTTATTATTTATTATTTATTATTTATTATTTATTATTTATTATTTATTATTTATTATTTATTATTTATTATTTATTATTTATTATTTATTATTTATTATTTATTATTTATTATTTATTATTTATTATTTATTATTTATTATTTATTATTTATTATTTATTATTTATTATTTATTATTTATTATTTATTATTTATTATTTATTATTTATTATTTATTATTTATTATTTATTATTTATTATTTATTATTTATTATTTATTATTTATTATTTATTATTTATTATTTATTATTTATTATTTATTATTTATTATTTATTATTTATTATTTATTATTTATTATTTATTATTTATTATTTATTATTTATTATTTATTATTTATTATTTATTATTTATTATTTATTATTTATTATTTATTATTTATTATTTATTATTTATTATTTATTATTTATTATTTATTATTTATTATTTATTATTTATTATTTATTATTTATTATTTTATGTTCTAGTGTACTTTTGGGCAATTGAGTTTAAAGCATATAATAATACAAAAAACATAAAATTAGAATAAAAAATAAAAATAAACAATTCCATATTTACAGTGTGTTTATATTATTTAACAATCACCAGTATTCAAATAAATAATAAAACTAAATAAAAGTGAGTGCGATCTACTCCAAATTACTATAAAAATAAAAGATTCGAATGTTAACTATAATGAAAATAAATGAAAAAATAATAACGAAGCACCTGTGCCGAATTCGGATTAGACTACAGTAATTTATGGTAGATGTTAACTATGAATAAGGTAACGAGGGAGAAAGAGAAAGAGAGAGAGAAAAGACATGGCCCGGACCGGAGAGATTGGACGCGGAAGAAGAAACGTCGTGGCGAATTATGCGCGTCGGTGAGAGTCGTTGACCCCGCAGCTACTGCTATGCTGCTGCTGCTGCTGCTGCTGCTCAACGTTAACGAATATCGTCGGACTAACAAGCGGGCGGGAAGGCAGGCAAGCGCACTAGCGCACAGGCCAGTATATCCTCTCTCTCTTTCTCTCTTTCTCTCTTGGTGACTCTCCTCGCGAGCACGGCGGGGAGTCACCTATGTCGCAAATAAATTAGGCGCCCCTTTCGACCTAGTTGCGTAATTAAAGTCCCCTCGGTGAATCTCTCGAGAGGGACACGCGGGGCAAAAGAGCTGCTTGGACACAGAAGAAGTAATGCTGCCACAGGGTTGATACACACTGCCCGGAAGAATTATCTTACATATTCTATCTCTGTTATATATTCAACAACGTTTTCTCAAATTTATAGAAAATTTAATGACTTTATTCAAGAGATTCATTAGACATTTTTGTTTATAGTTATTACGTGGCTATATTAGGTTTTTTTCGAATTGTTATTTATTTTAGTTTGAGCCTGAAAGATAGAATTATAATTGTATAGGAAAATAAAAAGGAACTATGGCATCCGAATAAATAAAATAAAAAAATAAATAAATATTAACAATAATACCAATAACATTAATAATAAGAAAAAACAACACACGCACATACAAACACGTATACCACTATATCTATGCAACATAAACACAATGTAATAAATTATAAAAAATAGAAAATCAAGGCTGAAGGACCTCGGTCGATGGCCAATTGGCAATATATGTATGTATAAAAAGGCACAACAGTAATTAAACTGCAGACAATAAAATAAGCCACAGATGAAGTAATTCTGCCACAGAGTTGGTAAACATCCTAAATATTCAACAACGTTTTCACAAATTTATAGAAAATTTAATGACTTTATTCAAGAGATTCATTACACTTTTTGTTTATAGTTATTACGTGGCTATATTAGGTTTTTTTCGAATTGTTATTTATTTTAGTTTGAGGCTGAAAGATAGAATTATAATTGTATAGGAAAATAAAAAGGCACAACAGTAATTAAACTGCAGACAATAAAATAAGACACAGATGAAGTAATTCTGCCACAGAGTTGGTAAACATCCTAAATATTCAACAACGTTTTCACAAATTTATAGAAAATTTAATGACTTTATTCAAGAGATTCATTAGACTTTTTGTTTATAGTTATTACGTGGCTATATTATGTTTCTTTTTTAATTGGTAGTCGAATTGTCAAATTTGTAGTCAAAGAAATTTGGCTCAGTATAAAATTACAATTGTATAGGAAAATAAAAAGACTAATTAAACTACACAAAATAAAATGAGACACAGAAGAAGTAATGATGCCACAGGGTTGATACACACTGCCCGAAAGAATTATCTTACATATTCTATGTCTCTTATATATTCAACAACGTTTTCTCAAATTTATAGAAAATTTAATGACTTTATTCAAGAGATTCATTAGACTTTTTATTTATAGTTATTACGTGGCTATATTAGGTTTTTTTAAAATTGTTAGTCGAAAGAAATTTTGCTCAGTATAAAATTATAATTGTATAGGAAAATAAAAAGACTAATTAAAGTACACAAAATAAAATAAGACACAGAAGAAGTAATGATGCTATAGGGTTGATACACACTGCCCGGAAGAATTATCTTACATATTCTATGTCTGTTATATATTCAACAACGTTTTCTCAAATTTATAGAAAATTTAATGACTTTATTCAAGAGATTCATTAGACTTTTTGTTTATAGTTATTACGTGGCTATATTAGGTTTTTTTAAAATTGTTAGTCGAAAGAAATTTGGCTCAGTATAAAATTACAATTGTATAGGAAAATAAAAAGACTAATTAAACTACACAAAATAAAATAAGACACGGAAGAAGTAATGATGCCATAGGGTTGATACACACTGCCCGAAAGAATTATCTTACATATTCTATGTCTGTTATATATTCAACAACGTTTTCTCAAATTTATAGAAAATTTAATGACTTTATTCAAAAGATTCATTTGACTTTTTGTTTATTGTTATTACGTGGCTATATTATGTTTTTTTTTAGTTGTCAGTCGAAAGAAATTTGGCTCAGTATAAAATTATAATTGTATAGGAAAATAAAAAGACTAATTAAACTACACAAAATAAAATAAGACACAGAAGAAGTAATGATGCCACAGGGTTTGATACACACTGCCCGGAAGAATTATCTTACATATTCTATCTCTGTTATGCATTCAACAACGTTTTCTCATATTTATAGAAAATTTAATGACTTTATTCAACAGATTCATTAGACTTTTTGTTTATAGTTACTACGTGGCTATATTGCTTTTTGTTTGGAATTGTTATTCATGTTAGTTTGAGACTGGAAGATGATTTGTAGACGAAAAGAATTTGGCTCAGTATAGAATTATAATTATATAGGAAAATAAAAAGATACAACACTACGCTCAATAAAATAAGACATAGAAGAAGTAATTCGGCCACAGAGTTGGTAAACATACACTGCCGGGAGAATTATCTTACATATTCTATCTCTGTTATGTATTCAACGACGTTTTCTCAAAATTATAGAAAATTTAATGGCTTTATTCAAGAGATTCATTAGACTTTTTGTTTATAGTTATTACGTGGCTATATTGCTTTTTGTTTGAAATTGTTATTCATTTTAGTTTGAGGCTGGCAGATGATTTGTAGACGAAAAGAATTTGACTCAGTATAGAATTATAATTGTATAGAAAATAAAAAGACACAACACTAATTAAACTACACAAAATAAAATAAGACACAGAAGAAGTAATGATGTCACAGGGTTGATACACACTACCCGGAAGAATTATCACACATATTCAATCTCTGTTATATATTCCGTTTTCTCAAATTTACAGAAAATTTAATGACTTTATTCAAGAGATTCATTACACTTTTTGTTTGTAGTTATTACGTGGCTATATTATGTTTTTTTTCGAATTGTTATTTATTTTAGCTTGAGGCTGGAAGATTTTTTGTAGTCGAAACGAATTTGGCTCAGTATAAAATTATAATAATATAGGAAAATAAAAATACACAAAATAAGATAAGACACAGAAGAAGTAATGATGCCACAGGGTTGATACACACCATCCGGAAGAATTATCTTACATATTCTATCTCTGTTATCTATTCAACGACGTTTTCTCAAAATTATAGAAAATTTAATGACTTTATTCAAGAGATTCATTAGACTTTTTGTTTGTAGTTATTACGTGGCTATATTGCTTTTTTCGAATTGTTATTTATTTTACGTGATGTTAGTGATGCTGTGGCCGAGTTATATGATGATTTGGTGGTTAGTCGGCTATTGGCGGCCCAATTAAATAAAAAAATATCTCTATTTTTGCGTTTCGACCCTGATCTGAGTTCTCTTCAGTATTTTATTCATTAATTAATTGTGTGTGTTTATATCGTCATTGTAATGTAAAATGTTACAAGTCTATGTGTACTCCGTTTCTTTGTCCTTTGACGTTGATCAAAGAAGATGTTTTGATGTTATTTTCAGTGATCTTTGGAATACTGCATTTTTCACTTGTTAAGCCAGAGAACCCTGTGAGCAGACGTTATTTATTTTAATTTGAGGGTGGAAAAAAGATGATTTATAGTTGTAATGAATTTGGTTCAGTATAGAATTTTAATTGTGTAGAAAAATAAAGTTTTGTTGCGTCTAAGAATTAGCTCATCATTTTTCAAATAATTTTTTATTATTTTGATAAGGAATGTATAAATATTTGAATAATATCTTTCATTACTGATGCATTGCAAAATGTCATTAAAAAATGATAATGGATAATGCAAAAAATAATAAATTATTTCCTGCGTTACTTTGACTTTTGTACAATTTTTTACAAATTCTTCTATACTTTATTATCGATATGTCCGAATATTCTTTAAAAAATAATGAATTTTTATTTACTCGTTAAATAAACGAACAAATAAAATATAGTAATAATTGGATTTGTATTTCCAAGCAATTTAACGATTGTCACAGCCAATTATATCCACGTCTAATTAACTTTTTCCACGTAATTTTTATGGTTATTAAAAGTATGAAATTTCGCCTCGGATTAAATTTCTATTAAAATGAAATAAAAATGTGTGTGGATGTGAGTTTTTTTTAAATCTCGAAATGAAGCAAAAGTTCCGTCAAATGAGGCACCATCTTTTAATTCTACAATTTCCATTCGGAAAATGAGTGACAGTGCGCGAGGCTCCCTCATATGCACTCGGCATAATGTTCATAGCCCGATGCACATCTCGTTGGCGTATTAGCGCTCTCGCGGTGCACGGGCGCGTCCATCTGCCGGCCTCGCCCATTAAAAACGACAGGCTGCAATTACGTTTAAAAATAGCGAGTGAGAAGAGGGATAGAGAAGCGAGAGGGGAGAATTAGATGCGAGTTGCAGTTGCACTGCTCGATTGCATCAGAGAACTTGGAAAACGCCCGTCAGAAGAGCCTAATGCACTCGGTGAGATGAAAAAGAAAAAGCAAAACATAAAATCTCTCCCTCTCAGTTATTCAAATCATCCTCGAATCTTCCCTTTTATTTTCATCATTCAATTTCAAAGCAACAATGACTAGAAAATTGTCAGTACTCCATCCAATTTCAGTGCCAAATTTTTAAGCAAGTTCAGCACTTAACGAAATTTGTTTCATTTCTGAAATATTTTTGTTAAGATTTATAAGCCAAAGTAATTAAAAAATGTTATTAATTTATTAATAGCACCAAAAATTGATATTATTTTATTAATAGCACAAAAAATTGGTATTAATTTATTTAATTATTTTTTTATTATTATTTATTATATATTTTATTAATTTAAATTAATTTGCTGCTAAAATAGCACCAAATTAAATTAAATTAATAAAATATATAATAAATAATAATAAAAAAATAATTAAAGATATTAATAGCAATTTTTGATGCTATTAATAATAGCACCAAAAATTGATATTATTTTATTAATATCACCAAAAATTGCTATTAATTGATTAATAGCAATTTCTCAAACGCTTATTTATTTCTTATTTTAAAAAATCTGTAATTATTTGCCAACTTGTTATATTTTTTTATAAAATTATCATTTTTACATGATCTTGATTCGCTAATACAGAATTCTATTTTATCTAAAAAATCTAGCAGATTTTATCTGTAAATTCTCGTTCATTTCAAATTAAAAAAATATTGATAGTTAAATCATACCACGAAAAGAAAACGATGTAAAAAATAATAGGACATGTTTCAATAATCATAAAAATTCTGTGGGAAGTTTAGATTATTAATCTAAAAAAAACTGGATGAATCTTCATGAGGAATTAATTATGAATCAGCCTTGTTTACAAATACGTCGTTATTATTATATCTTAAGTCATTACCGACTATCCTGAATTACAAGTATATTTATAAGTGACTTTAAAAACAGCGTTGAAGATTTATCGCAGATTTTCCTAGTTTAGATTTGAGAATACGTTAAGACAATAACAAAATTGTGTGGAAAATAACGATCGTTCCGAGTGGGTGTAATTTCCGTGGGTTGTCTTATTGGTTGTAACTTCCCTAATTGAAAAAGGATGCAAAATAGAACCTTGCACATTGCTTCCTCATTACTTTTCGCTTCTTACAAAGCTACGGCTATGAGGAAGTATGTTATTCAATTTTTGACTTCCTCCTAGAGGAAGCTTTGTAAAACGCGAAAAATAATGAGGAAGCAATGTGCAAGGTTCTACTTTGCATCCTTGTTTTAATTAGATAAATATACATGTTGTGAATTCGCTTTTTCTATTTCGTTATTACGTTATTTCGTGATTATTAGAGCATTTCCGGAAAGTGAATGTGATAATGTATATTTTTAAAAATAATTCAACATTCCATAAAATCAAAAATTTCATACCATTCGTCCCTAAATTATACATATATAATGGCTGAATATTGTTTCATTTATATACAAAATTTGAGCTCGCTATCTCAAGTTTTGCAAAAGTTACAATAGAGCGATAATGTCAATTTTTTGAAAAATTCAAAATTCCATAAAATCTGAACCACTTTACCGATTCGAACCAAATTCAATACCAAACAGCATTGAGTGCACCTACTCTTATAACCAACTATTTAGCAAAATAGACTAAATTATACGAAAGTTAGAGCGACCACGTACTTTTTTCAAAAAATTCAAAACGGCGTAAAATCGAAATTTTCGCACAAATTTTGTCGAAAATTGGTACAGTCAAAGAGGGTCTGATGCTACACTAGTGTGCCAAATTTTGCGCGCAATATACAAAACCGTTCTTCAGTTATCGGCGTTCGAATTTCCAGAGTTGTATACATACACACACACACACACACACATACATACGGACATTTTTTCTAGATCACTTTTCTGGACGTTTTGGACAATTCTAAGTGTCCTGACATAAAAATCTCGAAATTTTTTTTTTTCTTCATGAAAACAAAGATTCCTCTATGAGGAAGCAAAAAATTCAGTCCACCCATTTCTTTGGAATCAATGAAATCATTTTTTCGCGGTGTATGCAAAGAACATTTTATTCCTGCTGAAAAAAAAAGTAGAACATTGCACATTGCTTCCTCATTATTTTTCGCTTTTTACAAAGCTCCCTCTATGAGGAAGAAGTATGTTATTCAATGTTGGCTTCCTCATAGAGGAAGTTTTGTAAAACGCGAAAAATAATGAGGAAGCAATGTGCAAGGTTCTACTTTGCATCCTTGTTTTAATTAGATAAATATACATGTTGTGGATTCGCTTTTTCTATTTCGTTATTACGTTATTTCGTGATTATTAGAGCATTTCCGAAAGTGAATGTGATAATGTATATTTTTAAAAATAATTCAACATTCCATAAAATCAAAAATTTCATACCGTTCGTCACTAAATTATACATATATAATGGCTGAATATTCTTTCATTTATATACAAAATTTGAGCTCGCTATCTTAAGTTTTGCAAAAGTTACAATAGAGCGATAATGTCAATTTTTTGAAAAATTCAAAACATCATAAAATTTTAACGGCTCAACCGATCTTAACCAAATTCAATACCGATCACCGGCGTATGAAAGCTCACATTCATACCAATTTTAAGATCAATATCTCGAAAATTGAAAGAGTTATCGCGTAAACAGACATTTTTCAAAAAATTAAAAAACGCGTAATTATTTAACGATGGAGTGGATTTTAACAAAAATCTGTATGAACGATGAGGCTTGATCCCTCTATCTATGATCCAAATTTCAGCTTGATATCTCAAGGCAGTCCCGAGTTATAAAGGTTTACATTTTTCGATCGTGTAACACACACACACACATACAGACATTTTTTCTAAACCACTTTTCTCGACGTTTTAGACCTTTCTGAGTGTCCTGACATGAAAATCTCGAAAAAAAAATTAAAAATTTCACGAAAACAAAGCTTCCTCTATGAGGAAGCAAAAACTAAGAAAAAGGAACGTGAGATTCCTCGTTATATTTAAGAAACTATAGCTTTTAGTTGAAAAAAAATTAAGGCCTAAAGTTGAACGAAAAGTGGATAGAAATCTGGGCACTCTTCGTCGACGCTCATTCTGTGAACGAACGGATGAACGAGAGGAAAATCCAAGAGACGGGAGCAGAACTGAGTGCAAGCAACGTGAACGGAGGAGAGAGAAAACGATGACTTATGTAACGATGGCAAATAACGCTAATGAGCCTACTCCGCCTACTCCGAGCCTCCTCCTCCTCCTCCTCGTCTTCTTCCTCTTCTTCGTCTTCTTTTCTTCAGTGAACGCCAACGAAACCCAGAAACGTTTTCCAGCAGTGAATTCTCTATACGCAAAGCCCTACATGGTACAATGCGCACTAAAGCTTCGTACTATTTGAGTACATTATTCTTTTCGTCAGAATAAAAGCCAACAGTTTCACTTTTTATCCTCTTCTCATTGACACGACGAAATGAGTATGATTTTGCATCCATTTTTAAAAAAAAGTGGAACTCCATATGTGGTTTACTGAAAAAAATAATAGTTTATTAAAAAACAAATAAAAATAAAGAACACGTCATTATTTCAACCACATTTGAAATTGTAAAAATAAGTCTAAAGTTCGCACAAGAAAATATAAATAATGAAATTATAATTTTTTTTTTCAGTGTCATGTGATTTTTTCAAACGATAAAAAATGATTTGTTTTTCTCTGCAAATTTTTTCGGTTAGTAAATTATTGTTTTCGAAAAAATGAGAATTATGCGCAATGCGAATTGCATTATATTTAGTATTGCTAAAACTGTTGAGTTTCTCGTCTTGTCACAAAACGAATATAAATTATGAAATTACGATTTTTTTTTTCAGTGTCATGTGATTTTTTTCAAACGATAAAAAATGAATTGTTTTTCTCTGTACATTTTTTCGATCGTTAGTAAATTATTGTTATCGAAAAAATGAGAATTATTCGCAATGCGAATTGCATTATATTTAGTATTGCTAAAACTGTTGAATTTCTCGTCTTGTCACAAAACGAATACAAAATGATGAAATTACGATTTTTTTTTTCAGTGTCATGTGATTTTTCCAAACGATAAAAAATGATTTGTTTTTCTCTGTAAATTTTTTCGATCGTTAGTAAATTATTGTTATCGAAAAAATGAGAATTATTCGCAATGCGAATTGCATTATATTTGGTATTGCTAAAACTGTTGAGTTTCTCGTCTTGTCACAAAACGAATACAAAATGATGAAATTACGATTTTTTTTTTCAGTGTCATGTGATTTTTCCAAACGATAAAAAATGATTTGTTTTTCTCTGTAAATTTTTTCGATCGTTAGTAAATTATTGTTATCAAAAAAATGAGAATTATTCGCAATGCGAATTTCATTATATTTAGTATTGCTAAAACTATTGAGTTTCTCGTCTTGTCACAAAACGAATATAAATGATGAAATTACGATTTTTTTTTCAGTGTCATGTGATTTTTCCAAACGATAAAAAATTATGTTTTTCTCTGTAAATTTTTTCGATCGTTAGTAAATTATTGTTATCGACAAAATGAGAATTATTCGCAATGCGAATTGCATTATATTTAGTACTGCTAAAACTGTTGAGTTTCTCGTCTTGTCACAAAACGAATACAAAACGATGAAATTACAATTTTTTTTTCAGTGTCATGTGATTTTTTCAAACGATAAAAAATGATATTTTTCTCTGTAAATTTTTTCGATCGTTAGTAAATTATTGTTATCGAAAAAATGAGAATTATTCGCAATGCGAATTGCATTATATTTAGTATTGCTAAAACTGTTGAGTTTCTCGTCTTGTCACAAAACGAATACAAAATGATGAAATTACGATTTTTTTTTTCAGTGTCGTGTGATTTTTCCAAACGATAAAAAATGATTTGTTTTTCTCTGTAAATTTTTTCGATCGTTAGTAAATTATTGTTATCGACAAAATGAGAATTATTCGCAATGCGAATTGCATTATATTTAGTATTGCTAAAACTGTTGAATTTCTCGTCTTGTCACAAAACGAATACAAAACGATGAAATTACAATTTTTTTTTCAGTGTCATGTGATTTTTCCAAACGATAAAAATTGATTTGTTTTTCTCTGTAAATTTTTTCGATCGTTAGTAAATTATTGTTATCGAAAAAATGAGAATTATTCGCAATGCGAATTGCATTATATTTAGTATTGCTAAAACTGTTGAGTTTCTCGTCTTGTCACAAAACGAATACAAAACGATGAAATTACAATTTTTTTTTCAGTGTCATGTGATTTTTCCAAACGATAAAAATTGATTTGTTTTTCTCTGTACATTTTTTCGATCGTTAGTAAATTATTGTTATCGAAAAAATGAGAATTATTCGCAATGCGAATTGCATTATATTTGGTATTGCTAAAACCGTTGAGTTTCTCGTCTTGTCACAAAACGAATACAAAACGATGAAATTACAATTTTTTTTTCAGTGTCATGTGATTTTTTTCAAACGATAAAAAATCATTTTATGGATGATTTGTTTTTCTCTGCAAATTTTTTCGGTCGTTAGTAAATTATTGTTATCGAAAAAATGAGAATTATTCGCAGTGCGAATTGGATTATATTTAGTACTGCTAAAACTGTTGAGTGGAGTGTTAGCTTGGCGTGCTTGGAAAAGGAACACGTGCGAGACCAACGGACTGCAGATTGTCACGCAGTTTCGCGTCTTGTCACATAAAAAAAAAAAAAAAAAAAAACGTATTTCCTTCCATCGAAGCTATTATTATTTATGGCTTTCTTACTAAAAAGCATGTTATGCATTTAAATAGCACTGCGTTAGTCTACAGTTAAGAAGCCAACACACCCACTGCGTGTATATAAATATATCAGACGAGCCTGGATTTTTTTCGTATTCGTCTTTGCCGATATTTAATATTTAATAGCAAAAGCATCTAGCGAATTATTATGAAGATCTATTTAATAGAAATATTGTTAGTATTCACACACAGCAATAGCATTCTACTTCTCCATCACTTCATATTTTTATCTCACTTGTGATAACCTGATTAGCGTGGATTAGTGTCAAATCGTCGGTAACGAAGAATATATATTGCGTGAAACGATATCGTGATGCAGGCTGTGCATTATTTTTATATCGGTGCATCGTGAGTCAACGTGGAACATTTTCATGGCTTTTAATTCAACCAAAAGTTTCATTTTCACAAAAATGTACTTTGCAGCGTGAAAAAAAAATTAACATCATTGCTAATACCAAGAACATAGATTTTGTATAAAAATAGTACAGATCATAAATTAATAACAAAAAAAAAATTCAAATTTAAATGTGAAAATAATTTTTTTCAAACTATCTTACAGATTTTTATGAAAAAACAAATAAATGACAAATAAATTTTATTAACTAACTTATTGACAACTTTTTGGCATTACTATGAAAAAATCAATGTTCTCTGTATTTTTATAGACGTTAAATTTTTTTCCGTTTGTTTCCATGTCGCAAATTCCATAAATTCCAATGAAAATAAATTTCTGGTTGTAAATTGAAGTTTTAAGCATTCATACTCGAGAAAATAGATTTTGTATAAAAATAGTGCAGAACAATCATAAATTAGTAACAAAAAAAAAAAATTCAAATTGAAATGTGAAAATAATTTTCTTCAAACTATTTTACAGATTTTTATAATAAAAAACAAATAAATGACAAATAAATTTTATTAACTAACTTATTGATAACTTTTTGGCATTATTATGAAAAAATCAATGTTCTCTGTATTTTTATAGACGTTAAATTTTTTTCGTTTGTTTCCTTGTTGCAAATTCCATAAATTCCAATGAAAATAAATTTCTGGTTGTAAATTGAAGTTTTAAGCATCCTTAAGAGTATACATACTCGAGAACTGAGCCGTGACGATAGATGATCGAGCGTAGGAGCTTGAAAATCGATATCTTGACGTGCCCTTTAACCGGAAGGTCCCGCGGGCTCGAAGATCTCTGTTGGTTATCGCGTTATCGGTTTCACTCCGGGCTTTTACTTCAGCGCAGTGCTCGACGAGCGATAAACCATCTCGTGTAAAACTCTCGGAGCGTGTTCGTTTCTATATACACGAGGATTGCACGGGCCAGTATTATGGCAGCACGTTTTCCAGTGCAAAAACTCGTCGCACAAATGAATATTATCGATGACTCGAGCGAACGAGTAAAAAAAAAACGACTGCTTCGACTGCCATAATTCACTACACGCGCTTTTCTCACATATGCATATGTTTTGTTCCACTTCAAAACCGGACCTGCCACTCTTAAATGCCATAGCGACTTCTTGGAAAAAGAGTTAATGCAGCAGGAACGAAGTAGAAAAAAGAAAATAATCAACGCGCCTTTTGCTTATCGCTGAGGAACAGACTTCTATAAATATGTATGTTGACGAGCTGATTAGGATTAAAAAAAGTCGCAAGAATTTGCTGTCACATAGAGACACGACACCCACAAAATCTAGTCAAATTGATTAGATATACTCGTCAACGAATCTTTCGTTTCAACGATATGAATATTTTACGTTTTTTTTTTTCTTTTTTTTTAGCTACTGGAGAACTAAATACAGATTCTCTTTTGTAATAGATTATGCAAGGACGCTTTGGACTGAAATAAATATCATACTTTTTTTAGGCAACATCCGGTCTATATATATTTTAGGTCGGAATCTTCTTAGAGAAGAATCGATGTATGTTTACATTTAGAATTTTTTTCTATGTTAAAATATGCATAAAAATTCAAAATGTATATATTTTTTTTGCAGATTTTTCAGAAGGTCTAAGTTTAATTTTACAAAACTGACGTTTTGTTTTCTAATTGTTGGTAAAAAAAAAATTATGTTAAAAATCTCCAATTAAAAAAAAATTCTGATATCTAAATATTTAAAAATGTGGAATAATTCAATTGTTTAAATTGATTATTTAAACCATTCTCGATATTTGGATCTTGAGATTTCTTTTCACATGTTCAGATCATTGTTACTAGCAATTCATTACAGGTTTTTATTCCAACAGGAAAAAAACACGTGATTTTTTTTACTCCATTTAAATATTCCAGGAGTATTTTAAAACCGAAACAATATATTGCAATTCTCTTCACATATTCGAAGTCTGTATGAAATTCTATATTATGCATCGAAAATAATGTTCGATCATAAATATAGCAATTGTGCATATATTTCATATACTTTAAATGTGAATTAAATTAAACATCGAAGCTGTTGTAAATTCGACGATATTTCGAGAGTTTTTACAGGGTTTAAAATAGAGATACGTGACTATTTTTTAGAGCAAAATTATCGCTCACCTGGACTGATCTACCATAAGATTTCTTTTCACATATTTAGAACATTATTACGACCAATTCATTGCAGGTTTTTATTCCAATAGGAAAAAAACACGTGATTTTTTTTACTCCATTTAAATATTTCAGGAGTATTTTAAAACCGGAACAATATATTGCAATCCTTTTCACATATTCGAAGTCTGTATGAAATTCTATATTATGCATCGAAAATAATGTTCGATCATAAATATAGCAATTATGTATATATTTCATATACTTTGAATGTGAATTAAATTAAACATCGAAGCTGTCGTAAATTCGACGATATTTCGAGAGTTTTTACAGGGTTTAAAATAGAAATATGTGACTATTTTTTAGAGCAAAATTATCGCTCACCTGGACTGATCTATCATAAGATTTCTTTTCACATATTTAGAACATTATTACGAGCAATTCATTGCAGGTTTTCATTCCAACAGGAAAAAAACACGTGATTTTTTTTACTCCATTTAAATATTCCAGAAGTATTTTAAAACCGAAACAATATATTGCAATGCTTTTCAGATATTCGAAGTCTATATAAAATTCTATATTATACATCGAAAATAATGTTCGATCATAAATATAGCAATTATGCATATATTTCATGTACTTCGATTGTGAATTAAATTAAACATCGAGGCTGTCGTAAATTCGACGATATTTCGAGAGTTTTTACAGGGTTTAAAATAGAAATATGTGACTATTTTTTAGAGCAAAATTATCGCTCACCTGGACTGATCTATCATAAGATTTCTTTTCACATATTTAGAACATTATTACGAGCAATTCATTGCAGGTTTTTATTCCAACAGGAAAAAAACACGTGATTTTTTTTTACTCCATTTAAATATTCCAGGAGTATTTTAAAACCGAAACAATATATTGCAATCCTTTTCAGATATTCGAAGTCTATATAAAATTCTATATTATACATCGAAAATAATGTTCGATCATAAATATAGCAATTGTGCATATATTTAATATACTTTGATTGTGAATTAAATTAAACATCGAAGCTGTCGTAAATTCGACGATATTTCGAGAGTTTTTACAGGGTTTAAAATAGAAATATGTGACTATTTTTTAGAGCAAAATTATCGCTCACCTGGACTGATCTACCATAAGATTTCTTTTCACATGTTCAGAACATTATTACGAGCAATTCATTGCAGGTTTTTATTCCAACAGGAAAAAAACACGTGATTTTTTTTTACTCCATTTAAATATTCCAGGAGTATTTTAAAACCGAAACAATATATTGCAATCCTTTTCAGATATTCGAAGTCTGTATGAAATTCTATATTATACATCAAAAATAATGTTCGATCATAAATATAGCAATTGTGCATATATTTCATATACTTTGATTGTGAATTAAATTAAACATCGAAGCTGTCGTAAATTCGACGATATTTCGAGAATTTTTACAGGGTTTAAAATAGAGATACGTGACTATTTTTTAGAGCAAAATTATCGCTCACCTGGACTGATCTACCATAAGATTTCTTTTCACATGTTTAGAACATTATTACGAGCAATTCATTGCAGGTTTTTATTCCAACAGGAAAAAAACACGTGATTTTTTTTTGCTCCATTTAAATATTCCAGAAGTATTTTAAAACCGAAACAATATATTGCAATCCTTTTCAGATATTCGAAGTCTATATAAAATTCTATATTATGCATCGAAAATAATGTTCGATCATAAATATAGCAATTGTGCATATATTTCATATACTTTGAATGTGAATTAAATTAAACATCGAAGCTGTCGTAAATTCGACGATATTTCGAGAGTTTTTACAGGGTTTAAAATAGAAATATGTGACTATTTTTTAGAGCAAAATTATCGCTCACCTGGACTGATCTACCATAAGATTTCTTTTCACATGTTTAGAACATTATTACGAGCAATTCATTGCAGGTTTTTATTCCAACAGGAAAAAAACACGTGATTTTTTTTACTCCATTTAAATATTCCAGAAGTATTTTAAAACCGAAACAATATATTGCAATCCTCTTCAGATATTCGAAGTCTATATGAAATTCTATATTATGCATCGAAAATAATGTTCGATTATAAATATAGCAATTGTGCATATATTTCATATACTTTGAATGTGAATTAAATTAAACATCGAAGCTGTCGTAAATTCGACGATATTTCGAGAATTTTTACAGGGTTTAAAATAGAGATACGTGACTATTTTTTAGAGCAAAATTATCGCTCACCTGAACTGATCTACCATAAGATTTCTTTTCACATGTTCAGAACATTATTACGAGCAATTCATTGCAGGTTTTTATTCCAACAGGAAAAAAACACGTGATTTTTTTTACTCCATTTAAATATTCCAGGAGTATTTTAAAACCGAAACAATATATTGCAATCCTTTTCAGATATTCGAAGTCTATATGAGATTCTATATTATGCATCGAAAATAATGTTCGATCATAAATATAGCAATTGTGCATATATTTCATATACTTTGAATGTGAATTAAATTAAACATCGAAGCTGTCATAAATTCGACGATATTTCTAGAGTTTTTACAGGGTTTAAAATAGAGATACATGACTATTTTTTAAAGCAAAATTATCGCTCACCTGAACTGATCTACCATAAGATTTCTTTTCACATGTTCAGAACATTATTACGAGCAATTCATTGCAGGTTTTTATTCCAATAGGAAAAAAACACGTGATTTTTTTTTACTCCACTTAAATATTCCAGGAGTATTTTAAAACCGAAACAATATATTGCAATCCTTTTCAGATATTCGAAGTCTGTATGAAATTCTATATTATGCATCGAAAATAATGTTCGATCATAAATATAGCAATTGTGCATATATTTCATATACTTTGATTGTGAATTAAATTAAACATCGAAGCTGTCGTAAATTCGACGATATTTCGAGAGTTTTTACAGGGTTTAAAATAGAAATATGTGACTATTTTTTAGAGCAAAATTATCGCTCACCTGGACTGGTCTGCCATGAGAGACCACCGATGAACATTTTCCTGTAAAAAGAAAGAAGAGGATTCCATATGAGCCGTTGGATGTCGACGTTGATAGAGGAGCGAGAAAACACTCTCGCTCTTCATTCCTGTTTATCTCCCACGTCGTCGACGAGGCGGGCCGCATCAGCGAGTGAACCGGAAGTGAAAAAGAGCGAGCCTCGTAATCGGGCAAAATCTCTTTTCCTATCCAACTCGTATTCCTTGTGGCCCACCCCTCGTTATAATCACGGCGGCAGGTGTCACCACATATCAACAACAAAAACCCAACTGAACTCACGAACTCGAAACGGCGAATTTTCATTTTTTTTTTAAAACCGATCCAATTATTATACGATTTAATTTGCGTACTCGAGGAAATCCTCGTGTCGGCCACTTTCAAATCCAACAACCTCTTCGCCTTTGGACCATCACACGAAGCGATTCACTACGAAAAATCATCCTTAAAAAAAAGTAACAAAAAATTAAAAGAAAAGATTTATTTTTTTGTGTTTTAATTCACTGATTCAGTCGCTTTCTCTTCTCCACGCTTTTCATAATATGACGCTATAGATTCCCTTCCCTCCCTTTCCAAACCCTTGGACAATTCACTCTCGAAAAATCATCCGAAAAAAAAGTAAGGAAAAATTCAAAGAAAATTTCACGATAAAATTAATTTTTTGTGATTTAATTCACTGATTCAGTCGCTTTCTCTTCTCCACGCTTTTCATAATATAACGCTATAGATTCCCTTACCCCCTTTCCAAAACATTGAACGATTCTCTCGAAAAATCATCCTAAAAAAAAAGTAACGAAAAATTCAAAGAAAATTTCTCGATAAAATTAATTTTTTTGTGATTAAATTCACTGATTCAGTCGCTTTCTCTTCTTCACGCTTTTCATAATATGACGTTATAGATTATCTTCCCTCCCCTTCCAAACCCTTGGACGATTCACTCTCGAAAAATCATCTTAAAAAAAAAAGTAACGAAAAATTCAAAGAAAATTTCACGATAAAATTAATTTTTTGTGATTAAATTCACTGATTCCGTCGCTTTCTCTTCTCCACGCTTTTCATAATATGACGCTGTAGATTCCCTTCCCTCCCTTTCCAAACCCTTGGACAATTCACTCTCGAAAAATCATCCTAAAAAAAAGTAACGAAAAATTGAAAGAAAATTTCACGATAAAATTAATTTTTTGTGATTAAATTCACTGATTTAGTCGCTTTCTCTTCTCCACGCTTTGCATAATATGACGCTATAGATTCCCTTCCCTCCCTTTCCAAACCCTTGGACGATTCACTCTCGAAAAATCGTCCTAAAAAAAAGTAACAAAAAATTCAAAGAAAATTTCACGATAAAATTAATTTTTTTGTGATTTAATTCACTGATTCAGTCGCTTTCTCTTCTCCACGCTTTTCATAGTATAACGCTATAGATACCCTTCCCTCCCCTTCCAAACCCTTGGACGATTCACTCTCGAAAAATCGTCCTAAAAAAAGTAACGAAAAATTCAAAGAAAATTTCACGATAAAATTAATTTTTTTGTGATTTAATTCACGGATTTAGTCGCTTTCTCTTCTCCACTATAGATTCCCTTCCCTCCCCTTCCAAACCCTTGGACAATTCACTCTCAAAAAATCATCCCAAAAAAAAAGTAACAAAAAATTAAAAGAAAATTTCACGATAAAATGAATTTTTTGTGATTAAATTCACTGATTCAGTCGCTTTCTCTTCTCCACGCTTTTCATAATATGACGCTATAGATTCCCTTCCCTCCCCTTCCGAGCCCTTCGGACGCGCAAGACGACGCGAAAACGCCGCGGCGCCACGTGATTCGTACTCTCGTCTCGCGTCTGCGTCACGTGGTGGCAACGACGACGCGCGATTCACAAAATTCTCTCGTCTCGCCGACGCGGTAACGATAGTTTTCTCCCTCGCTCACATGCAGCTTCAATCTATTTTCGCGAACCCAAGCGCGAGGGTATTTTGCCAAAAATTGTGAGTGCCCACGTATCCACGGCGTCACGAAAGAGCTTTACTCTCCTGTTACGCGCTCTGTTTTTATTGCCTTCGACAACGTGCCGGAAATGCGTCAAACGTCATCGTATTAAATATACAAGAAAAGCCTCAGAAAATATCAAATTGTATCACTAAGTTATAATTCATTTTTCCACGACAATCACACGCAACTATTTTTGTCTATAATTGCATCAATTAATTTCAATCCTCTGCGTCTATTAATTAATTTAATTCAACTTTAAACCTATTCGAAAAATAATAATTGATAGTTAGCTACTATTATAATTACAATTCAAAAAAATTAGTTGCAATCAATCGACAGTTCATTCAACTATAAAAATGAATAATTGTCACTTAATAATCGCATAAAAATGTATTATTAATATTTATAATCGAATAATCATTTCCATATTATCAGAACCAAATATTAACGATTTGTAATTACAAAAATCCTCACAAATACCAATTAATAATCCTCAATCACTCCAATTTAAAAAACCGAAAATCCTATTTGTATCTATTATTTTTTAAAAATAGTCCCCACGCGATAAATCGCTTTTCGAGCATTATAGAAATAAAGTTCCGGGTGAATCGCCGCAGGGAGGTCGAGAGCGATGGGAGGGTTAGGTTGGATGAAGAGCTCGGCAGCCGGCTCGAGGATTTCGCCGCACTCCACGCGTGTCGATAATTTTCATCAAAACAGTTTCTCCCGATAAACAAACGTGACACTCGTAGCCATGGCTCATTTTTTTTCTCCATTTTTTTTTCTAATTCTTTCGGACTCGTACCCTGGATCGTTGGGCACCTCGGCCAGCGATCCGCTCGCCACGATCTCCTGGCTCTGTGGCTCCATGACGCACACCGACGTGGCGAAGATTTTTGGGGTTAGAGAGGGAAAAAGGGTTGCGCGTATTCTCGCGCTCAAATCGCGATTCACACTCCACTGATCACTTGCTGCGCTTCCGTTGCTCTCTTCTCGTTGTTTTTGACGAGATAGAGAGAGAGAAATACAGAGAGAAAGGGAGAGAAAGAGACAGAGAGAGAGAGAGAAAGAGAGATAGAGAGAAGAATGAAGAAAGATGGAAAGTGAGTCAGTAAAAGGACAAGGAGCCGAAGAATATGAAGAGCCGAGGAAAATCTACAACGTTGCGCGGGCTCTTTGGTCTCTCTTGCGTTTGTTGCGTGATGTATAAGTTGTGTCTTGGCACTAGCGGCTCTTAACCACTTGGAACCTCAACTAACACAACGAGCTTTTACTCTTTTACTCGTAACTCGTGATCCACACTCGCCCCTTTGATTTTATAACACACTATTCACTCTCTCCCGTACTAAAATCAGGCCAAAAAGTATTTAGCCGCTATCGCCTCGTTGTTTTCTCCCTCGTTGTTGATGTATGAGTATATATATATATATGTATGTATATATATATATATATATCGTGTTTCAGCTGTTTCTTGTTTATATCGTCGTCGCACTATAGGCACACGCACGAGATTATAACCACCATGTAACGTGTAATTATTATCACGAATAATCGCCGCTCCTTCCTTCTCTATCCAAATATTCCGTCGTTTACGTTTAATCGGCTCCAATCGTCACTCTCTGTCACACACGAGACGAAGGTTTCGTCCTGGAACACACAACGAATTTTAAACACCGTGTCGCGCACGAGTTTAGTTGTTTTTATTTATATTTATACGCCTTTTTCCACAAACGTTGTCTGTTTATCGTTAGCAGCGTATTAAGTTGTGATTCAAACGAGACAGAAGAAGACGTTAGAAGAAGATAGACAAACGGGGGATGGTTTGTGATGATGGTGTGCGTTGTGTGCGCGCGTGGACGTCCCAATGATTCTGAGAGATCGTTGACGATGATCCTGACGATAGAATCGTAGCACGACGTTAAAACGACGAACGACGACGTTTTATAATCAAACGACACGATAAACTTTTGTTTTATTTATCCCTTTATGCATTTATTTCCCTCTTCTTTACTTATTTTCAGAAGGGCGGATTTTCACGTCGACGCTTGGTATATTATGTCGACGACGACGTTTTTTTTACCTCGGAAATAATGACTCGTTTTTTTGTTTTTGTTTTTGGATATCTGTCGTGTTTAACGTCGGGTAACCCTACTACTGACTACTAAAAACTAAGAAGGTAAGAGGTTACGTGGCTGCGCGGTAGTACGGCGACTGATGACGGGCGGCGGCCGGTACTCGGACGTGCGACGCGCTCTGCTAGAGGTTCGACGCGACACTGCGCTCTCGGTGCGGGGCGACGTGCGGGGGGTGAGGGGGGAGGCGAGGGGGAGGTGGGAGGGAGGTGTGGGACGTATACACGACGACGGGACGAACCGGAGAGAGAAAGAGCGAGGGAGAGAGAGAAATACCGCGTGAGGGTAAGCGGAGGGAGGCCGAGAGCCGCGGGGAACGAGAGGGGGAATGCAGAGAGGAGGCGAAAGGGAGGGAGGACCAAGAGGGAGGGAGGGAAGAGGCCGGGGCAGCGCGAGCACGTTCGATGCTGAAAAGTGGGGGAATACCGCGAGTGAGACTCTCACAGAATTGAGGCGAGGGGTTAAAGCGGCAAAGGGATATTGCAGGAGGAGCAAGTGAGAGGAAATCATCGAATAACCATGCTAGACGGAGACTCCAACGTTACTAGAGCGAGATACAAGAGATATATACTACGACGGGGCTACGCCTGCGCAAAACCATGCGGCGGAGCGCAGAGCGATGCCTCGTCGTGGTAAAACGCGCCGGTCCCCGAGATCTCGCAGTAGAAACTGCACCAGCACCACCGGCACCGAGCGGCACTAGCACAAGAGCACCAGCATCGCCAGGAGGAACGAGGAGAACATCCGCGCCACAGAAGCGTGACGAGGAATCGAGGGAGAGAGGGATGAAAATATACTGTGCTGAATAAGCCTCTGGCGGTGAGAGACGGCGATAGAGAGGAAGGCGAGGAGTGGAGTGGATAGAGGATTGCCGGCCAAGCGCGATTCACGAGGAACGAAGGGGAAAAAGGCGGTGGTGGCAAGACACCGCGCGAGAAACTATATATTTCTGTCTCTTTTTACGGGGAGAGTCCGACGGAGAAGGCATTATTTCGAACACTCGGAAAGAGGGAGTCGGCTGCTTGGGATATCCTATGTGTGTGCAGAAAACATAGTGGGGGAGGATATAGAGAAGCCAACGATGCACGGGACAAGTGCCCGCCTACTACGTATCCCGCGCTATGCTTGCCTGCTATATTCCTCGGCAAAACGCCGACACGGACAGCCACGAGCGACCACCCGGCACTCTCTACTCCATGCGTATCACTATCTTCCCTGCTACGGGACAGTTCCAACGATCCTCCAGACATGCTTTTGTAACGGTTGCACCGGGCGTTTCGGCAAGTGTTTAGGATGGTAGTGCAGATGCATTGCCTAAGTATCGAAGATATGATCACTGGGAATCGAAATAGGGATGGGCGATATTTCTCGATTAATCGAAAGAACCGCACCGAGAGAAATTTCTGTGTTGTGACAACATAAATAGTTACGTTAGGCTTACAAAAAAATTGCTCAGCCCAGCAAAAAGATTTGTCGTCCGAACAAAAGATTTGCCAACCTAACGTAACGATTTTTGTTGTCCTCGTCTTATATTGTCACAACACAGAGATTTCTCTCCGCATGGAGAGAAAACTTTTTTTGCGTCAACAAATCTGTTGTTAATATAGTGACAGCAAAGTCTTATTTCTTAGCCTAACACATATTATTTGCCAGGCTTGTCAAAAAATTTGCTAGACCAGCAAAAAGATTTGCTAGGCCAGCAAAATTATTTGTTAAGCCAGCAAATACATTTTCTGGGCCAACAAATAAAGTTTGCTGTCACTATGCTAGCAAATGATTTTTCTCCGTGCCTGCGATATTTTTATTCGATTAATCGACTAGATTCATCCGATTTTTTTGTTGGTCGATTAATCGATGTCCGATTTTTATTAAGCGACATCAAAGTAGCAAGATATTAAATTCAAAGAATCATAATTATGAACTCTTTTATGCAAACCTTGTAGTAATTTTAATCTACAAACCTTGGAGTTTTAATAGTAATATATTTTTTTCAGTTACACATATTTGGAATAAATGGAATAGCAAATGTTGAAAATAAAGCATGTACTAAAAAAATGTTCAATGTGAAAATAAACCTATTTTTTGATAATTATTTCAATATTTATTATGTACCAGATTTTTTATTATTCGATTAATCGGTTCATCGATTGTTTAAAGAGAAAAATCAATGCTTTATATCGATAGTTTTGTAGCCAAACGATTTTTTTTCGGACATCGCCCATCATTAAATCGAACCCGGAATAGTCTATTCCTAAACCAGAACGCTAATCACTGCGCTAATGTCACCTATGCTTTTCTCTCATTCGAATCGTCTTCTTATATGCAATGCAGGGCCGTTATACGTTCGACGATGTCCATGAAATACAATCATCGTCAGAAACAAATGTTTTGCAAAGGTTTCAGTCGAGTTGCGTCATGTTGCATTTAGGTTTTAGTTCCTCAGAGATTTGTTGTCCTAAAAGAAAATTACAGGTTTTTATGACGGCAAATATGGTTTAGAAATAATTTGTGTATGTGTGTAGATTTCATTGTTGGTATGATAAGAGGCGTAATCTTTTATGTATTTCCTTGAAATTTTGTAGACAATTGGAATAACGTTAGAACATTATCGGTGCCAAATTTGGCGAGAATCGATAGAGTGGTTCTAATTTTATTCCAATTTAAATTTTTTATTTATTTTTATGTCGCAAATATTTTAAATCGTGTAAATTCTGAGATATTTGACTGCAATTTTACACGTGGATTCACGATTAGTGATTATCAATGATGAATTTAGTCCAAGAAACGGTCGCTATGTTTGTAAACAGAGTTGTAAATGCCTAATACTTATAGAAATAATGATAATGATACGATCAGCTCTATAATTATGATTTTATAATAATAACATGTAGCGATTGTAATACAATGATTAAACTTTGGAATGGCTGCGAAAAGGATTATTTTTCAATAAAAATTCACGGTAATCCTTTTGAAAAAATGGAAAAAAACAAGTAATGCATTACTTATTTCTTCCATTTTTTCCACTATTTCTTGCAATATTAAAGCGAAAATTACTTTTTTTTCAGCTATTCAAATCTTTACACTCTATTTTATAATCCCCACATATTATTATTATGAAATCATAATTACAAAACAAATTGTACTGTAAACTATATCTTACGAATTAATGGGGATTCACAACTCTGTTTGTAAATTTCGATTTGGCTTCATAAATAAAAAATAAGTTGGTGCAATTTTAAAAAAAAGTTACTTTTTTTAAATTTAGCTTTAATTTTGTTTACATATGGATACATATGTTTACAACAAGGTTTGAGGCAAAAATCATGGAATTTTAAATTTTTAGTAAAATGCCTTTCATTGTTCCTAATTAATTATTTCCTAATTATTTTACACATTTGACGAATCTTTCTCTACGAGATTGCCAAAATTAATAAACATGCTTCCTCATAGCGATGATTTCGTCAAATGTGTAAAATAATGAGAACGCAATTAGCAAAATCGGAAATTTACTCGAAAAAATTGCATGTTTTTAAATAATTTTATTTACGTATTGTTTCTTTAGTTAATCGATAGTTCATCTTTATAATTACTCGAGATTATTATGAAATAATGATAACAATTCTACCATAAATTTTGATTTAAAGATAAAATAATGGAAAATAACAATTTCGGTGATTAATAAAGTAACGTAACTCTAAAAATATCCACATGAACTACCAATTAACAGTCGTCAGTTGATAGTTGCGTGTTCCGCGACAATTTCTCCCAGCAAAGTGTCTCAAAAATGTCAGTCCTAATTTGACTGGTCTGCCCCAAAATCTTCACCCGGTATTAATTAGCACCGGTTAATTTATAATCCAAGCCCTTCTGTAAATGAATAAACGAGGGAATAAGCTAAAAGAGCGAAATGGACAGGACGAATGGGGCCGAAAAAGGGGAATGCAGTGATCGGCGGGCACGCGAGGCTTGCCACGACGTTTGAATGAATTTTCGTTGGGAGGTCGTTCGAAACTTTCAATCATTCCCGCCCAAACGAGCCTCGGAAAGTATTATTAAGCCCAGGGAATAATCCTGACGACTTGTGACGTCTTGGTTGCAAACCATTCGTTTTATTCACTCGTCTGTCTGTCTCGAGACGTGAGTGAAGAGCAACTCTCTCTATGGAGTTTAACAGTCACGAATATGTTTCACGCCAGAACGCGATTACTCCCCGTTTCTATATAGATTGAAGTTGGAGCAAGAGAAAGGAGAAAGAGACGGAGGAAGGAACGAGCAATCACGCGCGCGCGCTTGTGCCTCCGCTACGACGACGACGATAGAGCAGCTCCTGATGATCGTCCCGCGGGAGCGGTACTACAACGCCAACGGCTCACCCCCTCGCTCGGATTTTCCCCTGGGCAATCGAGACTCTCAAGCCGGACCGTCTGACCAACGAGCTCCTTATCTACTTATCCCTGCACCAATTCACTAGCCAACTGCATGTAGCTCTGGACCGAATACTTCGTGGATTCACTTCCACGAAGGCAAATGTATAGAAACGTAAATGTGTCTGTGTAGTACACTTTTTTTTTCAACTAGAGTAGCCGACGGACGTCGTCCAATTCGCTGGGTTCACTCAACGTCAAGAGTATCGCATAATGAATTTCGATGAAATCGACGATCTTTTATTATGCAGCAATGTTGGAGAATTTCAGTCATTGCTGGAATAACAAGATGTGGTTAGATTTTTTTTCTTTTTGTAATTGGGTTATAAAAAGATGGTTGTTTTTTTTCATCATTGCTAAGAATTGTTCTGGTGTTTAAGGAAAAATTTCTATTGGTAAATGTGGAAAATTGTTATTTTTTTTTAAGGGGTTTTCTGAAATTTTTGAAGAGACAGAATATAGTGGTATTTTTTACGATTTTTCGAATGTAAAAGGACGGTCGGTATTGAATTTGAGCTAAATCTGTAAAGCGGTTCAGGTTTTATAGAATTTTGAGGTTTTAAAAAATAATGTTCTAATTCAACTCAACTCCGACGAATTACTCAGCTCAAATTTTCTACTAGGGCGAACTAATATCTAGCTGTAGTAGATATTAAATTAGGCGAATATAGGTAAAAAAATTCGGATTTTATAGAATTTTTAATTTCCAAAAAATTGACATAATTTGAAATCAAGGCAACTTTGGCAATTTTTTACAGAAATTAACTCAGCAATAAATGAATTCCTTATGAATGAATTCAGCATTGCTAGATATCAAACTTGGTGCAGATCCATACAGGACTTCAGATCTTATACCAATTTTAATTTTACGACTTTATACCATTTTGGCTTTGGACGCATCTGGCACAAAGGGCTGAAAATTTATATATATACGTAATCGCATACAATCATGTTTAGTACAAAATTTGGTAAAAACCAACAGAAGCGCTAGAAGAAAAAGTTAAAAAAACAACTTCTTAAAATAAAAAGTTTACCAAACCGAACATTGCACATTGATTCCTTATTTTGCACCTTTTTCAAATCTTCCTCTACGAAAAAGTCAAATTTTCCCATTACAATTCCGCCTAAAAATATCTCTGAAAAATTTGGAAAATCTTACTTTACCCCCTTTTATTTTGATTCACTATTCAAGACGATAGTGGCTGATTATTTAGTGAAAATTACATTCCCTGTTTACCAAATTTGTCGGAGAACGTACGACGGTTCTGTCGCGTCGTTATCTACATGCATGTAGGCACATACCAGGATCAAGCCTAATCAAATCTAGCGACATTTGCATAACGACGATGCACTGGGAGACGACGTCGCGCATGCACCTCGTGATATGTGTCTCGGTGTCCACGCGCAGGAGATTGACGTACGCGTGAGATTGGTATCTGTGCGGTGGCCTAGATGTGTCTGCAGGATCGCAGGACGCTACCCTTACGTCGGAGGAGATGCTGTCTGTGGAGGAGAGGAGAAATGGTGTGCGTTACGCCAACCTATCCCGGCGGCAGGAGAGGAGCTCCGTTCGTTGGAGCCACAGGAGTTCGCGGGAGGCAGGAACGGGAAATTAGATTTCGAAGCTCTCGCGCTCGACTCCCCGCAACTGCACTGCACACAGCTGCAACGTAGAACGATCCCGGGCATCTCTCTACCTCGACGAAGAGATCGTTCCCTGTGCAAGCTCCACACAGGCCCTATTCGCAACGAACACGTACCAGGATTTTCCCGAGAGATTGCGTCGCTCATTCCCTCACACGCTTTCCTCACACTATACACTTATTCTCACTCTCTTTCTCCACTCACTTCACGCGATAAATCCGAAGTAGCGGATACATCGAAACTCGACGCCCGTCAACATCGATTTTACACGACAATTAAGAACCTATCACCTATACATTACTACCCAAAAGCGAAACTCGATTGGATTTGAGTGCTTTTAAAATTCGATCTAAATTAACATATTGGAAATTGGGATATCTCTGATTTTTTGTTGTAATAATGACAAGAATTTTAATATGTAAATAAGTAAGAACCTATTACTTATGCATTCCTAGCTAAAAGCGAAATTTGATGACAATTTTAGGGTTTTTAAATACATTTATTATATTTTTCGGAGTTCTCGGTTCGATTAATTATTAAAATCAATATTTTGAATTATCACGCGTTAAATATGTTGATTTATTTATCCAAATTTAACAGCTTAAAACACCAATTTAACAGGAAAAAATTTCTTATATTGTCACTGTTTATGACAATTATTAGTTGATTATTTTAAGAAACTTATACTTAAACGCGGCGCTCAAGCGCTTGAAATATTGAATTTAAGATATGTTGATTCTTTGGAAATTGATTGAAGGCTAATTAATTGATAGAATGAAGGTAAGCAAGGAATACGTGGGTGGACGAGTGGGGCTCTTGGATTGTGAAAAAGACGCGAAGTGCTGACGACGGGGTCAGCTAACTCGCGGAATCTAAGAAAACATGATTTTTGTGGTGTAACAGTATTTAGCCAATTACATTAAATTTTAAGGATTCGGAACTCGAGCAAGAACGAAATCAATGATAGACTTTTGTGACGGAAAAAAAAATAATAATTTATATGAGAAAAGTAAAATTTGCGTTGAGAAATTTACGATAGATCGCGTCTAATCATATTTACGGAGTTATATGATAATCGTTTAGTTTCCGAATATAGCGAATCTCTCGGTTTCGCGACGATTTCTTTTCTATAGGTTTCGGTAACGCGTTCTCGGCAATGCCCGCTTGATAGTGTGTGTGTACGTGTATGGCCTACGGAGCTCGGTGCGCGCTTGCTACCTGTCTCTTTCGCTCGCTTGAGAATCACGCACTTTCTCGCTCGCACAATTTCGATTGTTCGATCGCTCACTTTTCTTAGAAATAAGATGCTTTTAATTTGCGGACTCGACGCATTAGTTATATCTACGAAAATGATTAGAAGTTGACCTAGGTCGGCGTTTAAATCTCGAGCTTTTCTCGATAGTGGATAACTTTCTTCTCGGCAGAATTGTAAACTTAAAATTCCTGATTAATTGATTTTTTACGGTTATTAATATTTAACTTATTTTAAGGACTTACTCTATATGGAAATGCAGCATCATTTTCTACATTTATATCGGCCATGCGATCGCATGCTATTTCGCATCTTTCTGACTAACCTCACTTATTTAACAATTCTTTAATAACTTTATGAAATAAACATTTTGGAAACTCATCATCCCTCGCTATGAATCTTGGAAATATCTTGATCCTGACAATACCTCCCATAATTTTCAATTTAGCAGTAATTCGGCAATGTGCTCACTCACTCAATTCCGGAACAGGAGCGCGAGCCTCGCTCAGACTCGGGCTTTTATACTCGCAATTTTTCAGTTGACTAACATAGTCGGTTTCCGGTAATGCCTAAATCCCGAGAAATATTTTGTAAGTGGCGTGACCATCGCTGTTTCATCACCATATTTGAAGTCGAATTTCCCAACGGTTATATCCTCGAGTTATTAATCTTTCAATACGTTTCAGTTGATGGGAGCGGGCGGATATGAATAAGCAGAAATATGATATTTCTGTCCGTTAAAATAAAGATACGGAAAGAGACGATTGAAATTTTAGGAAGGTATTATTAATTAGGAATATTAAAATAGAAATTAGAAAAAGAATGATTAATTGAAATCGGAAAAAAGGCCAGGACGTAACATTGGAAATTGGAATATCTCTGATTTTTAACTGTTATCACAAAAATGTAATATGTAAATAAGTAAGAACCTACACATTCCTACCCAAAAGCGAAATTCGATGGGAATTTTAGAGCTTTTAAATACGATCAAAATTAACATATTGGAAATTGGGGTATCTCTTATTTTTAATTGTAATGACAAAAATTTAATATGTACATAAATAAGAACCTATCACATTCTTAGCTAAAAGCGAAATTCGATGACAATTCTAGTGCTTTTAAATACGACCAAAATTAACATACTGGAAACAGTGATATCTCTGATTTTTAAATGTAATAATGAGAAAAATTTAATATGTAAATAAATAAGAACCTATTACCTATACATTCCTAGTTAAAAGGGAAATTCGATGGGAATTTTAGAGCTTTTAAAATAGGATCTAAATTAACGTATTGGAAATTGGAATATCTCTAATTTTTAATTGTAATAATGACGAAAATGTATTTTAAATGTGTATAAAAATAGTTTATCAAATGTTTGAGTACTTTTTTTCGGATAAAATTAATTCGTTAATTTTTCCGAATGCATATGATTTTTACAAAATTTTATTCAGAATTGTTATCTTTTTTGTTTTTAAAAATATATCAAGTCTGTTTTTGCATGTTCGGTCAATGAAAATTGTTATACATGATATAAAACATTTCAACATTTAAAGCATACTCAAATCTTGTACGATTTTTAAAAATATAAATAAAAATTCTGTCGTTAGAAGAATCTTCAAAAAAAATCCGGTGGGATCTAAAAAATTAACAAAACGATTTCGTAAAAAAAGGTTTTCTAAAAATTAGGTGTATCTCTTAAGAGACCAAAGATTTTTTAAGTAAGTTGTGTTTACGAAATTAGCCACAACGAGAAAAAGATTCTACTGATTTCCAAAAAAAAAAAAAAAATGTGTATTGAATTTTTAAATTGATTTCAATGAGATATTTATTTGCCTTATTTTGAAATCAATGAAAAACAGTTTATTAGTTTAAAGAAACTTTTCATTAAATTTCAGATCATTCACCGGAAAGATATAATATTGCCTTAAATAAATTATTTCATTCACAACAAAGAAATCTTTCAAAGTCAAAAATTCCAAATAAATTTCTTTGAATCAATGAAACTTTTTTTCTCTCGTCACATGTAATGCGTGTGTTCTGCAACGAGTGACAAGGTCGAGGCGAGAAACCCGTAGGTACGTTCGGGAATATTTGGGTAATTTAAACGTCAAACTTGCTAATCACCCTCCTGTTGGCGTTTAGGTGAGAAGCGGAGGCGGGAAACGCAGCGGACATCGAATCACGGATGAAGCTTTGTTCCCGATGGCGCGAAGTCGGTTTAAGCCGTCGACGTGATTCCCTGTTCATGTATGTGTATATATCTCCATTTCTCGCTCTCTCTCTTTGTACGTTGGTCTGACTGAATACTTGCTTATACTACTGGCTGTGAATTCTACGTGCCGAAGCCAACTAACGTGTAGGCATAGGTTCACAGGCAAAGAGAGAGATGAGAGAAACATATATATATATACATATATAGATATATATATTGCGACCATGACCATAGGAACCAGAACCAGAAGCGATGTGTGTAGTGGATGAAGCTCTCAATCAGACGTCAAGTCAGTGCGCGTCGCTCGCGAACGAAATCCATCGATCAACTCAATTAACTAATTGCCCCTCGCTCGGCCTCCTGGCCACCTTCCCTCCAACCCTTTAACGCTGCGTTACTCTCCAATCACTGCTTCTCTTTCCCACTCAATGATGCACCATCTCTTTCGTTCTCTCTCTGCGACACTCGGCTTTTCTACCGTCGGTATAACCCTCCACAAGCGGCTTCCACTATCGTAAGCGTACAAAATCGTTGCTTCTCACTCTGCGACGAGTCCGGACGAACCAACAGGCGTTGACCATTGTCAGGGCCATCCCTTTGACGCACATATCAACCCTACGTGAATTCGTCGCTTTTTCTGTGCTGCATATTTTCACTGAAACACTTTTTTGCATATTTAAAACGGTTTACAGAAATTAAATATCAACAAGGATTTTTATGGACCATTTTGTATGGTTAAAATAATAGTTTGTTGTGCATTTTTTGTAATATATATTTTTTTTTAATTGGACTCTAGTGAGCATTTTTTTGGACAACCTCGATGCTGTTATTCAACAAATTGAGAAAGTTATGTGGTTGCGGGTGCCGAAATTCTCGTCGGTTAAAAAAAATCGTGAACGCTTTGTACACATTTTTGGCGGTATTACGCTTTTTTGAAACTGTGAGAGCGGTTTTACTAGAATATCGATTCGGGGATTAGCTCCAACTTTTACATACACATTCTATACGTTATTTTGGTGGTATTCACGCATGTTTTTGTCGCGTGTTACCTTTTTTTTTGAAAAAAATAAATAAATAAAAAATTTTTTTTAAAAATAGAAGAACATATTTTTCGTTTTCAGAGAAGAAATTACTTTGTTTATAATTATATTATCGTAATAATAGCAAGAATGTAATTAATATTGCTTTCAGAAAATCATATCAACAATAAATTCTTTACATTGTAATTTTTATCCACTACTTTTTCTCTTCCAATGAGCAAACAGTTTTTTTAATGCATCTTTCAAATCATTAAATTAAAAAATCTTTGAAAATTCCCAAACGTACTTTGAAATAGTACCAAAACGTGGCGAATTATAGGAAATATCTAAGAGATCCAAGTAAAACATGCTCAAAATTTCCGGAAAATTCACATTTATACCAATTTTTCTTAAATATTTACTTGAATTTTATTTGAACGTTTTAATACCATTATCTTTTTATTTTACCGCCATCAAGCCGATTATAATTCTCATCTAGTTAAAAATTAATAAAACAGCCGAAAATTCCCAAACGAACTTTGAAATAGTACTTATACGTGACGAATTATGGGAAATATCTAAGAGATCCAAATAAAACATGGCCAAAATTTTCGAAAAATTCACATTTATGGAAATTTTTCTTCAATATTGACTTGAATTTTATTTGAACGTTTTAATACCATTATCTTTTTATTTTACCACCTTCAAGCGCATTATAATTCTCATCTAGTCAACAATTAATAAAACCGAAAATTCCCAAACGAACTTTGAAATAATACTTAAACGTGGCGAATTATGGGAAATATCTAAGAGATCCAAATAAAACATGTTCAAAATTTCCGGAAAATTCACATTTATGACAATTTTTCTTAAATATTGACTTGAATTTTATTTGAACGTTTTAATACCATTATCTTTTTATTTTACCGCCATCAAGCCGATTATAATTCTCATCTAGTTAATAATTAATAAGACAGCCGAAAATTCCCAACCTTTGAAATAGTACTTAAACGTGGAGATTAATTATTAACTAATTGATTATGGGAAATATCTAAGAGATCCAAATCAAACGTGCCCAAAATTTTCGAAAAATTCACATTTATGACAATTTTTCTTAAATATTGACTTGAATTTTATTTGAACGTTTTAATACCATTATCTTTTTATTTTACCACCGTCTAGCCCATTATAATTCTCATCTAGTTAACAATTAATAAGACAGCCTTTTATGGAAAAGATCGAGTCCCGGAGAAATGACCGAAGCTTTCCCAGACTGAGCAAAGTAAATAGATGAAATTTTAGCTCCTTCGTCCGACGTTCAACTTCCTGGAGAGCGATTCTTCTTTTCATTCGTTGGTACCGTGAAACCGTAGCTCGCGCAGACGCACTAATAAGTTGGAAAATCAGTCAATTAGCGAGTGCGCTCACCGTACCTACGGTCCTAAGTAAACAGCCGCAGGTGTTTGAACGAGATGAGAGAGGAGCGAGAGAAACGAGAGTGTGAGGAAAAGATACAACGCACGTGAGACGTGGATACGGTGTAAAAGAGTGAAAGCGCGAAGCGTGAGTTCGTATGTGAGAAACGAGAGTCGCCGGCAAACGTTTTCCTCTATATATACGTGAGGAAAGCGAACGAACGTGCGGAGGTCAAGGCGCGCAAAGTCGTCAGGCCATTTAGCTCGATGCACTCGACAAACGAAGCCAACTACTGAGCATTGCCACTTAATTGCCTCCTAGAGCTTTTCTGTCAAAGTCTAAACCTCACCAACTGCGAGGAAATTGAAATTTTGCGTGTTTCCAAACGACCTAAGCCACTAAAACAAAAATACCGAAAAGCTTTTCGTGAATTGGAGAACCCCAAATGTTATACGTCTTCTGTTGCATGGAAAAAGATGCAAAGAAAGCCCGTAAAAATTCACTCGAGCCAAATGTACTCGGGGATGCTAACGTTTTCTCTTTCCCGCGATACTTTACAACTCGTGTGTGTTTCTCTCGCTTGTCGATTCGCTTTCTCTGCACGAGGCTCTCGAGAAAAGTAGCGCAAAGCGGCCAAATTCATCTTCGAAATGATCCGAGGATGTGAGAAGGGATGGAAAAAGTAGCCGCAAAAAGGTCCTACGCTCAGGCCGAGGAAAAGGCCACGAGGATGAAGAATAAGAAAAGTGAAAGGAGTGGGAGAAGTGTCAGGGGGAGGCGGAACGGAGCTGGAGCGGAATGAGTGAACGAACTGGGGAAACCGCGTTCGAGCCGACGAAACGTCTGGCTTATAAATCGCTTCTGCCAGAGGAAAGAGCTACATCCGTCCTAACACTACAACCTTTGAATCTCCTACTTGTTCACGATAATACCTAACTCTTGTGTGTAATAAGCGTATCAAGAATGAAACTTTTGACAGGTGTGATCGTAGAACAGCTATTTTTCTAAACAAACGTAAAATATTATAGTTGAACACATTTTTTTTTTCTTGAAAAAGATTGGCTACGGTTTATTTATTTATTTATTTATTTATTTACAATAGACGGGACAAGCCCTTGAAAAACATAAATATTGCAGACAGTAGAGCGAAGAACATGTAAAATTTAATTAACTTTAACCGTACAAAAAATACAAAAAATATATAGAGAAAATGCAAATGAAAATGAAAATGCAACACTGCTGTAGGTCGCCTAAACGGGTTCACTAAGTGCAACAAAATTGTGCACAGCAGTTATAAAATGAGAGAGCGGGCAAGGGTTTACAAGATGGTAATCAGTGCCCAATAGTTTCTAACATTTTCATCTATCTTTTTACAGTGATTTTTAAAAAAGTCAATTTTGTCAGTTTCTGATTTCAGAATTCGTAGATCTGACTTTTGGGCGGAAAATTTGACTCAAATTTTTGAACGTTAACCATCAAATTTCGGTATCAACATTTTTATTAGCGTTCTGTGACTTTCACAGATTATCGTGGAAATAACTTGCATTTTCGATATAAGAACTCGTGCCATTTTATTAGTTTCGTGAATTGCTAGTAGAAATGGTGCATGGATAGAAATTATACTACCATTATAATATCATTTAAAATAAAATCAGGTTGGATTTTTCGACCGGAAGTCAGATCTGCGAATTCTGAAATCAGAACCGACTAAAAGTGACTTTTTTCAAAATCATCGTAAAAAGGCATGTAAACGGTACTTTCTGAGGTACAATATGCGACTTGAGAAAGGTATTGAAAGCCAAAATTCGATATCTTGAACAAAAAAAAATGTAGGTTCTTTAGGTTACATTTTCCAACCAAAAATCGAATCTGTGAAGAATCGACCAAAAGTGACTTTTTTTCAAAATCATCGTAAAAAGGCATGTAACCGGTACTTTCTGAGGTACAATATGCGACTTGAGAAAGGTATTGAAAGCCAAAATTCGATATCTTGAACAAAAAAAAATGTAGGTTCTTTAGGTTACATTTTCCAACCAAAAATCGAATCTGTGAAGAATCGACCAAAAGTGACTTTTTTTCAAAATCATCGTAAAAAGGCATGTAACCGCTACTTTCAGAGGTACAATATGCGACTTGAGAACAATAGTGAAGGCCAAAATTCGATATCGTGAAGAAACAAAAATTTAGGTTCTTTAGTTACATTTTCCGACCAAAAATCGAATCTGTGAAGAATCGACCAAAAGTGACTTTTTTTTCAAAATCGTAAAAAGGCATGTAACCGCTACTTTCTGAGGTACAATATGCGACTTGAGAACAATAGTGAAGGCCAAAATTCGATATCTTGAAGAAACAAATATTTAGGTTCTTTAGGTTACATTTTCCAACCAAAAATCGGATTTGTGAAGAACCGACCAAAAGTGACGTTCATAAAAAAAAAAAAAAACAATTTACAAAATCACATTTATAAATTTTCTCACTATCTTCAACATCGTTCATATTTTCGATATCTTACCGCAAACTATAAAAATGTTAATCCAATCAAACAATGCAAATCTGTGTAAAAAAATCCTTTAAAAAAAAAAAAAAAAATCTTCAGAAAATCTCGATAATTAAGAGTGTTATCAAAGCGTCAATTTTTTCTCCCCAAACCCGCCGCCTAGCGCGATAAAAAAATACACAAATTCCGCCACAAATATCCTTAAACAAAATCACCTTCGAAATATCACATTGGCATAAGTGGATTTTGAAGAGCGTGTCGCTCGTTCGGACGTGGCCAAAGTGTTAGAAAAAAAAAAAAGGTGGTGGAGGGTAGTAGCAATAGTAGTTGGTTATAAGCTACTAGCCACTGGCGCATCCCCGGCATGTATGTTTGACGAGGGTGAAAAAGTGCTGACGATATTCATACTCGACTGTCGAGCAAAAAAAAAAGAGGGGGAAATGGTAGTGCAGTAGAGAGAATGCCTGTGAAGCCTCGTCGTGCGGGGGATTGGTTGTGCTCGGCTCTGAAAAGAGCTGGAGAGACACTGGGACGGCACGGAAGAGATTTCTAGAGTGCGAAGACTCGGGTTGCACCGCATACCTACCGCGAAAAGAGAAGCACTCGCGGTAAAGAGAAAGAGAGCGAGAGAAAGAGAGATGAAGGGTGCTCTCGTCGATGGCTCGAAACTCGCGGTCTTTCACGCCGAGTGAGCCGCGATGGCTACGTCAGGATTTTTCATCGAGTTCAATACGCGTTATGCGAAATACTGTGTTGAGCGACATAGCAGCAACGTGACGGAATCGAATTCTCACGAGGACAAGACTCTTCTACCGCCTTCGTATCTAATATCTTCCGCTACGCACGGGATACTTGATAATTCGATTCGCTGTAGACGCGAGAGACGTGAGTGCAACCGTGCAATGAAATTCAACATCAGCAGATGTATTATTCATTCTTGTGGCAATGAGAAGAGAATTATTTGAATTACACACCCTCACTGGCTTTTCTTCAGTCTCAGTCGATGTACATTCAGCAATCTTGGTGAATTTCTCCAGCAGTTTCACTATTCACCTCTTGACGCAATCTGTACCTAGATAAAATGGAATAAAAAATAAATAAGTATCTACAAATATTGATAATTTTATTTTTTTACTTTCTCATTGAGGAAAATTGTGAAAGATGGAAAATAATTAAGGGCAATGTGCCCAATTTTGCATCTTTATTTAACGAAATTTTTATGCAATTTGTTATTAATATTGTAGGAAGTTATTGCAAAATGAATAAACTTGGAATTAAGTTAATTGAAAATAAATTGGGTTATATTACCTTAAAATGTATTTTATGATCTACTGAATTTATAAATGTTGCAGTTTCTTGTAAATATAAATTATGCATATCGCTCTTAATATGTTTATAATAAAAATTACAGAACTATGCAATTAAATATTGAATTCTAATAAATTGTAGTATGAGAAAAAAAAAAAAAAAAAAGACTCTCTAGCGGGGAATTGAACACGGATCGCCCGCGTGCTAAGCGAGTACACTAACCACATTGCCACATATCCTCAATGCTATTCTTCAATGTAAGCCAGGAACCAGAGTGTCAGCAATTTTTCTAACATTATCCAATTTTTGTGAAAATCTGTAGCTGTTTCTCTCTGGAATCATCATGGATCTGAAATTAATTTTAAAAACATTGATATCTTTAGTTTTAAATCCTTATGTAAATATCATTGTTAAAAAAAAAAAAATTAAAAAAAATTAAAAATTTTTTTTTTTGTTAAAATTTTTTTTTTTTGCTAATTAATCAATGTTAACTTATTGATGGAATAAATAAACCAATGAAGTAAATTCAAGAATAATGGGTTGTAACAATTCTAGATCCCATATATGATGATGTAACCATGTCAAAAATGACCATTTTTGCTTGTAAAAAGCTTACAAGTGCCAATATCAACATATTGATGATCTAAATGACCCGACTACTAGGTTGAGTGATTAGTTCACTTAAATAAATGTTTAAACAATAAAAAATAATCTCTCCGGCGGGGAATCGAACCCCGGTCTCCCGCGTGACAGGCGGGGATACTTACCACTATACTACCGAAGACTTGAAAATAACTTCTTTAAATAGCATTTTGAAAGTCAATATATTTAGTCTCAGAGTTTAGGATTAGTTGGCAGCAGCGAGAGGTGATTTGGTTCACAGCAAGTGACGATAACCCAAATAACGTTCATAGACATTTATTAAAGTATTATTAATTAATTAATAGCAACTTCTAAAGCAGTTTATTTTTAAATCCATAATCATTAGCACAAATAAGAGCAGTGACAGAAAAAAAAAAAAAAAAAAGATTAATACCAAGCAACTGAAAATGGTCATGACGACTGTCAATGCTCCTGCGCATACCGTGCACATTATAATATCAATTATTTTACATAGAATAGCCTCATAATTTTCATTTTACTCACTATAATTATACATACATTTTATAAGTACATATACAAGAATTTAATTTGATTACTTAGAATTCAGGAAGAAATGGTTATGTAATTGCATTAAATAACAGCCATAATTTGATAACGCAAATAACGTTCATAGTAATTTATTGAAGTATTATTAATTAATTAATAGAAATTTGTAAAGTGGCTCATTTTTAGATCTACAATCAATAATATATTTCTGTAGCACAAAATAGAGACGTCACTGAAAAAAATTATTGACATGATATATTTTGCTGCTATCAAATCATTTGTATGTGCCACTGCATAAATTACGCACATAGAAATACGTATTTTGGATTGCTATAATTTTGTTACATCATTTTTTTGGTTAATTGTTTTATATAATTTATTTTTATAACAGCGAAAAGGTGATTTATATCACAATGTGATATGTGTGGCGATAATCCAAATAATGTTCATTACGATTAAATTGATACAAAATTACTATTACATAACCTCTGATAATTTACTATAGCACAGAAAAAACCGTCATAGCAACAAAAAAAAAATAAACTTTGAACAATTTGCTACTGTCTAAAACACCGTCAGTATCTCACTCACCTTGACATCAACTGTTTTATCTAGAACTTGTTGTCAACTCCAAAATATCGTTGCATATATTAAGTCACACATTTCTCATTGAATTATTCATAAACCACAACAAAAAAGGTTTACAATTGCACAAAACAATTGAAATAGCTCATAAAAACGTCAATTTTAGATAATGTTAGGGTTAAAAATCCAAAGCTCAATTTTTTATTATTCATTCAACGATTCAAAATGGCCGTCATTTTTGCACGTATTCGCAAATCTAATATTTGCGATAAAAAAAAGTCTTGTGAAAATTTAAAACAACAGACTGTATAATCCGATGAATTTTATCGTCATTGTCAGTTAGAACAAAGTTTAAACTTACCGTTATGGCTTTTGTTATGCGCGAACGTCGTGCGCGTTGGAGACGCTCGACAAAATGGCGGATCGCCGGTATTTTACGACAAATATTGGTAAAAACTCCCTGAAAAAGTTTCCAGGGACATGACATAGATGACAAATGTCAAATAATTGATGTCCATATTGTTGAAAATGGAAAAAACTGGATTTTTTCGGGAAATAATTCATAAGTTGACGAAAATATCGAAGAAGATGAGACAGAATCTTCGCGAAGTTCGATTTCAACGGCTCGAAAAGTTTTGCATGCAAGAAGTTGCTAAATACACAACGACATGCATAGCATTTACTTCCTCGTGCTCTTCGTAGTTTTATCTTACGAATTGTAACCAGTTTTATACAACAACAACAATAAAATACATCGATAATAGATCAATAATCATGGACAAAAACGCGACGCGACTGTCCTGATTTTCCCGTGAAGCAGGACAAAGAACAAAGAACATAATAACGACCGGATGTACGCACTTCCTTCTCGAATTTAGGAATTCGTATAAAAAACGAGCATATTAAACGATTTTCATAAAAACTCATACGAAATTTTATTCAGTGTAATTTTTTTAAACTGCTTCTATGAAATTGTTCGTAATATAAACCAAAACACTTTTATTTACAATGTATGAAACTTTTCGACGAAAATATATAGAAAATTCGTTACTTTTTTTTATGACTTCCGGGAATAAAAAATAGAGATGCAAAATTATTAACAAATTGTTTATTTAATTTTTCTGTTATCGAGGAAATGTCCAAGGTCGAATCTATCGAATTTGTTGATTATTATCAACAACATTGCATATAAATAGAGACTTGTTTTACCTTTATTTTTTATTTCTTAAATTAGTTATCTATTCTCGAATTTCTGCTAACACAATGCGCATGCTCAGCTATTGTGGCGCTGCATTTCCGAACAGCGCGAAGCGCCGCCATTTTGTTTCGTTTCGCAAAAGCATCCGAAAAGTTACGTAACTGTCAATATTCGTAAATATTATCGTTTATCGTTTTGTGCCGTGTTTTGTCACATTTTTAGTTAGAATTCGTGAGAAAAAAATATGTGCAACGCGAGGAATTGCAGACAACACGTGTCAGTGCGTATTTTACAGGTATTTACTTCCGAAACTTTTCTACCTGTTGAATTCGATACTTCGATACTTCGTTTTTATTTGTTTCTTCTTAGACGCTTTGACTTCTCGTCTTTTGTAAAACAAAAAAAACAACTGTGGCCAAGAATAATGTTTTACGATTTCTGTTGTCGAATTACTCGATCGGTAACAAAAACTGTAATCCAAATTTCTCCGTCGCCTCTAATTTTTTGGATTTTTTGGCAAAAATTCTACAGATCGATGTTCTTATCTAGTATTAAAAAAATTAACCGTCGCGGAGAAATTTGAGATCGCAAGACAAGTTCTGTCTCTCTCGCACTCGTACAAATTTCATCTTAAACTCAAATTTTGACATGATTACATCTCTGTCTATTTTTTTTACACACTTATCAATTATTTCTCAAAAAAAGCTTAATTTATGTGTCCAACTATATGAATATAAATTATTGTACATTTCGAGATTTATTATACATTTTTGACAAATTATGGCCATTATTTTGGGCAATTACATAACCATTTGTTCCTAAATTCTAAGAAATCAAATTAAATTCTTGTATATGTACATAAAAAATGTATGTATGATTATTGTGAGTAAAATGAAAATTATGAGGCTATTTTATGTAAAATAATTGATATTTTAATGTGCATGGTATACGCAGTAGCATTGACAGTCGTCATGACCATTTTCAGTTGCTTGGTATTAATCTTTTTTTTTTTTTTTTTTCTGTCACTGCTCTTATTTGTGCTAATGATTATGGATTTGAAAATAAACTGCTTTAGAAGTTGCTATTAATTAATTAATAATACTTTAATAAATGTCTATGAACGTTATTTGGGTTATCGTCACTTGCTGTGAACCAAATCACCTCTCGCTGCTGCCAACTAATCCTAAACTCTAAGTCTAAATATATTGACTTTCAAAATGCTATTTAAAGAAGTTGTTTCCAAGTCTTCGGTAGTATAGTGGTGAGTATCCCCGCCTGTCACGCGGGAGACCGGGGTTCGATTCCCCGCCGGAGAGATTATTTTTTATTGTTTAAACATTTATTTAAGTGAACTAATCACTCAACCTAGTAGTCGGGTCATTTAGATCATCAATATGTTGATATTGGCACTTGTAAGCTTTTTACAAGCAAAAATGGTCATTTTTGACATGGTTACATCATCATATATGGGATCTAGAATTATTACAACCCATTATTCTTGAATTAACTTCATTGGTTTATTTATTTCATCAATAAGTTAACATTGATTAACTAGCAAAAAAAAAAAATTTTCAAAAAAAAAAATTATAATTTTTTTTTAATTTTAAAATTTTTAAAAAAATTTAACAATGATATTTACATAAGGATGTAAAATTAAAAATATCAATGTTTTTTTAAATTAATTTCAGATCCATGATGATTCCAGAGAGAAGCAGCTACAGATTTTCACAAAAATTGGATAATGTTAGAAAAATTGCTGACACTCTGGTTCCTGGCTTAGATTGAAGAACAGCATTCAGGATATGTGGCAATGTGGTTAGTATACTCGCTTATCACGCGGGTGATCCATGTTCGATTCCCTGCTAGAGGATTTTTTTTTTTTCTTACTCATACTTCAATTTATTAGAATTCAATATTTAATTGTATAGTTCTGTAATTTTAATTATAAACATATTAAGAGCAATGTGCATAATTTATATTTACAAGAAACTGCAACATTTATAAATTCAGTAGATCGTAAAATACGTTTCAAGGTAATATAGCCCAATTTATTTTCAATTATTGGATCTAGAATTGTTATAACCCATTATTCTTGAATTGAATTCATTGGTTTATTTATTCCATCAATAAGTTAACATTGATTAATTAGCAAAAAAAAAATTTATTTAATTTCTTTTTTTTTTTAACAATGATATTTACATAAGGATGTAACATTAAAGATATAAATGTTTCTTAAATTTTATTTCAGGTACATGATGATTCAAGAGAGAAACAGCAACAGAAATTTATAAAAATTGGATAATGTTAGAAAAATTGCTGACAATTGTGGCAATGTGGTTAGAGTACCTGTTTACCATGTGGACAATCAGTGTTCAATTCTTTGTCAGAGATACTTTTTTTTTAAATTAGATAAACATTTTTTCAATTTAACTAATTGCTCAATTAAAAAGTTGGGTAATTTAGATCATAAATATATTAATATCAGTGCATGTAAACTATTCACAAGCAACAATGGTAATTGTGAATATGTTAGATGATCATATATGGGATTTAGCATTGCAACAGCCCATTATTTTTTTAACTAACTCCATTTGTTTATTCATTCCATCAGTAATTTTTAATTAATTACTCATTTGTTTATTAATTTATGGAAGATCAATTTTTCCAAAAAATTCTGCTGCATACATGAAAATCATGAAAATAAATGCAATTATGCAGCAAAAATATTATATTTCTATCATTATTATTATTGTTACACATTAATATAAATTTATTAACTTAATATTTGATGTAATGATAAAAAATAAACATTAATTTCCATTTCACAAAACTCTTTTCTTGAGGATACAACAGTATAAAAAATCATGTTTTTTTTAAACTTATTTTAACTAGTTCTGTCTGCATATATTTCATTTTAACCAAATGCTTGGTGCTTCAAGATGTGGACCATATTAATGTTCTAAAAAAGTTGGATATTGTTATAAAAAATACTGAAATAATCTATCCAGTTTAGTGAGTATAAATCCAATTGCAGCTCTGATTTCTTACTCAATTGAAAAATGTAATGTTCATTGTATTAACATCATCATTCTTTAGGTTCCTTAAGTTTGTTTACAAAAATACAGCAAAGCTTATTAAACTGCAATTTAATTTAATTCAAAGTTTACTTGAGCTTTTGCATTTTGCCCGTTCTAAATTTAAAAAAATCTATGACAATAAATTATATATAATTACTATTCCATTGATTAAAAAAAAATCTCAAGTCATAAAATAATTTGGCATCAGCCAATCGTAACCGCAAATTAATCAATTCATTGTGACTAAATAATGTAATGAGACTTTCACTAATATCATTAAAAAGTCGAGTAGTATCAATTGATATTAATGAAAAAATGATTAATAATTAATGAGCTCTCTGCTGTCACTGTGCAATGCGACAAAATTAATAAATAAATAGTTAACTCGTTTTAACGATAAACGAGAATTGATTAAACGCAAGCAATCAATCATACGATCCTTTTTAAACCCCCCCACGTTTGTTCTGCCTCGTGAATGATTTAATTCACACCGTTCGGTAATTAATTGCAACGCGAAACGTCAGGACGCCCTCCGGTTGCGTATACCCTGAGCTATCTTCGAGCCATTACACTGTAAAGATCGAGGCATCCACGTGCCGGTAATATTTTCTGGAAAAAGAGCTGCCTCCGGGGCGGACACGCGAAACCCCCGACGTCGAGAGTAGAGAGACCGTCTTATCTCGTCGTTTCCGGTCCAGCGAGTCGGAAATGCGTAACAGAAGGCGAAAGAAGAAGGAGCGTTAGTAGCAAGCACGTTGCCGAGGGTTTCGACGCGTGGCAGAATATCCATGAGTCGCGAATAACGAGGGTGAAAGCTTTTCGGTTGGGATTTTGCAAAATACCGTCGGATCTCATTTTCCCTTTCGCTATTTTCTTTGATAAACTGCATTAAACAGATAAAGCTATCGGGCTATTCATTAACAGGTTCACTGCCAGTTATCGGCGACTCATCGTATACATTACACTGTTAAAAAAGATTGCAAGTTTTTATTCATAAACTCGTCACCGAAATTTAATATACAATCGAAGTATAAAATTCATGTACTTTTCCAGTACAATTAAAGCAAATTATTAAAATTCAAGTACTTTTACTGTAAAATTAAAGTAAATTATTAAATGTGCTGTATCATACACTAATTTTACATTACATTTGTATACTAAATTTAATATACTAGTTTACAAATAAAAACTTCCAGTAAAAGTACAAGAAATTTTTGTTTGAAAATTAATATACAGTATATAAAGCTCGGATGCATATACAATTATATTAATTTTCAGATGTATTCGTCATTGTCAAATACGATATTTGTATATTAAAATAATCACGTACTGTAATTTTCAAATACCAGTATCGGAGAATTCTTATACTATTCTTAAATTTACTATAAAAGTAAATATACTTTTATTATTATTATTATTAATTCCATATTACTAAATATGGAGTTTATATACCCGTTTCGTAAAATTACATTTCAATCATTACATTTAAACTCACATTATTTCTTTATTGATTCCATAAATAATTCTCGAAAAAAAAAAATAGCAGGATTTTTTTCGAATATCATATTATTGGCTTCACTCATTAAACTGCCAGCGCCGCATGTGGTAAATATTTACAATGTTTGAGTCAATGAGCCTCTGTCAAGAATGCTGAGGTCTGGTAATATTGCAGCTGGATTTATTGATTTTTTTTTTGTTGGCCATTTTCGTCATTTTTGCGGGACCTTAGCAACTATATTGACGTGCAGGATGCTTAACTATTCTGGTCATGTCTGCGTTCTACTCCTTAGTTATTTCGGTCTTTACATGTTTGTTTTATATATCTTGTAACTATTTTTTGCATGCTTGGCCTGCTTGGACGTCGTCACAATATTTTTGTCAAGGGCTTGTCCCGTTCAATGAAATAATAAATAAATAAAAAAAACACTGAATTGTAGAAAAAAACTACGTAGACCCAAACTGATAAAGTGTAGTAATTTTTTAAGCCAATGGGGTCAGGAAATAGGTACAATCAATTGCACCAAAAAAACTTGCTATTTCGGCTGGAATTTTAGTCTTCTTCAAGCCACTATTACAAAAAAGAAAAGAAAAAAGAAGCATCGTGCCGGATGAACAGCCTCAAACAAAGTAATAACAATTCATAGCTACTTAAAAACTAGACACACGCAAACGGCCGGAAAACCGCGACACTATTACTGGAAAAAGTATTGACTCCTATGGTAGAATGTATTTTAAAGAAGATTTTCTGTTTATAGTGAATGAAAAATCGATAATTATCTTTATTAATGAAAAGAATGTTTAATTAATTTTTTTTAAACTTAGATTATGAAAAATAAAACTTTTTCTTATTTGTTTTATTATGTAAATTTTTATTCTGCTCGGTTTATCGTCTGTACTTTGCGACAGTGTTTATGTTTATAACATCTGACAGCAGCAATGCAATTGCGGTCGCACAGTAGTCATGGTTTTAATTATCAGAACAGGATTCAAAGGTATCACACACGAAATCCATTTTAGCCCCTAGGATATGATAAAAGGCAAAGCATTATCCGTTTGTCATGTGCGCCGAGTCAAAGAGTTGCAGGATGCAGACAAACATTCCTAATACATTGCAGCGTTGCTAACAAATTTCTACCGCACGACGTGAAATTGAAACTTAATCCTAGTGGTAAAAAATAAAAAATTGTACACATTTTTTTCGCCAACCTCTCTCGGTTTTTTTGCGGTCTCTTAATCAATACATAGCTTTAATTGATTCTGCATGAATACATTTGGAGAGTAAAATTTCGTTACTGCTATTGTATTTGTTATTTATATTTATGTTTATCTAGATTTGTACTTGTATGTCATCATGTTATTATTGTATTTTCAAGGGCTTGTCCCGTCCACTCTAAAATAAATAAATAACTAAAAATTCAGTAATAAAAATTGCAAATCAGTGATTCAAATAATTCACCAAATAGTTCCGAGTTAGTACAAAAAGAGAAAAAATTCACTCTTTAATTTTTTGTTTTTTTTCTTTAGTTAAACTTGTTAATTAACGACTGGTGAAAGGTTCGAAGAGGCCCGTATGTTTTACAGAAAAGAACACGGCAAAGTTACGAGGGAGAGAAAAAGGCTATGTTTAAGTACAAAGTGAAAAGGGTTTGACGTACGAAATAGGGGATGACTCTGCACGAGGAAAGAGCTCACCCCCGTGTCACAGAAGAGTTTCCCCGTATGAAGAAGCTAATGACGTGCGTGTCCCGGTGATCCACAGTAGTTGCTCGGTGCCGTTTGGCCCATTGCAATGACGTTGAAACGCCCCAAGTCTCTCGCAGTACTACAGCCTTTGCCAAAGTGGTATTACCTGGATCGCGTGCACCGGAACGATCTTTTACTAACGCATTGGCTTTATTTCAGTACTTCGAGATTGTACGGCATGATTATGAACGCACAGAGAGATAGAGAAAGAGAGAAGAGATAGTAAGGGAAAAGGGCTTTCGGTGTTGTGGGGACTCCTGCGGTGCTGGTGCCAGCCAGTGTCGAGGGGCCAACCAGATTTACGATCACCACCCTTCTCGCGAGAGTCACTCGATGTGGGTATTTGTTTTGTGTTACGGACGCACACCAGCTACGATTTACCCGCACATTCTGCTGCTGTTGCCCTCGCGGATCGCCTACATAAAAGGGGGGATGAAGCTTCATTCTCGCTCGTTGTGCATTTACGATTATAGCTCTACAACCCCAGTAACCTCACCCCCCCCCCCCCCCCCGTGTGTTTCGCGATACGCTGCAGAAACTCTGATCCTACGCTCGCTATTAACAACGTTGATCGTCAACAACCCCTTGATATCTCATCTCGTTCTACGACCACGATAATATACAATCTTTAATCTCACTCGCTATATCTTTGTTGAGGTACTCGCTCAGTCAATTTAAAATTATCTCTATGTTATGACATTGAAATTCTCGCTTAACAACGAATTTTTTGGCATTGAACTTTTTCGGTCGATACGACTTTTTTTTACATTTTTTTTACTGCTAAAATAGCGAATAGCTAAAATAGCGAATGGTTAAAACAGCGAATGGCTAAAATAGCGAATAGCTAAAATAACGAATGGCAAAAATAGTGAACGGCTAAAATAGCGAATGGCTAAAATAGCGAGTGGCTAAAATACCGAATGGCTAAAATAGCGAATGGCTAAAATAGCGAATGGCTAAAATAGCGAATGGCTAAAATAACGAATGACTAAAATGGCAAATGGCTAAAATAGCGAATGGCTAAAATAGCGAATAGCTAAAATAGCGAATAGCTAAAATAGCGAATGGTTAAAATAGCGAATGGCTAAAATAGCGCATGGCAAAAATAGTGAACGGCTAAAATAGCGAATGGCTAAAATAGCGAGTGGCTAAAATAGCGAATGGCTAAAATAGCGAATGGCTAAAATAACGAATGACTAAAATAGCGAATGGCTAAAACAGCAAATGGCTAAAATAGCGAATGGCTAAAATAACGAATGGCTAAAATAACGAATGGCTAAAATAGCGAATGGCTAAAATAGTTAACGGCTAAAATAGCGAATGGCTAAAATAGCGAATGGCTAAAATAGCGAATAGCTAAAATAGCGAATGGTTAAAATAGCGAATGGCTAAAATAGCGAATAGCTAAAATAGCGAATGGCTAAAATAGCGAATAGCTAAAATAGCGAATGGCTAAAATAGCGAATGGCTAAAATAGCGAATAGCTAAAATAGCGAATAGCTAAAATAGCGAATGGTTAAAATAGCGAATGGCTAAAATAGCGAACGGCTAAAATAGCGAATGGCTAAAATAGCGAATGGCTAAAATAGCGAATGGCTAAAATAGCGAATGGTTAAAATAGCGAATGGCTAAAATAGTGAACGGCTAAAATAGCGAATGGCTAAAATAGCGAATGGCTAAAATAGCGAATAGCTAAAATAGCGAATAGCTAAAATAGCGAATGGCTAAAATAGCGAATTTAAAAATAACGAACGTTTGAATCTAGAATGACCAATTATGGAATTATTATGAAAATCGGTATTTTAGCGCCTTTTAAGCCTTGTTTAGCGAAGCAAGCAAGAGGAGAATAACATTACGGAATTCGAAATGTGGTTAGCGAATGAGAGAAACAGAAAATGCAAATTCCAGAGCTTCCGTTTAATCCATAAAAAATAGCTGGAATAAAACATCGTACCAATGAAAAAAAAATTATCTTTTACGACATCAGAAGGCATCAAACTCTTGATCTATCCGGAATAGAGATCACAATTAAATGGTCCGTCCGTCCGTCTCTGCCAGAAGACTATCAGCTCAAATATCGAGGGAAGGGATTTACTTTTGATTGGCTTTTAATGTCACTTTTACGAATGGATTTCCTCCGTATGGCCTATATGTATATATATATAAAATATATATATACATTCGTCGTGTGTACGCGTCGAGATCCTCTGCGACGTGACTGACGCCAAAAAAACTCGCCTATTTCCTTTTTCCCCCTGCTGTCGTCCGAAATGTGTACAACGTTGCCTCAACCGCCTCTGTACGTCTCTATTCCGGAGAATACGAGAATCGCTAAGCTTTCGGAGAGACAAATTGACAGTCGAGGAGACGTGTGCGGAGCAGCGATTTCGATTGCCCGAGGGGATGTGCATTTCTCTCCTTTCTCTCTCACTCCTTTCGCCAGCCAAAGTTATACAGTAGGTCGCGTTCGCTGCTGGAAGAGGGCGCACACAGAACGAGAGAAAGACAGAAAAGGGACGGGTATTCCCAAAAGTCTAGAGAGTAGGCAGTAACATGGAAGAGAGGACCGTTTTGGTAATGGGTCAGGTGCGAATAAAATTCGTGGCACGATGCGAGAGCATTTCTTTCTCCCTCTCTCTCTCTCTTTAACTCTGGAACGTTAGTCAGCTTTTGGCAGAGGCCTCGAAAAGACGCGGGAGGGGTTTGGCGCGTGATCGGCCCGAGGCCTCCACCGAGACAATGGCAACTAAATTCTACGGGCTATGTAGTCCGTGTAGTTGAGGAGAGCAGCGCCGAGGCGTAAAGAAGAGGCCCAGAGGCTTCTACTTCTCTTCTTCTTCTTCTTCTTCTCCATCTTCATCTTCTTCTTCTTCTTCTACCACTTCTTCTTCCTGCTGTTGCAGGTGGAGGTGGCGTTTGGAGTGGAGCATCGCGTCGGTTGATGAGCTCTGAGAGGGGATGAGGTGGCGCCTCTGCAGGAGGAAGAGAAAACGAGAGCACCAACGAAGAAGATGGAGTGAGCTCGTGGAAACCCGCGCGGGGCGCCTGGAAAGGCGTCCCTCAAGAAGGGACTACTGCACCTTCTCCCTTTGTGGAAATTCCGTTGCGCTGGCTAGACACTTCCTTTCATCCGTGACAGCACCAGCCTCTGGGTTCTCCTCGTGAGGAAAGAGAGGACTCGCGCGCTCCCGGCTTCAAGAAGATTTTCCACCACGAGTGGAAGTCGAGGGAGGAAGAGGGAGATGAAGAAGGCGCTGGGTGGAGATAGCTGCTGAGGCTCTGCTACTACTACTGCTGTTGCTGCAGCTGCAGACGGAGGGAAGGCGGTGGATAAAAAAAAAAGAACGCAAGCCGTTGTGCCGGAGAAGGCTGCGTTTTAAATTTTTACCGTCCCCACTTAACCAGATCTTTTCAGGTGAGAAAGGAAAAAAAAAGAAGAGGGCGACGGATAAGAGGGTTATCGAGGTCTATGCTGGAACGCGCCGAGCGTGTCCCAGATACACTCAGGGACATTGTGGAAAGTTTAGCTAGGGTCAGGGAGCAAATAATTGGTTACCGTAATAAGGAAAGACGTTTATGTAAATATTTAAATAGTCTTTAGTTTTGTAGCCGTTACACTGGATTAATTTGGCCGATTAATCCATACGATTCGTATGAAATAATTATAGAGCATTCTAGAATATGTTGAAATGAAATTGAAATGACAAAAGGCTTAATTTGTGTTTTGAAAGCTTAGTTTTTTTGATAAAAAAATCATAACTTTTTATGAAAATTATCTATATATTTTTTGTTCGTTTTCCCACTCTTTTAACTAAGAATTTAACTAAGTCTTTATTCTTTGCTCGCCTCTCATTTTCTCTTTTGTATCGCCTCATTTAGGTTGACATTATTTTCTGTACTTCTTCTTTGTCTGCTTTTGTTTATGTATTCTTTCTTGGCTCAGGTCCTTAGAGGATTTAAAATCTCTGGATCTTAATAAAAATCTATAATCTATAAATATTATATTTTTAAGAAAGAAACTATGAGAAAAATTTCTCTCGTGGGACTTAAAAACAAAAGAAAATTGCTCAGTTTAACCGAATTTTGACCGCAAATGGTTAATAGTTGTTCCTTGAGGCTACTAAGTTAGCTAAAAAAAGAGCACAAGCATTTTTAACTACACATCTAAAACAAAAGCTTTTATGCTTGTCTCAAACAAGATAAAATCTCAACATTTCGAATCCAATCACAGCATCGATCAATAATCTTTATTAAGTAAGAAATTTCATCGCGGCTTCTCCTACAATGTAATTTCATAAAATTCCATCACTACTAAAATAGAAAATCAATTTTAAAATCTTTGAAAAGATGATAACTTCACGTCAGTATAAAATATGTTTGTAATCGATTAAATGGATCAACTGCTTCTCATTCGAAGGTGTAAAACCGCAAGCGTGTGCGGTAAAAGTCTTTCCCAGTGGCGATAGTCCGGGAAAATGCCTGGAATCCAACGTTCGGTACGATACGTGTTCTGGCACTCGAGCACATGGCCGAGAGCGACTTTCTCCCTCTTCGAGTCCTAAAGAAAGAGAGAGAAAGGTATCGTGACGGTGCTTTCTATATCCCTCCCCAACCGGGAAAGAAGCATCGCCGAGTCGACGAAAAGTTTAGCGTTGTATAGAAACTTACACGTGTGCAAAGTTGCCGGTGTTGGCTTGTCGCCTATGTGTATTTTCTATACCCGAAGATTCACGTATATGAACTCTCTTGGTACATGCATCGCGATGCAGTAATGTCGGGGATGCCACCGCGGTATCGAGCCCCCCCGACATCGTCGGCCTCGGAAGCTCTCCAGGCTCTGGCGTCGTCATCTTCGTCGTTGTCGAGAGTGCTGCATAAGCTTATTACGTAGAAGCTGCGCTACCAAAGCTACGAGAGTTTCTCCCTGTTTTGGCTCTTCATCCATTCCCTCGACATATCGGTACAAGAACTTTTGCGATATGTACCTGCAAACGTTAAAAAAAAATAAGATATCTGATTTTGTATTTCTGTGGCTATCGCAACAACGAAAAAATGATGTGTATCGATCAGGATGTCCAAATGTTTTGTACAAGTTGCTCATCGGTCCCGACAAGTTTTACACTTATCTTTCAACTTTATAACTAGATTCTATGGAGAAATGCGAAAAATCTGGAACAACTATATTTGGGGTTGCAACTTGAAATTTTGGTGTCGACGACAATAAAAATGCAAGTTTCGTAATCAATGGAAAATTTCCGACTAGACGTATTTTTTATATTTAGGGATATTCGATTTTTTTTTCGATCTCGGAATTTCTGTAAAGTCAGAATTACGTAAATGACAAAAATTCGGAATTTTTAACGGGCCATAATTCTGCTTCCGGATGATCGTTTTGTATTTTTACTTTTTCGTTTCAAAGAACTTTTTAAAACGAAGAGAATGGCGCGAATATCATTACAACAGCTCAAGTTGTGCGTCTCCGAAATCATTTTTAAAAATGGCAAAAAAAAAAAAAATATTTGCAACTTAAAAAACCTGCGAAAAATTTCAAAACACAAAGAAATCTGATACCTCGTTTAGTGTTTTGAAACCTCATTAATTTCGAAGAAAAAAAAACAAGTCGAAATCGCTATTCCATCGTTTTAAATGGATCTCGTAATTTTGGTGAAACTGAATTGTTATCCAAAATGTTAAGAAATATTTAATTTTTTTCCACACTATGTCGATGTATTTTGACCAGCTGAATGCCAATTTACTATTTATTCGACCGAAAAAACAACATTTTTCATGAAAAGTAAAAAAAAAGTAATTTTTTCCTATTTTTTCGCATATCCGATTACGTTTTCAAAAAATCTTCAAAAATTACCAACTTTATCTCCAGAACCGCCAAAAACCCTTGTATGAAATTACTACAACGCATATGAATGTTCTCCGTCCTCGAATATCCACAGGAAACATTTTTCAAACTACTGATAAACAGTTTGAAAATTTAGCTGATAAAATTTTTTATTCACGTTTCCCGGTTCTCTCCCAATCACATAAATAAACAAAACCATGCCGAAACCGAATAGGCACGAGGAAAATATGATTAGTGCAATTTCATCGTTTCCTGGCGAGGTCAGCAAGGCATAAAATATCTGGTTTCGATGCCGCGATGCGAGCAAGAGTATAGAAGCGGCCAAGAGCAGGAAGAGTGGCGTCAGTGGTGAGGGAAGCGAGTGTAGGGAGAGCTCGAACTCTGCAAGTTCCGTGGGCGCTGCTTCGCACGCTTCAACACCACGAGGGGTTTTTTGCTGCAGAAAAGAGTGAGTTATATATATGTGATGAAAGAGAGTGAGAGAGAGATATACACAAAAAGAGAGAGAGAGAGAGGGAGAGGGCGCGACGGGTTTGTCCCGAGGACCGAGGGGATGCTGGGGTTTCGTTGGATCGAGGATAGGCTCGGTCGGTGGTGCCAGGGTACAGAGAGCAGAGCACAGCGCGGCGCAGCGCTCTCGAGAGACAATGAGGCCGCTCACGAGTGTCGCCACGAGTGGATGCTCTCGACTATTGCCAACTCAGGCCCTTCAGAGGCCTCCTACACTCGGGCGCTTGCACCACGATGAGGAGAGAAGCTCGCGGCAGCAGCGACAGCGACGTCGACCGAGTTCATCTAGACTCGACACGGGAAGCAACTTTTAATTCGGTTCCGCGAACCCTGCGACACCCTTTTCTTCTTCTCCTCTCTCATTTCTTCTTCTCCTTCTTCTTCGTCTTCTCCTCCTCGCGACAACCTCGAGGTTTTCGCAATGCGGCTGCCAGGTCACACTCATCTTCCTGTCCGCAGTGTGAGAACGAGTACAGCTAGCAGAGGCACTTCCGGTCGAATATACCACGCGCACGAAGTACAAGGATTGCAGAAGTGGAGAGGAAAAGAGAAGGAGAAGGAGGAGGAGGAGGAGGGAGGAAAGGTCTCTCTGCTTTTTGCTCTCTCGCTCTCATGCCCTTCGATCTTCTCGCCACGTTGCAAAATTTAAAGCAACTTCTCAAGGAACGAGGCTCTTCGCTTCTCGCACGAATGAAGTTTCTTCGAGGAGGTAGAGATAGAGGGCTCACTCGCTTCCGGCGTGGTGCAGCAAGCCCTCTTGCCTCTTAAGGCACGCAGAGAGCTGCTTCTGCACTCCTCCAAGTTTTCTCCTTCCTCCTCAGTTCGGTTCTTCTCCTTCTTCTTCTTCTTCTTCTTGGTCTTCTTCTTCTTCTTCTTCTTCTTCTTCTTTAGCGAAGAAACAGCAGCACCAAGAGTGGCGATACCGCGGGGAAAACCTCCTCCTCGTCGTCGTTGTCGTCGGCCCAGACGCGTCACTGTCCCGCGTGGTTCTCGTCGTCGACGACGACAACGACGACGTCGTCTGGCGTCGCGACGCGTCCGCACGACCACCTCGCTAGGCAGGCAGTGAGTAATGTGTCTTCATTCCGCGGCTCTTTCCACCCTTGTATTTAACTTATTTGAAAGTTTATCGTCGTCAACTCACTCGTTGGCAAGAAACAGCTGAAGATGCCGAGATGTTCAGCACTATATCGCCGTAACTCGTCTCCCTGACACAACGCATCTTTCCCAAACTCTCGACCACTTCTTCCTCTACCCTTTCTCTTCGTACGCTTTTGTGGAAATGCTTCTACCCGGAATTTCTACCGCTCTATGAAAGACCATTGTAATTGCCATTCTGACGAAAATATTAAAAATAATAGTTCCAATGCCTGAAGGGTTAAATAAACTCACTGACCGTGGCATTTGCTTTTTTAAACGTTATTTTCGAGCAAATTGGCTAAAAATATTTCAACATTTTGCTAATATTTTAAGAGAAACTGAATAAAAATTGCTTTAGACTTCTCATAATTATTCAAACACTTAAGCTGTTAAATTACGGAAAATAATTCGATAGTGACATTTATTTATTTTTTTACACTATTTTCCCTCAAAATCTGATAATTAAACAAATATTTTGTAGATCTGAAATACAGAAAATTAAGAAAAAACGGACTAAATTCTTCTCTTAATTAATTATTAAATAATACTTCCAAAATAATGCCTAAAGGCTAAAACATACACACTGGCCGTGAAATTTGCTTTTCTAAACTTTATTTTCCCTCCAATGCTCTAAAAAAATATGTAAATATTTTTCAAATTATTTACTGATATTTAAAAAAAATTGAAAAAAATACTATAGGCTGAAATCAATAATAAAAAAAATTAAATTAAAATTACTATAATTAAAATATTTACTATTCAAGCACTTAAGCTATAAAAAAGTACAACAAATATTTCGACAATGACGTTTATATTTCTTCCCAATAATTTCCCTGAAATACCGATAATTGAAACAATATTTTGTAGATTATTTGCTAAAATCTAGAAAATGAATAAAACAAAGTACTAAATTCTAGCCTTAATTAATGATTCAAGCACTCTGGCTACAGAGAATTACAAGAAATAGTCGTGACTTCAATGAAGAAAAGTTTATGAAAGAAATTCACGAACTTTACCACAGTTGACTTCAATGAAGAAAAGTTTGAAAGAGAAATATACAAATTTTTCCTCATGTGGTGTTGAACCAGACTCGCCGACCGGAAGGCGAGAACGAACGAGCCAGAGGAATAAGAAGGGACAGGAAAAGCTCACACGACAGGATTGAGGGATAATCCGTTAAATAATTGGTGAAAAGCTCACCGATAATCCACTCTGTGCTCCGGAGAGGCTTATTCTACCCCTTTTCGTGTCAACAGCCCTCTTGCCCTCTCTATTTCTCTCCCATTACGGTGCACAAACTCTTGTTTCTCCATCAGAAGTTCATAAAACAGAAAATCACCATTAATCAATCGAAGCTCTGCAACCACCGTGGTGCGATTAAACTATGAAGAGAGTTGTATACTTTAGGTGGAATGGGGAAGATTATCCACTTAGTGGTCGACGTGATCGTTGCCACGCCAACATACACCACTAAAACCATTAAAACTATCCTTAAATTTAATACGTGTAATAACATATGGGGAATTCCACCGGAGTTTATTTATTTTTCACCAAAAATTACACGCCAGATTTCTTTCTAGCTCTCGATATATTCGGGTTCAACAATTTTCTCAGCCTATTAAGGTCCCTAGTGCTTTTAGCTGACATTAATTGAACAACGCCTTAGAATTACCAAATTCAAAGTAGAGATCACAGTCTCCTAATATTACTTTATATCGATTTTTTAAATTAATCTGTGCACATGGTTAAAATAGTATTTATTGTTGCGCTAAAATTATTAACACTTTCGCCATTTAATTTTCTAGCCAATAATTTCCAGGTACTTTTCAGCTCAACATCCCCATAATAGGATTCATCCAACGTTCCTCAGGGGATTTTAACAGCGCCTCCACCCTGATGAGGTCCCTTTGCATGGTCCTAGTCCGACCAATTCCATGCTACGCATCAGAGGTCTGGAATCAGCACTTCGATGTCCACTCCAGGAAGCTCGAACGAGTTTAACACAGATTCTTACGTGCAGTAGCATACAAAGCGGGAATACCAATGTCCAGAGATAACCACGATTATGACCCAGTAGCAACGTCATTGGGTATACCTAGCCTTGCCTCCATTAGAGACAAAAATTATTTGGTACTATTCCATAAATTACTTTCTGGATCAGTGGGCTATTTATACCTCCTCAGTAAACTATTACTTCATGCATCGTCTAGGCCACAGAGAAGGGAGAAATCTCCTTTCCACCCTCCTCTTGCCAGGACAGTACTTGTGACAAAATCAGCAATCGGTCGGCTCTCTAATCTCGCTAATAAATGGGAGACTATTCAATACTTTGGAATCTCGATTGAATGTTTTGTACCAGAAGTTAAAATCGCTATATTGCGTTATGAGTAATGAAACCTCATGTGGTCTAAAGTTCCTATTAAATCACCTAAATACTAAGTGATGTTTAATTAATCAAAAAACTGTATGAAGTGTTACCCTGTTATAACCGTTTTCTTTATCAGATGTTATATTTTAAATATTTTTTGTATCACCTTATTTGTAAAAAGGTGATAGTCGTGAACAAGTAAATAAATAATTATTAGAATTTTGTATACTTTAAATTAAATCTACATGAAAGCGACTTTTCCTGTTTAACACTCGACATTGAATAGTGAAGCGATTTTTCTTTCACAAACTCGTATTTCTTTGTGGTTCCTTCCCACATTTTCGAAAATTCAGAGACTGAAAGGCAAAATATTTGTTTATTTCCAGTAAAGAAAATTTGTATTGAATTTTTTAAAAAATTGGTGTCATTCTGCTACACACGTACACACTTCTTATATCGATCAGCATTCTCCTGTTCTCTTTTATATAATACACGAAAGCAAGTGAATCGCTGCAGTTACGGGTTGAGATTCTCATTCCGCCCGTTTCTCCACCTCCAAACTATCCTCTCGGCTTCACTCGCGAAAGCACCGCGAGCAGCAGCTAAAGAAGATCGTAGCGCGTTATTTATGGAGACAGCCGATAGCGATAAGGATGGCAAATCGAGCGAACTTGCAACCGACCCAAGCTGTATTCAATTCCGGCTCATAATTGTTAAAGTGGAAAAGTTTCAAAGCGTCGTCGTCGTCGTCGTCGTCCTGGTATAGTAGTAGTAGTAGTCGTTTTCGTCGTATCGGCTCGGAGTTCGTACAGAACGTATAGTCCTGGCCTGCTGCAGCTTTTCCGTCCTCCTCCTCCGCCCTTCCCCACTTCTTCGACTCATGTACAACGTTTATGTGCCTCAGGGTAACTATGTCCGACCGTAACTCCACGAATCGACCCTCGAGCATCTCTGTACTCCTTTTTCATCGCGTTTCTATACTCCTCTCGATCCTCTCACAATTTCACAACTTCCATGTGCTCGTCAGACTTCACCAGAAATCCCAGCCGTGATCGTGCACCAAAGATATAAGATGGCTAAGCTATTTTTCAATTTCTAACTACATTCATCACAAAACCTTAAGGCAGTCTTCGGACTTTTGCAGAAAAACACACAATTTTTTTAAATGTTCATCCACAAAATCGATTAATTGCTTGTGTAAAATTTTTATGTATTTTACTGACCCTTTCAAACTACCGTAAGTGGAATATCATGTTTTCAGATAATTCAGTAGAAAAATATACAAATAAAAGTTTTTATTGGTCATTAAACTCCAAACTCTCGGTTGATCACTGAAAAGTAGATGCTAATCAAAGAGAAAAGAGATGTTCCTAATTTTCGCATCAAAATTAGTGATAATATCCTTTTGATTGGTCATCTGCTTTTCAGTCAAAATCACGACACATTAGTGCAAAATCTTTACAAGAAAAATAATACGTGTTTCAGTGAGGCTCTAAATTAATTATAGGATCGTGCGTAAATATTTTCGACATGACAATATGTTGATTTATCTAACAAAATCGAAAAGTATAAATTCCCTACAAGAAAAATAATACGTGTTTCTAGTGAGACTCTAAATTAATTATAGAATCGTGCATATATATTTTCGACATACAATATTTTTCAGAATCCCATGTACACGGAAAAAAAGGCTTGGTTGGAACAACCAAGTGCCTTGGTTATATATGCGCCAGACAATTAATTAGTTAGACCAACCAAGTTATTTGTTAGGCTACCAATTTCTTGGTTGGACTAACCAACTCACTTGGTTAGCTTACCAAGTGCCTTGGTTATATATGCGCCAAACAATTAATTGGTTAGACCGACCAATTTCTTGGTTAGGCTACCAATTTCTTGGTTAGGCTACCAATTTCTTGGTTAGGCTACCAATTTCTTGGTTAGGCTACCAATTTCTTGGTTAGGCTACCAATTTCTTGGTTAGGCTACTAATTTCTTGGTTAGGCTACCAATTTCTTGGTTAGGCTACCAATTTCTTGGTTAGACTAACCAAGTGACTTGGTAAGCTAACCAAGTGACTTGGTTAGACCAACCAAGAAATTGGTAGCCTAACAAATAACTTGGTTGGTCTAACCAATTAATTATCTGGCGCATATATAACCAAGGCACTTGGTTGTTCTAACGAAGCCTTTTTTTCCGTGTAATTGAACTATTGTCTTCACGACCAAAAAGCCCAATTGTTATACAAAGCTTTACAGCTATGATTGTCATAAAGACTTAAAACACACATAACGAGAATAGCAAAAACACCCGATAGAAATAGTGTGCAATGGCTCTGCATAGACTGCAGAGTCAGAGTAGCTAAAAAAAGATATCAATTTCAATTGCGGCTGGGAGTCGATCATCCCCTGTGAATTACCTGTGCGTTTTGGGGGTTGGAGTGCGGAATCGACGGGGGATAGTCGGGCAGACGGTTATATGGCATGGCCAGACCGCGTTTGCTCGCATGGAAAAAAAAATACGGCGGCCCAGAGTAGCATATAGGAGAGGACGACGACGTCGACGATCTAGCGCTGATGGTGAAGTTGCTGCTGCTGCTGCTGCTGTACTGGCATTGCCGTTCTCTGGCTCTGGCACACACGGGGGGCTATTGACCCGAGCTTTCCATCGGCGTTCACCGTACCGGGTGATTGAAATCGACGCGACCCCGGGATTTACGCTTCCTCTATCTGTAGCATAAACCAGATTGACGCGGTTAGACACACAGCTGACGGAGTAGAGGAAATTCCGAGGATACATCGACATCCACCTCTTGTTAGAAACGCAAACTCGAATTCCCTACAAACGTGCTTCACCGCAAGACGTTTAATATCATATGACGATACTATTAATATTGGTAAAACTAAATGATGGAAAATGATTTTTAATCAAAGTCCTATCGTTCCGAATGCCGACTTTGGCTCGCCAATTTACGAAGTGGTATCATAAATCTATGATCGAAATCCTATATGTTTCTTCTATATTATTATACGCGGGATTTATGGTAGAAAAATTAGCCGTAATGCTCCATTTTTTTTATCTCAAAATTTAGTCACTTTTTTTTTTGAGTCTAACATTTTTCTAATTAGCTAGATTATAATTGTATTTGTGATAAGTGGTGGATTTTGTTACTACTTGAGTATTTATTACAAAAATTTGTATATGGAGATTTTCTTTAAGTTGTATTTTGGAAGAAAAATCAGGGAAGAGAGAAAAGACGTTAACTTTTTACACTATCAAACTTATATCAGCAAAACAATAATTACATCCTCTGCAATAAAATGCCTTATGAGACTATTAGTAAATACAAATTCCCTGGTAGAAATTCTTAAAAATCTAGCTACTTAAGAACAAATTATTTATTTATATTATTATTTTCAATTATCAATTGTAATGGACATATAGAGGCTGAAGGCCTTCGGTCAATGATCAATTGGCCCCTCCCAAAGCATTGTAACTTTATATGCACTGATGTATCCCATTCACGTTATTATGGTCAATAAAATGTCATTTACTGCTGCATACTCTAGTGTATCAGACTTAAGAGGAGGGAGACAGACGCAAATTGCTGATATTCATTGACATATATCTCACTTGTTTATCTGCTCATGTTAATAAAAATTTAACAATTTCCAATGAGCTTTAAGAAATTTATGGGTTTTTAAACTCTTCACGCTTTCCTCAGATAACCGGTAAGGGAAATTAAAAAAAAATTGCTCCATTGTACTTAATAAGAATTCTTGCGATGGCGATTTGAGATTAATAAAAAATTGGCAAAGTGCCATAGACTCGAGCGTTTATTACAAACAATTATTTTCATAAAAATATTATCACTTTACTAATTTTAAGAAAAACAAATAAAACGTGATCTCTTATACTGGGAAAAGAGAATTTGGACACAATCTCGTCAAAAAAGTACTCAATACATTTAAAAATAAAATCTTGATTATTGCACGTTAACTGCTGTCGGTAAAATCCATATTAATATACTTATAAAGTCAATATTATTATTATACTTCAAGCTAATATTTTGGCTCTGCAAATTCTCAAACAGTGAAAAACTTGGGATAAATTGTCTAAAAAAAAAATTATGTCATACTCGTAGCTCCGAAATGATAATGCTACTGTGATGTTTTAAAAAATATTTATTATTAAATATTAAATATTATTTAAAAAAAAGAAATGTTATCACTTTACTAATTTAAAAAAAAAAACAAACATAAAAAACTGCGCTCCTCGGGAAAAAATCTCCTCAAAAAAGCATTACGGCCCTTTCGATACAAAACTGGAAAAGTTCACATAATATTTTCGTGAGTACACACAAATCTAGTCACTACAATTTAAAATAAAATCTTTATTATTACTCGTCCACTGCTCTCGATAATGACCATATTATTATACTTCAACCTAATATTTTGTACTGCAGATTCTCAAACAATGTAAAAACTTGGTCTAAAAAAAAATTAGGCAATACTCGTAGCTCCGATATGATAATGCCACTGTGATGTTTTTTTAAAATTGCAGACATAGCACGAGCAGTCAGATAGATAGAGAAACACGAGGGCGGCTTGAGATGAACCCATATTACATATTATTTAAAAAAATAAATGTTAAAATCTTTATTATCGGTATATAATAATAATAATGTCCATATTATTATACTTCAATCGAATATTTTGCACTGCAGATTCTCGAACAATGTAAAAATTTCGTAAAAAAAAAATTAGGCAATACTCGTAGCTCCGAAATGATAATGCCACTGTGATTTTTTAAAAAATTGCAGATACTGCACGAGCAGTCAGATAGATAGAGAAACACGAGGGCGGCTTGAGATGAACACATATTACATATTATTTAAAAAAAGAAATGTTAACATCTTTATTGCATCTTTGTTGCACTGCAGATTCTCAAACAATGTAAAAACTTGGTCGAAAAAAAAATTAGGCAATACTCGTAGCTCCGAAATGATAATGCCACTGTGATTTTTTAAAAAATTGCAGACACAGCACGAGCAGTCAGATAGATAGAGAGACGCGGGGGCAGCTTGAGTTGAACAAATATTAAATACGGTTTAAAAAAAATGCTAACATCTTTATTATTACTATTTAATAATAATAATGTCCATATTATTATACTTCAACCTAATATGTTGCACTGCAGATTCTCAAACAATGTAAAAACTTGGTCGAAAAAAAATTAGGCAATACTCGTAGCTCCGAAATGATAATGCCACTGTGATGTTTTTTAAAATTGCAGACACAGCACGAGCAGTCAGATAGATAGAGAAACGCGGGGGGCGGCTTGAGTTGGACAGGCACAGGGGGTATAGTTGGTGGAAGAGAGGAGAGTGAGAGGCCAGCAGCAGCAGCAGCACCACCGCCACGCGTTATCCAGGTCGTGCGGGCCGATATTTCAAACGGCCAGACATTCGGAAAGAATTGACGGGGGGGTAGCAGTGCAAGCGGGTGAGAGTTGGGGGTGTGGGTGGACGTTCGGGGCACACACAGGCGGGTGGTTGGCAAAACAACCCTTCCGTCCGAACGGCTGCTGCTGCTGCTGCTGCTGCTACTGCTGCTGGCGTCAGTGGGCGTCGGCAGCCATCTTGTTGTTTGTGCAAGCTCTCTATCGTTCTTTCGACTCTCTTTCTCGCCTACCCTGGCTTTCTCTCTCGTTGTCTCGCGGCCTTCACGCTCGACAGGGCTTGCAGTGGATGCGGTAGGACGCGCAACTAGCCCTCTCCTTCTCAAACCCCCCAAAACAAAAAAAAAGGCTCCGATTCAAGTCCCAATTTCGTTTCTATTCACCTTCATCATCCAATTTCGATCGTCCGATAGACGTCCAGACAGAAATAACATCGTACCGACTAAAATTGCATACTGCACACTTCATTTCTTCATACTTTCGAACTTAGAGATTTATTTAAGATTTAAAAGATGTGAGATACTTTCTGTCAATTCGCTAACGTTTTCCGGGATTTCTTATGGGTTTTGTGATTGGACAGATTTTACTCATACTTGGGAATTTTTGTGTGAATTTTTTATTGATTTAATGTGGAGATTTATTTAAGGTACATGATATTTATTTTTTTAAATTTTCTGGTAAACAATTTGAATTAATTTAATAGGATTACTTAGGTACATTCACGTCTAAAATATTCAATGAGAATAAATCAGAATTAAATTATAAATAAATTAGGGAAAAAAGGGCCACAAAGTAAATTAAAAATAGTCATTTCTCTTCAAAAATAAATTATATGACTTTTTATTTACACAATTTTCAAACAGTTGATTTTTTTTTGTGTTCTTTAATGCTGTTTGAAAAGTCGCGAATTTTTTTATTTGCAGTATAAAAGTGTAATATTACATATAAGAATTTTCAGGATCATTGACCGAACTGTTTTCCAAAAATAGCCTTAGAAGTTTTTTTTTACAATTCGTTATTAGTATTAATTTTTATCTTGACATAACTTTTATTCGCTCTCCGCTTTTTTTAAAAATCAAAGCTCTGAAATTCCAGGTTAATAATTATTGCAAAAGACACTTTTCACTTTCCCCAATTTCCAATTACTTATACATTCTGTAAAGTCTTTGATATCTGGATGAAACGATCAAAAAGCAGTTTCTACTTCGCCAGCTAAAAAAAAAAGAAAAAGGGGGAGAAAAGGTGGCGCAGTACACAAAAGGAAAGAGCGTTTCTTCTTTGTAGGATAGTCGCGTGTCTTATCGCGTTGATCAGCAAAGGCACCGAGTCCTCACACTCCACTAATTGGTCGAATCTTTTTACCGCAACCCCCCTTTTCGCTTGTCTAGAGTGTCTCCCAGTTGCGGCGACGGGCCATACGCAGCTCTCGCGCCAAGAGATATGGAGATAGCGCGCGAAAAGAGAGAGAAACGTAACGTAAAAGCGGAAAAGAGATGCGGAAAACGGGGGGGTTCGTTAGTATCAGAAGGGGATGGGGGTTTAAATATATAGAGTGGACGCACGAGATAGAAACGCTTGGGGGCTAATGGACACGAATTCACGAGCGCCCCCTGCGCCATCGCCAATCTTTCTCCTCCTTTTTCCTCTTTCTCTACTCGAGCAACTAAAGTACCAGTAAAAAGGGGAAAACCACCACCACTGACGCCAGAAGTACCTTGGCCGTCTACCTCATCGTCGTAGCCACTGAGAGAGTGAGTCCACTGCGAAATACTATCGGCCAATTTCGATCAAGTTGCCGCACAGGACGACCACCATCACCACCAATGTCGTAGTCGTCTCTACCCTCTTCAATTTTACTCGTGAGAGAGTCGAGCAGCATCAGGAGCAGCTACACATTGAGTGTGTAGCAGGAGGATCAGCCGCAATTATTCCAATGGCCAATCAACCGGCCTTGTTCCCTCTCGGCTTTCGTTAATGAAAATGAGAGAAAAAAAATGCAAGGAGGAGGAAGGAGGAGGAGGAGGAAGAAGAAGAAGAAGAAGAAGCAGTAGTAGCAGCAGAAGAGGAGCACCAAGTTACAAAGGACTCTTGGACCCTGGACTATTCGGAAGGAGGGAAACAACCGGTGCAAGACTCTGTAGTAAGAGAGAAAACGGGGATAATAATAACCACAATAATAATAGGGAGAGGTGGGAAATCTTGGCAGACCGATCGGTCTCTGCCTCTAGTTTCTTTCTCGGCTCAGCCGAAACCCTCTTCACTCTCGTACTCTCGTCTTAAGGTCCTCGGATCGAAAAGCCTCGAGTTCCTCCCTCTTTCTCTTTCTCTTGGATAACGGGACGCACCGTCAGCAACAACGACTGAGACTCTCTCGTCATACAGCCTCGTTTTCCTCGTTTCCCTCCACTTCGGTCCTTTCTTTTTTTTCTCCTTTCTCTTCTTACCTTTTTTTAATTTTTTCTTTCTCTTTTTTTTTTTGTAGAGTAATCAGCAAATCGGCGAGGAACGTTGCTGGCAGCTGCGGAAGGCTTCGAACAGGCTGGACGTCGACGAGGCACGGAGACGACGACGGGAATATAACGGCGAGAACCGGAAGAGACGCCTTCGAGACGTCGATATAACAACTCGATTACTTCGCAGTGAGAACAAGTGTCACTTTGCCTGGGTTGGATGACATCCTTGCTAGATGAATTTCGTTAAGGTGGTGCCTTTTCGCAACGACCAACAGACACGAGAGGCTTGAATTTTACCTCCTTCAGAGGGATAGGGAAAATTTTCTCTGCCGCTTCTCTTACCGCAGCCTGTCGAGTTGCTTCTTATCAATCTGAAAACGAGACAGAGAGACATCAGCGCCGAGCAATTAACGTCCCGACGATAACCTTCGGGAACGACGACGACGACGACACCGCGAAGGGGTCGAAATTGCTGAGAAGTTTCGAGTTCTTTAGCGGTCGCTCGACAGATCTTAACGTCCCTGCAAAATTGGGGGGGATCGTACTAATGATCACTTTCATTTCAGGAGACTGAAGTTTTATGGAGTTTAACTTTTTTTTTTTCAATCTTGCGCTAACATCATAACATATTATTTGCATGAAGTTTGCACTAAAAGTCGGAATTATCAAATTTGGTATCATTCAGAATGTGGATTTGAAAATCGGTTTCTGGTTGATTCATTTATCGCTTTTTTAAAAGATATAGATAGATATTTTTCGAACCAAAAGTCCAATTGATTTGGAATTTTTGGGTCAAGAAAAAATTCTGTAAAAAAGTAAACGTCCTTAAATATACTATGAATATTATTTTGAATAATAATGCAAAAAAGTAATTAATAAATTCGTTGAAAAAACTTTTTTATAAATCTCATAAATTTTTTAAGACTCTAACACAAAATCAATGTTTAATAATACTGATTTTTTTCTTGCCGCAAAATACCAAAATTCTGATCGAATAAAAAAAAGAACAGATTACAAACTATTCTTTAAGAAAACTAAATCATCGAAAAAAAGGCCTCGAGATAATATTTCCCTATTGATGATAAAACCCTTTTAAAATGTGTTTTGAATGCAAATTTGCAATAGAAAAATGAACATCCTTTGTACTTTCAAATTGAATTTGTATACACTTTGAAAAACTTCTTAAATACAAACAACGACAGTACAAAATCTTCGAATAGTCAGAATTGCAACACTAACATCTCCTCACTAGTTTTTATTTTCTCACTAGAATTATTTTTTCCTTATAAAATGAATACGTTCATTTTTTCGAATACATAAGATTTTTTAAGACTCTAACACAAAATCAATGTTCAATAATACTGATTTTTTTCTTGCCGCAAAATACCAAAATTCTGATCGAATAAAAAAAAGAACCGATTACAAACTATTCTTTAAGAAAACTAAATCATCTAAAAAAGGGTTCGAGATAATATTTCCCTATTGATGATAAAAGTCTTTTAAAATGTGTTTTGAATGCAAATTTGCAATAGAAAAATGAACATCCATTGTACTTTAAAATTGAATTTGTATACACTTTGAAAAACTTCTTAAACACAAATAAAGACAGTACAAAATCTTCGAATAGTCAGAATTGACAAACACTAACATCTCCTCACTAGTTTTTATTTTCTCACTAGAATTATTTTTTCCTTATAAAATGAATACGTTCATTTTTTCGAATACATAAGATTTTTTAAGACTCTAACACAAAATCAATGTTTAATAATACTGATTTTTTTCTTGCCGCGAAATACCAAAATTCTGATAGAATAAAAAAAATGAACAGATTACAAGCTATTCTTTAAGAAAACTAAATAATCTAAAAAAAGCCTGGAAATATTCTTTTCCTATTGATGATAAAAGTCTTTTAAAATGTGTTCTGAATGCAAATTTGCAATAGAAAAATGAACATCCTTTGTACTTTCAAATTGAATTTGTATACACTTTGAAAAACTTCTTAAATACAAACAACGACAGTACAAAATCTTCGAATAGTCAGAATTGCAACACTAACATCTCCTTACTAGTTTTTATTTTCTCACTAGAATTATTTTTTCCTTATAAAATGAATACGTTCATTTTTTTGAATACATAAGATTTTTTAAGACTAACACAAAATCAATGTTTAATAATACTGATTTTTTTCTTGCCGCAAAATACCAAAATTCTAATCGAATAAAAAAAAATAACACATTACAAGCTATTCTTTAAGAAAAATAAATCATCTAAAAAAAGGCCTCAAGATATTATTTTCCTATTGACGATAAAACTCTTTTAAAATGTGTTTTGAATGCAAATTTGCAATAGAAAAATGAACATACTTTGTACTTCAAAATTGAATTTGTATACACTTTGAAAAACTTCTTAAACACAAATAAAGACAGTACAAAATCTTCGAATAGTCAGAATTGCAACACTAACATCTCCTCATTTTTCTCAAATCATAAAATCAAACATTGTCTCTCCATATTGCATTCTTCCTTCCAAATTACAAGATTTCCAAACTACCAGTGTTCTTGCCCTGCAAGGTCGCTTATGTGCCGATGCTCTTGGCCGCAAAGCAGCGAACCACGCAGAAGTAGAGAGGAAAGTGCGAAGTTGTGGATGCAAGGAAGTTGTTCGGACGAGAGTATAACTCGATAGGGAGATTCCCGTGGTAGGAAGTGCGAGGGATAGACAGAGAAGAAGCGAAGCCACTGCTTGGTATCCACGGTGCAAGAGAATCTCGCTGTTCTCGTCGTTGGCGTGGCGAGAATGGTGAGCCTCGAGACTCGACAGACAATTGGGTTAAGTAAGTCAAATAGCCGTGAGCGACCTGGGACGAGCCTTGGAGACTCCTCCAGTAGCTTCTCTTATACCAAGCTCTGAATATATATATATATATTTTCTAAAATGTATATATATATATGGGGCATTCCATCCCGATTCGACATGAGTCTGACCCGCGACCTCCTCGATTTGGCTCGCAATTTTTTACAGAATTGTTTAAACCCTCAAAAGCACCAGATTTTATTTTTTAATTTTTTTATGAAAATTTTTTTTAAGCGACTCATCGAATGCCATTGTTTAAAAATCTGAAAAAATTCTGAAAAATACTTTGTTGAATATACAAATTTTCTAGCATGCAGCCAAAGTACGTAAGATTTTTCTTCTTATAGTTTTTAAGCTTTTTTGATTTTAAAAAATTTCTGAAAAATAGATAAAAAATTAATGTATTACAGGCGACTTGTGAACCATTTATGTATATGAAACTGTATTTTTTCAAATTTTTTAAGTATGCTAGAATAGTCTTAGTTCAGAATAATTTGAAAAATTCCTAAAAAATCTGAAAAAATTCTAAAAATTTATTTATGTAAACTCGGATTTTTTAGACTTTTTTCGGATTTTTAGGAATTTATCAGATTTTTATGAACTAAGACTATTCCAGCATCATACAACATTCTAGCACCAGCATGCCATAATTTAAAAATCTGAAAAATACTATGTTGAATATCAAAATTTTCTAGCTTATAGCCAAAGTGTGGAAGATTTTTCTTCATATAGTTTTTAAGATTTTTTTGATTTATAAAATCTGTAAAAGTTTGAAAAAAAAATCAATCTACTATGGACGACTCAGATTTTTAAATTATGGAATGATGGTGTTAGAATAGTTTTAGTTCAGAAAAATCTGATGAATTCCTAAAAATCTGAAAAAATTCTAAAAAACCCGAGTTTACATAAATAATCGTTTGACCAGACGCCAGTAGTAGATTAATTGGTTTTTATATTTTTAATAATTTTTTTAAATAAAAAAAGCTTAGAAACTATAAGAAGAAAAATCTTGCCCACTTTGGCTATAAGCTAGAAAATTTTGATATTCAACATAGTATTTTTCAGAATTTTTTCAGATTTTTAAATTATGGCACGCTGGTGTTAGAATGTGGATTGTATGATTCTGGAATATTCTTAGTTCAGAAAAATTGGAAAAATTCCTAACAATCCGAAAAAATTCGTCAAAAAATCCGAGTTTTACATAAATAAACGTTTGACCAGTCGCCAGTAGTAGATACATTTTTTTTTCTATTTTTAATAATTTTTATAAATCAAAAAAGCTTAAAAACTATAAAAAGAAAAATCTAGCCCACTTTGGCTATAAGCTAGAAAATTTTGATATTCAACATAGTATTTTTCAGAATTTTTTCAGATTTTTAAATTATGGCATGCTGGTGTTAGAATGTGGATTGTATGATGCTGGAATATTCTTAATTCAGAAAAATTGGAAAAATTCCTAAAAATCTGAAAAAATTCTAAAAAATTTGAGTTTACATAAATAAACGTTTGACCAGTCGCCAGTAGTAGATAAATTTTTTTTTCTATTTTTAGTAATTTTTATAAATCAAAAAAGCTTAAAAACTATAAAAAAAATCTAGCCCACTTTGGCTGTAAGTTAAAAAATTTTGATATTCAACAAAGTATTTTTTAGAATTTTTTCAGATTTTTAAATTATGGCATGCTGGTGTTAGAATGTGGATTGTATGATGCTGGAATATTCTTAGTTCAGAAAATTTGAATAATTCCTAAAAATCTGAATTTTTTTTTTTAAATCCGAGTTTATAAATAAATGTTTGATCAGTCGCCAGTAGTAGATCAATTTTTCATTAATTTTTATAAATCAAAAAAGCTTAAAAACTATAAAAAGAAAAATCGTGGCCACTTTGGCTGTAAGATAAAAAATTTTGATATTCAACATAGTATTTTTCAGAATTTTTTCAGATTTTTAAATTATGGCATGCTGGTGTTAATATGTGGCTTGTATGATGCTGGAATATTCTTAGTTCAGAAAAATTGGAAAAATTCCTAAAAATCTGAAATTTTTTACAAAATCCGAGTTTATATAAATAAACGTTTGACCAGACGCCAGTAGTAGATAAATTTTTTTCTATTTTTAATAATTTTTATAAATCAAAAAAGCTTAAAAAATAAACGAAGAAAAATCTAGCCCACTTTGGCTATAGCTAGAAAATTTTGATATTCAACAAAGTATATTTCAGAATTTTTTCAGATTTTTAAATTATGGCATTCGATATGTCACTTTAAAAAAAAAAAAAATTTTAATTGCATAGAAAAAATAAATAAAAAATATCTGGTGGATTTAAGGGTCTAAAACAAATCCTTAAAAAAATTACGAGCCTAATCGAGGAGATCGAGGAGATCGGGCCAGGTTGAATGGAGATGAAATGCCTCGTATATACATGAAGTCGTCTCGTTGGCACACGTACATTAAATACGTGAAATCGTGGAGGATAGCGACGATGGTGTGGTGACTCTCAGTGCATATTAGCTCTGAGATGTGGCTAAGTGTGCACCTCGAAGCACCTTGGCTCTCGGTTCCTTTACTCTCTTCGTGTGCGTTTCCGCTGGCGCCTCTCCCGTTCGATTTCACGGAGAGTCCGCAGACGCCTGTGCAAACACGCTTAATATTAGCTACCTGGAGAGATTAGAGTTTCCTACGAGGCAGAAGCTACGCCACATCGTCGTGGAAGCTATACGAAACCCTTCTTGCCGCGCGACCCTAAAGAGGATAAACGTCTTCCTCGCGACCGCGCTTTCTACTACCATCCTTGCAAACCCGATCTACTAGCCTCGTCTTCCTTTCTCTCACGTTCTTCAACCCCTTAGACCTCCCGTTGTCTCTTATCCTCGTTAACTGGGCTCGAAGTCGATTAAGGAGATAAACTCTCGAGGACTGCGTATAGTATATGTACTACCCGTCGAAACGGGTAATATATCCACGAAGAACTCGAGCATTATTCAAATTAACATTCTGTGGCAACAAAAAAAAACGTGGAACTTTGAGAGTAGTAAAAAATTATTGAGGATATTATTATACTATCTGAGGAGATTTAGATAGATGGTTTTTTTAAAAGTAGTTTATATGTTTTCATGATCTAATTTCTAAGTTATAGTGAGTAACCTTAATTAGTCTTGCGCTCATTAATTTCTCTTCCTCAGAAACGCTGAGTCTGACAATTTTTTACGACTTAATCGAATAAAAAATCTATGTTAAAAATACGATTTTATATTTAGTGTTTTATATTTTGATATTTAATGTCGTTAATATTTTTGTATATTGCAAATGATGAAATGATAATTCTAATCAGTTTGTCATGTTCATCGGATTTTTATAGCCCTTAAAGATTTTTATATAGCTTCGAAGATTAGCGAGTAACTGAGGCATAAGTTTTGTTTCCATTACATAATCTTTCTCAAAAACGCTGAGTTTGACTATTTGTGTCTACTTAATCGAATTAAAAATCTATGTTAAAAATACGATTTTATATTTAGTGAATTATATTTTATATTTAATGTCGTTAATATTTGTGTATATTGCAAATGTTGAAATGATAATTCTAATCAGTTGTTTGTCATTTTCATCGGATTTTTATAGCCTTCGAAGATTTTTATATACCTTTGAATATTAGCGAGTAACTGATGCATAAAGTCTTGTTTCCATTACATTCTATTCCTCCGAAATGCTGAGTCTGACTATTTTCATCTCGTACCACTTGGTTTCACAAATTCATAGCTCCAAGACGTTTAAATCTTTCGTATATTGAACGACGATTCTACATTTAAAATAACGATTTTAAATTGTAGAGTTTATTCAAATTTGGAGTTTGATTAAAATAATAATTTAAAATTTTAGAGTTTAGTCAAATTTAGAGTTTGATCAAAATAATGATTCAAAATTTTAGAGTTTAATCAAATTTAGAGTTTGATTAAAATAATGATTAAAAATTGTAGATTTTATAAAAATGTAGAGTCTGATTAAAATAATTATTTAAAATTTTATAGTTTATTTAAATTTAGAGTTTGATCAAAATAACGATTTGAAATTTTAGAGTTTATTCAAATTCAGAGTTTGATTAAAATAAGAATTTTAAATTTTTGGGTTTATTCAAATTTAGAGTTTGATTAAAATAATGATTTAAAATTTTAGAGTTTTATTTAAAAATTTAGAGTTTGATTAAAATAATGATTTTAAATTCTAGAGTTTATTCAAATTTAGAGTTTGATTAAAATATGAAATTTAAATTTTAGAATTGATTCATATAATAATTAAAAATTTAGAGTTTGATTAAAATAATTTTTTAAAATTTTAGAGTTCATTAGAATTTAGAGTTTCATTAAAATAATTATTAAAAATTTAAAAGTTTATTAATATTTACAGTTTGATAAAAATAATGATTTAAAATTTTAGAGTTTATTAAAATAAGAATTTAAAATTTTAGAATTTATTCAAATTTAGACTTTGATTAAAATAAGAATTTTAAATTTTAGAATTTAATCAAATTTAGTTGTTTGTCATCTAGTTCGAATTTTCTTGGCCCTTCAAATTTATCACTGCCCACGAAATTTAGTTCTTTCTCAAGGACACGCGAAAACTTCATTGTATCCAAGATCCTTGGTCTCCTTTCAGCCCGATGAAATTCTTGATGCATTTCTACTATTTTCTCTGCCTCGACACAGACATATTCCACCTTTTTCGTATCTTCCCCAAAAATTCAGCTTCATCACAAATTTTTTGTCATTTGTTTGGTTACTTAACCGTCGTTGCAAGTTTGCAAGGAAATATATGCGTGAGATAAAAAAAAAGGAATAAGATTCTGGTGGTGCTGAATTGCATATAGTGAGAGCTTGGAGTGGATTATCACCCCTCGGTTCACTTTGCATTGCTCGGATTGTCGGGGGGAGTTTTTGTTGACTCGAGTTAAATATTGTCCACACACAAATGCTAAACATAGCAGTTGGATAAGCAGATTTTGATTAACAGAAGAGACTCTATGGCTTAACGATAAGGGCTCGATGTTAATTGAAGGATTTGCAATTCCAAAAGAGAAGACATTTAGTAAGGAAGTAGAGAAGATGATCCACACAGACTGCACTGTATATCTCAAGATTGCTGGATGATAAAACCCAATAATTAAGAAACAATTCAGAGCTCGGCTAGTCAGGGTCGAAACTGAAGCAGCACCAGCAGCGCCAGTTCTCGTCCACCCTTAATTGAGGCATTATTTTTCGATTAAATGGCGCGAGGAGTAGACGAAGGACAAGCGGAGGGTTTGGGGATAGCCTGACGCCACGATGGGATTCGAATTAGTGCGACTCTCTCTCTTTCTCTCTCTCTCGCTCTTTCACTCCCTTCAACATCTGTCGCACGTCGGCGACCATTAAATTTCGCTTGTCGAGGGCCGAGATGCCTAACCGAGAGATGCCAAGAGCCTCAGGGGAAAATATCGTCGGGAAAAAGGATTTTGAAAAATGATAGGGAAGATATATTATCAATACGATTCATGCGTGTCGCATATGTTTTGTCACACGATCAGCAGATGACGTGTGTATTCAACCCTTGAATATTGGAGGTAAACAGAGTTTGCCTAATACTTGTAGAAATAAAGATGATGATATGATCAGCTCTGTAATAATGATTCATAATAATAATAACATGTAGAGATTATAAAATAAAGACCGAAATTTTGAATAGCTGAAAAAATTATTTTTTCAATAAAATTTCTAGGTAATCTGATTGAAAAAATGAAGAAACATAATTAATGCATTAAGAAAGTAATGCAATTATCTATATTCCATTTTTCACCCTATTACTTCTAATAATTAGAAAATTAGTATTTTTTGCAGCTCATAAAATGTTTACACTATTTTATAATCACTACATATTATTGTTATGAAATCATAATTACTTATAGAAATAAAGATGATGATATGATCAGCTCTATAATAATGATTTCATAATAATAATAACATGTAGAGATTATAAAACAAAGACTGAAATTTTGAATAGCTGAAAACATTATTTTTTAAATAAAATTTCATAGTAATCTGATTGCAAAAATGAAGAAACATAATTAATGCATTAAGAAAGTAATGCATTAATTATCTCTTCCATTCTCCCCCTGTTACTTCTAATAATTCGAAAATTAGTATTTTTTGCAGCTAATAAAATGTTTACACTCTATTTTATAATCACTACTTATTATTATTATGAAATCATAATTACTTATAGAAATAAAGATGATGATATGATCAGCTCTATAATAATGATTTCATAATAATAATAACATGTAGAGATTATAAAACAAAGACTGAAATTTTGAATAGTTGAAAAAATTATTTGTTAAATAAAATTTCATGGTAACCTGATTGCAAAAATGAAGAAACATAATTAATACATTAAGAAAGTAATGCAATTATCTCTTCCATTTTTCACCCTATTTCTTCTAATATTTAAACGAAAATTAGTATTTTTTGCAGCTAATTATAATCACTACATATTATTATTATGAAATCATAATGACTTATAGAAATAAAGATGACAATATGATTAGCTCTATAATAATGATTTCATAATAATAATAACATGAAGCGATTATAAAACAATGACTAAAATTTAGAATAGCTGAAAAAGTTATTATTTTTTACATAAAATTTCATGGTAATCTGATTGAAAAAATGAAGAAACATAATTAATGCATTAAAAAAGTGATGCAATTATCTCTTCCATTTTTCACCCTATTTCTTCTAATATTTAAACGAAAATTAGTATTTTTTCAAAATCATACTCACGTTCCTGTGAGTATGATTTTTTTCCGAAAAATGGAGAACTTATTTTTTAATTAAAAAAAGGATATTTTTTTTACTGAAAAAATTACAGAGTATTGCTACATGACTGTTGATATCACAAAAAATCACCAGAGTGACACCGATCCATCTTCTGCTATTAAAAAATGCATTTGTGTGAAAGTTCCGAAAAACGGAGGCATTATTATTTTTTTGATAAAAAAAAGGTTACTTTTTATTGGCTAATAAAATTACAGAGTATTCTTGCATGAGTTTAGATATTGCAAAAAAAATCATCAGAGTGGTACGGATCGAGCTTATGGTATAAAAAAAAATAATTCCCCCGTTTTTCGAAACTTCCACACGAATAATTTTTTTAATACCGTAAGCTCGATCCTTTTGAAAATTTTGGAAATTTTGAAAATTTTGGACATTTTGTAAATTTTGAAAATTTTGAAAATTTTGAAAATTTTGGACATTTTGAAAATTTTGGAAATATTCAAATATATTAATTTTCGATGATGAGTTTATGAATAAAAACTTCCAATTTTTTCTAAAAGTGTGTATAAGTATGGATTTGTAAAAGGCGAAGTCGCCGTACGGTGGAAATAAATTCTATTCTATTCTATTTTTTCTCGGTGCATTAAAAAATTTGACTAGTGTGAAGCACTTCCCTTTTTAAAAATGATAAATTCAACATGACGATTTCTTCATTTGTTAGTTGAATAGAATGAAGGAAGCAAATTTTTGGGTTATATATACGACGCTACCTAATTAATCCCTAATCATGTCGGAAAGTGCTAAAGGAAAATCAAAATCTCAGGATGTTAAAGATTTATTACCACCTGTGCACAAGAGTGAATCAGTTTTAACAGCTGCTACAATCGTTTCTGCAACAGTTCCAAGAGTGAGTTACGCGTTAACCAAGAGTTTTGTGCGAGAAACGGTAACCGGAACTCCTCAAGAAGAAGCTCGGCTTGCAGAGGCTCAACACGGTCTTCAAATCACCGGTGAAATAAATATCATCAGTGAGATGTCAGTATAATTACAAATTATACAAAATATCCATTAAAAAAAAAATCATTTCGACGAATAACAAAAAAATACTTGTCGTCCAGACGTCTTCTTTGATTGGCCAGTAATTTACAGCAATTTCAGGCTTTGAAAATTTAATTACAAAATATTTACAAGCGTAGAATATTAGATAATGGAATTTAATATAATACAAATAATTTGAAGAGCCGCAAATACCTGAATTTTTTTAAGAGAAAGTGAAAATCACTTGCTTGGACAAAAAGTATAAATGACTCACAAAATCGTAGCATAAACGTCGGATTTCGTTATAAAATTAGTAATGCAGAGTTTAAATGCATTCAACATTTTTTTTCTAGTCATTTACAACATTTACAAGCGTAGAAATTAGACAATGAAATCGAATATAATATAAAAAATTTGCAGAGCCACAAATACCTGCATTTTTTCAAGAGAAAGTGAAAATTATTTGCTCGAACAAAAAGTATAAACGACTCACAAAATCATAGCATAAACATCGGATTTACTTATAAAATTAATAATGCAAAGTTTAAATGCATTCAACATTTTTTTTTCCTAGTCATTTACAACATTTACAAGCGTAGAAATTAGACAATGAAATCGAATATAATACAAAAAATTTGAAAAGCCACAAATACCTGCATTTGTTCAAGAGAAAGTGAAAATCACTTGCTCGAACAAAAAGTATAAATGCCTCACAAAATCGTAGCATAAACGTCGGATTTATTTATAAAATTAGTAATGCAAAGTTTAAATGCATTCAATTTTTTTTTTCCCGGTTATTTACAATATTTACAAGCGTAGAAATTAAACACTGAAATAGAATATAATACAAAAAAATTTGAAGAGCCACAAATACCTGAATTTTTTCAAGAGAAAGTGAAAATCACTTGCTCGAACTAAAAGTATAAATGCCTCACAAAATCGTAGCATAAACGTCGGATTTATTTATAAAATTAGTAATGCAAAGTTTAAATGCATTCAATTTTTTTTCCCGGTTATTTACAATATTTACAAGCGTAGAAATTAAACACTGAAATAGAATATAATACAAAAAAATTTGAAGAGCCACAAATACCTGAATTTTTTCAAGAGAAAGTGAAAATCACTTGGTCGAACAAAAAGTATAAATGCCTCACAAAATCGTAGCATAAACATCGGATTTATTTATAAAATTAATAATGCAAAGTTTAAATGCATTCAACATTTTTTTTCCTAGACATTTACAACATTTACAAGCGTAGAAATTAGACAATGAAATCGAATATAATACAAAAAATTTGAAGAGCCACAAATACCTGCATTTTTTTAAGAGAAAGTGAAAATCACTTGCTCGAACAAAAAGTATAAATGACTCACAAAATCGTAGCATAAACGTCGGATTTACTTATAAAATTAGTAACGCAAAGTTTAAATGCATTCGACATTTTTTTTCCCTAGTCATTTACAACATTTACAAGGGTCGCAAAATTAATTAAAACGTTTGAAAGTGCACAAATTGGCTGATGGAAATGAGTATAAGAAAAGAAATTCACCAACTAGAGGATAAAATGGAAAAAGTGAAAGTGAAAATATTGCGTTCGAGCTACAGGAAACTGGAGAACTTTTAATTTTATTCTTTCTGTTGCAGAGAGGGCACTCAGGAAATACTCTGCGTTAGTTACACGGAGACCTGCGATTTTATAGCAGCCGGCCTTTCGGACGGAACTATAAGACTCGTAAAAGTAAGCACAGGCGAACACACCTCAACCCTACGGGATCACGAGATGCAACAAAATCCCGGACCGGCAACTGCAATAAAACATAGAACTGTTCACAAAACTCGTCCCATCAGTCAGACGATTCTCGCGACTTGTACGAAATGTCGCTTAGTTTTTCTTCTAAGTATTTATCGAATCCCTGACGGATCCGAGATCACCGATAAATGACTAATCACAGTTGTAAATGTCTAATACTTATAGAAATAATGATGATGATACGATCAGCTCTATAATTACGATTTTATAATAATAACATGTAGCGATTGTAATACGATGATTAAACTTTGGATTGGCTGCAAAAATTATTATTTTTCAATAAAAATTCACGGTAATCCTTTTGAAAAAATGAAAAAAAAAGTAATGCTTTACTTATTTCTTCCATTTTTTCCACTATTCCTTGCAATATTAAAGCGAAAATTAGTATTTTTTTCAGCTATTCAAATGTTTACACTCTATTTTATAATCACCACATATTATTATTATGAAATCATAATTACAAAACAAATTGTACTGTAAACTATATCTTATGAATTAATGGGGATTTTCAACTCTGTGACTAATAAATTAAGCAGAGTTGTAAATGCCTAATACTTATAGAAATAATGATGATGATACGATCAGCTCTATGATTATGATTTTATAATAATAACATGTAGCGATTGTAATACGATGATTAAACTTTGGAATGGCTGCAAAAATGATTATTTTTCAATAAAAATTCACGGTAATCCTTTTGAAAAAATGGAAAAAAATAAGTAATGCATTACTTATTTCTTCCATTTTTTCCACTATTTCTTGCAATATTAAAGCGAAAATTAGTATTTTTTTCAGCTATTCAAATGTATACACTTTATTTTATAATCACCACATATTATTAATATGAAATCATAATTACAAAACAAATTGTACTGTAAACTATATCTTATGAATTAATGGGGATTTACAACTTTGTGACTAATAAATGAAGCAGAGTTGTAAATGCCTGATACTTATAGAAATAATGGTGATGATACGATCAGCTCTATAATTATGATTTTATAATAATAACATGTAGCGATTCTAATACGATGATTAAACTTTGGAATGGCTGCAAAAATTATTATTTTTCAATAAAAATTCACGGTAATCCTTTTGAAAAAATGAAAAAAAATAAGTAATGCATTACTTATTTCTTGCATTTTTTTCACTATTTCTTGCAATATTAAAGCGAAAATTAGTATTTTTTTCAGCTATTCAAATGTTTACACTCTATTTTATAATCACCACATATTATTATTATGCAATCATAATTACAAAACAAATTATACTGTAAACTATATCTTATGAATTAATGGGGATTTACAACTTTGTAACTAATAAATGAAGCAGAGTTGTAAATGCCTAATACTTATAGAAATAATGATGATGATACGATCAGCTCTATAATTATGATTTTATAATAATAACATGTAGCGATTGTAATACGATGATTAAACTTTGGAATGGCTGCAAAAATTATTATTTTTCAATAAAAATTCACGGTAATCCTTTTGAAAAAATGGAAAAAAATAAGTAATGCATTCCTTATTTCTTCCATTTTTTCCACTATTTCTTGTAATATTAAAGCGAAAATTATTTTTTTTTCAGCTATTCAAATGTTTACACTCTATTTTATAATCACCACGTATTATTATTATGAAATCATAATTACAAAACAAATTGTACTGTAAACTATATCTTATGAATTAATGGGGATTTACAACTCTGAGACTAATAAATGAAGCAGAGTTGTAAATGCCTGATACTTATAGAAATAATGGTGATGATACGATCAGCTCTATAATTATGATTTTATAATAATAACATGTAGCGATTCTAATACGATGATTAAACTTTGGAATGGCTGCAAAAATTATTATTTTTCAATAAAAATTCACGGTAATCCTTTTGAAAAAATGAAAAAAAATAAGTAATGCATTACTTATTTCTTCCATTTTTTCCACTATTTCTTGCAATATTAAAGCGAAAATTAGTATTTTTTTCAGCTATTCAAATGTTTACACTCTATTTTATAATCACCACGTATTATTATTATGAAATCATAATTACAAAACAAATTGTACTGTAAACTATATCTTATGAATTAAGATTTACAACTCTGTGAATAATAAATGAAGTCATTTTGTTTGATAAATGTACTAGGCGATGACTGAATTGTAACCGATTTTCGGCGAGGTCAACTACCAGTGATTTATAAGTAAGTTTTAAGTGATTTTGCTTCGTCATAGAGGAAGCTTTGTTTTCATGAAAAAAAAAATTTTCGAGATTTTTCTGTCAGATTACTCAGAATGATCTAAAACATCGAGAAAAGTGGTTTAGAAAAATTGTCCGGATGTACGTGTGTATGTGTGTGTGATGAAAGGCCAAAAATTCATTTAACTGTAACTTTTAAACTATTCGACCGAATCAGCTCAAATTTAAACAACATGTGCAGTACTACCTAATCTTCAAATGGTATAAATTTCGGGAAAATCGATTGACACATTTCATTTTTATAAGAAGTTTTAAATTTTGAAAAAGTACGTAAATGCTCTAGCTCGAACGAATTTTTAACTATCGGGCTGAAACTTCATATTAAAATTCAACAAAGTGATGCGACCTTTGGTATTGAATTTGGGCGAAATCGGTAAAGCGGTTCGGTTTTTATGAGATTTGGAATTTTTCGAAAAATTTTCGTTTTGCTCTAATTCAGGAAAAATTTGAAATAATCGAGTGAAAATTTCTACACAGGAAAAATAACATTCAGCCCTGCTACGTACCAAATTTTGTGATGATCGGTAAAGCGGTTCGGATTTTACGTTAATTTAAATTTTTAAAAAATTGATTGGTTTCGCTCTGCATTTCGTAAAACATCAGAAAATAAGAATAAAATAAAACAAGGATGCAAAGTAGAACCTTGCACATTGCATCCTCATTATTTTTCGCTTTTTACAAAGCTTCCTCTACGAGGAAGCCAAAATTGATTAACATACTTCCTCATAGAGGTGGCTTTGTAAAAAGCGAAAAATAATGAGGAAGCAATCCAGTCAATTGACTGGATTGCGAATAACGAAATTTTTACTCCAAAATGACCGAGACCAGTCGGTGACTCGCGAATAAATTCAAAATGACTCAGTAGAAGTAATTTCGGTTCCGTCAGGGATTCTATTATCTATTGTCTCTATCTTGAGTTTTTCACGCAGATGCTAACGGCTGCGTAAAATCCTGGCACTATCCGACCGGCCAATGTTTGTACACAATCCGTGAGAAACGACAAACCTTAGGACTGACCTATCATCCACAATTACCAAAGTTTCTCACTGTTGGCGACGACTCGAAACTCTATCTCTACGATGAGGAGACTAAAACTATGGAAAGAGCCTTCCATGCCAGGTTTCAACCAAAATTATTCAACATTGAAATTACAAAACCCTGTTATTTTAGAAATCTATATTTAAGGCATAATATAACACTTTATAAACATAATAATGATCCTTTTTTACAAAATTACGTATAAATTAATTTTTATTAATAATTTTAGAGAAAATAATGATAAAAAGTTCTACATTTATTCTTTGATGCATTAAGAATATTTTCAGATATTTCTAGAAAAAAATTCTGTTGTTTTAGGATAAATTTATTTATTTCTAATTTTTTTAAACTTGAACATCTTTTTAGTAAAGATTATCTATATTTATGTTATAATAATTATAATAATTTAACTCATGATAACTTTATAATCATCCTTTTTTATAAAATTACGTATAAATGAATTTTTGTTAATAACTTTAGAGAAAACAATGATAAAAAGTTCTCCATTTATTTTTTGATGCATTAAGAATATTTTCAGATATTTCTAGAAAAAATTCTGTAGTTTTAGGACAAATTTATTTATTTCTAATTTTTTAAAACTTGAACATCTTTTTAGTAAAGATGATCTATATTTATGGTATAATAATCATAACAATTTAACTGATGATAACCATAATAATCATCCTTTTTTATAAAATTACGTATACATGAATTTTTATTAATAATTTTAGAGAAAATAATGATAAAAAGTTCTCCATTTATTTTTTTATGCATTAAGAATATTTTCAGATATTTCTAGAAAAAATTCTGTAGTTTTAGGACAAATTTATTTATTTCTAATTTTTTTAAACTTGAACATCTTTTTAGTAAAGATGATCTATATTTATGGTATAATAATCATAACAATTTAACTGATGATAACTTTATAATCATAATAATCATCCTTTTTTATAAAATTACGTATAATTGAATTTTTATTAATAATTTTAGAGAAAATAATGATAAACGTTTGTTCATTTATTTTTTCATGCGTTAAGAATATTTTCAGATATTTCCAGAAAAAATTCTGTAGTTTTAAGAACAATTTTTTTATTTCTAATTTTTTTTAACTTCTTTTTAGTAAAGACAATTTTTGTAAAATAGCTATTCAATAAATCATAGTATAAATGACTATTAAAAAAATAATAGGTTATTATTTTTTTAAAAATAATAATAAAAATAAATTTTAATATTTTTATTAAAAATAATAATAATAAAAAATAATTCGTAATTCTGTTTAACGCATATTTTTCTTCGTTTCTTACATATTCACATATTTCCAGAAACAATTTCGTAGTTTTAGGACAAATTTATTTATTCTTAATTTTTTTAAACTTCTTTTTAGCAGACAATTGTTGTAAAATAGCTATTCAATGAATCACAATATAAATGACTATTAAAAAAACAATAGGCTATTATTTAAAAAACATAACAATCAAAATAAATTTCAATATTTTCATTAAAAATAATAATAGTAATAAATAATTTGTAACTCCGTTTAACGCATCATTTTTCTTCGTTTCTTCGGCTTATTTGGTACTTATATCATAGTGACGCACCGGACGTCATGAACGGGCATAGATCCAGAGTTTTCGCTGCCTGTTTTCATCCAAAATCGGCACACGAGATCATCAGCGGTGGTTGGGACGACACTGTTCAGTTCTGGGACACCAGACAGCCCTACGCCCTCAGGCACATCACCGGTGTTCACATTTGTGGGGAAGGCCTGGATATCAGTAAAACTGGGAAAGAGGTCTGGATAAAAGAATTTTTTTCTCCCTTTTTTTATATTCGGGATTTTAAAGCTGTAGAGTCCAGTTAAATTACAAATGACATATCATACATCACCGATTAAAATGTGCATTAGACTGATTAAAAAAACTGCCATGTTTTTTTATCGGGTTTGGTAATTACGAAAAATATTGATTTTTAATAATGATGGATACATTTTTGAAAAAAAATAATAATACAAGAAATGCAAATGTTTTTTTTAAGCCAAATTGTTTTTAGAAATTTACTTAAAGATAAATCATTTCTGTTTCTGAATTTTTGAAGTCCTCGTGTAATTATTTTAAAAAATAATTTAGAAAATTCGAATCCAGATTTTAATTACACTGAATTGCCTTTCAGCAAATTTCGGAAAACAGCGAAGGAGAAAATACTGAACATGTAGTAAATAAGTTATATTGTGTCAGATCTAGTCCTGTATATACGTATGTAAGAGAAAAAAAAACAAATTTGTTAAGGAGAAATCTGTTTAATAATAAATAAATAAAAAGGATGCAAAGTAGATACTTGCACATTGCTTCCTCATTATTTTTCGCGTTTTACAAAGCTTCCTCTATGAGGCAGTATGTTATTCAATTTTTGGCTTCCTCATAGAGGAAGCTTTGTAAAACGCGAAAAATAATGAGGAAGCAATGTGCAAGGTTCTACTTTGCATCCTTGTTTTAATTAGATAAATATACATGTTGTGGATTCGCTTTTTCTATTTCGTTATTACGTTATTTCGTGATTATTAGAGCGTTTCCGAAAGTGAATGTGATAATGTATATTTTAAAAAATAATTCAACATTCCATAAAATCAAAAATTTCATACCGTTCGTCACTAAATTATACATATATAATGGCTGAATATTGTTTCATTTATATACAAAATTTGAGCTCGCTATCTTAAGTTTTGCAAAAGTTACAATAGAGCGATAATGTCAATTTTTTGAAAAATTCAAAACATCATAAAATTTTAACGGTTCAACCGATCTTAACCAAATTCAATAGCGATCACCGGCGTATGAAAGCTCACATTCATACCAATTTTAAGATCAATATCTCGAAAATTGAAAGAGTTATCGCGTAAACAGACATTTTTCAAAAAATTAAAAAACGCGTAATAATTTAACGATGAAGTGGATTTTAACAAAAATCTGTAAAAACGATGAGGCTTGATCCCTCTATTTATGGTCCAAATTTCAGCTTGATATCTCAAGGCATTCCCGAGTTATAAAGATTTACATTTTTTGACCGTGTAACATACACACATACACACACACACACACACACGTTTTTTCTAAATCACTTTTCTCGACGTTTTGGCCCATTCTGAGTGTACTGACATGAAAATCGCGAAAACAAAATTTTTCATGAAAACAAAGCTTCCTCTATGAGGAAGCAAAATAAATAAATAAATAAAAATACCTAATGCTTAAAAAAACCGAATTTGTTAAGGAAAAATCCGTTTAATAATAAATAAATAAAAATTCCTAATGTCTAAAAAAAAAACCAAATTTGTTAAGGAAAAATCCGTTTAATAATAAATAAATAAATAAAAATTCCTAATGTCTAAAAAAGCCAAATTTGTTAAGGAAAAATACTTTTAATAATAAATAAATTAATTAAAATTCCTAATGTCTAAAAAAACCAAATTTGTTAAGGAAAAATCCGTTTCATAAATAAATAAATAAAAATTCCTAACGTCCAAAAAAAACAAATTTGTTAAGGAAAAATCCGTTTAATAATAAATAAATGAATAAAAATTCGTAATGTCTAAAAAAAAACCAAATTTGTTAAGGAAAAATCCGTTTAATAATAACTAGATAAAAATTCCTAATGTCTAAAAAAAAACCAAATTTGTTAAGGAAAAATCCGTTTAATAATAAATAAATAAATAAAAATTCCTAATGTCTAAAAAAAACCAAATTTGTTAAGGAAAAATCCGTTTAATAATAAATAAATGAATAAAAATTCGTAATGTCTAAAAAAAAACCAAATTTGTTAAGGAAAAATCCGTTTAATAATAACTAGATAAAAATTCCTAATGTCTAAAAAAAAACCAAATTTGTTAAGGAAAAATCCGTTTAATAATAAATAAATAAAAATTCCTAAAATAAAAAAAAAAACAAATTTGTTAAGGAAAAATCCGTTTAATAGTAAATAAATAAATAAAAATTCCTAATGCCTAAAAAAAACAAATTTGTTAAGGAAAAATCCGTTTAATAATAAATAAATAAATAAAAATTCCTAATGTCTAAAAAAAAAACAGATTTGCTAAGGAAAAATCCGTTTAATAATAAATAAAAATTCCTAATGCCTAAAAAAAAACGTCTAGATTTTAACATGTGCCTGGACGAAGAAAAACGCTCTTCAACTTTGGGACTACGGTTCGGGAAAGCTGATCGTGTCTTTAGAGCCAGATGCTTGGTCAAGTCAATTGTACACCGGAAAATACATCGACAGGCTTTTTGTAGCTTGCGGTGGATGCGATACAAACCTCTTCCGGATCGTCGACCTCCGTTCTCACTCTGTAAGTGCTGAAAAAAAAATTACCTCCCCAATTTATTGCGCAAAATTAATTGGTCGTCATTTGTCGAATGCAGACTTTGGCATCGTTGAAAAATTTGCCTGGTGGTGTGTACAGTATGGACATAGGACCTCTTCCGGTGAAGCGTTCAAAACGTTCAAAAATGTCTGATGTTCCTCCATTACCAAAATTGGCTTTTTGCTGCGGTAAAAAAATATTCGAAGTCGACGTTGGCTGATTTCTAATTGCCAAAATAACAAAGAATCTATAAAAATCACAGCAAAATATGCGTTTCACACGAAACGTTGAAAGTGTAAAAAAAATGTAATAAAATTACCAATTAATAGGATTTAAAAAAAAAATGGATTTTCAGTTTTCGTATTTTCTCAAGCAATAAACAATGTACTTTTATTTCATACAAACTATGGTACAAAATTTATACAGAACAACGCACGGTTACCTTCAAACTTCTGTTCGTCTCTCAGCGTTTGCTTTCCCTTCTTTCTTTTTCTTTTTTTTTCCGTCTCAATCATTCAAGTATTCTACGCGTCGTTCTTGTATCTTTTTCTCTTAATGTCGAAACGAGCGCGCAGTCGATAGTAATTTTTGGGGTGGCTATGGAGCTCCGGTGAAACGTTTAAGGTGCGATCTTGCACTTATTCACTTGAAGAAAGAAAAAAAGAAAAAAAAAAGAAAAGAAGAAGAAACACAAATAACGAAGAAACGTAGGAGAGAAGAAGAAAACGAGCACATCGAATGCGAGTGGCAATGCCAGAGATTACTCGACAGCTACTTAAACTAATCAGTCGACATTAACCGACTCTGGCTCTGGCGGTTTCCAGGCCAAAACGAACGCGCGGCAGCAGCGGCGGCGGCGGCGGTGGCGAGAGCTTTTCTGCCAAGCGAAAAGCATCTCGAATCCCGAAGGAAAGCGTTTTCACATCTCTCACAAAATACAAAAAGAAAAAAAACCGTAAATTTCGCACCAATCCTCTCCAGTCTTGCTTAACGAATAACTAGATTGTTTTTTTAGGTTCTTTTCATAATCATTTTCTTTTCTATCACTAAATACCTAAACGACCATGAAATCCGGCGCCTCTCGCGTTTAATCTCTCTGTCAAAATCTCTCCGCGCGCAAAAAACATCCGCGTACACACTTAAGGTCAACGATCACTATTTGGTTGAGAAGTCGAATGGTAATAAAATATATGTAGTTTATGTAGTCATTGTCTGTGCTTAGAAGTTAGAGTTTTGCGCTTGGAAAACGTTAATCATTCCGCCGGGTAGTTTTTGTTAGTTTATTTTTACGTTTTTTTGTTTTGTTTCCGTTTCTATATAAAAATTGGTCAATTACGCCGATTCGTTCTGATAAAGCTGGTCCGTTGTGATTAATCATAGCCACGTCAACACTCCGGGCGTTTTGTTTTCTTTTTTCTTTTACTTCATTTTATAAATATATCGTGAAACGCGATGCGAGAAATTTACATAAAATTAACGATAAATGATTTCGTTTTTCTTCCTTTTTTTCTTCATTGATGATATGTCTTCGAAAAAGATGAATGATTTGTCGCACAAATTTAAATCGCCGAAAATATTCGCACGAAACGTTAGTTTTTTTATGTCATGCTTCACAGAGATAATATCGCCGAGTATCTCTTGACTATCGGGCTATTAAAAAAAAAAAAACAACGGGCATCCCGAGGCTCGCGATTAAAATAATATTATTGTGACGATATAATTCATATAAATCGGCTGCGATCGCGACAACCGACGACGTCAAGCGGGTACGAAAAAGTATCCAACGAAATTATTTCGAGAGCCGAATCAGTCGGGTATTACGACACAGTTATGACGATAGTTACCTAATAGGAGTACAAATATTAGGATAAATAACACGTTTGCTATGAACAGGCGTGAGAAACGCTTCGACGACATCGATCCATTTGTCTCTTCGATAAAAAGAGCATGGATCAAAATCGGTTGGAGCGAATTCGATCGCCGATTTCATGCCCTCTTTTTCTCTCTCTTTCAATCACATTCGTACCTTTATACATACAATATATAATAACGATCGACCAACAAATTTACTTATACGATTCATCCAAAAACACTCTTGCACTTATTTGCAGGCGAGCAAATTATCCCACAGTTAATTTAACATTTCATTCGCAGGTGGTCAAAAAAACAATGGCATTTGTCAAAATTGTATCAATTTCGAACTCAAAAAGTGTAACAAATTTCGATTCAACTTTTTATTTTATGTCAAATTTAGTCATAAATTTTGTTTTAAGATAGAAATTAAGATTCAACTCTGTTTTGAATATTTTTGTCTTGCGGCTAAGCAGTTTCGGATTTACGAATGATTTACACATATATTTCCAACGAAAAATTTTATTTTAATCAGAATTTTGGTAATTTACCACAAGGAGAAAATTTACAAAAAATCAACGTCAATAGATTTGTTAAAAGACCATTAATTTCATGAGAGAACAAACAAAACTGTCAAAAAAATTGTCAAGCAAATGTATGTTTTTTTTTACTAATTTATTTTTACATATTTAAATTTGTCATGATTAATATTCAAAATCAATAGTATCTTCTGTAACTTTGAAAATTGTAAACGGATGAAACTTTAGGTCGAGAATTTAGATGTCTAATAATTTCGATAAAATAGCAAAGTTCAGTTTCAAAATCGAAATTTGCGACTGGATATTTATCTCAAAGATATCCAAAGCGTTGAAATGAAAAGAAATTATTCTGACGGATATTTGGTACATTTTTTGTGAACTTGAACGACAAATATTTTCAAAATCGCCATCTTAAGCCGGCCGAATTACAAATATGGGGATAACGTGATTGCCTACAACTTGGTACAATCCCTCTCTCTTTCTAATCACAATATAGTCGCTATAAATAACTAATTAAAGTGTACAAGGCTTAAAGTTTACATTGTCCGGGTCTAGAAGCTCTTCCACGGCATTCCTCGATCCTAAAGCGGCGCTCGAATCGAAAGTTAAAAAGAAAAAAAAACACCGGTCGCGCGACTTTACCTTCGCGAGAAAACGAAGATGGTGAGGAGGGAAGATTACACAAAGTTTGGTAAAGTAAAGAAAAAGAGAGAGAGAGAGAGAGAGAAAGAGGGAGGAAAAGTCGATCAGCGGACGAGAACGGGAGGCGTTTTTAAGGGAGATAGAAGAAACGGTAAAACAGCAAGAGAACACACGCGAGGCCCAGACTTTACGTTCACAGCCTGACTGAGCGCTCACCACACGATCAATCGCACAAACGCTTTTTTTTTCTTTCTTTTTTTCATTTCCTTTCCTTTTCCTTCGCTCCTCTTGACGCAATCTGGAGATGAGCGATTAAAATCGATTGTAGCGATTGTCGATTATTTTGACATTAAAATCGATTATTTTAGATAATCGCTAACAGCGATTATCGATTATTTTAGATAATCGATTGTAGCGATTATCGATTATTTTAAATCATCGATTGTAGCTATTATCGATTATTTTAGATCACCGATTGTAGCTATTATCGATTATTTTATACAATCGATTGTAGCGATTCTCTATTATTTTAGATCATCGATTGTATCGATTATCGATTATTTTAAATAATCGATTGTAGCGATTACCGATTATTTTAGATCATCGATTGTAGCGATTATCGATTATCTTAGATAATCGGTTGTAGTTATCATCGATTATTTCAGATAATCGGTTGTAGCTATCACCGATTATTTCAGATAATCGATTGTATCGATTATCGATTATTTTAGATAATCGATCATCAATGAATCGATTTTTTTTTTTTCAATATTGCCCATCTCTAACGCAATCGTTTGATTCCAAAGCCCACAAAGTTTACCACAAGTTGACAATAAGAATAATATTATATTCGTTCTGTCCGCAGAATTTGTATTTTTTTTTCTTTCACGAATTAATAAGATGTTCCCTGATCGTGTTGTCAAATCGCGAAGAAATTAATAGAAAAAGCCTGGAGACGTACGATGAGCGAGTGAAAAAAGGAACAAACAACGTGAAGAAAATGAAGCGAAAGCGAAAGCTCTTCTCGTTTCAACGACTCACGACTCGACGGACTTTCGGACAGATGAAACCTATGCTATGTTACCGGACTCATTTTTTTTTTTTTTTTTCACTTAATCGAACAGTCCCGCGTTTACCGCGACTCGAGTACTCTCACTCTTTCGCACGAGTGAAAGAGCAACTGAGTTTTATGTTTTTTTTGTTTGTTTTGTTTTGTTTATACATATTCGCAAAAATTTTACAATGGCGCTGAAGAGATCACACAATTTAATCATTTTCTCTACTTATCGGGACACAGGGTCGACCAACTTTTTATTCTCCAATTATTTTGCTAAATTTTCCAAATTTTGAATATTCAAAGTCTCTATACAAGTCAAATATTATCAATCCTCTTTTTTTTCATTAAAAAAATATGCAAGCCTATCTTTTTAAATTTAGTGGACATTTTATCGCATATTTAGACAAAAGAAAATATTATTTCGGTTTAAAAACGTTCATCTATAAGGTAAACAATTCTTCGGCACTTTTTTCTTCTTAAATTTGCAATAAAATCTCAGGATTTTAAAAAGATAGTTTGTATAATTTTCTAAAAAAAAAAAGTCTCAAATATGTCGGAGCGCACTTTTTAATTAAGGATGTACAAGTGATACAGTCTCGCCGAACTTTCAGAGAAAATTTCGAACACTTCCCGATGGAATAAAAATCAGAAAAAAATCAAGCATGTGCTAAAAAGATCGATATTGCATAATAATAATTCCAAAACTTTATCACCAAATTGATGAATAAAAATTTTTTTTAGAATGAAGATGATTTATCAATTTTTCCGAACACATAAATTTTTTCATAAATTTTTCTTGCGTATTTTGGATATGCATCCGTTACATTCAAGATTTTTTTTGTCAAACGCATATACAAAAAATTCTAAAAAAATTCATAGGTATTCGAAAAAATTGACAAATCATTTTCATTCGAAAAAAAAAGACGTTCGATTATCGTATGATTTTTTTCAACAATTTTTAGAATAATTTCTGAACAACATTTTGGAATTATCATTACGTAAAATTTTTCTGATTTTTATCCCATCGGGTGTTCAAAAATTTTCTCTGAAACTCACGTTTATCAGGACTGTACAATTCTCGTACATCCTTAAGCTCCCACAAAACTCTAAGGGAAAAAAGCGCGTTTTATTTCTCAAAATAAGTGTAACGAATAAAAAACTGGTCTTTTTCCTGTTCCACAATTATCCGGTGGTTTACTTCGTCGCCCGTTTACAAAAAGAGTGAACGGACACACAAAAAAAAAAAAAAAAAAGAATCTCGGTCTCTACATTGTATTATAAACGGGACTGCTGTGCCTAGGCCTGACCTGCAGCCTGGTAAGCGGATGAGTTCTGCCGTGTTGCTGTTGTTTTTTGCTAGCTGCTTTAGCGACAACGCTTGCGACAACGACACTGGGCGATGGAACCGGTGGCCTGCCCGGTGCCTCGGGATTTTCGTTAATAAAAATCGGCGGTCCCGAATGATTGATCATAATGGGAGCGGATCTCCTCGCGAATTCCTGAGGTGCGATTTTCGATCTCGCAGGTGGATGAGCTTCCATATTCGTCGTCGTAATCGTCGTCGTCGTTGAATTATCCTTATCCTTTTCTTTGTGCGATCGCAGTTGTATTTCCGAGTTCCTTCGATTCTCCGGTTTGGCAACTTCGTATTTCCCGACCAAAACCCTAACAGAAAGATCCTCGGAGCTTTCCTGGCACGTTCTCGCAATCGTTTCGTCCTCCGTTCCATTTTTCCCAGCGGAAATTTCTCTGGTCGAATTGGGCGACGTACGAATTTTCGTTTCGCTATGAGCGATAACCGGCGACGATGGTAAGCTTCTAATGACCTTAGATTCTCTTTTTCCCCATTGTCCATCATTTTGTTCGGCGCTATTGTCGGGACTTCTCTCGAATTTCGTGGATTTCGCTTCAAACTCTTTTTTCAGATTCTTGACAATGCCCGAAACGTTTCTCGGTCCTTCGGACGTCGTGGACGACGACGAAGAGGATGACGAAGAATTTTGCTCGGGCGGTGAATCATCGACCGACAAACAACGTTTACTGAAACTCGGTTTGTTGCTCAAATTCTCGAGAACCATTTTGTGATGTTTTACCGAAGGACATTGCGTGGTATTAACGACACAAGGGCTCGAAGTTTCGCTCTCGGATCTGCAACTTCGCAAAAGTGAAGTGATATTGTCAGGATCGGGCGAAAGTGCCGAAGGAGCTGGTGCACTTGTCGATAACCTTCCCAATTGTCTCGTGACGGTAACAGGAGAGATATCGATACCTCCGACAGGACTGGAGCTATCCAAGACGTTATTTTCAACCTTAAGCCTTATTTCCTCGTTGGTGGGGGACGAATCCCTTCGTCGTGGCGTTGGCGACGGTGTATAATGAAAAAGAACCGGATTATAAGCCTCTGCGTTAGTTTCATCGTTTCCCGCAACTGGCAGTCTTGGATTTTTCTCCCCCCCTTCGTTATTTTGCGTACAAACACGTTTGACCGTCGTACTATTTCCCTCCTCGAGTTTTTGCTTTGTTCGCTTAACCGTACCAGGATGCCAAGGAATTTCCTCCTTGTCGTAGGGAAACAAACCGCTCGAACCGAGAGGATCGCTCGGGCGCATATCGTAAGAGCCCCAGGAACTGTTTCTCGAAGGCAAAGTTGCCCATGAACTGTGAACCGAATTATCGAGAACTACGGCGCTGTCGTAACTGCTCCAAGAGCTTTGACGACTCGGGGATTCGCGAAGAGGTTCGCCTCTTCTTTCCTCACGATCGAAAACTCTGTCCAATTGAGTACTGAAAGGATCGCCCTCGCGTTTAGGTCTTCTGCCAATTGTTCTTACGTTTGACGTCGAGGCAATCGTAGATGGCGTTGGTATCGTCGAATTTATCGTCGTATTCGTCGAATTTGTCGTATTAATCGTCGTCGTTTCACTTCCTACGCATTCACTAGCCGCACTCGCGGTTTCGACACTCTTAACGCTACTCGTATTATTATTACATTTAGCATCTGCTGACGCAGTCCAGACTAGACAATCACTATCGTCGATACTCGTGGAATCCTGAGAACGCGAGAATGTCGAATTTACGACGTTATTATCGAAGAGACGATCGCAAGGTGATGGAGAATTAATCGGCAGTGGCTTCGATGAATTTTCCAAATCGGATTCCGGCGACGAAGGTTTACTACCTGCAGCCTCGAATTGATTCGTCAGATTTAGTACTAAACCTCGACGACGTTGGCCTTGAGTTTCCAGCTTGCTTACACGATGCTTGACGCTAGGCGCGTCTGGACCAGGTAAATGAACTATCTGGTTCTGTGATACGCTGTAAGATTGACCGTTTCCGCATGGCATCAACACGTTTCGTGGCTCCTGATCCACCGATGTTTGCTTTGGATTTATCGAACGAAGCAACTCCTCTCGCGTTATTTCCATGCTCGCCGTTTTGTCGATACTTTCCAACGACTGCGACAACGGCGCTGTGAAAAATACAATTGGGGTATTAGAAAATGTTTCGGGTGAATTTTCATATTTTTTAAAATTAATCTACATTTTTTGGTAGTGTTTTTTTAAATTGGCAATCGTTATTCGCTTTTCATTTTATGTACTTTTATATAAAAACGTAGCTTTGATAAATATTTTGTGGAAAATATGAGATATTTGTGAATGGCGTTAAATTTTCTAAAAAAATATAAATATATTAATAATTAATTTCGAAAATACTCTATATAATAACTTAATATTAATTAGTTTGTTGCAATATCTTCTCATTTGATAAAGAAAATGTATCAACGTTTTTTCAATTTCTTTTCTCGCTTGTATTCGGTTCAAAGTTTCAATTATATTTCAATAGAAATGAATGGAACTTTTTTGAATGTGTTTTTTTTAAATTGACAATCGTTATTCGCTTTTAATCTGACTTTTATTAAAAAAACGTAACTTTGATAAGTATTTTGTGGAAAATATGAGGTATTTATGAATTGCATTTAATTTTCTACAAAAAGAAATAGACAGTAAAAAATCAGTTGTAGCTAAATTATTAATTTCGAAAACATTTTATATGATAACTTAATACTAATGAGTTTGTTACAATATCTTCTCATTTGGTAAAGAAAATGTATGAATGTTTTATCAATTTTTTGTACGCATATATTTCAAATTTTCAATTCTATTTCAATAGAAATGAATGGAACTTTTTTGAATGTGTTTTTTATAAATTGATAATCGTTATTCGCTTTTAATCTGACTTTTATATAAAACGTAGCTTTGATAAATATTTTGTGGAAAATCTGAGATATTTATGAATTGCATTTAATTTTCTACAAAAAGAAGTAGACAGTAAAAAATCAGTTGTAGCTAAATTATTAATTTCGAAAACACTCTATATAATAACTAAATACTAATGAGTTTGTTACATTTTGTTACATTATCATTATAATTGTTAAAGAAAATGTATAAACGTTTTTTCAATTTTTTTTTGCATATATTCGTTTAAAACTTTCAATAATATTTCAATAATAGAAACGAATAGAAATGTTTCGAGTTTGATTGATTTTCAATAAAATCTTTATGAATTTTCATACCAGTAGAGTATGAATATTCCTAAAAAAAGTTGTAACAAAGAGCGTGAGTTTGTAATTACAATATCATTACAATATTGCAAAAAAAATTGCAATCATTACGATAATAATAATATCTTTTGCCTTATTAGTATTAAAATAGTAATTCTCCTGCTCTTGATGAAAACTGATTTTTCATTAATCGCAAATTTTCCACTAATGAAATTTGGAATTATCGTGATTAGACTGTTTAGCTCGAAGTTAGTTTCTAACACAAATTGAGTAAATGATAAAATAAAATTATTTCTCGGATAGTAGATTAAGACCATACTTATTATATATATATTTTTTCTTTTCATACTCTAATTATATAAAATCGCCCACGTATTATGGCAATTGGCAAAGTATAATATAAGCCAATAGGAATTATAATTATAATTATAATTTCCAATATTCAGACCAAAAGAATAATTACGTAGATTTTGTCAATAAATCATGATTACTATTACTAGTTGATAAAATGATAAAATAATTAAATTACCAGGAGGTAAAACGTTTTCGACCATCTCAACGTTCGGCGACCAACTCTTCGGCCTTTGACCCGTTTTCTTGAGCTCAGTCCCCGAAATTTCGAGTATACTGCCATTCGAACTTTCGGCTTTATCGTCCTCCTCCTCCTCGCCATTCTCGTCGTTCTCTTTAGCGCCAACTTTCACGACGGTCGGCGATTTAAGATTCGTATCGGACTTGGATCTCTGGAGTTTCTCCTTGTTCTTCATGGCGTCGAGAATACCCTGATAAGTCTCCAACTGCAGTAGAAAACTGTTGTTGGGCTTTATGCAATTGCGTTTATCCTTAACGTGCTTCCAGGCTTGCGAAAAGTCCCAGTTATAGGCCTTCATCGCATAAGCAATTACAACCGAGGCTGATCTCGAAACTCCCATTTTGCAATGTACCAAAACCTTTGAACCTTCTTTCTTAGCTTTCGTTATGTACTTAAAAGTGTCGTCCCAATGTTTCAAGAGATCCGTTTTCTCGTCATCGTAAACACGGACGTTCAGGTAATTAAACATTCCGGGAAAGAAGTTGTCGATTTCCCTCGTAACATTCAGAATGTGACGTACTCTGCAATTCATAATGAATAATTAGACAAATTTATTCGTGAATTATGAATTACGCATGAGTTTAGCATCTTTATTTGCATCAATCGTGTGATATTCACTTTGCAACGTATTTTTTTTGTGTGAATGCAAAATGTTTTTTTTTTTAATCAAATTCTTTTTTTAACAGCGGAAATGTTTTTCTGATTTGTTAAAATATTGTACGAAATTCTATTATTAATTAAATACTCATGCGATGTTGAATAATTTTGACAAATTTTTATAAGCCTCTTTGCTTTTTACTATGAAGTGATAATTATGAAATTAAGAATCTCAAGGTAAGAAACACAAGTGCAGTCTGGAATTACTTATAAATTAAAAACAACGTTTCAAATTTATCTCCAACAAATTAAATTCATTTATTTACTGTTAAAAATATTTTATACAATTTTCAATTTTAGGTAAAGGAAGTTTTTTTACAGAAACTTTAAAATATTAAAATTGATATGCAAGTGATTTACAATTATCGTAATTTCTACTAAATCCTATGCAGAATTGGAAAATTTAGTATAACAATTTTCAATTTAACTACAAACAAGAAAAAAAAATTCTGGTAATGTAAATTTGCAAATATTTTTAAGAGGGTTGAACTCGATATGAACTCACCCATTCTTCTGCAGTTCCTCGAGATTACTGGCGTTCCACTCGCTGCCAAGATAGACATGATCGAATATCTCAGTGGGTGCATCCATTTGTCCGAGTATAATGAGCATTTCCTGATCGATAAAGGGTTTGAATTCACCGAGATCCATGTCGAGATCCTCTTCTAATCGTCCGCGGATGTATTTGGACGTGACCTCGTCGAGATCAACGGACATCATGATCTCCTTAAGGGTCGCACGGATAACGCGTTCCGTCTCCTCGCGTTCTCTTGGTCTGCAAAAGGTAAAAAGAAAATTGAACGATTGATCTTTTTTCCCTTGTGGAACAAATGTTGTCGTGAAATATGAACCAATTTTTTAATTATTTCAAAAAGATACATAAAAGTTATTTAAAAAAAAATGATTACTTGATCTTTTGCTTCCTCATAAAGGAAGCTTTGTTTTCATGAAAAAAAAAAAAAAAATTCGAGATTTTTATGTCAGAACACTTAGAAATGTCCAAAACGTCCAGAAAAGTGATCTAGAAAAAATGTCCGTATGTATGTGTGTGTGTATGTATACAACTCCGAAAATTCGAAGGCCGATAACTCAAGAACGGTTTTGTATATCGCGCTCAAATTTGGCACACTAGTGTAGCAGCAGACCCTCTTCAACTGTAGCAATTTTCGACAAAATCTGTGCGAAAATTTGGATTTTACACCGTTTTGAATTTTTCGAAAAAAGGAGGTGGTCGCTCTAACTTTCGTAAAATTTAGTCTATTTTGCTAAATAGTTGGTTATAAGAGTAGGTGCACTCAATGCTGTTTGGTATTGAATTTGGTTCGAATCGGTAAAGTGGTTCAGATTTTATGGAATTTTGAATTTTTCAAAAAATTGACATTATCGCTCTATTGTAACTTTTGCAAAACTTGAGATAGCGAGCTCAAATTTTGTATATAAATGAAACAATATTCAGCCATTATATATGTATAATTTAGTGACAAACGGTATGAAATTTGTGATTTTATAGAATGTTGAATTATTTTTAATAATATACGTTATCACATTTACTTTCGAAAACGCTATAATAATAACGAAATAACGGAATAACGAAATAGAAAAAGCGAATTCTCAACATGTTTATTTATCTAATTTAAAAAAGGATGCAAAGTAGAACCTTACACATTGCTTCCTCATTATTTTTCATTTTTTACAAAACTTCCTCTATGAGGAAGCCAAAATTGAATAACATACTGCTTCCTCATAGAGGGAGCTTTGTAAAAAACGAAAAATAATGAGGAAGCAATGTGGAAGGTTCTACTTTGTTTTACGGTAATATTATTGGTCATATTTACCGCTTACATCTCTAGATAATACGCGTTTCAATTATTGTCACGAGGCGTAATATCACAAAGAAACTCGTGAGATATAATTTAAAAATTCAGCTATAAACTGCACGTTAGTGGAAATTTTTGTAAATTTTCAACAAATATTATTGTCATAAAATATGATCAATTTTTTTAAATATTTCAGTTGGAAAAATAAATCTTGATTACATTTTTTAAAATTACATTGCAATCATGACATGTTTGTAATTTCCGTGTTATCATAATTTGAAGCTTTCTCCACAGCCAGTAAAATTTCAAGATTAGACTATTTTCTTTAAGAAGCAATTTTTGCTATAAAACAATTTTTTAAAATCCTCAACCACATAATCCAGAATCATGGTTATTAATATCTTTGTAAACCAAATCAATACATGAAGTTGATAAAAATGCCATCACAAAAGAATGAAAATAAATAAAATTTTCTCCGAGCGGAAGTAAATATTGTATAAAATATTATTACATAAATAAAATTACATAAATAAAATTACATAAAATATGATATAATTTTTAAAAAAATTTAATTTCGGAAAATAAATCTTGATTGAATTTTTTTAATTACATTGCAATCATGACAAGTTTGTAATTTCCGTGTTATCATAATTTGAAGCTTTCTCCACAGCCAGTAAAATTTCCAGATTAGACTATTTTCTTTAAGAAGCAATTTTAGCCATAAAACAATTTTAAAAAATGCTCAACCACATAATCCAGAATCATGGTTATTAATATCTTTGTAAACCAAATCAATACATGAAGTTGATAAAAATGCCATCACAAAAGAATGAAAATAAATAAAATTTTCTCCGAGCGGAAGTAAATATTGTATAAAATATTATTACATAAATAAAATTACATAAATAAAATTACATAAAATATGATAAAATTTTTTAAAAAATTTCATTCGGGAAAATAAATCTTGATTGAATTTTTTAAATTACATTGCGATCATGACATGTTTGTAATTTCCATGTTATCATAATTTGAAGCTTTCTCCACAGCCAGTAAGATTTCAAGATTAGACTATTTTCTGTAAGAAGCAAATTTTGCTATAAAACAATTTAAAAAAATGCTCAACCACATAATCCAGAATCATGGTTATTAATATCTTTTTAAACCATCAATACATGAAGTTGATAAAAATGCCATCACAAAAGAATGAAAATAAATAAAATTTTCTCCAAGCTGAAGTAAAAATTGTATAAAATATTATTACATAAATAAAACTACATAAAATATAAAATTTTTAAAAAAATTTAATTTCGGAAAATAAATCTTGATTGAATTTTTTAAATTACATTGCGATCATGACATGTTTGTAATTTCCGTGTTATCATAATTTGAAGCTTTCTCCACAGCCAGTAAAATTTCCAGATTAGACTATTTTCTTTAAGAAGCAATTTTTGCTATAAAACCATTTAAAAAAATGCTCAACCATATGATCCAGAATCATGGTTATTAATATCTTTTTAAACCATCAATACATGAAGTTGATAAAAATGCCATCACAAAACAATGAAAATAAATAAACTTTTCTCTAAGAGGAAGTAAAAAATGAATAAGCCATTTTGTACCACGATAAAAAGAATTAAAAAAAACAGCCGATTAGTACGACAAAACGAGTAGTGTCGGTGGTAACAAATTACAGAGATCAGTGGTTGATTCCTCGGGCGCAGAATATATGCACTACGTATTTAACGAAAGATGGAGAGACGAAGAGAATGAGAGAAAGACGCAAAGACTGGAAATAATTGAAGGACAACTATAAAGAGTAGTTGGTGCGACGAGGATTTTGCGTCAACAAAACCACCGAGAGTCTGGCTCCGGGCCAGAGGCAACGACGACGTCGACGTACAACTTGTTTCGGGAGGGGAATTCCGTGAAAATCGTCCGTTTCTCCCGAGGATCTCTAATGGAATTGTCTCTTGGCAAGGTCGACGAGACCTTCCAAGTCAAAGACAGGTGGATGTTGAAAAAAGTTGAGCTTCTTGGTTCGAGCGACTGGATGCAAGCAGGCTGGATGATTTTTCTCCATACTCACTTGGTGCGAACGCTGTCAGGCGATGGTGGCCTTCGGGACTCGAGATTGTCCATGGCGTGCCACTCGTTGAGGCACGAGCGGTCACTCTCGATACGCTGCTCATAGTAGCTCACCCAGTCGTGCGACAATCCACCAAGAAAGTAGTTTTGTTCCCTCGCTTTGCTCGACACCTTGTGCAACGTCTGCAGGGCGGACCTGGAAAACACGAGAACAAAAAAAACAATAAAACGTTTGTTATGCTTTGTCGAATACAGAGAGACACTTGTATGCTAATACACCGCAGGGAAAGTTTATACATTCGGTCACTGTAATCTGATTGAATGGCCACTTGACTAACAATTTTTTTTTTAACTACTAACTTTCCATAACCAATGAATATTAATCCTTTAATGGCTACTAGGATAACAGCAGCTGCAGCATTTTTATTCAAGATATTATTATTGTTATGCTTTGTTATGTGCTCGGTCCATTTTGGATCTGTAGCTAAAAGAGATACGATATTTGAAGCTTAGCAAAATTAATAATACGTACAAAAATTAGAAACATACAAAATAGAAAAAATTGTAGGCTTATAATACTAAAGACTAGTGAATTTTTAATGTAGTCCTAAATCTTCTCTTTAGTAAAATCGACCTGGAAATCAAGAAATTAATTAGAGTTTCTCTGAGACTGCAATTAATTTTTAATTTTATTTTTAATCTTTTTTTCTTTTCGCAAAGTACGAAAATTATAGTCAGAAGAAAACTTGAGTTTGGAATATACGTTTTATATATCCTTCATAAAAATATTAAATTCCTATTAAAACATAAAATTAGGAATGTGTGTTTTATATATCCTTGATAAAAATATTAAATTAATATTAAAAGATAAAATTAGGAATGTGTATTTTATATATCCTTGACAAAAATATTTATGAAAATGATATTCTTAGCTCGCAAAGTGCAAAGTTCCATAAAAAAGATTGTAAACTCAATTTTTTAAATGTTCTACATCAATATGCTGTGCGGTTATTTCTTTGTTTATGGCAATTTTTTGCTGAGCTCATTATTTCTATAGTTAAAAAAATATTGCTCGAAGGACGTTGTAAATATTTACTCCTCATTTGAAAATATATAAATTGTAGATTTTATATAATACACCATCCTATTGAATTTTCACCGTAGCCCCAAATCTACTCTTTACTAAAAATCGACCTGAAACTCAAGAAATAAATTACAGTCTCTCTAAAGCGACCTCATATTTTTTTTCTTGTCGCAAAGTACGAAAATTATAGTTAGAAGAAACTTCACTTAGAAATTTATGTTTAATATATCCTTGATAAAAATATCAAAGTGTAAAGAGTCCCATAAAAAAGATTGTAAACTCAATATAAAAAAATGTTCCACAAATAATGAATATCAATATCCTGTGCGATAATTTCTTTGTTTATGGCAATTTTTTTGCTCATTATTTTTATAGTTAAAAAAATATTGCTCGAAGGACGTTGTGAATATTTATTCCTCATTTGAAAATATACAAATTGTAGATTTTATATAATACACCATCCTATTGAATTTTCACTGTGGCCCTAAATCTACTCTTTACTAAAATCGACCTGGAAATCAAGAAATAAATTACAGTCTCTCTAAAGCGACCTCACATTTTATTTCTTGTCGCAAAGTACGAAAATTATAGTCAGAAGAAACCTTCACATAAGAATGTATATTTTCTACATCCTTGATAAAAATATTTATGATTATTTTTCCCATCCAAATTTCGACCAATGGAATTGCACCATTCGACGTCACGTGGGGCAAGCTACACGGTATTATACTGATAATTTTTTGATAATTTTGCATATATAAAAGAAAAAATCATCTAGCCGCGTCAACGATCTTTCAAACTGACAGATTGAATTTTATTGTGGCAGTCAAAGGATTTTTATTTGATATGAGTAGGTTTGGAGTTGAATCCTTGCAAACTATTGATGAAAAAGTAAAGGGAAATGTCCCTGTTAATACGATTAAATCGAAAACCTCAGTCTGGATTCAATATACAAATGTCTATAACAATTGTGTATTTAACTGCAATACTATAAACATGAATTAAAAGGTTTTTGTTCTGATTATGAAATTTCCTTCTCAGAATGATAATTTTTGTCTCATGGTGCAATTCCATTTGTCGCAATTTGAATAGAAAAAATAATCCCCCGAATACCACTCGAGTTTCGAAATTAATCTGATATTTCCTGACAGGTTCCCTGCAAACAAATAAACTCGTCAAGTTTTCCAGAAAAATCACTCGTGCTACGCGCTCGTAATTTTTTAACCTGGAAAACTTCACTCGTTCATTTCTTTGCAACGAACCTGTCAGGAAATTTCCGATAATTTCAAAGCTCTTGTGATATTACAAGTGAAAATCCGCTCTCAAAGTGTCTCATAAAAAAGATTGTAAACTCAATTTAAAAAATGTTTCACAAGTAATGAATATCAATATCCTGTGCGACTATTTCTTAGTTTATGGCAATTATTTTTTTGCTCGTTATTTTTATAGTTAAAAAAATATTGCTCGAAGCACATTGCGAATGTTTGCTACTCATTTGAATAGACAAAATAGCTTCTCGCCTCATCAAGTCGAAGAAAAAAAAAACGGGGCTAACGGAGTCAGCCACAAATGACGAATGCATCTCAAACTGACACAGAATTAAGGTTCACGGGTCGCGAGTCGCGAGTACCCGCTAAGTTGTTTGAAAAGTGGTACGCGAGGTCGAGCAACCTACTCTGCATGATACACACAGTAAAACACACTTCTTCACCACAGAATAATTCCAATTGAGAGGAGAGAGAGAGAAGAACGACAGAGATGAGGACAGAGTTGTAAATCTCTAATTCTTCTAGAAATATAGTCGATGATATAATTGTTTTTATCATTACGTTTCCATAAAATTAACATGTGGCAATTATAATATGATGTTTAAACTTTTGAAAAGCTGCAAAAAATATTAATTTTCAGTTTAATTTCATGGTAATCTTCTTGAAAAAATGGAGAAAAACTGTTAATGCATTGCGAAATTAATGGAGGTACTCTTCCATTTTTTCCGCATTTTTTTCCCACGGCTTGATTGAAAATGTGATTTCTTTTCAGGTATATAAAAGTTTACATATCATTTCATAAAAGCTGCACGTTATTATTGCGAAATCATTACGGCAAAACGAATTGTACTTTAAACTTTATTTCTTAAGGGGAGAAAAATGCTTCAGACGCGTGAAAATTAGTCATTCTGTACAAATTTTTTTAGAGGTGTTGTAATAATCTTGTCATTCTGAAACTTTAAACATCTTTTAACATTTGAAATTTTTTTTTTTTTTTTTTTACTACACAATATGTCGGCGTTATGAATTCTTCTTTTCGGCGGCATCGAAAACTGCTGCATTTACAGTATTTTTGCGAGTGATCTGAATCAGAAATCTATTTTTCTTTTTCGTTTACTGATAATTGTAGGGGAGGATAAACCTATAAAATTATAAAAAAACGTATAAAATTAAATATTAAATAGACTTTTGAATGAAAAGCTCCAATTTTCGGCAATTTTCACCCGAAATAGATAATTTATTTAAGCGATATCCTTAAAAATTTAGATATATCCTTCCAGTAATGATCTAGACAGAAACCCCCAAAATTTCAGCTAGATCGGTCGATAACTTTTTGAGCTACAGCACGAGCAATTTTTGAAAATGTAGTTTCGGGATAATCGCGGGATAACGTCGCCATTTTGTGTTGTAAAAAAAACAAAAAAATGTTTTTCAAATGTTAAAAGATCTAATAAAATAAGGTTCAAGTTTCAGAATCATAAGATTATTTTAACGCATTTAAAAAAATTCGTACAAAATGACTAATTTTCGCGCTTCTAAAGGATTTTTTCCCCTTAAGGGATCTTTCCAGTGTGAAAAAAATCGATTTTTTTTGTCTTATCCATTTGTATATACGGTCAAAAACATCCTCTCAAATTTTTAAAGCGAAATTCAAAATACTTCGCTGGCATACTTTATGGACCTGGCATCGCCGATTACACTGAGAGAAATTAAGATGGTACTGGTAAATAATCAGTGATAATTATATTTTATTAGTCCAGGTGACTATTTTTATAGTTACATTAACTACGTTATTGTTAATGTGACTATTTTCGTAGTTACATTAACTACGTTACTATTAAGGAGGTTGGATACCGTTTTTCTGGCGGGGAGGTGCGCGGTTTGCCGGGGAGGTAATGTGCGAGAGAGAGGTCCGTGTCGCGCGTTCACTGGCGTACATTGTTGTACTATTCCAGCAGTTTTGTTTTTACGTTTTCTCGGCAACCAAGTAGACGAATCATTTCGGTCTTCGTAAAAGTTCTTTTCGAAAATACAAGGAATGATTTGGTTCTGTTATCAACAATTGTTTATCATTTTTATTATACTCTCGAGAATAACGTTGAAGGTGCGTATAGTTTTCGCTATGTTGCCCATGCATAAGAGTGTAATTTCAATAATTAATTTCTCGATAACCATCTAGACGATTGACATGGAATTTGGCATGGAGATGTAAGTTTTATTTACGAATATCCTCCAAAAATTTGAGAGCATGTTTATCATTTTGAGTTGGGTATCCATCCTCCTTAATGTAACTACGAAAATAGTCACCTGGACTAATAAAATATAATTATCACTGAGTAGTTATCAGGACCATCTCAATTTCTCTCAGTGTAGTCGTAAGTACACAATTTAGGTATATGAAATTTCTACACTCAAAAATGTAAACGCGTTTTTCTTGAAAAGGCATTTTTCAAAACGGTGAACATTCTCCAGGGAGCAGTTTTCAAGCGATCGTTTTCAAATTTTAGGAGAACATTCTTCACGCTACCCTCTATCGTGCTATGGCAACTTTTTTTTCAATCTTCCCATTTTTTAAAAAGAAAAACTGTCGAAAAAAATGGCTAAATTCGGTACTTTTTGTTCAAACCGCCGCCATTTTGTAAATTTTGATTTAAAAAAAGCCTCCATAGAGCGATAGCCAATCGCATACTACTTAAGAGGCAGTGGTACTTCCCCCACCACATCATAAAAATTCGAAAGCTGTTTTCTCTCAAAAAACAACACAGATTAGACTTGCATTTTGAGGGAATACGCGGAAGGATGGTACAATTGGACTAAGTTTCTGGATCCTCATTCGATTCAGTCGTTTTTTTGTAAGAATTAAAAGAAAAATAGTGCGAGAGAGACAGACTCTTAGTAATCCTTTGGGTTTTTTGTTTCAGATCAAATTTGCAACCCCTAGGATGTCCACTATGAAGCTATCTTTTTTATCAACATTATTTTCAACAATTAAAAAAAAATATTTAAACAATAAAAATCGTCTCATAAAAAATCATTTTCTGTCATTCATGATTACCTTAATATGTCATAAAAATTTCAGATTGATCGGCGTATAGTAAACTGTAAAAAAATCTACTTGAATTTTAGTGTACTTTTACTGGAAGTTTTTATTCATAAATACATTAAATTTAGTATACAAGTGTAATGAAAAATTAATGTATGGTACAGCACATTCAATAATTTACTTTAATTTTGTAGTAAAAGTACTTGAATTTTAATAATTTGCTTTAATTTTACTGGAAAAGTACATGAATTTTATACCACAATCGTATATTAAATTTCGATTACGAGTTTATGAATAAAAACTTCTAATCTTTTCTAACAGTGTAACCGGCCGAAAAAAAATCGTGAAAATAGACTTTTTTTCGGGCAGTCACACTGGAAAGATCCCTTAAAGTGACTTTACAACACTGCATGAGGACAACTGAGCTGAACGAGTGCGAAGAGTCGTCACCAATTTGCGAATCAACTGGTATGCGAGGTCGAATAATCTCTCCTCGAATGAAGCTAGAAGGCGAGAATCACTGCCACTTATAAATCATAGAGTGTGGATCGCGTAATGGATTGACGAGAGCGTCATCGCGAAGCGTAGACGTTCCAAGATGACACGCACTCGAATTGGTCTCGAAGATCTTGCGTTGATCTCACTAAGGTGATCGACATCACGATAAATCAACTTCTTTCGGCTCGTTTGCTTCGTTTGCTTCGTAAGTTCGTTTTGGAGTACACACTAAACTCTCGACGACGTGTTCTCTCGCTCGTGGCGAGCGGTCGTCCTTGGAATAACGAGGAATGCGAAAAGTGTGTAACGCAAGAGGAAATCCCTACTACGAAGTTTTGCTGCTGTTAATACGCATCGCGCAGTCACTCGACGACTATAAAACGACTGTTTTACCACTGAGGCTTCGAGGAAGATTCGTTAAGCTGGAAAAAAAAAGAAAAGAGAAAAAATTAAAAGTGCCGTTGCGTCATTATCTGCAAACACCGTCATCAGAGATGAAGATGAAGAGCTTGAGAAACGAAGGAAATCAACAACTTCATAAGACATCGTTAAAACCAGAAAATAATCTTTCCGTTTATCAAGATTAAATGGACTGTAGCTAAATGCTGAGATTATTTACCTTGGGGTCGTTTCAATCTGAGTCATTAATATCACTTTCTCCTACAATCATTGAATAACGATTTTTTTTCTTCTGTAATCTTAATACTCGATTCGCTGAATCTGATTATGAGGCAATAATTATCCAAATTTTATGGCTACATACTTTATCAATTTGTGTGAATCTTTACTGATTTTTATTTGCAAAAATGTGAGAGTTGCATTTTATTTAAAATTGTCATCAACATTATATTTTCTTCGACTAAAGAAAAGTAAAAAGACAGACATAGAGTTGAAAAAAATTGTCAAACAGAAATTAGTTAAAACTAAAAATCTGAATAAAATGGCAAAAATTATTCTCAAATGTTAATTTGTAGTAATTATGCGAAATATCCAAGAGGATAATCAAGAAATTCCAGAGCTGATTCAGAGAATATCTCGTATTTTTCAACGAATAATTTAACCATTTTTTTAAGGGGAACTTGAGAGAAAATATTGACGATACGAAAAAAGACTATCAAAACTGCTTATAGCTAAATGCTGAGATTATTTACCTTAGGGTCGTTTCAATCTGAGTCATTAATATCACTTTCTCCTACAATTATTCAATAACGATTTTTTTTCTTCTGTAATCTTAATACTCGATTTGTTGAATCTGATTATGAGGCAATAATTATCCAAATTTTATACGACTACATACTTTATCAATTTGTGTGAATCTTTACTGATTTTTATTTGCAAAAATGTGAGAGTTGCATTTTATTTAAAATTGTCATCCACATTATATTTTCTTCGACTAAAATAAAAGTAAAAATGACACACAAAGAGTTGAAAAAAATTGTCACACAGAAATTAGTTAAAACTAAAAATCTGAATAAATTGGCAAAAATTATTCTCGAATGTTAATTTGTAGTAATTATGCGAAATATCCAAGAGGATAATCAAGAAATTCCAGAGCTGATTCAGAGAATATCTCGTATTTTTCAACGAATAATTTAACCATTTTTTTAAGGGGAACTTGAGAGAAAATATTGAAGATACGAAAAAAGACTATCAAAACTGCTTATAGCTAAATGCTGAGATTATTTACCTTGGGGTCGTTTCAATCTGAGTCATTAATATCACTTTCTCCTACAATTATTCAATAAAGATTTTTTTTTTGGTAACCTTAATACTCGATTCGCTGAATCTGATTATGAGTTGTGAGGCAATAATTATCCAAATTTTATGACTACATACTTTATTAATTTATGTGAATCTTGGCTAATTTTTATTCTCAAAAATGTGAGAGCTGCATTTTACTAACAATTGTCATCAACATTATATTTTCTTCGCCTAAAATAAAAGTAAAAATGGCACACAAAGCGTTGAAAAAAATTGCCACACAAAAATTAGTTCTAACAAAAAGTACTGACAAAAAGTACTCTCGAATGTTAATCTGTACTGATTACGCGAAATATCCAAAGGATAATAAAGAAATTCCAGAGCTGACTCAGAGAATATCTCGTATTAAAACCTCAAGATTTTTCAACGAATAATTTAACCATTTCTTCAAGGGGAACTTGAGAGAAAATATTGAAGATACGAAAAAAGACTATCAAAACTGCCTATAGCTAAATGCTGAGATTATTTACCTTGGGGTTGTTTCAATCTGAGTCATTATTTTTTTGATAACCTAAATACTCAATTTGCTGAATCTCATTACGAGTTGTGAGGCAATAATTATCCAAATTTAATGACTACATATTTTATTAATTTGTGTGAATCTTTACTGATTTTTATTCTCAAAAATGTGAGAGCTGCATTTTATTAAAAATTGTCATCATCATTATATTTTCTATGAATAAAATAAAAGTAAAAATGACACACAAAAAGATGAAAAAAATTGCCACACAAAAATTAGTCCTAACAAAAAGTACTCTCGAATGTTAATCTGTACTGATTACGCGAAATATCCAAGAGGATAATAAAGAAATTCCTTCGCTGATTCGGAGAATATCTCGTATTAAAACCTCAAAATTTTCTAACGAATAATTTAACCATTTCTTCAAGGGGAACTTGAGAGAAAATATTGAAGATACGAAAAAAGACTATCAAAACTGCCTATAGCTAAATGCTGAGATTATTTACCTTGGGGTTGTTTTAATCTGAGTCATTATTTTTTTGATAAACTTAATACTCAATTTACTGAATCTGATTATGAGTTGTGAGGCAATAATTATCCAAATTTTATCACTACATACTTTATTAATTTGTGTGAATCTTTACTGATTTTTATTCTCAAAAATGTGAGAACTGCATTTTATTAAAAATTGTCATCAACATTATATTTTCTATGCCTAAAATAAAAGTAAAAATGACACACAAAAAGTTGAAAAAAATTGCCACACAAAAATTAGTCCTAACAAAAAGTACTAACAAAAAGTACTAACAAAAAGTACTAACAAAAAATACTACCAAAATGTACTCTCGAATGTTAATCTGTACTGATTACGGAAATATCCAAGAGGATAATAAAGAAATTCCTTCGCTGATTCGAAGAATATCTCGTATTAAAACCTCAAGATTTTCCAACGAATAATTTAACCATTTCTTCAAGGGGAACTTGAGAGAAAATATTGAAGGTACGGAAAAAGACTATCAAAACAGCTTATTGCGTCATTATCCACAAGCATCATCGCCGATAGCGCTGCTGGAATTGCCGATCGTAGAAGAAGAATCTGTTTACGTCGTATCGTGGAAAAGCAACGCCACTTTTGTAGATCGAATCTCAAGCGCAAAGTACCATCTGGCTTGGAGGATTCTGCTGGTGCAATGGAAGTGCGTATCTCTTTGCTCGTAGCTACATAGTCTTGAGCGCGTGAGATTTAACGCACACGAGAGACTCTACGAATCTTCCGCGAAAGATCTTCTTTGAACAGCCGCCAGAAGGAGTGGCGATGCTATATACACAGTAGATATGCACTGAGAGAGGAGCAGACAAAGAACTATCTTCGCCAAGACGTACAAAGCGAGGAAGGAGTTCCCTTATTCTTTCTCTTCGTCTTCGTCTTCTTCTTCTTCTTCTTCTTTTCCGCGACCTACTGCCAACGACGCTCTTTAGTCTAGGCGAAGCGACTCCTTCTTCTTCTTCTTGGTTGTCTTTCGTCGAGCGTGACACACGACCCACCGTGGTTGTTGGTTCTACCAGAAGCCAGCCGTCTACTTTCACCTGACCCCCTAGGGAAGGGCGTCGTGCGTGCCTCCAGTGATTCACCGACTGATCTTGGCATTTGCATCGTCGTAGACGTGGAAAAATAAAGGAAAAATATTAATAGCGAGAGATTTGCTGACCGCGGAAAACCTTTTGGAATTCTCAGAAGATAATACGACTTTCTATTGTTTTAATAGAGATTTGTACCACAAAGGAAACACGTGAGAAATACAAATGTCAACTATTGAGGTTCAGATTGGTGGAACTGTTTTTTTTTTGTCATGGAGCAAATGTTGGGATATATGAAACAATTTTTAAAAATCTTTCATAAATATGGATAAACAAAAAAAAAAAAAATAGCGAGAGATCCACCGACTGATCTTGGCATTTGCATCGTCGTAGACGTGGAAAAATAAAGGAAAAATATTAATAGCGAGAGATTTGCTGACCACGGAAAACCTTTTGGGATTTTCAGAAGATAATACGACTTTCTATTGTTTTAATAGAGATTTGTACCACAAAGGAAACACGTGAGAAATACAAATGTCAACTATTGAGGTTCAGATTGGTGGAACTGTTTTTTTTTGTCATGGAGCAAATGTTGGGATATATGAAACAATTTTTAAAAATCTTTCATAAATATGGATAAACAAAAAAAAAAAAATAGCGAGAGATCCACCGACTGATCTTGGCATTTGCATCGTCGTAGACGTGGAAAAATAAAGGAAAAATATTAATAGCGAGAGATTCGCTGACCACGGAAAACCTTTTGGAATTCTCAGAAGATAATACGACTTTCTATTGTTTTAATAGAGATTTGTACCACAAAGGAAACACGTGAGAAATAAAATGTCAACTATTGAGGTTCAGATTGGTGGAACTGTTTTTTTTTGTCATGGAGCAAATGTTGGGATATATGAAACAATTTTTAAAAATCTTTCATAAATATGGATAAACAAAAAAAAAAAAATAGCGAGAGATCCACCGACTGATCTTGGCATTTGCATCGTCGTAGACGTGGAAAAATAAAGGAAAAATATTAATAGCGAGAGATTCGCTGACCGCGGAAAACCTTTTGGGATTCTCAGAAGATAATACGACTTTCTATTGTTTTAATAGAGATTTGTACCACAAAGGAAACACGTGAGAAATACAAATGTCAACTATTGAGGTTCAGATTGGTGGAACTGTTTTTTTTTGTCAAGGAGCAAATGTTGGGATATATGAAACAATTTTTTTTAAATCTTTCTTAAAGATGGATAAACAAAAAAATAAAATAAATAGCGAGAGATTCACTGACTAATCTTGGAATTTGCATCGTCGTAGACGTGGAAAAATAAAGGAAAAATATTAATAGCGAGAGATTCGCTGACCACGGAAAACCTTTTGGGATTCTCAGAAAATAATACGACTTTCTATTGTTTTAATAAAAATTTGCACCACAAAGGAAACACGTGAGAAATACAAATGTCAGATACTAAGGTGCAGATTGGTGGAATTTTTTTTTTCTCATGGAGCAAATGTTGGGAAATGTGAAATAATTTTTTGTAATCTTTCATAAAGGTAGATAAACAAAAAAAAAAGAAATAGCGAGAGATTCGCTGACCACGGAAACGCTTGGGATTTTCAGAAGATAATACGACTTTCTATTGTTGTAATAGAGATTAATACCACAAAGGTAGACGTGAGAAATACAAATGTCAGCTACTAAGGTGCAGATTGGTGGATTTTTTTTTCTCATGGAGCAAATGTTGGGAAATATGAAACAATTTTTAGAAATCTTTCATAAAGATGGATAAACAAAAAAATAAATTGCAAGAGATTCGCTGACCACGGAACACCTTTTGGGATTCTCAGAAGATAATACGACTTTCTATTGTTGTAATAGAGATTAATACCACAAAGGTAGACGTGAGAAATACAAATGTCAACTACTAAGGTGCAGATTGGTGGAATTTTTTTTTCTCATGGAGCAAATGTTGGGAAATATGAAACAATTTTTTAAAATCTTTCATAAAGATGGATAAACAAAAAAATAAAATAAATAGCGAGAGATTCACTGACTAATCTTGGCATTTGCATCGTCATAGACGTGGAAAAATATTAATAGCGAGAGATTCGCTGACCACGGAAACGCTTGGGATTTTCAGAAGAAAATACGACTTTCTATTGTTGTAATAGAGATTAATACCACAAAGGTAGACGTGAGAAATACAAATGTCAACTACTAAGGTGCAGATTGGTGGAACTTTTTTTTTCTCATGGAACAAATGTTGGGAAATATGAAACAATTTTTTTAAATCTTTCATAAAGATCGATAAACAAAAAAAATAAATAGCCAGAGATTCACTGACTAATCTTGGCATTTGCATCGTCGTAGACGTTGAAAAATATTAATAGCGAGAAATTCGCTGATCACGGAAACTTTTTGGGATTCTCAGAAGATAATACAACTTTCTATTGCTCCAATAAAGATTTGTACCACAAAGGAAACACGTGAGAAAACAAATGTCAGATATTAAGGTGCAGATTGGTGGAACTTCTTTTTTCTCGTCGAGCAAATGTTGATGTGAAATAGAAAATAATTTTTTTTAATTTGTCTTAAAGATGGATAAACAAAAAAAAAATAAATAGTAAGAAATTCGCTGACCACGGAAACGCTTGGGATTCTCAGAAGATAATATGACTTTCTATTGTTCCAATAAAGATTTGTGCCACAAAGGAAACACGTGAGAAATACAAATGTCAGCTACTAAGGTGCAGATTGGTGGAAATTTTTTTTCTCGCCGAGCAAATGTTGCGAAACATGAAACAATTTTTATTATTTTTCATGAAGATAGGTAAACAAAAAAAAATAAATAGCAAGAGATTCACTGACCAAGAAAACTCTCAGGATTCTCAGGCGATAACACGACTTTCTATTGTTCCGTCAAAGCTTAATGCCACAAAGAAACTCGTGAGAAATACAAAATGTCAGCTACTAGGTGCAGATTGGTTGCTCTTTTTTTCCTTCTGGAGCACATATTGTCGTGAAATATGAAACCATTTTTTTTAAAATACTTAACAAATATACTTGAACGATTCGATAAATTATGCCTTGAAAAAAATAAGTCTTAATTGAATTTCTCAAATTACATTGCAATCTTGACAATTAGTTTGTGATAGTTCGAAGTTTCCTCCACACACTAAAATTTTAAGATTTTTTTACAATATTTTCCTTAAGAACCAATTTTTATTCCCATAAAACAATTTAAAAAAAAAATTCAACCACACAATCCTAAATCATGGAAGTTAATATCTTTGGAAAACATAAATACACGAAATTGATAACAAATGACATCACAAAAGAATGTAAATAAATAAACTTTTCTCCAAGAGGAAGCAAAGAAAAAAAAATGTATTAGACATTTTCTACGGTATGAAAATGAATTGCAATTCGTATCTCTGAATTACCGAACAGTGCGAAGAATTCCAAGTAAGAGATCAAGAGATTTCGTTTTCCTGAGGATCTTAGCGAGCCAGATAATAGTAGCGGGTAGGGCGAAGGCTAGCAGAAGAGCGTGAATCCCTTCACGAGGCAACATGTCACAAATGAGCTACCGCGTTCTCCGCGTCACTGCGTTTCGTCCGTTGCCGTTGCCTCTGGCGCTATCGCCAGTTTATTCTCGTCTTTTCGAGGTCTCGTCGACCTCGTCGGACGCTCATAGTCTCATCGTACTCTTCGTTTCGTCGTGAGATTGCGCCTTAATAATCCTGACTCGATAATATTGAATGTATATTTTTTTAGCGCGTGTCGATGACTTCACTTTGCATTTGACAAAAGCCCCAATTAATTAGAATATTAAGATTTCAAGGAGAAAAAATCACTGCACTGCACAATTTAATAGCCACGAAATTTCACGGTTAATTTAAATTAACTACCAAAGAAATTATTATCATCGTATCATCTGTGTTTGGCGAACGTACGCAAACTACTGAGACTCTGAGTGACCAAGACTTTTAACCGACTGTGCAAAGTTTGCGGAGGTGCGAGATGAGGAGGCTGCGTAGCATCGGAATAGTATTTACGGAACGTGTGAGACAGAATCGCGTAGGCTCGTGCCACCGACTACGTTTTAGCGTAGGGTAGGAGTCACGATGTTAACGGGCGAGCGAAAGAGAGAGAAAATTCTCAGCCGCGACCACGAGGAGTTTGTGACGAAGCCGTTCGACGCCATATATAGTCTTGGCGAGCCGGTGTCTCCACTAGTGCGAGTGTTGGTGGATGTGGGTGAAGGTGGTTCGTGCTCAGTATGCACCTGCGCTCCATTCTGCACGACAGTTTAGTGCACCAGCTTTAATCCAAGATTTAACGAGTTCTGAAATCAAACAAATCTTGAAAAATCGGAAATTTAAAATGAAGATCGTTTTCCTGATTACTGAACGTGTGAAGATCAGTGATTTTTTTAGGCAATTTTAAGGGACAATAGATTTACCAACGACTTGAGAAAATATTACACGAAATTCATAGGTTTAATAATCTGAAATTCTAAAATCAAACAAATCTTGAAAAATCGGGAATTTGAAATGAAGATTTTTTTGTTGATGACTGAACGTTCAGCGATTTTTAAGGGACAATTAATTAACAACGACTTCGGAAATTGATGAACGAAATTCATATGCATCAGTTTTGTGCATCAGCTTTAATCCAAGATTTAACGAGTTCTGAAAACAAACAAATCTTGAAAAATCGGGAATTTGAAATGAAGATTTTTTGCTGATGACTGAACGTGAAGTTCAGTGATTTGTTTAGGCATCTTTAAGGGACAATAAATTACCAACGACTTGAGAAAATATTACACGAAATTCATAGGTTTAATATTCTGAAATTCTAAAATCAAACAAATCTTGAAAAATCGGGATTTTAAAATGAAGATCGTTTTCCTGATGACTGAACGTGAAGTTCAGTGATTTGTTTAGGCATCTTTAAGGGACAATAAATTACCAACGACTTGAGAAAATATTACACGATATTCATAGGTTTAATATTCTGAAATTCTAAAATCAAACAAATCTTGAAAAATCAGGAATTTAAAATGAAGATCGTTTTCCTGATGACTGAACGTGAAGTTCAGTGATTTTTTTTAGGCATCTTTAAGGGACAATAAATTACCAACGACTTGAGAAAATATTATACGAAATTCATAGGTTTAATATTCTGAAATTCTAAAATCAAACAAATCTTGAAAAATCAGGAATTTAAAATGAAGATCGTTTTCCTGATGACTGAACGTGAAGTTCAGTGATTTGTTTAGGCATCTTTAAGGGACAATAAATTACCAACGACTTGAGAAAATATTACACGAAATTCATAGGTTTAATATTCTGAAATTCTAAAATCAAACAAATCTTGAAAAATCAGGAATTTAAAATGAAGATCGTTTTCCTGATGACTGAACGTGAAGTTCAGTGATTTGTTTAGGCATCTTTAAGGGACAATAAATTACCAACGACTTGAGAAAATATTACACGAAATTCATAGGTTTAATATTCTGAAATTCTAAAATCAAACAAATCTTGAAAAATCAGGAATTTAAAATGAAGATCGTTTTCCTGATGACTGAACGTGAAGTTCAGTGATTTGTTTAGGCATCTTTAAGGGACAATAAATTACCAACGACTTGAGAAAATATTACACGAAATTCATAGGTTTAATATTCTGAAATTCTAAAATCAAACAAATCTTGAAAAAATCGGGATTTTAAAACGAAGATCGTTTTCCCGATGACTGAACGTGAAGTTCAGTGATTTTTTTTAGGCGTCTTTAAGGGACAATATATTACCAACGACTTGAGAAAATATTACACGAAATTCATAGGTTTAATATTCTGAAATTCTAAAATCAAACAAATCTTGAAAAAATCGGGATTTTAAAACGAAGATCGTTTTCCAGATGACTGAACGCGAAGTTCAGTGATTTGTTTAGGCATCTTTAAGGGACAATAAATTACCAACGACTTGAGAAAATATTACACGAAATTCATAGGTTTAATATTCTGAAATTCTAAAATCAAACAAATCTTGAAAAATCAGGAATTTAAAATGAAGATCGTTTTCCTGATTACTGAACGTGAAGTTCAGTGATTTGTTTAGGCATCTTTAAGGGACAATAAATTTACCAACGACTTGAGAAAATATTACACGAGATTCATAGGTTTAATATTCTGAAATTCTAAAATCAAACAAATCTTGAAAAATCAGGAATTTAAAATGAAGATCGTTTTCCGGATTACTGAACGTGAAGTTCAGTGATTTGTTTAGGCATCTTTAAGGGACAATAAATTACCAACGACTTGAGAAAATATTACACGAAATTCATAGGTTTAATATTCTGAAATTCTAAAATCAAACAAATCTTCAAAAATCAGGAATTTAAAATGAAGATCGTTTTCCTGATGACTGAACGTGAAGTTCAGTGATTTGTTTAGGCATCTTTAAGGGACAATAAATTACCAACGACTTGAGAAAATATTACACGAAATTCATAGGTTTAATATTCTGAAATTCTAAAATCAAACAAATCTTGAAAAATCGGGTATTTAAAATGAAGATTGTTTTCCTGATGACTGAACGTGAAGTTCAGTGATTTTTTTTAGGCATCTTTAAGGGACAATAAATTACCAACGACTTGAGAAAATATTACACGAAATTCATAGGTTTGATAACAATTTTGTGTATCAGCTTTCAATTAAGTTTTAATCATCTCAAATATCAAACCAATCTTGAAAAATGTAAATTAGATAAAGAAGATAAGTTTGCTTATAAATTAAAGAAAATTTCAGCAACTGGCTAGATATTTTTTTAGGAGAACAGTGAAATAGGAAGTTCTTGCGAAATTGTTAAACGTACTCTAGCTTTAAAACAGTATATATTGCTAAGAATGATTCAGCAGTATAAAAACAAGCTTGTTGGATTGCTTCTGAGATTCACGAATGAGTGATTGTGAGTCAGAAGATTCAATTACACCGACAGTTCTGAGGGTGAATGATAAATCTTGAAAAACTTGGAAAAATTGAGAAATTTGCATCCATAAATTGCCTGCAAAATTTGCTGTCATAAATTTGCATAAATTTAGAAGGATTTGCAAAAATGTTTAACTGATTCTATAGATTTTAAAAGAGCAAATATTTTGAAGAGTGATTCAGCAGCATAAAAAAATTGTTGTTTTGATTCTCAGATTGTCGAATGATTGATTTTACCTCGAAACGTTTATCAATCATTAACTACACCAGCTTTTAAAAAACAAAATATTGAAAAACCACAAACATTTAGCTCATAATAATAACATTAGTATCCATAGAAAAAAATAGCAATTTGCAAGCTATAATTATACGCACACCAAATTAGAAAAAACTTGCGAAATTATTAAATCGATTCTGTAGGTGCAAATTGTGTTTGAATTGTGAAGAATGATTCAGCATCATAAAAAAAGAGCTCGTTGGGTTGATCTTGAGACTGCCGAATGATTGATTTTGTCTCAGAATGTTTATCGATCCACAACATTTTTTGAAAAGCCAAACAACAATCAAATCATTAATGAAAAAAGGTATTATATTGAAAAGCCTCAAAAAATTTGCTCACAACAATAATACTAATCACAGTAAAAGATCTAGTCGCTATATTGTTTGCCTAGTAAATTAGGAAGAAGTTGCGAAATTCATGAATCGATTCCATAAGTGTAAACTATTTGAATTATTAAGAATGATTCATCATAAAAAAGAGCTCATTGGGTTAATCGTGAGACTGTCGAATGATTGATTCTGTCTCAGAATATTTATCGATCCACAAAAGTTTTAGAAAAGCCAAACAACAATCAAACCGTTTAAAAAATGTATTATATTGAAAAACGTCAAAAAATTTGCTCACAACAATAATACTAATCATAGAAAAAGATCCTAGTCGCTATATTGTATGCCCAGTAAATTAGGAAGAAGTTGCAAAATTAATGAATCGATTCCATAAGTGTAAACTATTTGAATTATTAAGAATGATTCAGCATCATAAAAAATTTGTTAGGTTGATCTTGAGATTGTTGAATGATTAATTTTGCCTCAGAATGTTTATCGATCCACAAAAAAGAAAAGCCAAACAACAATCCAACCGTTTTAAAAAAAAATGTATTATATTGAAAAACCTCAAAACAATAATAGTAATCATAGAAAAGGATCTAGTCACTGTATTCTATGCCCAGTAAATTAGGAAGAAGTTGCGAAATTAATGAATCGATTCCACAAGTGTAAACTGTACAAATTGTTAAGAATGATTCAGCGGTATAATAAACAAGTTGAATTGATCCTAAGATCCTAAGGAATGACGTAGGACCACTCTTCGAGCGATCCTACGTCAGATCGTTTATCCTGTCTGTGGTTCTCCTACCACCTTGCGAATATAACCAGGCAATCGGCAAAAAGTACCGTTCAGACTCGGAAACGGTCCAGGGCGAATGTAGCAATGGATCGGGAAGCAAGAGCCTCGCTGCAAAAATCCTTCGTACAGATATGTACATAAACACGTAGAGAATATACGTGTATGTGTGTGTGTATATATGAGTATATACTCAAGAGACCGGTACAGTAATGGTCGTAAACTTTCGTGCATACAACGCTGTCCCGTAGAGGCACACGAAATTTATGTGCTCGTCACGAGAAACTGTGCCGTTAGCCCGGGGCAATTCACGGACGGTCCTACCGACTCCCGGGACCAATTGGCCCCGAGCACGAACGTGCTAAGCCTGACCCGGATAACGTTGCGCTCACTACGTTCAGGACTCGGATAACCAGTTAGTAGTAGCCGTGGATCAAGACTGCTACCGGCTACTTCGCAAATCTCAACAACTGCTCCCTTCGTTCTTCCCTTCTTTCACTTTGTTGCCAACACTGTCAAAAAATGTATATGAAAATTAATGTTATTTTATTGGAAGTTTTTAGGCATAAACTAGTATATTAAATTTTGTATACAAATGTAATGTAAAATTAATGTACTATTATTGGAAATTTTTATGCATAAACTAGTATATTAAATTTTGTATACAAATGTAATGTAAAATTAATGTACTATTTTGGAAGTTTTTGTGCATAAACTAGTATATTAAATTTTGTATACAAATGTAATGTAAAATTAATGTAATTTTATTGCAAGTTTTTATGCATAAAGTAGTATATTAAATTTAATATACAAATGTAATGTAATTTTATTGGCAGTTTTTCTGCATAAAATAGTATATTAAATTTAATATCCAAATGTAATGTAAAATTAATGTAATTTTATTGCAAGTTTTTATGCATAAAATAGTATATTAAATTTAATATACAAATGTAATGTAAAATTAATGTAATTTTATTGCAAGTTTTTATGCATAAAATAGTATATTAAATTTTGTATACAAATGTAATGTAAAATTAATGTAATTTTATTGCAAGTTTTTATGCATAAACTAGTATATTAAATTTAATATACAAATGTAATGTAAAATTAACGTAATTTTATTGCAAGTTTTTATGCATAAACTAGTATATTAAATTTTGTATACAAATGTAATGTTAAATTAATGTAATTTTATTGCAAGTTTTTATGCATAAACTAGTATATTAAATTTAATATACAAATGTAATGTAAAATTAATGTAATTTAATTGCAAGTTTTTATGCATAAACTAGTATATTAAATTTAATATACAAATGTAATGTAAAATTAATGTAATTTTATTGCAAGTTTTTATGCATAAATTAGTATATTAAATTTAATATCCAAATGTAATGTAAAATTAATGTAATTTTATTGCAAGTTTTTATGCATAAACTAGTATATTAAATTTAATATACAAATGTAATGTAAAATTAACGTAATTTTATTGCAAGTTTTTATGCATAAACTAGTATATTAAATTTTGTATACAAATGTAATGTAAAATTAATGTAATTTTATTGCAAGTTTTTATACATCAATTAGTATATTAAATTTAATATACAAATGTAATGTAAAATTAATGTAATTTTATTGCAAGTTTTTATGCATAAACTAGTATATTAAATTTAATATACAAATGTAATGTAAAATTAATGTAATTTTATTGCAAGTTTTTATGCATAAATTAGTATATTAAATTTAATATCCAAATGTAATGTAAAAGTAATGTAATTTTATTGCAAGGTTTTATGCATAAATTAGTATATTAAATTTAATATACAAATGTAATGTAAAATTAATGTAATTTTATGGCAAGTTTTTATGCATAAAATAGTATATTAAATTTAATATACAAATGTAATGTAAAATTAATGTAATTTTATTGCAAGTTTTTATGCATAAATTAGTATATTAAATTTAATATACAAATGTAATGTAAAATTAATGTAATTTTATTGCAAGTTTTTATGCATAAACTAGTATATTAAATTTAATATACAAATGTAATGTAAAATTAATGTAATTTTATTGCAAGTTTTTATGCATAAAGTAGTATATTAAATTTAATATACAAATATAATGTAAAATTAATGTAATTTTATTGCAAGTTTTTATGCATAAAATAGTATATTAAATTTAATATACAAATGTAATGTAAAATTAATGTAATTTTACTGGAAAAGTACATGAATTTTATAGCACAATTGTATATTATATTTCGATTACGAGTTTATGCATAAAAACTTCCAGTTTTCTCTAACTGTGAAGTTTTGCCCATCAGATTAATCGCAAATAATAAAATCCATTTTTTTTGTATTTTTTTGTATTCTCTGAAGCTGTAATTGTACTTGGTTGCAACTGATCTCTCCGTTCCACTCTTTTTTCACTTCTTTACCAAGTTTTGTCCATCATATTAATAATAATAATGAAATCATCTTTTTTGTATTCATTTTTCTGAAGCTAAAATTGTACTAGAATTTCTAACTCTTTTCTAGAAAGTCGTTGACTTCATAGGAAACTTTCCAAATCTCAACAACTGCTCCCTTCGTTCCACCCTTTTTTCACTTTGTTGCCAAGTTTTGTTCATCAGATTAATCGCAAATAATAAAATCCTCTTTTTCGTATTAATTCTTCTGGAGCTGAAATTGTACTAGAATTTGTAAATTTATTTCTAGAAAAACAAATCTTAACAATAGCTCATCTTATTTAATAATAAAATAATAATATCCTCTTTTTCGTATTAAATAATAATATCCTTTCTTTCGTATTAGTCTTTCGAGTTAAAAATTATACTTCACGGAGAGAAATTTCTGTGTTGTGACAACATAAAACGAGGACAACAAAAATCGTTACGTTACGCTGACAAAAAAATTGCTCAGCTCAGCAAAAAATTTGCCAGTCTACCGTAACAATTTTTGTTGTCCTCGTTTTATGTTGACACAACACAGAAATTTCTCTCTGTATTAAATTTCTAACTCGTTTCTAAAAAGTCATTGACTTCATAGCAATCTTTGCAAATCTTAACAATAGCTGGCCTTATCTAATAATAAAATAACGATCTAATATTTTTTCATATTAAATATTAATATCCTCTGTTTCGTATTAATGTTTCGAGGTGAAATTTTACTTGAATTTTATAAATCCTTTCTAAACCATTTTCAAGTATCTAAGAAGCGTGATTTTTAAATATCTTTGTCTAAGATTTGTCTTTAAGAAAATTGGACCAATTTAAGAGTACTTAAAACAGCGCCAAATATTTTTACAAATTTTTCCACAAAATTGTGAATACAATCCAAAGCAGTGAACTATGATTCGTATATAAAACATTCAGAGTTGTAAATGCCTAATACTTATAGAAATAATGATGATGATACGATAAGCTCTATAACTATGATTTTATAATAATAACATGTAGCGATTGTAATACGATGATTAAACTTTGGAATGTCTGCAAAAATTATTATTTTTCAATAAAAATTCACAGTAATCCTTTTGAAAAAATGGAAAAAAATAAGTAATGCATTACTTATTTCTTCCATTTTTTCTACTATTTCTTGCAATATTAAACCGAAAATTAGTATTTTTTTTTCAGCTATTCAAATGTTTTCACTCTATTTTATAATCACTACATATTATTATGAAATCATAGTTACAAAACAAATAGTACTGTAAACTATATCCCATAAATTAATGGGGATTTACAACTCTGGTTTAAAACATTGTAAGAGAAGTTCCAAATTCGTTAAACAGGCAATTAAAAAAAAGTCCCCCTATAATTTGTTATATTTAGATCAAAGTTTTCATCTCTTAGTAAACAAGAACCCGTTACGAACAATCAACCGCATGAAATTTCTTTAACGACGTAAAAAAATGGGCTATTATGCCAGAAATCGGTGAAGTCCCTTTAATTAGCACCGCAGTCTCTTGAAGAATGTGCCGATTCGCAGGGTAAAAGAAAGATAACAGGATTCGAAGAAAAAATCCAATTAAACTTTGTCTGATGAAGCTAAAAGACACGGGACATGTAGGTAAACGTCATCGGAGCATTACTCGCGAATCGTGTGTAAGATTGTCGCGGTGAATGGATACTTGTCGGCTCTCTGCGACTCGCTGACCCACTGGCCGTTCGGGCTTGGACTAAATCGTTCCTTCTCGTTTATTTTATTTTTTTTCTTTCGTCTTTTCTTTCTCTTCTTCTCCACCACTCCTCGTTCCTCGAGTCCACGCCACTCGCTCCAGATCTCGAGTGCTAGGGCATGGCCCAAATGTGGATTGCAACTCGGAGCAACAGCAGCAGAAGCAACAGCAAAACTCTTTTGCTCTCTTTTCTTCCTCCCCACTTGATTCGTAATAACTTGGACGAATAACAGAGCAACAAACTCTAGTTGTGTCGAAATAATTACAATTCTCTGCACGTAAAAAGCATCAGGAATTGATTAGAGAGACCGAAGCCAACGAAAAATGGTCTGCTACTTAAAATATGACATCAATGAAGGCAAAATACAAAAATACAACTCTTTTGCTCTCTTTTCTTCCTCTGCACTTGATTCGTGATAACTTGGACGAATAACAGAGCAACAAACTCTAGTTGTGTCGAAATAATTACGATTCTCTGCACGTAAAAAGCATCAGGAATTGATTAGAGAGATAGAAGCCAACGAAAAATGGTCTGCTACTTAAAATACGACATCAATGAAGACAAAATACAAAAATACAACTCTTTTGCTCTCTTTTCTTCCTCTGCACTTGATTCGTAATAACTTGGACGAATAACAGAGCAACAAACTCTAGTTGTGTCGAAATAATTACAATTCCCTGCACGTAAAAAGTATCAGAAATTGATTAGAGAGATCGTAGCCAACGAAAAATGGTCTGTTACTTAAAATACGTCATCTGCTACTTAAAATACGAAATCAGTGAAGACAAAATACAAAAATTAATAGCGTTATTCATTTATCAAGTCTTCTATCCTAAATTAATGGATTTTCAAAGAAGTACTCGAGTTAATGATGAAAAAAAGAGCTCTAAGAAATCTAGAATGGCTTAGATTCAGTCGCCAACAGCAAAACTCTTTTGCTCTCTTTTCTTCCTCCCCACTTGATTCGTAATAACTTGGACGAATAACAGAGCAACAAACTCTAGTTGTGTCGAAATAATTACAATTCTCAGCACGTAAAAAACATCAGGAATTGATTAGAGAGATCGAAGCCAACGAAGAATGGTCTGTTATTTAAAATACGTCATCTGCTACGTAAAATACGAAATCAGTGAAGACAAAATACAAAAATTAATAGCGTTATCCATTTATCAAGTCTCCTATCCTGAATTAATGGATTTTCAAAGAAGTACTCGAGTTAATGATGAAAAAAAGAGCTCTAAGAAATCTAGAATGGCTTAGATTCAGTCGCCAGCAGCAAAACTCTTTTGCTCTCTTTTCTTCCTTTGCACTTGATTCGTAATAACTTGGACGAATAACAGAGCAACAAACTCTAGTTGGGTACGCCCGTATATAATGAATTTAAATAATTACAATTCTCTGCACATAAAAAACATCAGGAATTGATTAGGGAGATCGTAGCCAACGAAAAATGGTCTGCTACTTAAAATACGTACATCAATGAAGACAAAATACAAAAATTAGTAGAGTTATCCATTTATCAAGACTTCTATCCTGAATTAATGGATTTTCAAAGAAGTACTCGAGTTAATGATTAAAAAAAGAACTCTCAGAAATCCAGAATGGTTTAGATTCGGTCCCTGCCAATTTTTACCAGTCGCCAGAAGTCTGCTGGACGAAATACGCGCAGCGATGAATACAAAGTACGAAGAGAAACACCAAAATCCACGTATTCTGTTCACTACTTTAAACAAGTGAATTTTCAACGGATTTACTTGTTTCAACAACGAAATGATAACTCGGAAATGCAAATTGACACAGATTTTCGTGGCTGCCAATTTTTATCAGTTTCAAAAGATCTACTGCACGAAATACGTACAGCAGTAATTGACGAGTTCATAGCGACGAACCGGAAATCACGTATTCAGGAAATTTGAATAAATTGAACTTTTTTTTAAATGCAGTAACTTGACAACTATTAATATAAGTATCTCAAAATGTCAAATCCATTAAGATTGGATCCCTGCCAATTTTTAAATACGCAGTACACAACTGAATACTGGAAATTGCGTATTTAGTTCACTATTTTGAACTACTAAATAAAAATAAATAAAAAAAAAACAATAAGCTCGACCAAAAAAAAAACGAGTCGACGAGACGAATAAAGATGAAACGTCACGCAGTGCACAAATATTGTGTTCTTCTTTCAAGTTGCCAACTTGAAAGAAGACTTGTTTACTTAGCCCTTGTCCTTTAAAAACAAAATGAACTCTCAACATAAATCTTCAATTCAAATTCGTGCACCGATTCAACGTCACCGATCGAAAAAAATGAAGTACCTTGCAAATACTAATAAGAAATATTTTTCTTGCTTCCTTTGTTTCCAAGATAAATAATAATTCACTTAGCCCTTGTCCTTTAAAATCGAAAATAATGAAGTACCTTGCGTATACCAATCAGAAATATTTTTCTTGCTTCCCTTATTTCCACACTGAGAAAAAAATATAGTTGAATTGACTAATCTAGCGTACATCCTCGTTCAAATGAATTTTTCGTTAGAACAACCAAATCTTTAGTTCTTCAATAATCGTTAGATTCAGTTGTCTAAAATTAATTTGCGGTAACCAAAATACCAATAAAAAAACCAATAATATAATAAATAAATATCATAAAAAAACCAATAATATACCAATTTAAAAAAATTCATTTGAACGTGGGTGTGTACGCTAAATTAGTCCATTCAACTATATTTTTATCTCAGTGCAAGATAAATAATAATTCAGTTAGCCCTTGTCCTTTAAAAACCTAAACTTACATACATAAAACCCAACATAAATCTTCAATTGAGATTCTACGGTGGATCTTGACCCGCTGACCGATCTTTGTGCACCGATTCGACCTCGCCGATCGAAAATAATGGAGTACCTTGCGAATACGGTGCTCGCGCGTTATCGCGGCCCATAAATGGCGCGGGCGTTGGTCTGTGCGGTGGAAGAGAGCCCCACCCTTGGTCGTTGCGAGGACACGCGGTCTTTCTGGCAGTGGCATTAGATATAGCTCGAAAGCTTGTGCTTTACCGCGAGGAGAACCTGCCACACGAAGCTTCTCCAAAAATAGTTACACGCCGTCGACGTTAGAGCGTTATACACGGTGCGGTTTAAACCGGCGCGTTGCCTGATGAAGAAGAAGAAGAAGAAGAAGAAGAAGCATCAACCGTTGCGGCTGCTGCTCCGCACGATTAAGGGATCGTCACAGTGTGACCCTCCGAAAAATGACCGATTTTCTCGATTTTTTTGGTGGTTAGGATAAGAGGCATTCTTTATTAACTGGGCCATTTTTTTTCGGTCGACCTCCCGAATATTTTTTTAAATTTGTCAGTTTGTTGTACTATTTGAGATGGGTGTTTGTGATTTTTTTCAGATTTGTGAAGGGCGCCGTTCAGAATTTACCTTTTTTTTTAAATATCACTATATCTCAGAAAATATTGGTGTTTCAAAAAATTCCTAACAACATTAACTTTTCCATTTTCCACCTACTTTCGACTGATGTTAAGGTCATAATTTTTCCAACGTTATACACGGTGCGGTTTAAACCGGCGCGTTGCCTGATGAAGAAGAAGAAGAAGAAGAAGCATCAACCGTTGCGGCTGCTGCTCCGCACGATTAAGGGATCGTCACAGTGTGACCCTCCGAAAAATGACCGATTTTCGCGATTTTTTTTTTGTTGGTTAGGATAAGAGGCATTCTTTATCAACTGGGCCACTTTTTTTCGGTCGACCTCCCGAATATTTTTTTAAATTTGTCAGTTTGTTGTACTATTTGAGATGGGTGTTTGTGATTTTTTTCAGATTTTTGAAGGGCGCCGTTCAGAATTTACCTTTTTTTTTAAATATCACTATATCTCAGAAAATATTGGTGTTTCAAAAAATTTCTAACAACATTAACTTTTCCATTTTTCATCTACTTTCGACTGATGTTAAGGTCATAATTTTTCCAACGTTATACACGGTGCGGTTTAAACCGGCGCGTTGCCTGATGAAGAAGAAAAAGAAGAAGAAGAAGAAGAAGCATCAACCGTTGCGGCTGCTGCTCCGCACGATTAAGGGATCGTCACAGTGTGACCCTCCGAAAAATGACCGATTTTCGCGATTTTTTTTTTGGTGGTTAGGATAAGAGGCATTCTTTATCAACTGGGCCACTTTTTTTCGGTCGACCTCCCGGATATTTTTTTAATTTGTCAATTTGTTGTACTATTTGAGGTGGGTGTTTGTGATTTTTTTCAGATTTTTGAAGCGCGCCGTTCAGAATTTACCTTTTTTTTTAAATATCACTATATCTCAGAAAATATTGGTGTTTCAAAAAATTCCTAACAACATTAACTTTTCCATTTTCCATCTACTTTCGACTGATGTTAAGGTCATAATTTTTCCAACGCAAGAAAGTCAATTTTTCGCAAAAAAAAAGCGATAAATAATTTTTTTTACGAAAAAAGCACCTTCGATTCCAGTCTTAATTTTACAAGGTATTTCGCATTGTATGAAGATTCTGAGAAAAAAATTCCGAAGTGGCACCTCCAATTCTTAGGCAGTAAAGAATTGAATATTAAAATAAAAAAATTAATTAATTTTTTCCTGCCTAAGAATCGGAGGTGCCACTTTGGATTTCCTCCCGAGCGGATTTCGTCACATTTCCAAAAGATCAAATGAAACTCCTCGGACGACGGGCTGCGCCAAATAATTCGGAAAAAAACGGGCAGGAAAAAATGTATTAATTTTTTTATTTTCATTTTTCATTTTTTACTGCCTAAGAATTGGAGGTGCCACTTTGGGATTTTTTCCTCAGAATCTTCATGAAATGCGAAAAACCGTGTAAAATTAAGACCGGAATCAAAGGTGCTTTTTTCGTTGAAATAATTATTTATTGCTTTTTTTTTGCGAAAATTTTACTTTCTTCCGTTGGAAAAATTATGATTTTAACAGCACTCGAAAGTAGATGGAAAATGAAAAAGTTTATGTTCTTAAGAATTTTTTGAGAGTCTAATATTTTCTGCGATATAGTGATATTTAAAAAAAACGTAAATCCTGAACGGCGCCCTTTAAAAATCTGAAAAAAAAATCTCAAACACACATCTCAAATAGTACAACAAACTGACAAATTTAGAAAAATATCCGGGAGGTCGGCCCAGTTGATAAAGAACATAAGCCAATCGGTCTGATTTTTTTTTTACAAATCAAAGTATTGATGAAGAATACAAAATGATTTTTTAAAATGTGATTTATATATTATTTAATATTGTTTTTATATATTGAAAATTACGGTTTAAAAAAGAGGTCCCACATGGTGTTCACGTTTGTGGACGGAAATTTGATCCGAAACAAAAATTTCAAGAAGATTATTAATCTGTAGGAAAGCCGCTATCGTGCTATGGAGGCATTTTTTAAAAATGACGTTTGAAAAAATGGCGGCGTTTTGAACAAAAAGTATCGAAGTCAGCCTACTTTTTCGACAGTTTTTCGTTAAAAAAAAAATAGGAAAATTTCAAAATAATAAAAAAAGCTTCTATGGCACGATAAAGAATGACGTAAAGAATAGTCTATCAAAATTTCAAAGAGATAGCTTGAAAATTGTTTCTTGGAACTTGGACACCGTTTTGAAAAACGCAAAATGTGTTTTTTTTTTAAATTTGGAGTGAGAAATTTTCAGATAAATCGTCTAGTTACGATCAATCGGCGATGCCAGGTTCATAAAATATTCCTTCTGCTTCGTAATTGGCCCGTTTATTCAGCAAGGTTGTAGAACTAAATCCCCGCAGGTTAAACGGTGTAGGTAGGAACAGGACAAAAGGAATAACTCATTTTTTATCGACTCTTGTCGGTCTAAAAAACAAACAAAAAAATAAAAAATTTATAACAATATTCGGTCACGCCTATAAACTACAAAAGGAATAACAATTGAACGGGGAGCTGAACGAGATGTCACGCTTCAATCCCTTTCTCTAAGACCGTCTGTAGCGACGGAAATAATTCGAATTTCGATTAAAAAATTGGGAAGAATGTTTATAACCGTGTATACTATCGTACAAAGCAAAAAAAATTGATTTTTTTGCAAATTTCACACTGTAACGATCCCTTAATTCGTCGATTCGTAGTAAAGCGAATTGAGAATATCCCCAAGCCTCAACACAGCATTAATTCCAAGTCTCAATAGATTATAAGCAACATCTATTGAGGAAGCGGAAGTCAATGAAGCGAAAAGATAGTAATCAACCGACAGGAGAGAATTCCTTAACGCGAAGGTGGAGGACGATGACGACGCCAAGACGAGGGAGAGTTCGATTGCGAATTCAATACAGCCATAAATATAATGAACGGAGATGGCGTAGCGTGGGCTGTGGATTTTCACCTCGAACGAGAAGAATCAAAAGCGGAAGTGAATCGTGCCTTGGCCACGAGGAAGAAAGATACTCTCTGGGTAATACGATCGAGCGACTGGCCAATTAATCGAACCTCCGGTCTGCCCACGCGGATCTTCCCCACCTTTTCTCTTCGACTCTTCCTTTCTTTATTTCACTGGCTTTTTTTTTCTCTTCTTTCCTTTCTTCTCTTGAGGAAAGGATAGCGTCGGTGTACGTTTGTGCAACCCAAGAGAAGCTCAACAACCGCCGGCGGTTGTTCTGCTCTCTCAGTCTCTCGATCTTTGGTCTTCCGGGACGAAGAACGTCCGCACGTCCTCGATATCTCGAAGATCGACGAGATCTCTTCTATCCTTTCGTTACTAGTCTCTTGTCTCTTCGTCTGTCGCTACTTCTGCTGCTGCTGCTTGCTGCTGCTGCTGCTGATGATATTGTTGCTCCTCCACGCGTCTCGAGTTAGAAAGGAAACTTGTTTCACCGAGAGTCTCGGCTCACGTACTCACCACATTGCCTGCACCGAGACCGGCTTGAAGATGTGTTGACGGCCGCATACGCTCACGCTGAAGCCCCTGAAACGGAAGAAAGCGAAACCGGAAGTTAGCGTCGGTGACCAGAGCACACACAATGCAAAAATATACAATATAACGAGAACGAATTATTAAAATAGTGCTAAAAAATGACGTGTAATATTTTTGGGCGATTTTCCTAAGCATATTTTTAGAGTATGACATAATAATGGAATTTTATTCGGAGAAACAGTTTTTTTGGAAAATAACTTGAATTAATTCATCATAGAGTAATTGCTGGGAGATTTTGATGTAAAGTTATTTAAAATGGTCTAAAATATAGAAAAAAGTGGACCAGAAAAAAAAAGCGAAACCGGAAGTAAGCTTCGGTGATCAGAGCACATACAATGCAAAATATACAATATAACGAGAAAAAATTATTGAAATAATGCTAAAAAATGACGTGTAATATTTTTGAGCAATTTTCTTAAGCATATTTTTAGAGTGGGACATAATAATGGAATTTTATTCGGAGAAACAGTTTTTTTTAGAAAACAACTTGAATTGATTCCTCATGGAGGAATTGATAGGAGGTTTTGATGTCAAGTTATTTAAAATGGTCTAAAACATGGAAAAAGGTGTATCAGAAAAAATTGCCCTTGAAATGGAAGAAAGCAAAACCGGAAATAAGCTTCGGTGACCAGAGCACACACAATGCAAAAATATACAATATAACGAGAACAAATTATTAAAATAGTGCTAAAAAATGACGTGTAATATTTTTGAGCAATTTTCCTAAGCATGTTTTTAAAGTCGGACATAACAATGGAATTTTATTTGGAGAAACACTTTTTTAAAGAAAATAACTTGAATTGATTCATCATAGAGTAATTGATGGGAGATTTTCATGTTAAATTATTTAAAATGGTCTAGAACATAGAAAAAAGTGGACCAGAAAAAATTGCCCCTGAAACGGAAGAAAGCGAAACCGGAAGTTAGCCTCGGTGATCAGAGCACATACAATGCAAAAATATACAATATAAAGAGAACAAATTATTAAAATAGTGTTAAAATATGACGTGTAATATTTTTGAGCAATTTTCCTAAGCATATTTTTAAAGTCGGACATAATAATGGAATTTTATTTGGAGAAACACTTTTTTAAAGAAAATAACTTGAATTGATTCATCATAGAGTAATTGATGGGAGATTTTCATGTTAAATTATTTAAAATGGTCTAAAACATAGAAAAAAAGTGGACCAGAAAAAATTGCCCTTGAAATGGAAGAAAGCGAAACCGGAAGTAAGCTTCGGTGACCAGAGCACATACAATGCAAAAATATACAATATAACGAGAACAAATTATTAAAATAGTGCTAAAAATGACGTGTAATATTTTTGGGCAATTTTCCTAAGCATATTTTTAGAGTGGGACATAATAATGGAATTTTATTTGGAGAAACACTTTTTTTTTAGAAAATAACTTGAATTTATTCATCATAGAGTAATTGATGGGAGATTTTAATGTAAAGTTATTTAAAATGGTCTAAAATATAGAAAAAAGTGGACCAGAAAAAATTGACCCTGAAATGGAAGAAAGCAAAACGGGAAATAAGCTTCGGTGATCAGAGCACATACAATGGAAAAATATACAATATAAAGAGAACAAATTATTAAAATAGTGTTAAAAAATGACGTGTAATATTTTTGAGCAATTTTCCTAAGCATATTTTTAAAGTCGGACATAATAATGGAATTTTATTTGGAGAAACACTTTTTTAAAGAAAATAACTTGAATTAATTCATCATAGAGTAATTGATGGGAGATTTTCATGTTAAATTATTTAAAATGGTCTAAAACATAGAAAAAAAGTGGACCAGAAAAAATTGCCCTTGAAATGGAAGAAAGCGAAACTGGAAATAAGCTTCGGTGACCAGAGCACACACAATGCAAAAATATACAATATAAAGAGACAAAATTATTAACATAATGCTAAAAAATGACGTGTAATATTTTTGGGCAATTTTCCTAAGCATCTTTTTAGAGTGGAACATAATAATGTAATTTTATTTCGAGAAACACTTTTTTTTTTAAATAATTTGAATTGCTTCCTCATAGAAAAAGCACTTGGCAGATTTTGATGTTAAGTTACTCAAAATGATCTGAAATGGAAGAAAGCAAAACCGGAAGTTAGCCTCGGTGATCAGATCACACACAATGCAAAAATATACAATATAACGAGAGAAAGAATTATTAAATGCTAAAAAATGACGTGTAATATTTTTGGGCAGTTTTCCTAAGCATATTTTTAGAGTGGAACATAATAATGGAATTTTATTCGGTGAAACACTTTTTTTTTTAGAAAATAACTTGAATATCTTCCTCATAGAGAAAGCACTTGGCAGATTTGTGATATTAGGTTACTCAAAATGGTCTAAAACATCGAAAGTAAATTCCGAAAAATATTATGGATATTTGTGTGTGTGTAGCAGTCCGGATTATTTTAAAAATAAAACTAAGCTAAAATGGGCCTCATTACAATTTACAAATAAATAGATATTTTTATTAAATATTGAAGTTACATAGTAAAGTATTTTCTGAATTTCGCTCAGTATATTAATAATACCATTTTTTTTAATCCTTAAAAAATGATCTAAACAAAAAAAATGTATTATTTCAATTGAATATTTATATAAAAAATTGTTTCTGGGATTTCCGATATTATCAATAAGTCTGTAAAAATCCCTCAAACGCACCATGACTATAAATTGCTAAATTTGAAGCCCATTTCCATGTAAATCTCTCTCACTTTCGTATTTCCGTAGGTAATAATATTGTATTCGTATTTCTTAATTATTATTATTATTTTTTATAATAAAGATGTAAAAATAATTACATAATTAGTAAAGAAGGTCTTTTCCCACGGTATCTGGGATACTTGGAGATAATTAATGAACGAAGGTACGCAATCGTGAGTCGCCGTATGAGGAAATTCTACATTGAATATTGTAATCTATTAAACGTCGGAGGACGAGCCTCTATCGCCAGTTTTCTATCAACACAAATCCATAATTTCCAGAAGATATCACAGACGCTGGATAATTTCTAATCGGTGCTGGAATAAGCACCGAATAAGAAGGAGAGGAGGTCGCGATTAATTTATCATCGTGGATAAATCTAAAGTTCGTTTCCCATAGCACGAAAGGCGAGGAACCTCGTGGCTTCGTCGTGGCCTTTAACGTTGACTTGAGTTCTAATCGGTGGTTCGGTATCTCGGCTAAGACGAGCATCCTGGCGCTAGTCATCTTCTCTTTCCTTCACTAGAACAAAGTTGATCTTTACACGTTCCATTTTCCACCATAAACAAGTGTACAGCCGTATTATTACCCTAACTTCTCCAAAAAATGTACTTCACTCAGAATTTCAGTACTTTTTGTCAAGAAAAAAATCTACAAGAATTATCGTCGTACAGTTGTTAAAAGAAATTCATTTTGGATAACATTAATGACAAAAAGTTGTAGACAAATTTGGAAATAATTTTTTTTTAACACAAATTCGGTAGAATACTTTTTTTGTGAATTCTTTCATTTTTTTAAATACTTAATGATCGTTTTTTTAAAATAGTTTTTGGATATTTTGGAAATTCTTAATCCTATTTAAGTAATGATTGAAAAGTCGCGGTTTTTTCTAATTGTATTTACATTAGAAAGTTCCATGTTACATGTAACATTTTATCGAATTTTTCAAACTTTTTTTTATGTCAATTTTATGTCAATTTTTTTTGACAAAAAAAAATAACAATTTTTCTGCATTATTGTTATACAAAATGAATATCTTTTTAAGTATGGCGTTCCCATTTTTTTCTTCTTATAGAATGAAACATTTAGTTGGGGCTAAAATTGAAGAAATAGTCGTTAAAGCTGAGGCTGAGAAATTAAACATTATAACGAAATTATGGTTTTGTGGAAAATTGTTCAATTTGCGTTAGTTAAATAATTTAGCAATTTCAACTAAATAATTTGTCAAATTAAAATACTATATTATTAACATAATGAAGATTTATGTTTAACAATTAATAATTTAGCAATTTCAAATACTATATTATTAACATAACCAAGTTTTATGTTTAACAATAAATAATTTAGCAGTTTCAAATACTATATTATTAACATAAAGATGTTTTACTTTTAACAATGAATAATTTAGCAGTTTCAAATACTATATTATTAACATAAACAAATTTTACGTTTAACAATAAATAATTTAGCAATTTCAAATACTATATTATTAACATAATGAAGTTTTATGTTTAACAATAAATAATTTATCAATTTCAAATACTATATTATTAATATAAATAAATTTTACGTTTAACAATAAATAATTTGGCAATTTCAATTACTGTATTATTAACATAAAGAAGTTTTATGTTTAACAATTAATAATTTAGCAATTTCAAACACTATATTATTAACATAAAGAAATGTTATGTTTAACAATTAATAATTTAGGAATTTCAAATACTATATTATTAACATAAAGAAATTTTATGTTTAACAATTAATAATTTAGAAATTTCAAATACTACATTAACATAATCAAGTTTTACGTTTAACAATTAATAATTTAGCAATTTAAAATACTATATTCTTAACGTAAATAAATTTTACGTTTAACAATAAATAATTTAGCAATTTCAAATACTATATTATTAACATAAAGAAGTTTTATGTTTAACAATTAATAATTCAGCAATTTCAAATATTATAACATAAAGATTTAAAGACAATTTCAAATATTATTAACATAAAGATGTTTTACTTTTAACAATTAATAATTCAGCAATTTCAAACACTATATTATTAACATAAAGAAGTTTTACGTTTAACAATTAATAATTTAGGAATTTCAAATACTATATTATTAACATAAATAAATTTTACGTTTAACAATTAATAATTCAGCAGTTTCAAATACTATATTATTAACATAATTAAGATTTATGTTCAACAATTAATAATTTAGCAATTTAAAATACTATATTATTAACGTAATGAAGATTTGTGTTCAACAATTAATAATTTAGGAATTTCAAATACTATATTATTAATATAAATAAATTTTACGTTTAACAATTAATAATTTATCAATTTCAAATACTATTAGCATAAATAAGTTTTATGCTTAATAATGAATAATTTACCGATTTCAAACACTATATCATTAACATAAAGAAGTTTTATGGTTAACAATGAATAATTTAGCAGTTTCAAATAATATATTATTGACATAAAGAAGTTTTATGTTAATTCTATTGTTATTACAGTGGTGGAAGTTATGCGGAGAAGATAAATTTGTCGCGAGTCGTGATCCTTCCGGGGGAAGTGCGAGCGACGCGGAATCGCGAAACGGTTAACGCAACAACCCGTTGCATCGCGTCGCGTTACGAGGCGGTGGCAGTAGCGGCATCCGTTGCATCCATGCAGCCGGCCGACGCTAATTACCGAACGCTCGCGAGTTACATAAAGCGATGTATTATGCTTCTCGTATGCCGTATGTGCTTCTGCTGTTGCTGTTGCTGCTGCTGCTGCTGCTGCGATACGGTCATCACGTGTTTCCCTCGAGAATATTGCGCCGTGATACGCGCCAGTAACACTGTCAGAATTCTCTGCAAACTTTCACGATTCTCTGTCAACTTGTAATTTTTTTTTCTTTCTTTTATGTCTCACGTATGCAATTTCTACAGAAATTCATCGTCATAAAAACCATTTCATTATGCAACGAGTACTCAAAATTAACAGAATAGCCACTTAATCCCAATAATAAAATTTACTGACTTTTTAAGGCCTTCAACAAAAAAATACAAGTTTTTTTTTACAGGTGAATCAAAATAATTTTTTTGGCAGTAATTTTTTTTAAATTCCTATGAAATTTGATTTAAATCGAATTGCAGTCATTATTGAGTAACTATAAGTCTTTTTTATTTATTTTGCAGATAGTTGCAACTAACGAATCATTTGTACGATATATCTTTATCAAATAAATTAATCGAGGTTTATATTCCTATCATTTTGGTCATAAAAATCATTTTATTATGCAATGAGAACTCAAAATTAACAGAATGGCCAGTTAATCCCAACAATAAAATTTACTGACTTTTTAAGGGCTTCACCAAAAAAATACAAGTTTTTTCTTTTACAGGCGAATCAAAATAATTTTTTCTGCCAGTAAATTTTTTTTAAATTCCTGTGAAATTTTATTTAAATAGAATTACAGTCATTATTGAGTAACTATAAGTCTTTTTTTTATTTATTTTGCAGATAGTTGCAACGCATCAATTTTATGATAAATCTTTATCAAATAAATTGATCGAGGTTTATATTCCTATCATTCCGGTAATAAAAATCATTTTATTATGTAATGAGAACTCAAAATTAACAGAATGGCCATTTAACCCCAATAATAAAATTTACTGGATTTTTTAAGGCCTTCACCAAAAAAATACAAGTTTTTTTTTTACAAGCGAATCAAAATAATTTTTTTGGCAGTAATTTTTTTTAAAATTCATATGAAATTTTATTTAAATAGAATTACAGTCATTATTGAGTAACTATAAGTCTTTTTTTTTTCAATTCTGCAGATAGTTGCAACTAACGCATCAATTTTATGATAAATCTTTATCAAATAAATTGATCGAGATTTATATTTCTATCATTCCGGTCATAAAAATCATTTTATTATGCAATGAGAACTCAAAATTAACAGAATGGCCATTTAACCCCAATAATAAAATTTACTGGATTTTTTAAGGCCTTCACCAAAAAAATACAAGGTTTTTTTTTACACACGAATCAAAATAATTTTTTCTGGCAGTAATTTTTTTTTTTAATCCCTATGAAATTTTATTTAAACAGAATTGTAGTCATTATTGATAAACTATAAGTCTTTTGTTATTTATTTTGCAGATAGTTGCAACGCACCAATTTTATGATAAATCTTTATCAAATAAATTGATCGAGGTTTATATTCCTATCATTCCGGTCATAAAAATCATTTCATTATGCAATGAGAACTCAAAATTAACAGAATGGCCACTTAACCCCAATAATAAAATTTACTGGATTTTTTAAGGCCTTCACCAAAAAAATACAAGTTTTTTTACAGGCGAATCAAAATAATTTTTTCTGGCAGCAAAATTTTTTTGAATTTCTATGAAATTTTATTTAAATAGAATTGTAGCCATTATTGAGTAACTATAACTTTTTTTTTCAATTCTGCAGATAGTTGCAACTAACGCGTAAAATTTATGATAAATCTTTATCAAATAAATTAATCGAGGTTTATATTCTTATCATTCCGGGCATAAAAATCATTTTATTATGCAATGAGAATTTAAAATTAACAGAATGGCCACTTAATCCCAATAATAAAATTTACTGACTTTTTAAGGCCTTCACAAAAAAAAATACAAGTTTTTTTTTTACAGGCGAATCAAAATAATTTTTTTGGCAGTAATTTTTTTTAAATTCCTATGATATTTTATTTAAATAGAATTGTAGTCATTATTGAGTAACTATAACTGTTTTTTTTTTTTCAATTCTGCAGATAGTTGCAACTAACGCATCAATTTTACGATATATCTTTATCAAATAAATTAATCGAGGTTTATATTCCTATCATTTCGGTCATAAAAATCATTTTATTATGCAATGAGAATTTAAAATTAACAGAATGGCCACTTAATCCCAATAATAAAATTTACTGGATTTTTAAGGCCTTCATAAAAAAAAAATACACGTTTTCTTTTACAGGCGAATAAAAATAATTGTTTCTAACTGTAAATTAAACAGTATTTTTTAAAATAAATTCCTATCAAATTTATTAATTTATAAATTTCACATTTCACATTCACATTCAACTTTATTAATTTATAAATTTCACTTTTATAAATTTATAAATAGAATTGTAGCCACTATTAAGAAACTATAACTTCTCTTTTTTTATTCTGCAGATAGTTGTAACTAATGAATCATTTTTGCGATGAATCTTTATCAAATAAATTAACGAAGGTTTATATTCCTGTATCTGATTTTTTTTTCAGCTTTTTAGTTTTTATGTCCATCCTGTTTCAGCAAATTAAGGCCTTTTCCCTCACAAAATGAGGCATCCCGCCTCGATAAGTCGTTTCGTTCGTTCCAAGTGAAAATGATTAGAGACGACTTGGATAGAAGCAAGAAATAATGATGATCGAGGGTACGAGAAGAGAGAGAAGAAAGACACAGCGGCTGATCTCGTATCGAACCGGCTCATGTGGCTGGACGCACGATTCGCGGTTGCGTGTCTAGCTTAATCAGGCCCGTACGAGTCGTAGAAGCAACAGCGGCAATTCTCGTCGATGTCGCGAGTTGTCCTCGGTGCAGTATATATAAAATACAGTACTATACCGAGTGCGACGACGACACAAGCTTACAGGTCTTTCCTGCATATATCCAACGATATATTCACGTTGCGAACCAAGTTTCTTCTCTCTTTCTCTCTCAGAGAATAACAATTATATAAAATCAACAAATTAACAAAATAAAATTTTTAAAAAGATCATTTTGTTAATAGAATAGAAACTTGAAAAAGGAAATTATAGTGACAGAATCAAATTTTGAAAAAGGAAATTTGAATAACACAATAAAATTTCGAAAAAGGAAATTTCAATAACAGGGTAAAATTACGAAAAAGGTAATTTCAATAACGGAATAAAATTTCGAAAAGGGAGATTAAAATGACAGAATAAAATTGCGAGAAAGGAAATTTTAATAGCAGAATAAAATTTCGAAAAAGGAAATTTCAATAACTGTATAAAATTTCAGAAAAGATAATTTCAATAACAGAATAAAATTTCGAAAAAATGAAATTTCAATAGCAGAATAAAATTTTGCAAAATAAAATTTCAATAACAGAATAAAATTTCGAAAACGAAAATTTCTACAACCAACTAAAATTTCGAAAAAGAAAATTTCAATAACAGAATAAAATTTCGAAAAGGAAAATTCCAATAAGAGAAAAAAATTTCGAAAAAAAAAAATTTCAATAACAGAATAAAATTTCGAAAAAGGAAATTTCAATAACAGAGTAAAATTTCGGAGAAAGAAAATTTCAATAGCAGAATAAAATTTCGAAAAAGGGAATTTCAATAACTGTATAAAATTTCAAAAAAGAAAATTCCAATAACAGAGTAAAATCTCGAAAAACGAAAATTTCAATAGCAGAATAAAATTTCGAAAAAAGAAAATTTCAATAGCAGAATAAAATTTCGAAAAAGGACATTTCTATAACCAAATAAAATTTCGAAAAAGGACATTGCTATAACCAAATAAAATTTTGAAAAAGAAAATTTCAATAGCAGAATAAAATTTCGAATAAAGAAATTTCAATAACTGTATAAAATTTCGCAAAAGGAAATTTCAATAACAGAATAAAATTTCGAAAAAGGAAAATTTCTATAACAGAATGAAATTTCGAAAAAGGACATTTCTATAACCAAATAAAATTTCAAAAAAGAAAATTTCAATAACACAATAAAATTTCGAAAAAAAAAATAACAATAACAGAATAAAATTTCAAAAAAAAAAACAATTTCACTAACAAAATTGACAATTAACTAAAAGTAAGCTTACTTACTTAATATAAGCTTACTTTTAGTTAATTGTCAATTTTGTTAGTGAAATTGTTTTTTTTTGAAATTTTATTCTGTTATTGTTATTTTTTTTTCGAAATTTTATTGTGTTATTGAAATTTTCTTTTTTGAAATTTTATTTGGTTATAGAAATGTCCTTTTTTGAAATTTCATTCTGTTATAGAAATTTTATAATATGCTTATAATAGGAAATAAAAATACCAAAATAGACTTGATAATAAGTAGATAAAAAAAAGAAAGGGAGAGAGAAAGAGAGGCTGTAGAATGAGCAAGGCCCTCGGTGACGAGAGACTCCTTCGGTTAGCTTGGCTCTCTCGAAGAACGGAAGAAAGAGAGAAGAGGCCCAGCCGTATACCGCGGAATGAGCCGAGAGAACCGGGGTTCGTTGACATCAAGCGGAACGCGAACTCTCCGGACCCGCCACTTGCTCCTCATCTCATCTTCTTTTATCTCTCGCGAGGGCATTGCCGCTCGTTTTCCTCCTTGCTTTTGCTTTTATTTATTTATTTATTTATTTTTCTTCTTCTTCTTCTTCCTCCTCTTCTTTTGCTTCTCTACTCGATTCGAATGCTGTCCACTCAACGGCTACCGTTGATCTTGCTTTTAAAGGACACTCGACGCTGTCAGGCTCAAGCTCAATTTCTTGCAATATCTCTGTCGAGAAAAGAAGATCCGGACAAATGAGAACGATGTCAGGATAAATCGATGAAGAATACGAGAATAAGATGGAGAAGATGTTCCAGTTCTGGACACTCCAAAGATATCGTACCATTTGTCATTTTTTTTTATTCAAAGAGAAGACAAATTTATTTGTCAGTATTTTTTTAAATTAGTTGATAGATATAGATTTTTATTAAGATCCTGGGACGTTAAATCCCCTAAGCACCTGAGCACAAAAAAATATTGTATGAACAAAAAGCAGACATAAAAGAGTATGTACAGAGAATAATATTAACCTAAATGGGGTGAAAATGAGAAAAGACTAGAACAAAGTAATTTGAAACTTGAAGTTTGTTTCTATGACGATTTATGTAAATTCGTACAAGAGAAAAATTAGAAAAAAATCACCAGTTTCGGAATAAAATTGCGAAAAAGAAAATTTCAACAGAAAAAAATTTCGAAAAAAGAAAACTCTGTAAACGAAAAAAATCTTGAAAAAGAAAATTTCAACAGGAGAATAAAATTTCGAAATAGGAAATTTCAACAGCAGAATAAAATTTCGAAAATGGAAATTTCAATAACACAATCAAATTTCGAAAAAGGCAATTTCTATATCAGAATAAAATTTCGAAAAAGGTAATTTCTGTAACAGAATAAGATGGAGAAGATGTTCCAGTTCTGGACACTCCAAAGATATCGTACCATTTGTCATTTTTTTTTATTCAAACAGAAGACAAATTTATTTGTCAGTATTTTTTAAAATTAGTTGATAGATATAGATTTTTATTAAGATCCTGAGATGTTAAATCCCCTAAGCACCTGAGCACAAAAAAAATAATGTATGAACAAAAAGCGGACATACAAGAGTACAGAAAATAATCTTAACCTAAATGGGATGAAAATGAGAAAAGACTAGAACAAAGTAATTTGAAATTTAAAGTTTGTTTCTATGACGATTTATGTAAATTGGTACAAGAGAAAAATTAGAAAAAAATCACCAGCTTCGGAATAAAATTGCGAAAAAGAAAATTTCAACAGAAAAAAATTTCGAAAAAAGAAAACTCTGTAAACGAAAAAAATCTTGAAAAAGAAAATTTCAACAGGAGAATAAAATTTCGAAAAAGGAAATTTCAACAGCAGAATAAAATTTCGAAAAAGGAAATTTCAATAACACAATCAAATTTCGAAAAAGACAATTTCTATATCAGAATAAAATTTCGAAAAAGGCAATTTCTATATCAGAATAAAATTTCGAAAAAGGTAATTTCTGTAACAGAATAAGATGGAGAAGATGTTCCAGTTCTGGACACTCCAAAGATATCGTACCATTTGTTATTTTTTTTTATTCAAAGAGAAGACAAATTTATTTGTCAGTATTTTTTAAAATTGGTTGATAGATATAGATTTTTATTAAGATCCTGGGACGTTAAATCCCCTAAGCACCTGAGCACAAAAAATTAATGTATTAACAAAAAGCAGACATAAAAGAGTACAGAAAATAATCTTAACCTAAATGGGATGAAAATGAGAAAAGACTAGAACAAAGTAATTTGAAACTCAAAGTTTGTTTCTATGACGATTTATGTAAATTGGTCCAAGAGAAAAATTAGAAAAAAATCACCAGCTTCGGATGTACTAAGATTTTTAAAAAATAATAATAACTCTATAGTAATTAATAAATATTTTTTTTTAGTTTCACAAATTGTATGGAATGTTTTTTTCTTCTTCTGGAATGTCTGAACATGAGTATTTAACAGAACTGTCAAATTAAAATCTGTATAGCGCAAAAACGTTTTGATTTATCAAGCTTCAATTTAGCAGCAATTTAGAGAGTTGTTTATTGTTATTTTGCACCTTTCACTTCAATTTTGACTTCCTCATAGTGAAAGCTTCTCTATGAGGAAGCCAAAATTAAACATGATACTTCCTCATCGAGGTTACTTCGTGAAAGGTAGTCAATAATGAGAAAGCAATGTGCAAGGTTCTACTTTTAATTTAAGTGCAAATTTTTTACAGAATAAAAAGTCTTCGATTAAAAAACAAATGTACATCATTAAGAATATTAAGTATAAGTTTCCATTGCCGTTAAAGTTATCTCATTTACAGAAACTGTTATATTACATTTAATATGTAAGGGAAATGTAAAAATTTCAGTACTTTCTAATAAATCCTACGAAAATTAGGAAATTTAATGTAAAAAATTCAATCTTAAATACGAACTTCAATTCAAACTTGGGATTATAAATTCCCATGAATTATGAGAAAATGCGACTATTCACTGTAATAAAATTAAGAAAATCAGGAAATTTAATATAAAAAATTCAATCTTAAATACGAACTTCAATTCAAACTTGGGATTATAAATTCCCATGAATTATGAGAAAATGCGACTATTCACTGTAATAAAGTTAGGAAATTTGGAAATTTAATATAAAAAATTCAATCGTAAATACGAACTTCAATTCAAACTTGAGATTATAAATTCGCAAGAATTATGAGAAAATGCGACTATTCACTGTAAAAAAATGTCATTATGAAAATTGATATACTTTTGTCTGCAGTTTTTATGCATAAACTGGTATAATAAATTTAATACACAACTATGATGTAAAATTAATACACGATATACCAAACACATTAAAAAAATTCATGTTTAATATAAAAGTACTGTAATATTACTTTATAATTCTATATTAAATTTAATATACCGTTTAATGTATCAAACTTCCCGATAATAACTGTACATTAATTCCCTGAACACTTTTTACTGTTTTTTTTTTAATTATAATAACCATAAAATAGTCGTCGCAACTATAAAAACATAACAATTTTTTAAATTACCGTAAAAGCAAAAAAAAAAAAAGTTCCATGGATTAAAAATCAATAGCTGTCACTTTAACGGTAAAAAAAATCTACTTGAAATTTAATGTACAAGTGTGATGTAAAATTAATGTATGCTACAACAAATTAAATGATTCACTTCAATTTTACACTAAAAGTACTTGAATCTTTAATAATTTGCTTTAATTTTCCTACAAAAGTTCATTAATTTTATAACACAATTGCACAGTAAATATAGATGGCGACATGAATAAAAACTTCCAGTCTTTTCTAACAGTACACTGTAAAAAAATGAAGTTTTTATTCATAAACTAGTATATTAAATTTAGTATACAAGTGTAATGTAAAATTATTGTATGGTACAGCAAATTCACTAATTCACTTCAATTTGACACTAAAAGTACTTGAAATTTTAATAATTTCCTTTAATTTTCCCACAAAAGTACATTCATTTTATAACACAATTGCACATTAAATTTAGATGACGAAATGAATAAAAACTTCCAGTCTTTTCTGACAGTACACTGTAAAAAAAATCTACTTGAAATTTAGTGCACTTTTACTGCAAGTTTTTATTCATAAACTAGTATATTAAATTTAGTATACAAGTGTAATGTAAAGTTATTGTATGGTACAGCAAATTCACTAATTCACTTCAATTTGACACTAAAAGTACTTGAAATTTTAATAATTTCCTTTAATTTTCCCACAAAAGTACATTAATTTTATAACACAATTGCACATTAAATTTAGATGACGAAATGAATAAAAACTTCCAGTCTTTTCTAACAGTACACTGTAAAAAAAATCTACTTGAAATTTAGTGCACTTTTACTGCAAGTTTTTATTCATAAACTAGTATATTAAATTTAGTATACAAGTGTAATGTAAAATTAATGTATGGTACAGCAAATTCAATGATTCACTTCAATTTTACACTAAAAGTACTTGAAATTTTAATAATTTCCTTTAATTTTCCCACAAAAGTACATTAATTTTATAACACAATTGCACATTAAATTTAGATGACGAAATGAATAAAAACTTCCAGTCTTTTCTAACAGTACACTGTAAAAAAAATCTACTTGAAATATAGTTCACTTTTACTGCAAGTTTTTATTCATAAACTAGTATATTAAATTTAGTATACAAGTGTAATGTAAAATTATTGTATGGTACGGCAAATTCACTAATTCACTTCAATTTGACACTAAAAGTACTTGAAATTTTAATAATTTCCTTTAATTTTCCCACAAAAGTACATTAATTTTATAACACAATTGCACATTAAATTTAGATGACGAAATGAATAAAAACTTCCAGTCTTTTCTAACAATACACTGTAAAAAAAATCTACTTGAAATTTAGTGCACTTTTACTGCAAGTTTTTATTCATAAACTAGTATATTTAATTTAGTATACAAGTGTAATGTAAAATTAATATATGGTACAGCACATTCAATAATTTACTTTAATTTTACAGTAAAAGTACTTGAATTTTAATAATATTCTTTAATTTTCTCCCAAAAGTACATTAATTTTATACCGCAATTGTATATTAAATTTAGATGATGAAATGAATAAAAATTTCCAGTCTTTTTTAACAGTACACTGTAAAAAAAATCTACTTGAAATATAGTGCACTTTTACTGCAAGTTTTTATTCATAAACTAGTATATTAAATTTAGTATACAAGTGTAATGTAAAATTAATATATGGTACAGCACATTCAATAATTTACTTTAATTTGACACTAAAAGTACTTGAAATTTTAATAATTTCCTTTAATTTTCCCACAAAAGTACATTAATTTTACAACACAATTGCACATTAAATTTAGATGACGAAATGAATAAAAACTTCCAATCTTTTTTAACCGCAGAAGCGAAAATTTCAAGAATTTCTCCGAGTGCAAAAATGGCACTTTATGCAGTGAAATGATTTTTCAAAGTCCGGTTCCCGGTTCACAGAGTAGGTGAAAGGATCTCGATAATGTTCGGTTGTCAGTCGTCGTCTCCAGAGGTATATAATAACCGCAACAGCGGCGTGTTCGCGATGGATTACTCACATCTCCTACCGGCAATTATCACTCGATGATTGCGAAAAAAAAGCATCGCGATCAGCGCCGTTAATCCGTCTACTTTTCAGCCGATAGAGTCTGTAAACTGTCGCTCTCTCACTGCGAAGCCGTTTCTTTTTTTTTGTTTCTCCTTCGGGACACGAGTCGTTAACCGTGAGTTCAATCTTTGCTACTGCGCTGTTTTTTCCTGCTGGTCTTTGGTGTATATACTGCTATTTCACTTCTATATCGCGAGTCCTGTAAATTGACCACATCCTGCTTCACACACATCAAAGTTGTTCCAACATTATTATATGAAATTTTGTGTCTATATCTTTACAGATACTTTTTTCACGTTTATTATGGCGCTTTATAAAGGCAATAATAATCATCTGTATAACGACGTTAGTCGCGTAATCATAGACCGTTTTTAAAGAAAGTCAGAGTATATATTTTCACCAATATTATAAAATATGGATGATTTAAAAAAAAAAAAATTGATACACTCGTCGACCTTGTGGTCTCCAATTGGACTGTAATTTCTGAATATTGTTGTGGATAGTTTTTTGGCACTGCTTTATTTTTATCAGATTTTTTTAACCCGTTTTTTTATATTTCAATTTGGAATTTTGCGAAAATTGAAATTATTATTTATAGTTCTTATAATAAAAAAAAAAATCTTTTTTTAAGGCAGACAAAAACATTCCTTTCTACATCCTTAAGCTAAAAAAAAACGTAAAGTAAAAATAATTTCATTTCCTGAAATGAAATTATGCTTCAATTTTTTTTGCGAAAATTCTAATTGTCCCGACATGAAAATCTCGAAGAAAAAAAAAACAAAAATTTTCACGAAAACAAAGCTTCCTCTATGAGGAAGCAAAAATTAATTAGAAACTGTTTATCTTTATCTTTCTATGAATGAAAATTTCATAAATAATTTATTCCATCCTGCTTCACGCATTCTAAAGTTGTTTCACAATATTATTATAGGAAATGTAGTGTGTGTATCGTCACATGTGCTTTTTTTCCGTTTTATTATGGTGCTTTATAAGGGCAATAATAATTATGCGTAACGATAGTCGCTTAATGATAGACCGTCGTGAGAGAGGAAGTCCAAGAATATATTTATAGTCGCGTGGAAAATGAGAAAACTGACCCGTCACCGTCCAGAGTGATGGCAGTGTCCGCGAGGACTCGAAGGACTAGACCAACAGTCGCACGCGCATGGCAGTCGATTCCCAGCAAGCAACTCTCTTCGGCATCTTGACGACCTGTGCAGGATACGACGACCAGGTAACGCGTTCTTCCAGGATGCACAGACTCCAGTTTCACCGCCTGAAATGCAAAAAAAAAATCCCATATAATTACAAGTCGTCGTTAAAAAAAAATTAAAAAAACAACTCTGGCAATTTTTATCCTGTCATGACGACTTTATCACACGTGATAAATTATTACAAATAGTCATAAATCATTTATGTTCACAGGATATATTTTCGTTTTTTTTTCCTGGCGATTTCATCATGGAAAATATGCGATAATGTACAACAAATGGTCGTAAATTTTATGAATCTTTGCTAAGGGAATTTAAGAATCGTGCAAATTGATGTTGAAAATATATTTATTAAATAATGAATATAGATTGTTTTTTCGTAGGATACACTGGAAATGATTTAACCCTGATGATGCACACATTTTTATTTTTAAAAAGTTACGTTTATTTAAAATCGAGAAAGAAAACGTTGAAATATCAAAAAATGATAATAATCTAGGTGGGATGTTAAACATCCCGCTGTGCATCAAAGGGTTAAGGAAGTTGGAGCAGTTTGGTGTAGTAAAATTAGTGCTAAAGTCTTGTAATAGTTTCTGCCATGTTTTATACAATAAATTATAGTAGTTAAAGCTGATTTGCATTGCAGTTACTGTGCTTAACCCAGAAAAACATTAATAACGATGAAATTGCGAAAGATTAACGGATTAACGTTAATTGCCAACAATCATGAGTAATTTTCTTGTGATTTTATTGCGAAGCTGCTCATTCAGTTATTTACAAAACGCTAGAGAAATTAGTCATGTAAAAAATGGGTAATGTTAGTCGCTTCAGAATTGCAACCTATTTTTTTTTTATGCAACGAAAAAATATCATATACAAGGATGTAAAGTAGAACCTTGCATATTGTTTCCTCATTATTTTTCACTTGTTACAAATTTCCTAGAATCTTGCATATTGCTACCTTATTATTTTTCACTTGTTACAAATTTCCTAGAATCTTGCACATTGCTTCCTTATTATTTTTAACTTTACCAATTTTTCCTTCCTCATAGAAGAAGTTTTATAAAAATTATGTAAATTTTTTTTTAATTCAGCAGGCTATAAAATCTAAAATCCTGCATACATTTTTTTTTTGAAATTGCAGCGATCAAACACAAGCTGCTGCTTCATTTGTGTGTGAAATTCCAGCTCAATCGGTTGAACGGTTTTTAAGTTACAGATGATTAAAACACATACATAAGGACATTTTTTCTCAACCAATTTTCTCGATATTTTCGTCCATTCTGAGTGTCCTAAAAATCCTTAATAAGGAAGCAATAACTGCTAAATTAATTAAACGCACTATACTTTTAAAAAGCGAACCAAAAAATATTCCTTCACAAATTGCCATTAACACTTTTTTTAAATATCCATTTCTACGAATGTTTCATTTAATTGTTGGCATATGTTGTAATGAAAATTCCACTTTCTATCACTTATGTCGTAAAACTATGTACAAACGATATAAAAATATTTAGCATCGATTTTACTAATGCGAAGGATCTTAACCATCTCAAATTGTAAAAAGTTATACAGTGTAAAAATTAAATACATTTTTTAAAATTCTTAAAATTCTTAAAAAAATTTTTTTTAAAATTGTAACGATCAAACACGAGCTGCTGCCGTGTCCTAAAAATCCTCAATAAGGAAGCAATAACTGCTAAATTAATTAAACGCACTATCCTTTTAAAAATCGAACCAAAAAATATTACTTCACAAATTGCCATTAATACATTTTTTAAATATCCTTTTCTATGAATGTTTCACTTAATTGTTGGCATATGTTGTAATAAAAATTTCTCTTTCTATCACTTATATCAAAAAACTATGTAAAAACGATAGAAAAATATTTAGCACCGATTTTACTAATGCGAAGGATCTTAACCATCTCAAATTATAAAAACTTATACATTTAAAAAATTATATAAATTTCTAAAAATTCTACAAGCTATAAAATCTAAAATACTGCTGCTGTGTCCTAAAAATCCTCAATAAGGAATCAATAATTGCTAAATTAATTAAACGCACTATCCTTTTAAAAAAGGAACCAAAAAAATATTCCTTCACAAATTGCCATTAATACATTTTTTAAATATCCATTCCTACGAATGTTTCACATAATTCTTGGCATATGTTGTAATAAAAATTCCTCTTTCTATCACTTACATCATAAAACTATATAAAAACGATAGAAAAATATTTAGCACCGATTTTACTAATGCGAAGGATTTTAACCATCTCAAATTGTAAAAAGTTATACAGTATAAAAATTAAATACAATTTTTTTAATTCTTTAAAAATTTTTTAAAAATGTAACGATCAAACACGAGCTGCTGCCGTGTCCTAAAAATCCTCAATAAGGAAGCAATAACTGCTAAATTAATTAAACGCACTATCCTTTTAAAAAAGGAACCAAAAAAATATTCCTTCACAAATTGCCATTAATACATTTTTTAAATATCCATTCCTACGAATGTTTCACATAATTCTTGGCATATGTTGTAATAAAAATTCCTCTTTCTATCACTTACATCATAAAACTATGTAAAAACGATATAAAAATATTTAGCACCGATTTTACTAAAGCGAATGGCTCTAACCATCTCAAATCATGTAAGAAATCGTTCCCTCTACGAGAGTAATCGACTACTTTCGTAACGAATATTAACGAAGAAAGCGCATGTTATGTCAAGCCAATAACGTAGAAAAGATTCGTGAGAGTGGAAATTCCTAAGGACGTTATGAACCGCGAGAAGTCCACAAGAGCTCCGGACGCATTTCCGTTAGGGACAACTACGAGGATTTCCTGGTGAACGTAAAGGCTCTTTTTCTTATCGCTTCGGGGCGTAATGGCCAGAAAACGATAAGAGACCTCCAGGAGCACGGAAAATAATTTCGACGCGACTGACCAGCCGTCGTTAACGAGCAACTAATAAAATAAACACAAAAGCTCGTCGAGATTATTAATTTAACCGAAGTGACTTTTATATCAGGCGCAGAAGTCGACGACTTCCTTATTCCGGGTTGGAAAGTCGGTGCCTGAGTCTCGCGAGGGCCGAACTCGTTTATTCTATCCAAGCCATGTATTCAGCGTGCGAACCTAATGCACAGTTGTAATCATCTCATTAATTGCAACCTCGCTGTTTATTTATATCACTAATCATATGATATTCATTATTTTTTAATGATCTTATTATTACTGTCATTTATTTTATCGTAAAATATTACCAGGATGTTAAGAATATATAAGACTATTTTATTGTAAATAATTCTTTTTACATCTATTTGATTAGATTTGAATTTGAGTAATGGCCAGAGAAAATGTTTTTAAAAAAAAGTAACGTTAATTAAACGTTTTGATGAGAATTAATTTTAAAAACTTGCTATAAAAATAAATATAATGGATGACAAAAAAAATGTAATGATCTTATTATTAATATCATTTGTTTTATTGTAAAATCTTAACAGGACATTAAGAATATATACGACTATTTTATTGTAAATAAGGAAAAAAAATTATGAAATTAGATTTAAATTTCAGTATTTAATGGTTGGAGCAAATCTTTTGAAAAATTAATGTCAATTGAACGTTTTGATGAGAATTGATTTTAAAAACTTGCTATAAAAATAAATATAATCGATGACGAAAAAAAAATGTAATGATCTTATTATTACTATCATTTGTTCTATTGTAAAATTTTACTAAGACATTAAGAATATATACGACTATTTTATTGTAAATAAGGAAAAAAAAATGTATGAAATTAGATTTAAATTTGAGTATTAAATGGTCAGAGAAAATCTTTTTAAAAATTTATGTCATTTAAACGTTTTTATGAGAATTAATTTAAAAACTTGTTACAAAAATAAATATAATGGATGACGAAAAAAAAAATTATGAAATTAGATTTAAATTTGAGTATTTAATGGTCAGAGAAAATATTTAAAAAAATTAATGTCAATTGAACGTTTTGATGAGAATTAATTTAAAAATTTGCTATAAAAATAAATATAATGGATGACGAAAAAAAATGTAATCTTATTATTACTATCATTTGTTCTATTGTAAAACTTTACCAGAAGATTAAGAATATATACGACTATTTTATTGTAAATAAGGAAAAAAAATTATGAAATTAGATTTAAATTTGAGTATTTAATGGTCAGAGAAAATCTTTTAAAAAACTAATGTCAAATAAACGTTTTGATAAGAATTAATTAAAAAAACTTGCTATAAAAATAAATGTAATGGATGACGAAAAAAAATTTATGAAATTAGATTTAAATTTGAGTATTTAATGGTCAGAGAAAATCTTTAAAAAAATTAATGTCAATTAAACGTTTTTATGAGAATTAATTTAAAAAACTTGCTATAAAAATAAATATAATGGATGACGAAAAAAAATGTAATCTTATTATTACTATCATTTTTTATATTGTAAAATCTTAGCAGGATATTTAGAATATATACGACTATTTTATTGTAAATAAGGAAAAAAAAATTATGAAATTAGATTTAAATTTGAGTATTTAATGGTTGGAGAAAATCTTTTAAAAAATTAATATCGATTAAACGTTTTGATGAGAATTAATTAAAAAATTTGCTATAAAAATAAATATAATGTATGACGAAAAAAAAATGTAATGATCTTATTATTACTATCATTTGTTCTATTGTAAAATTTTACTAAGACATTAAGAATATATACGACTATTTTATTGTAAATAAGGAAAAAAAATGTATGAAATTAGATTTAAATTTGAGTATTTAATGGTCAGAGAAAATCTTTTTAAAAATTTATGTCATTTAAACGTTTTTATGAGAATTAATTTAAAAACTTGTTACAAAAATAAATATAATGGATGACGAAAAAAAAAAATTATGAAATTAGATTTAAATTTGAGTATTTAATGGTCAGAGAAAATATTTTAAAAAATTAATGTCAATTGAACGTTTTGATGAGAATTAATTTAAAAATTTGCTATAAAAATAAATATAATGGATGACGAAAAAAAAATGTAATGATCTTATTATTACTATCATTTGTTCTATTGTAAAATTTTACCAGAACATTAAGAATATATACGACTATTTTATTGTAAATAAGGAAAAAAAATTATGAAATTAGATTTAAATTTGAGTATTTAATGGTCAGAGAAAATCTTTTAAAAAACTAATGTCAAATAAACGTTTTGATAAGAATTAATTTAAAAAACTTGCTATAAAAATAAATGTAATGGATGACGAAAAAAAATTTATGAAATTAGATTTAAATTTGAGTATTTAATGGTCAGAGAAAATCTTTTTAAAAATTACTGTCAATTAAACTTTTGTTAAGAATCAATTGAAGAACTTGATATGAAAAAAATATATAATGGATGTCGAAAAAAATTATGGTACATTGCTCTGATTTCTGTATGATTGTTTTGTTTATTATTATGGAAAAATACATTCTAATAAAATGTTTACACATTTTTCCAAGAAATTATAGAATATGGAAGATTCTTTTAAAAACTTTGTGGTCTCCGATTAGATTGTAACTTCAGGATGTGGTTATGTACTGCACTATTTTTTTCAGACTTTTAAACACGATTTTTTTTTCTGTCAAGGTCTTTGAGAAACTTGAAATAATTATTTATCTGTAATTTCGAAAAAAAAAATGCTGTTTTCAAGGTAAAAAAATATTTTCCCACGTGAAAATAATTTCAAGAAATTAAATTATTTCGATAATCTCTAAAAAAAATAATAAAAAACAATGAAAAAGAATATTTAAAAAAAATGTTTCCATTTTCATTTCCTGAAGTGAAATTATTTCGACATTACGTTTTTAAAACCCCTGAGTCATTTTTACATAAACAAACCCCATTTTTCCTATTTTCTCTAGCAAATCGTCGGTCTTCGTAGATTTTTTTCGCCAGCCTTATTCTGTTTTTTTTTTTGCGCTCACTTAATGACTACATTATGCTGATTGATTTCCTTTAATTTATATACTTGTTTTAAAAAAAATGTATATGAGGGATTCCACGGGACTTTCGCCACCCAAAAAAAAAAAAATAAAATCTCAAATTTTATCTAAAAATCAGGTTCAGCGGAGTCTATTGATGGACCAAATTTCAAAATTCTAAAAAAATAGTTGACCGGAATATGCAAATTTTTTCGTTTTTTATCGTTTTTCATTTAATCTGTAATATCTCAAAAACTATTGATCGTATCGAAATCATTTAAAGACGAAAATATGCATTTTTTAATGGCCAACAAGAAAAAAATATATTCAAAATTAATTGCTTAATTTCAGATCACATTTTATGGAAAAAACAACAAAATTTTTTTTTTTTTTATGGTTGGACTTCAGATTTTTTCATCGGACAAATTGTCTCGGAATCTTTGAGTGATCGCCGAATTTTGAGTATTTTTTTTTTTTTTTTTTTGGAGTGGCGAAAGTCCCGTGGAATCCCTCATATGTATGTTTTACATTTGTTTTTATATACGCTTTGGCTAATTCATCTGTCATTATATTCTAATGTATTTTCAAGGGCTTGTCCCATCCACTGTCAAAAATAAATAAATAAAAAGCATTTTTACTCAAAATCACAATGCAATAATAATTTTAATACCCGGAAATTTCGAAAACCAGAGTTTAAAAAATTGAGAATTCTAAGATTTTTTCACAACCGTATCCTAAAGTGACAATTCTATCAGAAATCATAAAATCCCTCTCGCTTTTAAAGAATTACATTGTAAAAATCATACTGTATTATTTACGGAATAGAGTGAGTTTGAAAGTAATTTTATGGTTACAACTGCGGTACGATGTAAATATAGACAATGTGTGTTTGCGGAAAGGACGTTATTTTCCACCAACAACGAGTCTCGCCCGTTTATTACAAACTGTTTCCGCAAGAGTTACGTAAAGTGCGCATCGAGTATATTAAGAGACGTAAGTAGAATTTCCCATGGATTCTCTCTTTCTCGTTACGACCGAGAAGGATTCTCCTTTATAGTCCGAGAAGGGAACTTCAACTTCTAGTGGAGAATTCTCGATTCCTAAAGGAGCGAGAAATGTCTTCTCTGAAATCCTTTTAACGCCACTCGAGAAGAATCAACAATGTGAAACGATGTTACGTCGTGGTGTGGTGCATCGCGAACGAAGAAGAACCGTAATATATATATATATTGCACTCTTCTAGTACACGTTTTTATTCCTACTGGTATAATTATGAGACCCGCTTGCTCTTAACATATGTTCAGACGTAATGTCTTTCGGTAACAAGCAAACTACCACTGCCTGACTATGACTCAGTTTCCAGCTACTTAAGTCTAGTCAAGTGGACACTAAAATCTTTTATATTGTTTGTATACAAAATTTATATTACATTTTATAGCTCATTGTCTACTTAAAGTGTATGAAAATTAGTAACAGTAAAATTATCATATTTGTCCACCAATTTTAAGCAGAAAATAATATATTTTTTATCGTTAAACTAAATTTATTTATTTTCGAAAAAATATATTTGAAATTTAGTCAAGTGGAGATTAAAATATTAAAATTGTTTGTATAAAAAATTTATATTACAAAATTTATATTACATTTTATAGCTCATTGTCTACTTAAAGTGTATGAAAATTAGCAACAGTAAAATTATCATATTTGTCCATCAATTTTAAGCAGAAAATAATATTTTTTTTATCGTTAAACAAAATTCATTGATTTTCGAAAAAATATATTTGAAATTTAGTCAAGTGGAGATTAAAATATTAAAATTGTTTGTATAAAAAATGTATATATCACATTTTATAGCTCATTGTCTACTTAAAGTGTATGAAAATTAGTAACAGTAAAATTATCATATTTGTCCATCAATTTTAAGCAGAAAATAATATATTTTTTATCGTTAAACTAAATTTATTTATTTTCGAAAAAATATATTTGAAATTTAGTCAAGTGGAGATTAAAATATTAAAATTGTTTGTATAAAAAATTTATATTACATTTTATAGCTCATTTGTCTACTTGAAGTATATGATAATTAGTAACAGTAAAATTATCATGTTTGCCCACCAATTTTAAGCAGAAAATAATATATTTTTTATCGTTAAACTAAATTTATTTATTTTCGAAAAAATATATTTGAAATTTAATCAAGTGGAGATTAAAATATAAAAATTTTTTGTATAAAAAATTTATATATTACATTTTATAGCTCATTGTCTACTTGAAGTGTATGATAATTAGTAACAGTAAAATTATCATATTTGCCCACCAATTTCAAGCAGAAAAGAATATATTTTTTATCGTTAAACAAAATTCATTGATTTTCGAAAAAATATATTTGAAATTTAGTCAAGTGGAGATTAAAATATTAAAATTGTTTGTATAAAAAATGTATATATCACATTTTATAGCTCATTGTCTACTTAAAGTGTATGAAAATTAGTAACAGTAAAATTATCATATTTGTCCACCAATTTCAAACAGAAGAAATTTATATATATTTTTTAGCGTTAAAAATTAGTGTATTACAAAATTTATTGATTTTTGAGAAATTATATTTGAAAATTAGTCAAGTGGAGAATAAAATCTTACAATTGTTTGTATAAAAAATTTATATTATATTTTATAGCTCATTGTCTACTTGAAGTATATGATAATTAGTAACACTCAAATTATCATGTTTGTCCACCAATTTCAAGCAGAAAAGTATATCTTTTTTATCGTTAAACAAAATTAATTGATTATCGAAAAATTATATTTGAAAATTCGTCAAGTGGTCATAAAAATCTAAAAATTAATATTGCACTTTGTAGCAATATTGTCATTATCGCCTTAAAGTATAAGATAATTAGTAACAATTTCAAGCACAAAAGTACATTTTTTTATCGTTAAAACTAAATGAATTAAATAATTTATCGATTTTCGAAAAATTAAATTAAAAAACTCGGTACTGCCACAATTTTCTATATATCGACCTGAGAATTTTTCACCTGTTCAAAAACACCATTGAAAATAATTCACCACATGATATTCTCAATATCATTGATTATCAGCAACAACAAAAAATATACAAAAAACTAATTAATTTTTTTTACTACAATTATATTTAAAATCATAAAACATCTACAATTTTGTGTATTTCGATCTGGTAATTTTTGTTCAAGATCAGAGCAATGTTCCAAACAATCAATCGCATAGAATTTCAGAGCCAAATTTTTTTCAAATATAAAAAAAATGATAAACATTTTTTTTCTTGAAATTAATGCCCCTTAATTCACAGTCTTGGTTCAAACAGCCAGGTCACCAACAATCTCTCAGATCGATATTATCTCGTATTCGCGTTCCAGCAACTCTCTCTCCATCGATCTCGTAACGTCGTTCAAGCCATACGTGCCTCGCTATAAAATCTATAGATACGAAGGCAATTAATGAAGCCGACCGTTGTGATTGCAATTTATAACTGCACGCTTGTTATATTTATCGGTTAGGAAAATTTAACGGTACTCCTTGTATAATGTATTCGTGTTGTTATCACACACGATCGTGCAAACGACGTTATGGCTTTTATTGTTAACCATAAGAGACAGAAAAAGAAAAAGAATGCAAAGTAAAACTTTGCACATTGATTCTTTATTTTACTTTTGACTTCCTCATAGAGGAAGAAATTTGCGAAAGATGAAAATAATTGACGAAGCAATGTGCAAAGTTCTACTTTGCATCCTTATTTTAAATACAAATTAAAGGAGTACAAAAACAAAAATTTTCATAAATTCAAAATTTTATAAAATCTAAACCGCTTTATGGATTTCGCTTAAATTCAATACCGATCGTCATTTTTCATTGCTTTATTTGTCAAAAACTGTTTTAGCTCATTATCTAAAAAATTGCGGCAGCTAGAGAACATACAGATATTTTTTGAAAAATTCAATCTCTTATAAAATCTGAACCACTTTATCAATCTTCACCAAATTCGATATCTACTACAATTGGGTGTTAATTTTACCTTGCAAAAGATTTAAGCAGATTTGGTCGAACTTAACTTGAATAAGAACGAAAACAAAATTTTTTCGAAAATTCAAAATTTTATAAAATCTAAACCGCTTTACGTATTTCGCTTAAATTCAATACCGATTGTCATTTTTCATTGTTTTATTCGCCAAAAACTGTTTAAGCTCATTATCTAAAAACTTGTGGCAGCTAGAGAACATACAGAGATTTTTTGAAAAATTCAATGTCTTATAAAATCTGAACCACTTTACCAATCTTCACCAAATTCGATATCTACTACAACTGGATATTAATTTTACCTTGCAAAAGATTTGAGCAGGTTTGGTCGAACTTAATTTGAATAAGAACGAAAACAAAATTTTTTCGAAAATTCAAAATTTTATAAAATCTAAACCGCTTTATGGATTTCGCTTAAATTCAATACCAATCGTCATTTTTCATTGCTTTATTTGTCAAAAACTGTTTAAGCTCATTATCTAAAAAATTGTAGCAGCTAGAGAACATACAGATATTTTTTGAAAAATTCAATGTCTTATAAAATCTGAACCACTTTACCAATCTTCACCAAATTCGATATCTACTACAACTGGATGTTAATTTTACCTTGCAAAAGATTTGAGCAGGTTTGGTCGAACTTAATTTGAATAAGAACGAAAACAAAATTTTTTCAAAAATTCAAAATTTTATAAAATCTAAACCGCTTTATGGATTTCGCTCAAATTCAATACCAATCGTCATTTTTCATTGCTTTATTTGTCAAAAACTGTTTAAGCTCATTATCTAAAAAATTGTGGCAGCTAGAGAACATACAGAGATTTTTTTAAAAATTCAATGTCTTATAAAATCTGAACCACTTTACCAATCTTCACCAAATTCGATATCTACTACAACTGGGTGTTAATTTTACCTTGCAAAAGATTTGAGCAGGTTTGGTCGAACTTAACTTGAATAAGAACGAAAACAATTTTTTTTCGAAAATTCAAAATTTCATAAAATCTAAACCGCTTTATGGATTTCGCTCAAATTCAATACCGATCTTCATTTTTCATTTCTCTATTTGTCCACAATTATTTAGCTCATTAGCTGAAAAATTGCGGAAGCTATAGAACATACAGACTTTTTTCGAAAAATTGAAAGGCTTATAAAATCTGCATTTTTTGTTTCAATTTTTTCGAAAATTTATACATAGGAAGAATTTCAATACTATCTTTTCTTTGAATGATCTCAAACTCAATGAAAAGTAGTGGCACTGATTCGAAGAAACATTTCGTTAAACCAATGAACCTCTTTCATTGATTTCAAAGATGTCGTCTCTGATTCAATGAAACCTTCTTCTTACCACCTCAAAATTTCGAAACCTATTTTTTCCTGAAGTACGCGGCAGATAAAGCTCAAACTTTGTGAGTATATAAGGAAGCACGGCAGAAATAGGCTAAGCTTCTGGCTCCTCGAAATTCGAAGTCGTTCGTTCGGGAGAACCGAAAAACAAAAAAAGTGAGGTTAGGTGCGAGAGAGAGATATCAATGACAACGTTTTTTTGAACCAATGAAAACGTCTCTTTAAAACAATGAAACTGTTTCTTTATTATATGCTCACTAAGTAAATCTTTATTTACAGGCAATGAAATGTTCTCTTTGAAATTCAAATGCACTATTTCATTGAAATCAATGAAAAAACAAATTAATCCACTCATTTCTTTGGCGTCAATGCAATCTTTTCTCTCGGTGATATCCCCCTCACAATATCCCCTAGGCATTCTATAATAGTCCATTCGTAGACCAAACCTAAGCAAAATACCTTTAAAAATGTGAAATAAGTGATTTTCTAAAAAAATTCAAATTGTCATAATTTTGGAACCACTCAACGGATTCGTGCCAAATTTCAACGCAACCTTTGTCTACCCACACTAAACATCTGTACCAAAATCCAGAGCAATATTTAAAAAATTGCATACGCTATATCGTACAAATAATTTTTCTCGACGTTTTAAAACCTTTTTGAGGATCCTGAGATAAAAAATCTCAGAAAACAAATCTTTAAGAAAACAAAGCTTCCCTTATGGGGATACAAAACGATAGAGACATATGCTATTCTCGTACATGGTATTCGTGGCGATTACGTCGAGCAACACTTTAAGAGGGCAAAGTCGATAGTCGAACTATGTACATATTGGTACACACAAATAGAATCATAAGTAAATACGGTAGCTGTCGAGTACATTGACGATTAACAGCAGCAGCAACAGCATTAAAGAATGACAGAGAGCAGACGGTGGCTTTTCCTTGGAGAACTCGCGATCCGTTCGACGCGGGCCGTTAATCATTCGGTCGAATGACTTCCCGCTCGCGATTAATGACAGGCCGCTGACCGTCTATAATACACCCTGACGACTACGACGAGCAAAGCAACAACAACACATACTGAGGATCTCTGCTGGACTATCGGCCTGCTGCTCGATGTACTCTGAGCTGTTAAACAGCGACGTGTGTGTTGCACATCGTATACAATTAAACGCAGCCACGATGCGAATGAAGCGAGAGAGAATACGAAAAGCCGTATCATACGGGTGAACGAGCGACGATGCACCAGACGTGAAAAAATCGGCGACGGGGAGATTGGATTATAAAAAATATATATATATATATATAAAAATAAACAACAACAAGCTGCCAATGAAGCTTACATGTTGGCTTCGTCGAAGCTGAGAGCAGCTTTGTACACGATGAATATCAAATAGTCACTTGGCGGTGTTGCCTCGTCAATGAAACGCTTTTTTTCACTCGAAGAGAATAATGAATAATTATTTACGAATTAATTTTTCATGGATTTGAAAATTTTTTATTTCGAATCAATTTAGCTATTATATACTTTATCTGTAATTAATATATTATAATATATTAATATTATATTGTATATATATATAATATATAATACTATATTATATAGCAGGCGATAAATTAATATATTATAATATATTAATTATATATAATATTATATATTTTTTAAAATTTCAGTTACGAATTATTGTTTTTGTAGTCATAATATAATTATAATATAATATAATCAAAAGTCATTCAATTGGGATTTGGATATTCCACTAAAATAAATAGATCTATAAAAATGGATCGCACTAATTTATTAACAAAAAAAAAACTATCTTGCCTATCATTTCCTTAACCTTAATATATTATAATATATTATTTATATATTATTATTGTATATAATTAATATATTATATTATAATGTATATAATAGTATATAATAGTATATAATATAATATATAAATATTATATAATATATATTAATACTTAATATATTATAATATATTATTTACGGATTAATTTTTCATGTTGATAAAATTTGATGGAAATAAAAAAGGTTAAGAAAATGATAGACAAGATAGTTTTTTTTTTGTTATTAAATTAGTGCGATGAATTTTGATAGATCTTTATACTTTAGTGGAATATCCAAATTCAAATTGAATGACTTTTGGTTATATTATATTGTAATTATATTATGACTACAAAAACGATAATTCTTAATTTGAACATTTTTTAGAGATAAAATAAATAGCAAATTTAGATTTGTAAAATGTCGGAAGTATTTAATTTTCCGAGGGAGTTGCAAAAACTTATATTGTCAGGTTAGAATTCGCTTGTCTAAAGTAGGAGCGTTAAATTCTCTAGCACGTAGTTGTTAATGACTTTTCTGGTCACTTCCTGGATAACAGTTGAAAATTTGCATATGCATTAAAAACTGGCGTCATTTCTATTCTTAAGCCGCAAATTCTCAGTATCCGTAAAGCGACAATATTTCGAACCAATAATCTATGGGGAAAATATCATTTTACTAATTTAACTGTATTTTCGTATTTGTTCATGAAAATTTTGGCTTTTTTAATTATGATTCGAAAATTGACCATAGAATAATAATTGCAAAATAATGAATAACTATTAAATCAATCAATTTTTACTCGATCGAATAATAGAGGGTCCGGTAAAATCGACATTTCCAGTTATAGAGGGATTGAAAAAGGGGAAAAAATCCCCTTTCACTTAGTGTTAAGAGTTTATCTAACCGGAAGTTTGCTGACTGCAAATCAAACAAACTTTCTATTAAAAACTAAAAAAATTCCCATCATGGTACCAAAAAAACGTGAGAACAATTTTTTTCCATGTAGACACGAATGACTATTCGTGCACTGTAAAACAATTGCCTAAGAACTAGCGTAGAAATTTCGAGCAGGCGATAAAATGAAAGCAAAAAAAAAAAGAACAAGCAAGAGAGATAGTGTAAAAAATTATATTTTCCAGAGTTGTAAATGCCTAATACTTATAGAAATAATGATGATGATGATACGATCAGCTCTATAATTATGATTTTATAATAATAACATTAGCGATTGTAATACGACGATTAAACTTTGGAATGACTGTAAAAATTATTATTTTTCAATAAAAATTCACGGTAATCCTTTTGAAAAAATGGAACAAAATAAGTAATGCATTACTTATTTCTTGCATTTTTTCCACTATTTCTTGCAATATTAAAGCGAAAATTAGTATTTTTTTCAGCTATTCAAATGTTTACACTCTATTTTGTAATCACTACATATTATTATTATGAAATCATAATTACAAAACAAATTGTACTGTAAACTATATCTCATGAATTAATGAGGATTTACAACTCTGATATTTACTCAGTTGTAAGAGTCTACCCAGAATTTTTCTGGCAATTGTAAATAAAACAACACTTTTAAAAATATTTGCGCTTTTACATTACCAGAAATTAGCTAATGAAATTTCTGGTAATGTAAAAACGTACATATTAAATTTAACATACGAGTAAAATTACAAATTTTTCTAATTTCCATAAGGTTCATCAGAAAATATAGTAGTTTTTAATTTCTCTTGAATATTAAAAATTGAATATATCAGTTTATATAAAAGATCTTTTTTCCCATTATTTAGGCTTTCAAAAAATATTTATTCCTTCTCTAAAAAGTATGTTGCGAGATTTTATCGAATTGCGAGTTGGTCCATTGTTGTCACGTTATTCGCGCTGTGATTGGTCCAAATTGGCGCGAGATCAGATCGAGACCGAGACCGAGTTCATGTTTAACACATTTGACAGTTGCAATTCTGACAGTTTTGTCAAGCATATCGGGCGCGCGAGGTTTGAATTCCCAAGTTGGTTGACTTTACAATATTTCGGGGTTTCCGGATTATGTGTTAATTGCGAATATTAAACTAGGCTTAAGATGTTGAACGACAAAGTGCGACGTAGTCTCTATGGCAGCAACAAAACCAGGCATACGCGGAGTCACTACATGCGGATCAACAGAACAATCGTGAATAATATGATAAGCGAAGAAATCGGGGAAAATTAAAATTCTGCAGTCAAGTAAATCAGACCTCTTTATTCACTGTTACTTTTAGCAAAATCCATGCCAGGTTTCCAAAATTGGAAATCCTGTATTTATTTCATTGAGCAAAGAGGTCGTACTGCTTTACTAAAAATGTAAAGCCCATATAATGATTAGCAATTAGCAATTATTATTATTATTATTACAATTACAATAATAATAATTTTTACAATAATTATGTCCTTTTTGCTGGTCCAGCACCTAAAGGCGCTATACTAAATAAATAGCGTATCTGGCCCACGATAAGCGATTCAACGCTTGTGTGTGGGTATATATGTAGTCACTTTTCATGTTTTTTAGTTTGTGTTATTGTTTGTACACTTAATTTTAGTATGGTTTTATTGTGGGTTAATGTTAAGTGCTTTTTCTTAATGATTCCTTATTTTGCAATTGCGAGTTATTCGATTTGAGTTACTGCTTCACTTTCAGTTGATATCACATAATTTTCTATAATGTCTTTATATATATTGTTATCACAGTTGTAGAGTTTTTGTCGGAGATGCTTTGGCATTGCGTTTATTAATTTTGGAGCTATGTAGTCGAAGCATCTTCTTCCAATCATTGTCATTCTCTTCACCTCTATTGCTTTGTACTCAGAGTTAGATCTGAGGCTTCTCGTTCCGGTTTGTAGTTTGTACATTCTGTGTTTGATATAGTATTTTAGAATTGCACTACAATATTCCTGTCTTACCCCTAAGACTCCAGCTTCGTGAAAAAGTTGTTTCGAAGGGTACATTCGTCCTTTATTGTGAATAATTTTGAGCACTCTTTTTTGTAGTGTCTCAAGGGGTTTTATCACAGTTTTAGTGGTGCCTCCCCATCCAACAATACCGTATTTCCATATTGATAGGAATATTGCACTATACACAGTTTTTAACGATTTTACGTCCAGCGCAGATTTTAGTCGTCTGAAAGCGTATGTTAGGTAAACGTAGTCTCCGTACCAGATTGTCATCGTGCTCGCTCCAACGAAGGTGTTGATCAATCGTTATATTGTAGATGTAGATTTCGACCGCTATTGATTAATTGGTGTAAGGGTTTCGCCAATGGAGTGGTCCCCAAGAAAAAAAGGATGCAAAGTAGAACCTTGCACATTGCTTCCTCATTATTTTTCGCTTCTTACAAAGCTACCTCTATGAGGAAGTATGTTATTCAATTTTTGGCTTCCTCATAGAGGAAGCTTTGTAAAACGCGAAAAATAATGAGGAAGCAATGTGCAAGGTTCTACTTTGCATCCTTGTTTTAATTAGATAAATATACATGTTGTAGATTCGCTTTTTCTATTTCGCTATTGCGTTATTTCGTGATTATTAGAGCGTTTCCGAAGTGAATGTGATAATGTATATTTTTAAAAATAATTCAACATTCCATAAAATCAAAAATTTCATACCGTTCGTCACTAAATTATACATATATAATGGCTGAATATTGTTTTATTTATATACAAAATTTGAGCTCGCTATCTTAAGATTTGCAAAAGTTACAATAGAGCGATAATGTCAATTTTTTGAAAAATTCAAAACATCATAAAATTTTTACGGCTCAACCGATCTTAACCAAATTCAATAGCGATCACCGGCATATGAAAGCTCAAATTCATACCAATTTTTAGATCAATATCTCGAAAATTGAAAGAGTTATCGCGTAAACAGACATTTTTCAAAAAATTAAAAAACGCGTAATAATTTAACGATGAAGTGGATTTTAACAAAAATTTGCATGAACGATGAGGCTTGATCCCTCTATCTATGGTCCAAATTTCAGCTTGATATCTCAAGGCATTCCCGAGTTATAAAGGTTTACATTTTTCGATTGTGTAACATACACACACACACACACATACACACACACACACACACACACACACACACACACACACACACACGCACACACACACACACACATACAGACATTTTTTCTAAATCACTTTTCTCGATGTTTTGGACCATTCTGAGTGTACTGACATGAAAATCTCGAAAAAAAGATTTTTCACGAAAACAAAGCTTCCTCTATGAGGAAGCAAAAAACCAAGGTATTACGTTTCGACTCACGTCGGAGCCCTCTTCAGAAATTTATTTTCGACATCTATAATATAAAGTACAACAACAATATAAAGTGTGCTCTGTTTATGTTAATATAACCTGAAATACATTTATTTAACTAGAAACTAATTAATAATTTTTTTTATTTCATTATTTTATCCAACTTAACCACAAGCGACTCACCGATGAACATCAATCAATAGTGCCAATCGACACCGACCCATGTGTTTATTTATTTTATCAGATAAATAAGTCAGGATTGTTGATGTTTATTGATGACGAGCTTATTTAAACCAAAATTGACACCCTTAAGGGGAAAAAAGGAACAACACTCGTTGTAACAACTGAGTCCTCCAGTTGAAAACGTAATACCTTGGATTTTTTTCTTGGGGACCGCTCCATTGCCGAAACCCTTACACCAATTAATCAATCGTTATACCCAAGTATTTTATTTGTGTAGCTCTCTCTATTTGTTTGCAGGATTCTGGACAGGTAACCCTCCTACACGTGTCAGAGTGATGGGACTTTGCATTTTTTTCTAAACTCTGGAAATGCTCCAGACCTCGCAAATTTGAAGTTATCAAGGTAAATACTAATTTACAATTGAAAGAATGTTAAAGGACAATTGGTAATCAATTTGAGTCAAATCTCTAAAGAGTTTCCGATTCGATAAGATTTGGAATTATTGGAAAAATTTGTTAGATCTCTTAATTTTTGGGAATTCTGATTATATATATTATATGTATTAAATAAGATCGCTGCACCGACACACGATCTCTACTCGCGCGCGGAAGTTTTCTAGTAACAGTAAAACGTTTAACAAAAATCTCAAAAATACAATAAAAACGTGATAACGATTTATGCATTCTTTCTCCGACGCTCGTAGAATTTCAGACGATAAAACGAGAGCAAAAAATCGTGTAAGAGAGAGAAAGACAGAGGCCCACGCGTATCCACAAAGTACCGATGAACTTAATGCATAAATAAATAGTATGTCTGCTCGATGTTTCGTGGGGAGAGTTGCGAGTGGTGTCTACGACGAGGAATAAAAGACGGGACCTATTTTCCTTGGGATCAACGGGGTCAGGCCCACGCGCATCTAATATACATGGATATACGAATTATTGGAAAAATTTGTTAGATCTCTTAATTTTTGGGAATTCTGATTATATATATTATATGTATTAAATAAGATCGCTGCACCGCCACACGATCTCTACTCATGCGCGCAGCGCGCGGAAGTTTTCTAGTAACAGTAAAACGTTTAACAAAAATCTCAAAAATACAATAAAAACGCGATAACGATTTATGCATTCTTTCTCCGACGCTCGTAGAATTTCAGACGATAAAACGAGAGCAAAAAAATCGTGTAAGAGAGAGAAAGACAGAGGCCCACGCGTATCCACAAAGTACCGATGAACTTAATGCATAAATAAATAGTATGTCTGCTCGATGTTTCGTGGGGAGAGTTGCGAGTGGTGTCTACGACGAGGAATAAAAGACGGGACCTATTTTCCTTGGGATCAACGGGGTCAGGCCCACGCGCATCTAATATACATGAATCGTGTGTGTCTGGTTGTTCTGTTGCTGCTGCTGTTCGTCGTCGTTGAATTTCTGCTCGTTCGTTCGAACCGCTAGGAGAGCATTTTGCCACGGAAGTGAGTATATAGGCGGGCAAACTCATAGGGCACGCCTACACGTCGAAACAATGAGTCGAAGCTTGATGGAAACGTTGGTCCCGGTGGAGACGTTGCCAAACGATGGCTCTTGATATCAGCACGAGACTTTTGACGTCCTCTTCTTCCTGTGACTCCTCAGGAAACAAGAGAAGACTCTCTTGCTAAGAAGAGACGAGGAGGAGTTACTAACGGAGTATAACAACGAGAGTAACACGATCATACGCATACGTTGATGGTTTGATGTGCCTGGAGCATAACTCTCGCGGTTAGCTTCAACTCCATGGTGCTGCTGTTGCGACGCATGGTGGAACGACGACGATAACATCTCCAGACGGTCGTTCCTCCTCACTGAACCCTCTCGACGTCTTCGCCATCACTACCAAGCGAGTTTTCTCTATCTCTCTTCTCTTCACTCATTTCTCGAGCTTTACAGTCTCTATATCGCTAACCGGAGCCTCTCTGGAACCCAGCTTAAGATTAGTGCCTCCGCGCTACGCGGGATCATCCTCCAATCGTCGATTGCAACGTCCCGGGAAAACCTGTAGAGCAGAGGAAGAACGTAGACTCGGAACATCGTTTGGTGGCTACTGATAACAATTATTATCGCTGCAGATTTTTTTTTTCCCCCGAATTAACGAATGATGTTGACCGATTTCATAATGATGTGAAATTTCGGCAATGGAACGGTCGATGAGAAATGAATTACTGTTAATAATGTTGAGGCCTTGTCTTCAGCACTTTGTCAGAAAAATTGTTTTTGAGTTTTATAAATCCAAAGACAAGAACTTCATTTTGTCATTGTGGACGAAAAAATTCACCTTTGAAAGGGTGGAAATTTCTGAGAAATTTTGGTTCAAGATTGTTTTTTCCCACAAGTTTGTTTAAATAACGGAAAATATTTATATTCTTTAAGAGAAAGATGAAGTTGTGTTATCAACTGGCTTTTACGGTTGAAATGCTTTAATCAAAATCCTATTTTTTCTTATCTTTGAGCCTAAGATCAAGATTTGACGATTTTTTTTCAAAGGTCTTTACATTATCCTGCATTATTATAGTTTTATTATAAACAAAAACATGTGCAACGCTCGTCAACGTCACTGATATAGACTTTAAAAACAAAATTATTTCTTATTTATAAATTGAACTAATAGTGAGAATATTTAGGAAAGGATTTGTAAAACTTGAGGATGATATATACATATTTTTGTTATCTAAAGTTTATTCAATTACAATTTTGGTATTTCTTCAATTGACAATATTAAGAATATTGAATTTGCTATTTTGGTGTTTTTGAAATTGAAAATACTAAGGCCATTGATTTTGGATAATAAGCATCCGACATATTGTTACTAAATTACATGAAAAAAAATTAGTTCAAGAAACTTTTAGGCAAGATGATTTTTTGTTTATAAAATTCGTTAAATTAGTTAAAATTTTTGAGAACACCACTTTTTTTTCTTTAAGGATAAAAACTTGAACTCTTAGTGACGATATTCTAGAAAAGAATTCGTGAAACTTAAGGATGCTTTACGCATATTCCTTAAGTTTATTCAATCACAATAACAATTTTAGTATTTTTGTCATTGAAAATACCAAAGATATTGATTTCTAATAATAAAGATTCCATCTATTAATACAAATTGTATCTAAACCAAATAGAGTTGAGAAACTTTCAGGCAAATTAATTTTTTTTGTTATAAAATTAGTGCACTGATTTTTTAAAAATTTTATTTCCTTTTCGACCCAAATCTCAATCGAATAACTTTAGGTTAAAAATGTATGTAGAATACATCCTAAGCATCAAATTATATTGTGTCAAAAAACACAACAATCCCACTCCAAACAATTTTACATATTATCCAATGAATTCTCTATCAGTCTTATCTCTCAATTTTCCCCCGACGAATTTACGATTTCCTGTTATTTCTCTTATCTCCCTGTTTAAATTCAAAAAAATTTGAAAAACCCCGGATAATTTTCCCGGCTTCCCTTGACGATTGCCACCCCGACTGCAGATTCATTTTACTATGCAGATAAGTAGCAATACTCAGAGCAAAAGATACAACGACGAGTATTGCGCGTCACTTCTCGTTCCTCCAGTTGCCGCTGCGGTTATTATCGACCCATTTCTCGACGCCTGCAGCTACGAACAGCGGCATCAGTACGTACACGATACTGCACCTCGACTACCCAGTATTATAGAGCATGGAACGTATCGCGTAACGTATAGCTCGCGGCTTTCCCGTCTAGAATATATATATAAATATATTCTCCGCACTATATATATAGGGGAACGATGGGGTAAAGTGAAACAGTCATTTGTGACAAAAAAATGTGGGGCAACGTGAAACACCCCGACATTTTATTAAAAACACGTTTCAACAATACCATTCAGCCATATTATCCAAAATACAATGTTTTTAAAACCATTTTGTCTAACCAATTCAAATATATTCATGTTTCGTATCCCACATAAGCACTCGATACAAATAAGCGGAGATAATATTTCGGAGACTGTCCTATTTTTGCTCCTGTCGGTATTTTTTTTTAACGTAATGTCAAAATTAATCGAAAACGCAATTGATATTAAAATACCATCAACGCTGATGGCGTTTAATGGCACCCATTTTTTAAAATCATACATTTGCACCACCCACATTTTTTTTTATTGCTGGCGCTCAAAATCGATTATTGAAATCGATTTTTTGAGTGGCCGTTTTTTTCCCGGAAAAAAATTCCCTGACTTTTCCCTGATTTTTCCCTGACCAATTTATCAATTTTCCCTGGCCGAAATTCTAAGGATATCTACTAAAAAATTTATAACGCGAATTTAAAAAAAAATGTATTAGAAACAGATACGTGTTTTCGATAAATTATTTATTTCTCGATCAACAACGAATAGCACTTTCGATGATATATTTTTTCTTTCAAAATATAAACGATCTTTGGAATTATAATGCTTGAAATCCGATTAAGTACTAATGTAATTTAACAATTTATTATGTATGTGTGATGTGATGTGAAGTGTAATATTTATTTTAGTAATATATAACACTTTTCAAACTTTTTTCTTGAGTGCTTCTATTTGTTCGAATAGATTTATGTTGTAATGTTTATATAAATTTTTTTTTTCTTTTCAAATATTTTTCAGTTATTTTTTTTTCCAAGTCTTTCTTTTATGGATTTTTATTCAGTTGTTGAAAGTTTGGCAACAATCTACTTTTTCCCTGACTAATTTCGATATTCCCTGACTTTTCCCTGATTTCCTGATCAATTTTTCATTTCCCTGACTTTTCCCGGTTTTTCCGGTTTTCCCTGACCGCGGCCACTATGAGTAATAAAAAATACACTTTGAATTTCGTGATGAAGCCATTTTTTGCTTATGCGTTTCACTTTGCCCCAAATTTTTTTATTTGCCGAAGCTCAAAGTCGATTATTGAAATCGATTTTTTGAGTGAAAAGCAGTAAAAAATACACTTTGAATTTCGTGATAAAGCCATTTTTTGCTTATGTGTTTCACTTTGCCCCCCCAATTGTTTTTATTGCCGATGCTCAAAATCGTTTATTGGAATCATCTTTTTGAGTGAAAAGCAGTAAAAAATACACTTTGAATTTCGTGATAAAGCTATTTTTTGCTCATGTGTTTCACTTTGCCCCAAATTTTTTTATTTGCCGAAGCTCAAAGTCGATTATTGAAATCGAATTTTTGAGTGAAAAGCAGTAAAAAATAGACTGTGAATTTCGTGATAAAGCCATTTTTTGCTTATGTGTTTCACTTTGCCCCCCCCCAATTTTTTTTATTGCCGATGCTCAAAATCGTTTATTGGAATCGACTTTTTGAGTGAAAAGCAGTAAAAAATACACTTTGAATTTCGTGATAAAGCTATTTTTGGCTTATGCGTTTGACTTTGCCCCACCAATTTTTTTCTATTGCCGATGCTCAAAATCGTTTATTGGAATCATCTTTTTGAGTGAAAAGCAGTAAAAAAATACACCTTGAATTTCGTGATAAAACTATTTTTTGCTTATGCGTTTTACTTTGCCCCACCAATTTTTTTTTTTATTGCCGATGCTCAAAATCGTTTATGGGAATCGACTTTTTGAGTGAAAAGCAGTAAAAAAATACACTTTCAATTTCGTGATAAAGCCATTTTTTGCTTATGCGTATTACTTTCCCCCCCCACATTGTTTTTACTGCCGATGATCAAAATCGTTTATTGGAATCGACTTTTTGAGTGAAAAGCAGTAAAAAAATATATTTTGAATTTCGAATAAAGCCATTTTTTGCTCGTGTGTTCCACTTTTTCCCCCCAATTTTTTTCTATTGCCGATGCTCAAAGTCGATTATTAGAATCGATTTTTTGAGTGAAAAGCAGTAAAAAATACACTTTGAGTTTCGTGATAAAGCCATTTTTTTACTTTGCCCTGCCAAATTTCTTTTCTGCCGATTCTCAAAATCGTTTATTGGAATCAACTTTTTGAGTGAAAAGCAGTAAAAAATAGACTGTGAATTTCGTGATAAAGCCATTTTTTGCTTATGTGTTTCACTTTTTTATTGCCGATGCTCAAAATCGTTTATTGGAATCGACTTTTTGAGTGAAAAGCAGTAAAAAATACACTTTGAATTTCGTGATAAAGCTATTTTTGGCTTATGCGTTTGACTTTGCCCCACCAATTGTTTTTATTGCCAATGCTCAAAATCGTTTATTGGAATCGACTTTTTGAGTGAAAAGCAATAAAAAATACTCTTTGAATTTCGTGGTAAAGTTACTCTATACTTTGCCCCACCAATTTGTTTTTACCGATGCTCAAGATCTATTATTGGAATCGACTTTTTGAGTGAAAAGCAGTAAAAAATACACTTTGAATTTCGTGATAAAGCTATTTTTGGCTTATGCGTTTGACTTTGCCCCACCAATTGTTTTTATTACCAATGCTCAAAATCGTTTATTGGAATCGACTTTTTGAGTGAAAAGCAATAAAAAATACTCTTTGAATTTCGTGGTAAAGTTACTTTATACTTTGCCCCACCAATTTTTTTTTACCGATGCTCAAAATCGTTTATTGGAATCGACTTTTTGAGTGAAAAGCAGTAAAAAATATACTTTGAATTTCGCGATAAAGGAATTTTTTGGTTTATCTGTTTCACTTTGCCCCACCTTCCCCCATATGTAAGAATATAGTGTAGAGACCGCAGCGGTAACCGCAAAATGCATCGACAACGCGGTGAATAAATCGCCCGTTGTATCGAAGCGCGGCGACGAGAGGTACAGCAGCAGCACACCTACCATCGATGGCTTAAGAGATGTATATACACGAGAGAGAAACAGAACGGCTGTGCGAGAGATTGCAACGAGAGGATCCTTTTCGCCGATACTCCGTACGTATACCTCTACTGTCTTTCTCGCTGGCACTCGAGAGAGCCCAACCGGACTATCGAGAGTATCCGCGAAGAGGCCCGCCAAGAAACGAGGCCACGTTACATCGGTACCAACGAGGACTTCTCCAGTCTCGTGTATATAAGTGCAACCCGATGTAAAGTGCACCGAGCATACGGTACTATTACTCCTTGAGTGTTGTATTTATTTGCTTCAATATGTGTATTTACGTACATTGGCCTTTCCATTTCAACTAAACCAAGCAAATTCTACAGATTTTTCTAATATTTTGGAATGTACGTTATATATTTTTGAGAAATAGTTGAGAATCTGTAGACTTTTTATATATATACAACAAGCTAAATATTAATTTGTAATTTAAAGAATATTAGAGGACGATTGGTAATCAATTTGAGACAAATCTATAAAGAGTTCCCGATTCAATAAGATTTGGAATTATTGGACAAAATTTGTTAGATCTCTTAATTTTTGTGAATTGTGATTATATATATGTAATAAGTTTCTCCTTATCCACTTTTGAAGTTAAAATAAAAACCCAATTGCGTTTTTCTATAGAACAAAGTCTTATTTACACTATGTACAAAGTTAACTAATTTCTTTAAGGGGAGGGAGTCAGGTTAAAAAAATTGATTTTGAAAATTCAATATCATCGAAATCCTATTGCATATAAAAATACCCAATGCACTACATTGTTGGTACTCGATGAAAGGATTTTTTACTGTCGTCCGACTTGCATATGCTTTTCAATATTATCTTAAGCAAAGTTCTTAGGTTTTCCATTCTGTGCATGATTCAGATCAAACTACTAGGCAGATTGAAATGATTGACGTCTCATTTTCTTCTTCATGAAAAGATACACAGGCTAAATGGAGCAAATGTTAATAAAAAGTAATATTTTTTAAGTGACATAATTATTAATAAATAAATGTTATGCTATTTTCTAAATCAGTGATTAACTTTGCCTTCAGAATGAAAAAAAATAGTTTGCTCCATTTAACCGGTGTATCTTTTCATGAAGAAGAAAATGAGACGTCAACCATTCCAATCTGCCTAGTAGTTTGATCTGAATCATGCGCATAAGGGAAAACCTAAGAACTTTGCTTAAGATAATATTGAAAAGCATATGCAAGTCAGACGACAGTAAAAAATTCTTTCATCGTGCACCAACAATATAGTGCATTGGGCATTTTTATATGCAATAGGATTTGGATGATATTGAATTTCCAAAATCAATTTTTTTTTACCTGACTCCCTCCCCTTAAGTAAATTATTGAATTTGCTGCACCATATATTAATTTTACATCACATTTGTATATTAAATTTAATATACCAGTTTATGCATAAAAACTTCCAGTACTTCTACATTAAATTTAAAGTAGATTTTTTTACAGTGCAGGTACTGAGTAAGAGCGCTAACCACTGCGCTAATGTCACCTATTACATTTCTCTCATTCGAATCGTCTTCTTATATGCAATGTAGGGCCGTCACAATTTCAAGTATGTTATTCCCTTATACAGGTTTAGTAAGTTGGAGGTTCTTTTTCTCTTTATCTCTTGAATTTACTCTCCCAATTCTCCTCTCTCAAAAATTACCCCTCATCTCCCTTAGCCTGTGGGTTACTGCACTATAGTTCGGTAACGTCGGTAACGCGGGAGATTCACACTTTAAGCAATTCACGACACAAGTGTATGAGTGTCGTGATTTTCTTTACATATATATATGTGGTTCACTATACATAGGTATAGCGAACTTTTTTAATATTCCTTTGGCACGTTTTAGAAGCTTGCTGCTCCGTCTTTTTCCATCTTTCTAACTGTGTAGTTTTTCTCGGTGGACCGGGAAGTGGGCCTTGCTTGCTCTTACACTGTGATGTCATCGAAAGTATCAGTCATTGCCTTAATTATACATATACACACATATATATATATATATATTTCATTTGGCTTTTATTCTTTTTTTTCATTTTTGCTTGTATTCTTGATTACACTTGGCACACCGACTACTGTTTGTACGCGTTGGCTTCTAGCCATCGCACTTTGTAATTGGGCATTGCCCGTATTAAATAAATAAATAAATATATTATATACTAGGATTTTATTGTGGCTCGCAATCTCCCCCCAATCCGGGCTTGTCAAAATTTTTGAAATTTGAATGTGAACCCCCCTTCACTGGACCCCCCAGAAGCTCCCCTCACCCCGTCGGAAACCCCACCACTCAGCCCTTCAGAAATCACCTCACCCCGTCAGAAAGCCCGTCACTCAACCCCTCAGCCCCCCTCCCCCCTCTTCGCCAGAAACCCCGTCACTCAACCCCTCAGAACCCCCCCCCCCTCCCCGCCAGAAACCCCGTCACTCAAACCCTAACAAATCCCCCCCAATCCGTCAGAACCTTCGTCACTCAACCCCTCAGAAACCTCCCCACCCTGTCAGAAACCCCGTCACTCAACCCCTCAGAACGCCCCCCGCCCCCTCTCCGTCAGAAACTCCGTAACTCAACCGCTCAGAAACCCCCCCATCCCGTCACTCAACCCCCTCCACCCCGTCAGAAACCCCGTCATTCAACTTCAACTCCGTCACTCAACCCGTCAGAATCCCCCCACCCCGTCAGAAACCCCGTCACTCAAACCCTCAGCCACCCTCCCCCCTCTTCGCCAGAAACCCCGTCACTCAACCCCTCAGAACCTCCCCCCCCCTCCCCGCCAGAAACCCCGTCACGCAAACCCTCACAAATCCCCCCCAATCCGTCAGAACCTTCGTCACTCAACCCCTCAGAAACCTCCCCACCCTGTCAGAAACCCCGTCACTCAACCCCTCAGAACCCCCCACCCCCCACTCCGTCAGAAACTCCGTAACTCAACCGCTCAGAAACCCCCCATCCCGTCACTCAACCCCCTCCACCCCGTCAGAAACCCCGTCATTCAACCCAACAGAAACTCCGTCACTCAACCCGTCAGAATCCCCCCACCCCGTCAGAAACCCCGTCACTCAACCCGTCAGAAACCTCCCCACCCCGTCAGAAACCACCCCATCCTCCTTACGCTGGTTTGAGCTGAATTTTTCCAAGTCCCTCGATTTTTGACACGGCGGCGGCGGCGGCGAGATCATTTTATAATATAGAGAGATATTAAATAAGGTTAAGTTAAAATTAATCTAAACATGAAAAGCCCCATGTACAAAAGCCCGAAGCAAGTGCAACCGTCGGTTCTCCCTTTCTCTCTGTGTAACACTCCACAACAATCCCCCTCAGGGAGATATACTCTCGCTGGCCAATTGCCGATTGTGTGTATGTAACGAGGCGAACGAGAAGCAGATCCCACGACGGCAAACGACGACAACGACGGCAACGACGAAGAGCGCAGCTCATATCTCTCCGGAGAGTTCTCCTTCTACTTCTTCTCTTTACTTTGCTCGATTCTCGCGCGTTTGTGAGTATTCTCGTGAAAGTGTCGAGCACCAGCAGCAGCAGAATCGACGTAATCGTCTATCTTCTCATCTCTTGGGTTTCTTCTGCACGAAGTGCCTCTCTCATCGTCAGGTGGATCTCCAGGACTTGGCCGAGGCTCGGGCAAAGACATTTTACGTCGAGAATCCCCGTTGGCGAACGAAAGCGAGTTGGCGTAACGCGCTTCAGTCATACAAACGCTCCAACGTTGAAGAAACCGTTTCACGCTTTGACGCTGCGTCGTACCAAGATTCTCACGTACCTGTTACATACTTGCAATTATAGTAGGTTTAAAACATACAAACAATCAGTACGAGGTTCATAATTCGCTCATTCTTTTTTTCTTTTCTTTCTTTATTACTTGCTAGGAGATTTTCTGTTTAATTGCATTTTAGAAATGCAATTAGACGTACGTGTATAGATTATTCGGAATTAAAGCTGTGAAAGATTATGCATTAGTAGTGAAATTATGTTTGTAGAATGCATTGAATGCTCCACATGCAATAATGTGTGGAATGAACTTGACATTCTTATTTCATATTGCTTTTTATTTGCACCAGCAGATAATTACACACACGTGCTTCAATCGGTGTCAAATTTTTCACAGTCAATATCGAGACTCCCCCGTGGTAACTCGATAGCCTGCGAGAATTTTTATTTCTTTCTGCACGCCACGCAACGCGAGACACATGGAGGACGTATCCGAGGCGTTGCATAATCGGTGAGAACGTAATGACAACAAAGAACAGCGGAATTCGTCGGGCAAGACAACACGAGAGGCCTAATTCAAGGATATTGTTTCATTTTTCAATCTACAATTTTGCAACGATGAGTCAATTAATTTCTTTTTTTTTTCGACACGTTATTTCGAGATTTTACGAGGTCGAGGTTCTTAATTTTTTTTTAGGACATTGCGGCACGTACATTTTTCAAATAAGTGCTACATTTTTGGGTATTGTGTCAATTTTTATGCGGTAAATAATCGTTCTCTGATTTTGCAATGATGAGTCAATTAATTTTTTTTTAAGAGTTATTTCGAGATTTTACGAGGTCGAGGTACTTAATTTTTTTTAGGACATTGCGGCACGTACATTTTTCAAATAAGTGCTGCATTTTTGTGAGTTCTGTCGATTTTTATGCGGTAAATAATTGTTTACAACGAGGAGATTAATTTGAGGATACTGGATTTTTTTTTCGATCTCTGATTTTGCAACGATGAGTCAATTAATTTTTTTTTAAGAGTTATTTCGAGATTTTACGAGGTCGAGGTACTTAATTTTTTTTAGGACATTGCGGCACGTACATTTTTCAAATAAGTGCTACATTTTTGTGTGTTGTGTTGATTTTTATACGGTAAATAATTGTTTAAAACGAGGAGATTAATTTGAGGATACTGGATTTTTTTTTCGATCTCTGATTTTGCAACGATGACTCATTTAATTTTTTTTTTTCGACACGTTATTTTGAGATTTTACGAGGTCGAGGTACTTAATTTTTTTTAGGACATTGCGGCACGTACATTTTTCAAATAAGTGCTACATTTTTGTGAGTTCTGTCGATTTTTATGCGATAAATAATTGTTTACAATGAAGAGCTTAATTTGAGGATACTGTATTTTTTTTTCAATCTCTGATTTTGCAACGATGAGTCAATTAATTTTTCGACGAGTTATTTCGAGATTTTACGAGGTCGAGGTACTTAATTTTTTTTAAGGACATTTCGGCACGTACATTTTTCAAATAAGTGCTACATTTTTGTGAGTTCTGTCGACTTTTATGCGGTAAATAATTGTTTACAACGAGGAGATTAATTTGAGGATACTGGATTTTTTTTCGATCTCTGATTTTGCAACGATGAGTCAATTAATTTTTTTTTAAGAGTTATTTCGAGATTTTACGAGGTCGAGGTACTTAATTTTTTTTTAGGACATTGCGGCACGTACATTTTTCAAATAAGTGCTACATTTTTGTGTGTTGTGTTGATTTTTATACGGTAAATAATTGTTTACAACGAGGAGATTAATTTGAGGATACTGTATTTTTTTTCAATCTCTGATTTTGCAACGATGAGTTAATTAATTTTTTTTAGAGTTATTTCGAGATTTTACGAGGTCGAGATACTTAATTTTTTTTAGGACATTGCGGCACGTACATTTTTCAAATAAGTGCTACATTTTTGTGAGTTCTGTCGATTTTTATACGGTAAATAATCGTTTACAACGAGCTGATTAATTTGAGGATACTGGATTATTTTCGATCTCTGATTTTGCAACGATGACTCATTTAATTTTTTTTTTTCGACACGTTATTTCGAGATTTTACGAGGTCGAGGTACTTAATTTTTTTTTAGGACATTGCAATACGTAAATTTTTCAAATAAGTGCTACATTTTTGTGAGTTATGTCGATTTTTATGCGATAAATAATCGTTTACAACGAGGAGATTAATTTGGGGATACTGTATTATTTTTTTTCGATCTTCGATTTTATAACAGTGGGTTAATTAATTTTTTTCGACGAGTTATTTCATCATTTCACCAGGTCGGAGTACATAATTTTTTTAGGACATTGTAGCACGTAAATTTTTCAAATAAGTGCTACATTTTTGTGAGTTATGTCAATTTTTATGAGTTATGAATAATTATATCAATTTTCTCAAATTTACGCTTAAACCTTGTTTCACGTTCGTCAAAATATGAACCAAATTTAAGAAAAATCTATTTAAATTTTCAATTTTTAAAAAATGACGACAATAAAAAATTTACCAACATTGTAATAAATAATACAAGTTAAAATAGTGTTTAGTTCTACGACAATTATTTAATATTGTATAGCAGTGGTAACTCTAAATTTTATTGTTCTTAGCCACATAAATACTTTGTAAAGATGGTTTTGTAAAAGGCAAAGTCCCCGTACATCGGAATAAATAAATCTAAATATTTACAAGTTAAAATATTCAGTAATTAAACAAAAAACTATATTGCAATAAAATTAGAACCACTCTACTAATTTCCACCAAATTTAACACAGATCAAAGTTACTCCATTTGTTAAAAAAAAATACACAAAATCAAAGTTTCCTCCATTGGGAATCAAACGAAAAATACTTGACGCTTATTAGAATAATAGTGCAAAGAGCTCGAACCTCTTTAGCCTGTTTCGAAGTATTTATTTAATTTTTTTAAAGAAAAAAAATAGGTCGTTTTTTTTATGTCTACGGTATAGTAACGAGTAAATGCTCGAAACAATGGAACAATTACGAGACAACGAGGCGTTTGGTCTCCTCGTTACTCGAGATATTCGGGCCTGAGGTAATTTTTGAAGGCCGTGAGGCAAACTCTTTTCATAGCACAAAGATACACAATGATTCGGAGTTTGTAGTAACTACAGGGTACCCGAAGTCCCTCGTTCTGTTGCCTGGGGCGAGACGAGGATCTCAGCTTACACCAAAGATCTCTTTCGCCAAGTATTACAATGCAAAATTTTTTCGACGGTAAACTCACCATCTTCAGGGTCTCCTCGGGTCTCAGCAGGTAGAACATGGACTGCAGATGCTGTTGTATGTCGCATCCCGCTGCCGAAACACGACGGGACGGTCTGGCCCTTTCGTTCGGCGGCAAAACCAGGGCCGCTCCCTTTCCCGCGAAGTAGCATTCGCTCAAACTGCAAATTACAATAATATTATTTTAATAAATTGGTACTGTGAATTTATGTGAATTATTTATTTATTGGCGGATTTATCGGATAATTTTTTGGCTAGTTTTGTAAATAATCATTAAAAATTGACTAATACACTGTTAAAAATGTTTTCAATAATACTATTTTAATAAATTGATATTGGCGAGTTTATTGGATAATTTTCTGGTTAGTTTTATAAATAATTCTCAAAACTTGACTAATATACTGTTAAAAATGTTTTCTATAATATTGTTTTAATAAATTGATATTGGCGAGTTTATTGGATAATTTTCTGGTTAGTTTTATAAATAATTCTCAAAACTTGACTAATATACTGTTAAAAATGTTTTCTATAATATTATTTTAGTAAATTGGTACTGTGAATTTTACGAATTATTTATTTTATTGGCGAATTTATCGGATAATTTTCTGGCTAGTTTTGTAAATAATTCTCAAAACTTGACTAATATACTGTTCAAAATGTTTTCAATAATATTATTTTAATAAATTGATATTGGCGAGTTTATTGGATAATTTTCTGGTTAGTTTTATAAATAATTCTCAAAACTTGGCTAATATACTGTGAAAAATGTTTTCTATAATATTATTTTAGTAAATTGGTACTGTGAATTTATATGAATTTTATTTATTTAAATATTATTTATTTTATTGGCGGATTTATCGGATAATTTTTTGGCTAGTTTTGTAAATAATCCTCAAAAGTTGACTAATCTACTGTTAAAAATGTTTTCTATAATATTATTTTAGTAAATTGGTACTGTGAATTTTATGAGTTATTTATTTTATTGGCGAATTTATCGGATAATTTTCTGGCTATTTTGTGAATAATCCTCAAAACTTGACTAATACACTGTTAAAAATGTTTTCAATAATATTATTTTAATAAATTAATATTGGCGAGTTTATTGGATAATTTTCTGGTTAGTTTTATAAATAATTCTCAAAACTTGACTAATATACTATTAAAAATGTTTTGTATAATATTATTTTAGTAAATTGGTGCTGTGAATTTATACGAATTTTATTTATTTAAATATTATTTATTTTATTGGCGGATTTATCGGATAATTTTTTGGCTAGTTTTGTAAATAATCCTCAAAACTTGACTAATACACTGTTAAAAATGTTTTCAATAATATTATTTTAATAAATTGGTATTGGTGAATTTATATATATTATTTATTTTATTGGCGAATTTATCGGATAATTCTCTAGCTATTTTGTAAATAATTCTCAAAACTTGACTAATATACTGTTAAAATTTTTTTCTATAATATTATTTTAATAAATTGGTACTGTCAATTTATATGAATTATTTATTTATTGGTGAGCTTATAATTTATAAGTAAATTTATATGGATTATTTATTTATTGGCGAATTTATTGGATAATTTTCTGGCTAGTTTTGTAAATAATCCTCAAAACTTGACTAATATACTGTTAAAAATGTTTTCAATAATATTATTTTAATAAATTGGTACTGTAAATTTACAAGTAAATTTATATGAATTGTTTATTTATTGGACTATTTACTGACTAATTTAGTAAATAATCAGTTGATAATCCTCAAAACTTGTCTAATACACTATAAAAAATGGTTGCAAATTTATATTACTGGTAATTTAATTCATCAGCCGATGTATTAAAATTAATACAAGAGTGTAATGAAATTACAAATTTTTATAATGAATTTCCTAATAATAATAATATTTAAGGGACTTTGAAAGTGATTTTATTCTGTTCGAACGTACAGAAAAAGGCAAAGAAATAGAATATTTTTTTTTTATTGTTAATTGGTTATTTATTTTATCATAGTAAGTATAAATTAACATCTCTGCGATTATTTATAGCATCAATCGCTGATTTTTATAGTTTTTTTTTGTTTGAAAATTGCATTTAAAAAAAATTGATTGATTTCGATTGCTTAGAAAAAAATCAATTTTTTTTTGTTATTTATTAAACAAAGTCCATTAAAATAAATGAAGTATCATTACACGTGGTTAGCAGTAAAATTAACATTAATGGTGTAATGTCGACGTAGCACGAGACTTAAGATATCGCGGTTACTCTCGACATCACGTCACTACGTACGCGATCGTGAGTCATTGCATCTGGCGCGATTAAATGACGACGTCGATGATGATCCCGCTAGTCAGGTTTATCGTCATCAACGTCAGCGGAAATTCAACAGAGTACGCAGTTTTATTTTTTTTTTAGGGGGAAAATCTCGCTAACGTAAATAAAAAATGCCTTCATTGTGAACTCATACACTTCACACATTTCTGTCAACACTTTACGCTCTAAATCTCTGCGTTAGGCTGATATTTATTTTCTTAATCTAACAGAAACACCCGTCCACAGGAAACAAAAAATTATTTACTTATCTAAAAAAAAAAAAAACGTTTTTAGACTAAATATATCTGACGATGAATTTATAACGTTTTCTAAATAAAAAAAAACAACTTTTCCATGATTTTGTTCCAAAACACGTATTTATCACATGGCTTAGAATAAAATACAAATTAGCATGGAAAATTAATTCCAAATTGATTTATCAAAAATGACATAATTTCGGACTCTTAAAAAAAAGCCTACTTGAAATCAAGTGAATTCTGTTCGCTCAAAAAAAAACTCTACGACTAAAACAAAACCATTAACTAATGTCATTTATTAACAATGAAAATTAATTTTCTTGTAAAACATTACAACATTATCAAGTGTAATAAAATAAAATAAAAGGATGCAAAGTAGAACCTTGCACATTGCGTCCTCATTATTTTTCGCTTTTTACAAAGCTCCGTCTATGAGGAAGCAGTATGTTATTCAATTTTGGCTTCTCATAGAGGAAGCTTTGTAAAAAGCGAAAAATAATGAGGAAGCAATGTGCAAGGTTCTACTTTGCATCCTTTTTTAAATTAGATAAATAAACATGTTGTGAATTCACTTTTTCTATTTCGTTATTCCGTTATTTCGTTATTATTAGAGCGTTTTCGAAAGTAAATGTGATAACGTATATTATTAAAAATAATTCAACATTCCATAAAATCACAAATTTCATACCATTTGTCACTAAATTATACATATATAATGCCTGAATATTGTTTCATTTATATACAAAACTTGAGCTCGCTATTTCAAGTTTTGCAAAAGTTACAATAGAGCGATAATGGCAATTTTTTGAAAAATTAAAAATTCCATAAAATCTGAACCACTTTACCGATTCGAACCAAATTCAATACCAAACAGCATTGAGTGCACCTACTCTTATAACCAACTATTTAGCAAAATAGACTAAATTTTACGAAAGTTAGAGCGACCACGTCCTTTTTTCAAAAAATTCGAAACAAAAATAAAAATCTCGAAATTTTTTTTTTTCATGAAAACAAGACTTCCTCTATGAGGAAGCAAAAAGAATAAAAAGGCTGATGGTTTATATATATATGGTAAATTCGTATTCAATAAAGATGTTTTCTGCGATCAAATCATGGCAATATTATTTCTGTAGCAAAATTGATTCCAATCGTCTAATTGTCCCTATTTGACAATCAAATATCAATTAAATAAACGTTTCTCGCAATGCAATACGCACTGGGAAATAAAGTTTCTTTTTGAAACAATTAAATCGTTTCTTTGAAACATTGAAATCATTTATTTGGAACAATGAAATCGTTTCTTTGAAACATTGAAATCATTTATTTGAAACAATGAAATCGTTTCTTTGAAACATTGAAATCATTTATTTGAAACAATGAAATCGTTTCTTTCAAACATTGAAATCATTTATTTGAAACAATAATATCGTTTCTTTTAAACAATGAAATCATTTATTTGAAACAATGAGATTGTTTCTTTGAAATGATGAAATCATTTCTATCAAAAGACGAAATCGTTTCTATGAAATGATGAAACCATTTCTATCAAAAGACGAAACCGTTTCTATGAAATGATGAAATCATTTCTATCAAAAGACAAAACCATTTCTTTGAAATAATGAACAATTTCTTTGAACTAACGAAACCGTTTCTGTGAAAGAATAAAACAGTTTCTCCTCAACCCAATAAAAACTGAATCAAAACCACTGGGAAAAAAAGTGCAATCCTCCCATTTCCTTGGAATCAAGGAAACCCTTTTGCCCCGTGCCTCTTCTAAAAAAAAGATAGAAGACAGAATGAGCTTTGCATAGCTGATTCGTGGCTTCGTTGCCGGGCAAGTCCCCTTTATGATTGCACGATCGTTCGATACGCACCGGGATTGTGCGTTCAAGAACAAAGGGACAAAGAGACGAAGCCGCAAAGAGGAGGAGGAGGAGGAGGCGGAGGAGGAAGAGCGCAGCAGCGAAAAGGGCAGGAGAGTACCTCGAGTACGAAACGTAAAGAGAGTACATAAGAGCAAAAGAGAGGTACGCAGACAAGGCTTATCGATTTTGCGTACAGTTCTCTACCCTTTTTCACCCCTGTCGCGTTACGCACTCGTTCACCCCCGTAATTTCAGGATCTAATAGATCCCAATCCGAGGGAGAAAGCCCAAGTTACGTCGTCGTCGTCGTCGTCGTCGTCGTTTTGCATGCGACGTCCATTCGTCTGGAGCCCTTGAATATGTACATCGTTTAACTTGCACGGAAGAGAATTCCAGGACTCGTAGACTCGTAGACTGGCGCTTCCTCATACTAACAGCGAAACAGTTTGCACCGTAATGTTGTGCTCCAACGTTTCCAGGCAACGATCACCGTGGTATTTCTCAGCGGTTCTTGCCCTCCGACGTTTTATAGTCCCGTAGGAACTCCAGGTAAAATAGGCAGCCTTTAAAAAAAAAACCACAGAAAGTATGAGAAAAAAAAAATAGAATGAAAAACTAGTCGGTGGAAAACGATATTCTGGAAATACACGAGGTACAGAAGTCGATGAGTAGAAAGTAAAACACTAACTAGTTTAGTAAATAATCTTCAAGACTTTACTAAATATACACTGTGAAAAATGTTTTCTAGAATATTTTTATAAATTGGTACTGTGAATTTATAAGTAAATTTATATAAATTATTTATTTATTGAATTTATTGCATTATTTAATGGATAGGTTAGTAAATAATCAGTTGATGATTCTCAAAACTTGATCAATACACGGTTAGAAATGTTTTCTGTATTATTTTTATAAATTGGTACTGTAAATTTATATGAATGACTTATTTATTGGCCAATTTATTGGATTGTTTAATGGATAGTTTAGTAAATAATCAGTTGACGATTCTCAAAATTTGATTAATACACTGTTAAAAATGTTTTCTAATATTATTTATTATGATTTATATTATTTTAATAAATTGGTACTCTGAATTTATAAGAAAATTTATATGAATTATTTATTTATTGGTGAATTTATTGCAATATTTACTGGATAGTTTCGGAAATAATCAGTTGACAATTCTCAAAATTTGATTAATACACTTAAAAATGTTTTTTATAATATTATTTTTATAAATTGATACTGTGAATTTATAAGAAAATTTATATGTATTATTTATTACTTGGTCAATTTGTCGGATAATTTTCTGGCTATTTTAGTAAACAATCCTCAAAACTTGAGTACTACTCTGTTAAAAATGTTTTCAATAATATTATTTTTATAAATTGGTAATATGAATTTATAAGTAAATTTATATAAATTATTTATTTATTGGACTATTTACTGGCTTATTTAGTAAATAATCAGTTGACGATTCTCAAAATTTGATTAATACACTATTAAAAATGTTTTCTGTAATATTATTTTAATAAATTGGTACTGTGAATTTATAAGTAAATTAAATGAATTATTTATTTATTGGTGAATTTATTGGAATACTTACTGAATAGTTTAGTAAATAATCACTTGATAATTCTCAAAACTTGATTAATACACTGTTAAAAATCGTTGCACATTTATAATACTGGAAATTTTATTCATCAGATAATTTATTTGACTTAATACATAAGTGTAGTAAAATTACAAACTTTTATATTAAATTTCCTAATTTTCGTAGAATTTAATAAAAATTATTGTAATTTTACATTTCTCTTGCATATCAAATTTAATATTAAAGTTTAGTAATTTCAGAGTTTAACATACAATCTATGAAAATTTTGGTTGAAAGCTGATGCAAATTATTATAATATTTAAGGAACTTTAAAAGTGATTTTATTCCATTCGAACGTAAAAAAATGACGTAGAAATAGAATAACATTTTTTTTTACTGTTAATTAAGTTTCGGATTTGAAGAATAAGAAAAAATGTTTGGCTTATTTATTTCAAGTATAAAGTAACATATCTGAGCATCAATCGCTGATTGTTGTGACGTCTTTAGTAAAAAAAAAAGCATTTCTAAAAAGTTTATTCATTTCAATTACTTAAAAAAATCAATTTTTTTTGTTTTTTATTAAATAGATAAAATCCATCAAAATATGGCATTTCCCAGCGGTCTTTGCCCTCCAACGTTTTATAGTCCCGTAGAAACTACAGGTAAAATAGGCAGCCTTAAAAAAAACAGAAAGAAGCATAAGAAAAAATAAAATGAAAAACTAGTCGGTGGAAAACGATATTCTGGAAAGACACGAAGTACAGAAGTCGATGAGTAGAAAGTAAAACACTGACTAATCGTAACGGCCTTTGAGATTGAGAATGCGGTACACACCAAAAGCGTTAGTCACTGACTCCAGCAAAGTTCGTGTGGAACGAGTTTTCTGCTATTGAGTTAAATAGTATTTATATTTCAAATGTCTAAGTCTTTTTTAACGAATAATTTACCGATTAGCAATAAATATTCGTTGCTGCTGTTTTGCTATAATGAATTTTTTTTAACCATCCGCCAAATTTCCAGTTGCTGGAATTTTTTTTTTATAGAATTTTCTTCAGAAAGCAATCGGAATTCAAATGGAATTAAAATTTCTTATTTATTTAAAAAAATGTATTATTTAATTAAAAAATAATAATTACAAAAATCCATAAATATATTTATGCATTTTTACATAAAATTTTAATTCCATTTGAATTTTAGTAATTTGCTTTCTAATAAATAACTGAATACGCGCCATTGAAGATTCTAAAATCATTCATTTTGAGGATAATAATGCGAAAAAATAATTAATAAATTAGTTAAAAAATCTTGTAGAGAATTTTCAATATATGTGAATATATTTTGCGGCAAATATTGCAATATCCGCGTATATATTTTTAATTTCCATGCAAAATAAAACGAAAGTTTGTAGAGTAATAATTAAATTCGAACAATTATCACTCTCGACGTAAATTATTCACAAAATTTGCACTTACTCGTCACTCAATCTATATGTTAAGTATCGAAAGTTTCTCAATAATTATAACGATTAATTCGCATCGCACATCAATTTACCAGCGTGCTATTTAAGCTGATTTGAATAGCATGAATAATAAATTCTAGCTCTGTGTAATAATTATTCTATGTGCCAAAGTGTATAATATAATCCAAAAAAATGTTGAGGAATATGGATTACACCATTGCGTCGACTGTTAAGAGACCTTTTGAGTCACAATTGACGGAATAAATCATCGCGACTGGTGCGTCGTTCGGTAGTTTATAAATGAGGAAGGGTGTCCCGAGGCGATTTAAAGGCTCTTGTGCATCCACGAAAGACCCACGGAGAATCCGACCAGCTGCATTCTTCGGTACGGGAGAGAAAAAACGTATTTGGGAGGTCTTTTCTCTTCGTCTTTCTCTCTCTCATCGCTTGTTCCTCGTGCTTCTGCTCCTCGTGTCTTTTTATTCGTACCATAGCGAAGCAACAGCAGCTGCTTGGAGCTCCAAGAGAATCTTTCGTCGTCAGCTGTGACACTGTGCTCGTTCATTCGTTCAAAAAAAAGCATCATTACTTTCAAACTCTGATCTTAAATTTCGTTCATCAATAATTTGATACGAATATTTGCAGAATATTGTACCACATTTGTGCAAAAATATATAAACATTTTATTTGATAATAATATATATAGTTATTTTTTCAATTTCTTTGAGTAGATTCGTTTGAAATTGCATCTTGCGTTTTTTTTTTTTTGGTACTTAAATTGTGATGTGAGAAAAATCTTACAATTCAGTAAAAAAAAAAAAAAAAAAAAGATTAAATGTAGTAGTAGTAGTAGTAGCAGTTTTATTTCCATGTATACCCTATTGAGTGTTTACAGTTTCCCTTCCCATAGATATAATCCCCATAGAATCTGTTATCAAAAAAACATTTTTGGTATTGCCAAATACACAATTCACTTAGACTCTATACCAACAAAGCAAAATAACTCTCTCTCATTCAGTCTTCTGTTTCCGCTTTTCTTACTATCTTTTGAAATCACCATAGTCCTCTCAAATTTCCTCTGAAACGCTCATAGTCTGTATCCTTTTTTCATTATTTCCTCGATGTTCACTTTTCCAAAATAGTGTTTCGCTACTGTCTTCTTTCTCCTTCTTCCCTCGTTCTTCCGTCGCAGTTGACATTTCCGATTATCCTTTTCTCGTTGTTGCGTTGATATAGACTTTCCTAAAATATTGTTTCCCTGCTATCTTCTTCCCGCTTCTTCTTTAGTTCTATTCTCTTCTATTTCTCCACAATGGTTTTCTTATAATGTTCCCTCTCAATTTCACTACTTCCACCATGTTCTTGATTTCTGATGTTCTCTTCTTCCGCACATCCGGAATTTTTACCAGCATCTCCTGCAACATTTCTGTTTCCAGCTACTTCCCTTTATTTTCTTCTCGATTAATAGTGTTTCGCTACTGTCTTCTTTCTCCTTCTTCCCTCGTTCTTCCGTCGCAGTTGACATTTCCGATTATCCTTTTCTCGTTGTTGCGTTGATGTAGACTTTCCTAAAATATTGTTTCCCTGCTATCTTCTTCCCGCTTCTTCTTTAGTTCTATTCTCTTCTATTTCTCCACAATGGTTTTCTTATAATGTTCCCTCTCAATTTCACTACTTCCACCATGTTCTTGATTTCTGATGTTCTCTTCTTCCGCACATCCGGAATTTTTACCAGCATCTCCTGCAACATTTCTGTTTCCAGCTACTTCCCTTTATTTTCTTCTCGATTAATAGTGTTTCGCTACTGTCTTCTTTCTCCTTCTTCCCTCGTTCTTCCGTCGCAGTTGACATTTCCGATTATCCTTTTCTCGTTGTTGCATTGATGTAGACTTTCCTAAAATATTGTTTCCCTGCTATCTTCTTCCCGCTTCTTCTTTAGTTCTATTCTCTTCTATTTCTCCACAATGGTTTTCTTATAATGTTCCCTCTCAATTTCACTACTTCCACCATGTTCTTGATTTCTGATGTTCTCTTCTTCCGCACATCCGGAATTTTTACCAGCATCTCCTGCAACATTTCTGTTTCCAGCTACTTCCCTTTATTTTCTTCTCGATTAATAGTGTTTCGCTACTGTCTTCTTTCTCCTTCTTCCCTCGTTCTTCCGTCGCTGTTGAAATTTCCGATTATCCTTTTCTCGTTGTTTCGTTGATGTACACTTTCCTAAAATATTGTTTCCCTGCTACCTTCTTCCCGCTTCTTCTTTAGTTCTCTTCTCTTCTATTTCTCCACAATGCTTTTCTTATAATGTTCCATCTCAATTTCACTGCTTCCACCATGTTCTTGATTTCAGATGTTCTCTTCTTCCGCACATCCGGAATCTTTACCAGCATCTCCTGCAACATTTCTGTTTCCAGCTACTTCCCTTTATTTTCTTCTCGATTAATAGTGTTTCGCTAGTGTCTTCTTTCTCCTTCTTCCCTCGTTCTTCCGTCGCTGTTGACATTTCCGATTATCCTTTTCTCGTTGTTGCGTTGATGTAGACTTTGCTAAAATATTGTTTCCCTATCTTCTTCACGCTTCTTCTTTAGTACTCTTCGTTTCTATTTCTCCACAATGCTTTTCTTATAATGTTCCCTTTCAATTTCACTACTTCCACCATGTTCTTCATTCCAGATGTTCTCTTCTTCCGCACATCCGGAATTTTTACCAGCATCTGCAACATTTCTGTTTCCAGCTACTTTCCTTTATTTTCTTCTCTATTTTCCGTATATCTACTACCCTGGTCGGTTGTTATTGGCTAACGGGTCTCCGTTCCCTTCCTTATCGACCGTAAATTTCCGTGTTTCAGCACCATCTACCGCTGCTTTCCTATTTCCAAATTTCTCTCCGCCATCTTGCCCTATTCCCGGCCGGTTAACCTCACGCAGAAAAGCCACACAAAAAGTTCTCAGTCTTGTATTTTGCACCACAGGCACGTTAATAAAATATAAAACGGTCTGAAGAAGGTCCACACCTAGGACCGCAACGTTACACAAACACGGAGATTTTCTTTCAATCATCTCCCAACTTAAAAAGCGAAGAATTGTCCGCATCGTAGCCGTATACGTTCGATATTATATATGTTCTCAGTCTTATTCAGCACATAATATTTCCTTCAGATAACACTTCCCCGTATACTGTGTCTTATTCCTGACACTTTGGCATGCCTTTCAATGGTAGCCTCCGTTCCGTCCACCAAATATTTTCCAAAAATTTTCTGGTGTTTTATTAGACATTTTTTAAAAGAATTTTTTAATTATCTTGACTTTTTATGTTTTTATTGTAATAACTTATCAAAACTTTCAGAATTATTGGATTAAGCATTTCATAATGATTACCTGAACTTAATCTTGAAAACCGGAATTTATAAATTGTTTATAAATTTACCAAAAATACAGAAAATTCATTTTTTGTGAAACAAAAATTTTTCTACGTTATATATCAAACATATTTTTTGCTGTCTTATTGGCATTATTTTCATACAAAATGAATATTCTTATTGTCCAAACGTGAATTATTCATAAATAGAATATCATATAATATTTCAAAGATTTCTCACGAAAGGATCTTTTATTATTATTAATCAATCTTTTACCTCGATTTTTTTTCCTATAAGTCAGAATATTTCCAAAAAATAATGAACGTCGCACAATTCATGAACTGAACAACCGATTGCGTCGAAAAAATAATGGGATGTTTGGTTACAATTCTTTGTGGCAAGGCCATTCAAGAATTTCATCACGCTAATATCGATTAATGTAGACAGCGATTTTATTCCCCTCCCTAAATCGTTACACTCGGGGCCACGAGTCGAGCAAGTACAACACACAACCGTCATCATTATTCATTTATTCGTCGACTCCGGGAGAATGCCAGTTTGGAATTTCGGATAGGAATAAACGAATTGAGCTCCGAGCGAGTGGCAATCGATTTCGAGCAGACCAAAGTGGATACTGGAATCAAAGCGAGATAGAAAAAGCGAAAAAGAGAGAAAGAACGATAAGGGCAATTCCGAGATGACTTATATACTTCTCCACTTGCCATATCATTGTACAAACTGGTGAGGGACGAAAAATTATGCAATTGATTTTATCGTATAAAATTAATTAAAATATTAGTATAGTATAAAAATAAATAAAGATTCTAATATTTCATTCATATGTAAGTCTATAAATGCCATAAAATAATAAATAAGTTAGTTAAAGATTTTTTAAAAATCTTGTAGATAATTGGATTATATTTTCTAATGCATTATTTATAAAAAAAAATTTCATGATTTTCAACATATATCTTGTATAAACTGATGCGCAAGCCACGAGGGACAAAAAAGTATTGGTTTTATCAATCAAAATGAATTTTGAAATATTTAGAAAAAAATTAATATAATGTAAAAGGTATTTTTTATCTAAGGAAGAATTATATAAACTGAGTTTACTAATAAATTTTGATAAAAACAACAATAGCAATAATGGAGTAGTACCAATTTCCTACTAGATTGTTTTTCCACCGTTTTAATAAGTCCCTACTTTTTTTAATTTTGTAAAATTGAATCCATTAAGATTCCATTTTTGAATCTTCCTTTATATTCAAATTTTGAATATGAGAATTTGCAATTTCCTTTACATCCATATTTTGAATATGAGGATATGCAATTTCCTTTATACTCAAATATTTGAATGTTAGAATTTGCACTTTGCTTTACATTTAAATTTTAAATATGCGAATTTCCAATTTCCTTTACATTCATATTTTGAATATGAGAATTTGCAATTTCCTTTATACTCAAATATTTGAATGTTAGAATTTGCACTTTGCTTTACATTTAAATTTTGAATATGAAAATTTGCAATTTCCTTTACATTCATATTTTGAATATGAGAATTTACAATTTCCTTTATACTCAAATTTTCGAATGTTACAATTTGCACTTTGCTTTATATTTAAATTTTGAATATGAGAATTTGCAATTTCCTTTACATTCATATTTTGAATACGATAAGTTACAATTTTTTTTATACTCAAATTTTGAATGTTAGAATTTGCTCTTTGCTTTACATTTAAATTTTGAATATGAGAATTTGCAATTTCCTTTACATTCATATTTTGAATATGAGAATTTACAATTTCCTTTATACTCAAATTTTGAATGTTAGAATTTGCAATTTGCTTTATATTTAAATTTTGAATATGAGAATTTACAATTTCCTTTACATTCATATTTTGAATACGATAAGTTACAATTTTTTTTATACTCAAATTTTGAATGTTAGAATTTGCTCTTTGCTTTACATTTAAATTTTGAATATGAAAATTTGCAATTTCCTTTACATTCATATTTTGAATATGAGAATTTACAATTTCCTTTATACTCAAATTTTCGAATGTTACAATTTGCACTTTGCTTTATATTTAAATTTTGAATATGAGAATTTGCAATTTCCTTTACATTCATATTTTGAATATGAGAATTTACAATTTCCTTTATACTCAAATTTTGAATGTTAGAATTTGCAATTTGCTTTATATTTAAATTTTGAATATGAGAATTTACAATTTCCTTTACATTCATATTTTGAATACGATAAGTTACAATTTTTTTTATACTCAAATTTTGAATGTTAGAATTTGCTCTTTGCTTTACATTTAAATTTTGAATATGAGAATTTGCAATTTCCTTTATATTCATATTTTGAATATGAGAATTTGCAATTTCCTTTATACTCAAATATTTGAATGTTAGAATTTGCACTTTGCTTTACATTTAAATTTTGAATATGAGAATTTCCAATTTCCTTTACATTCATATTTTGAATATGAGAATTTACAATTTCCTTTATACTCAAATTTTGAATGTTAGAATTTGCACTTTGCTTTATATTTAAATTTTGAATATGAGAATTTGCAATTTCCTTTACATTCATATTTTGAATATGAGAATTTACAATTTCCTTTATACTCAAATTTTGAATGTTAGAATTTGCACTTTGCTTTATATTTAAATTTTGAATATGAGAATTTGCACTTTGCTTTACATTTAAATTTTGAATATGAGAATTTGCAATTTCCTTTACATTCATATTTTGAATATCAGAATTTACAATTTTCTTATACTCAAATTTTGAATGTTAGAATTTGCACTTTGCTTTATATTTAAATTTTGAATATGAGAATTTGCAATTTCCTTTACATTCATACTTTGAATATGAGAATTTACAATTTCCTTTATACTCAAATTTTGAATATGAGAATTTGCAATTTCCTTTACATTCATACTTTGAATATGAGAATTTACAATTTCCTTTACATTCATATTTTGTATATGAGAATTTACAATTTCCTTTATACTCAAATTTTGAATGTTAGAATTTGCAATTTCCTTTATATTCAAATTTTGAATGTTAGAATTTGCAAGTTCCTTTATACTCAAATTTTGAATGTTAGAATTTGCAATATCCTTCATATTCAAATTTTGAATGTTAGAATTTCCAATATCCTTCATATTCAAATTCTGAATATGAGAATTTGCAATTCCCTTTACAATCAATTTTGAATAGAAACTTTTACAATTTAAGAAAAAATTTAATTCTGAAGCTGAGCTCGAAGCGAGCGAGAAAAAAAAAAGAAAAAGAGAGAAAGAACGATAAGGGCAAGTCCGAGATGAATTATATACTTCTACGCTGGCTATTTCACTCGCTATATGTCGTTGCACAAACTGGTGCACAAGCCACGAGGGGCGAAAGAGCACTTGCGCGTGTCCCTGCCGCTGGCACGTGCTCTCACTCTCCTCGCCTCCTCCTCGCCTCCTCCTCCTCCTCCTTCTCCTCTTCTTACTCCTTTGCCACTTCTTCTCGTTGCTGCTAACTGCACGCCACTGTTGTCAGACTCGTTGTCGCTGTGTGTTGAAACTTGCGAAGCGTGTGCACCACACTACAAAGACACGTAGAAATCGGTAGAGGCGTCGTCCAGATACTGCAGATATATCCACACTGTCTTTGTATAAGTGTGTATGTGTGTGTAAATATATTCTGCGTCACTATCGAGGTACGCCCGAGTGGTCTGCCCCTCGGATAAGCTCGGACGAAAGACCCCTGTGGAGATAAACGCACTGTCCGTGGGCGAGAAATCCAAACTTGTCTCCTTCGACAGACAGAGAGAATTTCCTTATCGATCTCGTTTATCGATTTCCGGCCTCTTAGTAAATTTGGGCCAGGGTCCTGACCCAGGATCCGACCAGCCCGCATTTTCGATGTCCTTGAAAATAAATTTGTAACAATTTAAGGTAGTTCTGTCGCTTCACGCTCACTTCGCATAAGTTTCCGAAAAATGAGAGCGAATTACAAAAACTTCTTGATGATATAAAAATCTGAAAAAAATCATGCATATTTAAGATGCTTAAGACATTATTTCGACATAATAATAATTCCAAAATGTTATTAACAAATTGATGAAAAATAAAAATGTTCAACAAATCTTCCGACAACCTAATTTTTTTGTTTCGATAAAAATGATTCGTTCATTTTTCTGAATACGTATGAATTTTTTCAAATTTTTTTCTTTGCTTTGAATTTTGTGATTTTCTCCATGTAAAAAAACAAAAAATTCAAAGCAAAGAAAAAAATTTGAAAAAATTCATACGTATTCAGAAAAATGAACAAAACATTTTCACCGAAACAAAAAAATTAAGTTGTCGGAAAATTTGTTAAACAATTTTATTGTTCATCAATTTGTTAATAACAATTTGGAATTATTATTATGCCGAATTAATGTCTTCAGCATCTTTAATATGCATGATTTTTTACAGATTTTTATATCATCGAGAAGTGTTTGCAATTTGCTCTCACTTTTCGGAAACTTATGCGAAGTGAGCGTGAAGCGACAGAACTACCTTAAGGAGAGGGAGTCAGTTCAAAAAAATTGATTTTGGAAATTCAATATCATCCAAATCCTATTGCATATAAAAATTCCCAATGCACTATATTGTTGGTGCTCGATGAAAGAATTTTTTACTGTCGTCTGACTTGCATATGCTTTTCGATATTATCTTAAGCAAAGTTCTTAGGTTTTCCATTCTGCGCATGATTCAGATCAAACTACTAGGCAGATTGGAATCATTGACGTCTCATTTTCTTCTTCATGAAAAGATACACCGGCTAAATGGAGCAAACTATTTTTTTTCATTCTGAAAGCAAAGTCAATCACTGATTTAGAAAATAGCATAAAATTTATTTATTAATAATTATGTTACTTAAAAAATATTACATTTTATTAACATTCGCTCCATTTAGCCGATGTATCTGTTCGTGAAGAAGAAAATGAGACGTCAACCAGTCCAATCTGCCTAGTAGTTTGATCTGAATCATGCGCAGAATGGAAAACCTAAGATCTTCGCTTAAGATAATATTTAAAAGCATATGCAAGTCAGAAGACAGTAAAAAATCCTTTAATCGAGTACCAACAATATAGTGCATTGAGCATTTTTATATGCAATAGGATTTGGATGATATTGAATTTCCAAAATCAATTTTTTGACCTGACTCCCTACCCTTAAGGAGTTTGTAGCGCTCAAATCAGTGCTAAATTTTTAAAAGCATTTCTACAATTTCAGATGGTTTAATAATCTGTTCCAAGGTGTTAATCACATAGCAGCGTTAGTTCTTGATATTCAAATACATTCACCGCTGTAATATGAACAGTAAATCGATCAATATCTCCAAATTTCCGATGGCATGTTTTTTCATCCAGTTTTTTAAAAGGGTTAACCGTAATATCAGTCCGATTATGACGAAACATAGATCATTTTGATCAGTGGAAGATTCTTAATCGATTGACCGTCCGGATTTTCTATAGTATCAGGCGTTCAAAAGTTACAGCCATTTTTATACTTGATGTTAGGTTATGATAGGATAAACAAACGGTTGTATCTTTTGAACTACTAATACGATTTTAAAAAATAGACGGCCAATCGATAGAATATCTTTTAGTAAACAAAATGAGCTATTGGTCGTCATAATCGGACTGATATTACGGTTTACCCTTTTAAAAAACTGGATGGAAAAACATAACATCGGAAATTTGCAGATATTGATCGATTTACTGTTGATATCACAGCTGTTAATGTATTTGAATATCAAGAACTAATGCTGCTATGTGATTAGCACCTTGGAACAGATTATTAAAACATCTGAAATTGTAGAAACGCTTTTGAAAATTTAGCAATGATTTGACTAGTGTGGAGCGCTTCAACCTCCTTAAGGGACTAAAGTCACCTAAAAAAAGTCATAAGAAAAAAAATTCTGTAAATGATATCCGTCGTTTAAAAAATTTTACATGTAAACTTCATTAAGTACATAACAAGCATCATAATTTCGCAATTTTGTAAAAAAAGTTTAAAAAAAAATGGTGTAAATAATACACGTGTTTTAAAAAATCTTACATTTAAACTTCATTAAGTATATAACAAGCATTATAATTCTGCAATTTTGTAAAGACATTCAGTGCACAAGAATAGTGGGAGTCAAAAAGTAAAGTATTTCACTTGTCGTAGCTTTCAGACCAAATGGGTGAACCAATTTTAGTGTTCAATGTCTTATTTTATCTGTCGAAAAGTGCATTCTGGATTGAATATAGCGATTTTGGATGCAGTGAAAATTAGATTTACTGTAACCAATTGTTTAGTGAGTTTTTAATAGAGAGAGATTTATTTACACATTTAAAATCATAGCTTTGTCATAAAGAGCTGAAATAAAAATTCCTTTATTCAATCCAGAATGCACTCTTCGACAGAAAAAATAAGACATCGAACACCAAAATTTGTTCACCGGTTTGGTCTGAAAGCTACGTCAAGTGAAAAATTTTACTTTTTACCTCACACCATTTTGGTGCACTGTATGTTTTTATAAAATTGCAGAATTATAATGCGCATTATGTATTTAATGAGGTTTTAATGTAAGATTTTTTAAAAGACGTGTATTATTTACACAATTTTTTTTCTTATGACTTTGTTTAGGTGACTGGGTCCCCTTAATAAATCAAGAAATGTTTGGGAGAAAAGAGTTTTTTTTTCTAATAGAATCAACCGAATTTGGTTGCAATTGATTCAAGTAGAGTAGTGTGCACATTCAGAAAAAGGCATGGTTAAAAATATGGAAAACTTGGCTAAAAATGGTACCAACAAAATTTGATAGGCACAACCAAGTTATTTCTAGACTACCAAATTTTTTGTAGGCACACGAATTAACTCAATTAAGTCGAAATAAATTTATTTCATCAATAATTTGATATTAATATTTATTCAGGTCCAATTTACTTTCAGTCAACTGAATTGAATGTACTTCATATAAATAGAGTTCAAATTTTATTTTGTTTCCTCCAGAATTATTATTATTTTTTATACTTATTTTTTTGCAAATTTTGTAAACTCTATTAATTAACCGACTCCGATTTCATTTTTGCATCACTAATTTCCTTTGTATGCAAATTTGAAGTGCAGTCAATTTGTTTCATTTTGTACTTCCATTTAACTGAATTAAAATTCAATTCTGTTAGCTCAAGAACCAATTTTTTCCTACTAGATTTTTGCAAATTTTTGCCCATTTTTTTTTTGCAAATTTTGTAAACTCCATTATTTAACCGATTCCGATTTCATTTTTACATCACTAATTTCCTTTATATGCAAATTTGAAGTGTAGTCAATTTAAAAAATTTTTTACTTCCAGTTAACTGAATTAAAATTCAATTCTGTTAGCTCAAGAACCAATTTTTTCCTACTAGATTTTTGCAAATTTTTGCCCATTTTTTTTTTTTTGCAAATTTTGTAAACTCCATTATTTAACCGATTTCGATTCCATTTTCTCATCACTAATTTCCTTTGTATGCAAATTTGAAGTGTAGTCAATTTTTTTCATTTTGTACTTCCAGTTAACTGAATTAAAATTCAATTCTGTTAGCTCAAGAACCAATTTTTTCCTACTAGATATTTTTTTCACCATTCTTACAATTGCCTATTTTTTTGCAAATTTTGTAAAATGTATTATTTAACCGATGCCAATTCCATTCTTGCATCACTAATTTCCTTTATATGCAAATTTGAAGTGTAGTCAATTTTTTAAAATTTTGTACTTCCAGTTAACTGATTCAAAATTTAATTCTGTTAGCTCAAGAACCAATTTTTTCCTGCAAGATATTTTTTTTCCACCGTTCTTACAATTGCCTATTTTTTTTGCAAATTTTGTAAACTGTATTATTTCACCGATGCCAATTTCATTCTTGCATCACTAATTTCCTTTATATGCAAATTTAAAGTGTAGTAAATTTTTTTAATTTTGTTCTTCCAGTTAACTGAATTAAAATTTAATCCTGTTAGCTCAAGAACCAATTTTTTCCTGCTAGATTTTTTTTTCCACCGTTTTTACAATTGCCTATTTTTTTTTTGCAACTTTTGTAAACTCTATTATTTAACCGATGCCAATTCCATTCTTGCATCACTAATTTCCTTTATATGCAAATTTGAAGTGTAGTCAATTTTTTTAAATTTTGTACTTCCAGTTAACTGAATTAAAATTTAATCCTGTTAGCTCAAGAACCAATTTTTTCCTACTACATTTTTTTTTCCACCGTTTTTACAATTGCCTATTTTTTTTTTGCAAATTTTCTAAACTCTATTATTTAACCGATGCCAATTCCATTCTTGCATCACTAATTTCCTTTATATGCAAATTTGAAGTGTAGTCAATTTTTTAAAATTTTGTACTTCCAGTTAACTGAATTACAATTTAATTCTGTTAGCTCAAGAACCAATTTTTTCCTGCTAGATTTTTTTTTCCACCGTTTTTACAATTGCCTATTTTTTTTGCCGATTTTGTAAACTCTATTATTTAACCGATGCCAATTCCATTCTTGCATCACTAATTTCCTTTGTATGCAAATTTGAAGCGTAGTCAATTTTTTAAATTTTGTACTTCCAGTTAACTGAATTAAAATTTAATTCTGTTAGCTGAAGAACCAATTTTTTCCTACTAGATATTTTTTTCCACCGTTTTTACAATTGCCTATTTTTTTTTTGCCAATTTTGTAAACTCGATTATTTAACCAATGCCAATTCCATTTCTGCGTCACTAATTTCCTTCATATGCAAATTTGAAGTGTAGTCAATTTTTTAAATTTTGTACTTCCAGTTAACTGAATTAAAATTTTATCCTGTTAGCTCAAGAACCAATTTTTTCCTACTAGATTTTTTTTTCACCGTTCTTACAATTACCTATTTTTTTGCAAATTTTGTAAAATCTATTATTTAACCGATGCCAATTCCAGTCTTGCATCACTAATTTCCTTTGTATGCAAATTTGAAGCGTAGTAAATTTTCAAATTTTTTTGTGCATGTACTTGTAAAGTGCTGATGATGCTATTGTTACAACGAAGCGCGAACGAGCTCAATCGAGTCGCGATTACGGTTTTCTTCAGCACGGTCGAGTCTCAAGGTAACTGCCAAGAGAGAGAGAGACAGAAGTTGTAGTAGTAACGCAGGTAGAAGAAGGGATGAGAGGAACAAAGGCAAAGAGTGCTGCGACCTTCCCCCGATCTCGATCTCCCATTCGCAGCAGGCAGAGCACCACTTCAGAGTTGGCCAACGGTACGAAGAGACTTGAGAACTACAAGAAGAGGAGATGCTGCTGCTGTTGCGTTTCTCATAGCGAAAACGGAGGGTTATCATGAGTTCTCATGCTTGGCGAGGGAAGAACAGAGAAGAAGGTGAAGATAGAAAAAAAAAAAAAAAATGGCCAGCGGAGAGAGAGAATTTTTTTCCCTCTGCTGTTTTTTTTACTTGAGTAAAAAAAGAACAGCAAAACGAATCCACGAGGAGAGAAGAGCAGAAGGTGAAGGGATGAAAAAAAAAAATCTCTCTCTCTGCTGGCCATTTTTTAAAATAAATAACTATATTTATAAATAATTACAAGGAAAAAAGCAACGAATTCACGAGGATTGAAAAAAAAAAATGGCCAGCATAGAGTTTTTTTCCTTCTGCTGTTTTTTTTTAATTCTCGAGTAAAAACAAACTGCAAAAGGAAAAAAACTCTCTCTGCTGGCCATTTTTTTTTTCTTCAATTTCTTGAAAAATGGCCAGCAGAAAGGGAGAGTTTTTTCCCCTTTTACTCTAGTAAAAATAAAACCGCAGAAGGAAAAAAAAGCAACGAAATCACGAGGATTAAGGAGAAGAAGGTGAAGGGATTGAAAAGAAAAGAAAAAAAAATTGCCGGCAGAAAGAGATACATTTTTATTCCTTCTGCTGTTTCTTTTTGTTCTTTCTTGAGAAAAAAACAGCAGAAGGAAAAAAAATCTCTCTCCTGGCCATTTTTTTTCCTTCAATTTCTTGAAAAATGGCCAGCAGAAAGAGAGTTTTTTCCTTTTACTCTAAAAATAAAACAGCAGAAGGAAAAAAGCAACGAATTCACGAGGAGAGAAGACGGTGAAGGTGAAGGGATTGAAAAAAAAAAAATGGCCAGCAGTTTTTTTTCCTTTTGCTGTTTTTTTTATTCTTGAGTAAAAAAAAAAACAGCAAAAGGAAAAAAAGCAACGAATTCACGAGGATTGAAGAGAAGAAGGTGAAGGGATTGAAATTTTTTTTTATTTTAAAAATGTCCAGCAGAGAGAGATAGATTTTTATTCCTTTTGCTGTTCTTTTTGTTCTTTCTTGAGAAAAAAACAGCAGAAGGAAAAAAACTCTCTCTGCTGGCCATTTGTTTTTTCAGTTTCTTGAAAAATGGCCAGCAGAAAGAGAGAGAGAGAGTTTTTCCTTTTACTCAAGTAAAAAAGAAATAACAGAAGGAAAAAAGCAACGATATCACGAGGAGAGAAGAGATGGTTAAGGGATTGAAAAAAAAAAATGGCCAGCGGAAAGTTTTTTTTTCCTTCTGTTGTTTTTTTTATTCTTGAGTAAAAAGAACAGCAAAAGGAAAGAAAGCAACGAATTCACGAGGATTGAAGAGAAGAAGGTGAAGGGATTGAAATTTTAAAAAAATATAAAAAATGGTCAGCAGAGAGAGATAGATTTTTATTCCTTCTACTGTTTTTTTTTCTTTCTTGAGAAAAAATCAGCAAAAGGAAAAAAACTCTCTGCTGGCCATTTTTTTTTTTTTTTTCAATTTCTTGAAAAATGGCCAGCAGAAAGAGAGTTTTTTCCTTTACTCTAGTAAAAATAAAACAGCAGAAGGAAAAAAGCAACGAATTCACGAGGAGAGAAGAGACGGTGAAGGGATTGAAAAAAAAATGGCCAGCAGAGAGAGAGATAGATTTTTATTCCTTTTACTGTTTTTTTTTCTTTCTTGAGAAAAAAACAGCAGAAGGAAAAAAACTCTCTCTGCTGGCCATTTTTTTTTTCAATTTCTTGAAAAATGGCCAGCAGAACGAGAGTTTTTTCCTTTTACTCTAGTAAAAACAAAACAGCAGAAGGAAAAAAGCAACGAATTCACGAGGATTGAGGAGAAGAAGTTGAAGGGATTGAAAAAAAATGGCCAGCAGAGATAGATTTTTATTCCTTCTGCTTTTTTTATCTTTCTTGAGAAAAAAACAGCAGAAGGAAAAAAGACTCTCTCTGTTGGCCATTTTTTTTTCTTTCAATTTCTTGAAAAATGGTCAGCAGAAAGAGAGTTTTTTTCCTTTTACTCAAGTAAAAAAGAAATAGCAGAAGGAAAAAAGCAACGAATTCACGAAAGAAGAGAATAAGAGATATACTCTTGGATAGAGCGGCTGCAACGTTGCCAGTCTGCTTATTCGTTCCTCCTCTTCTTCTTCTTCTTCATTCTCAACGACCACTTTTATCCCCACATTTTTCTTCCTTATTATTTCTCATTCTCCCCTTTGAAAACCAAGGAGTAAAATAAGAGAAAGAGAGAGAAATGAAGACAGACACTTTGGCCGGTTTCTTAGCGACTATCCAGAGAGACGAGAAGGAAGGTCGCGGTGAAAGTGGTGCTGTTCTCTCTGTAGAACTGCCCCAACGACACCATCGTCAGAACCGGTACTCCCCAAGCTATTATCTACTACTATAACACTCCACCCGCCGTCTACATTCGCCATGAAGCGTTAATGAATGGAGATTCGCGAATTTATGGCAAACGAGGCTATCAATTCACGAGGTCCAGTTTCTGACTCACCGAGTTTGAATAATCGTGCCACAACTTTGCACTCGCAGTTATGTCGACGATCTATTGGGTAATTTTTTTAAATTTAATTTCCATTTGGGTTATAAAAATGCTAATTCATTGTGATATAAGAAAATCTACATTTCTTTACCAAAAGTTATTTTGGTTTAAATTACTACAAATATTGATTTGTCAAATTTTGACTCAAATTGAGATTCTTTTATTTTTGTGAGCATAAAATATTCCACCCTTTCAGTCGCCCTAAAAAAGAGCAAAATTTTTTTTTCTCACTTTCGGTATTTTTGTGTTTAGAATAATTTATAATTATTTACAATTTATAATAATTATATTAAAAAATTTTTTCTGACTTTCGGTATATTCGAGTACAATAATTATTAAGTATAAAGAGCAAAAATTTTAAAAAATATGATTTACAATAAAAAATTTGCAACTTTTTTTTGAGCACTTTAAACCTATTTTTTTATTCTTAAAATCTAATTTTCTTGACCAAATCACACAGATATTTGGGTTACATTTTAAGCATTAAAAAAAAATAACTTAGGCGGTGAAAATTTGTTGTATATTTTAAATTGTCAATCATTTGAAAAAAATAAACTTTTGCTATTTATATTTTTTTTTGGCCGAAAAGAAATATAACCAAATAAACATAGTTTAGCTAATGTAGTAATAGCAACTTTAATGATCCTAAAAAAATTATAGTACTCGAATATACGACTTTTTTTAAAGTCAGATTATCGATTGTTTCTATTTTTGTGTTTCTAAATTTAGTTACTTCACGGAGACGACAATTATTGATTTTTTTTAACTATAACGTACTGCTAAGGTCATATCTGATCTAACATTATCGTGCCATCAGTTTGAAGTGAGGTGATTAATGCTGATTACTGTAAAGTGTGCAGTAGTAAAATCGTAATCAGTGGGAAGAAATCTGTCGACATATAATCGACACAAAATTACATACTAAAAATATGTGGACTAAAATAAAATTTATATATAAAATAGCCTTAATTTAAATTTCACGTAACATAATCTTTTTTTAATTCTGGTTACAAAATATTGTACAAAAAAAATTATTCTATTAACAGAACGCGATATTTGATTCCAGATTTTATAAACCTCATCGAATTTTTAGTATATTTTCCACCCAATTTCCTTTTTTTCCAAAAAAACATATTTATTTTTCAACACGGCCACGATTTAAAACATACTCGTTCTATATAACCGAAAAAATTGTGTTTAATCATGAATTAAACATAATTAAAAAAATTCTGTGTAAATACGAAAAATATTTTTATTTTTTAAATTTCGAATATTTTTTCAAAAAATTTCCTTTTTCCCCCAAAAACGCATATTTATATTCCAACACGGCCAAGATTTAAAATATACTCGTTCTATATGACTGAAAAACTGTGTTTAATAATGAATTAAACATAATAATAAAAAATTCTGTGTAAATACGAAAAATGTTTTTTAATTTTTTTAATTTAGTATATTTTTTCAACCAATTTCTTTTTTCCCCCAAAAAAGCATATTTATATTTCAACACGGCTATATAACCGAAAAACTGTGTTTAATAATGAATTACACATAATAAAAAAAATTCTGTGTAAATACGGAAAAATGTTTTTTAATTTTTTAAATTTAGTATATTTTTTCAACCAATTTCCTTTTTCCCCCAAAAACGCATATTTATATTCCAACACGGCCAAGATTTAAAATATACTCGTTCTATATGACTGAAACACTGTGTTTAATAATGAATTAAACATAATAAAAAAATTCTGTGCAAATACGAAAAATATATTTCTATTTTTTTAATTTTTTTAATTTAGTATATTGTTTCAACCAGTTTCCTTTTTCCCCCAAAAAAGAATATTTATATTTCAACACGGATCTAAAAAATACTCATCCTATATAACTAAACAATTATGTTTAATAATGAATTAAACATAATAAAAAAATTCTGTGTAAATACAAAAATTAAAAAACATTGAATTTCATCCAATAAAAATGATACAAATTCCTTGAATAAATAAATAAATCGTTTCTACCTGATATACTGAATGTATCCGTGCCTGGCATCCTCAAGAAAGAGGAAGCCAGGATTCCTCATTTCGATATTTTGAAAGACCATCGATAATGAGAATGGTCGTTTTTATTCGTAGCAAAAGAAGCTGCATCGACGCCACGTGTTCCTCAAGTTTTCTTCAAATTCACAGTCGTCCGTTCATCGTAAGAAGGATTCTCTAACCTGGCTTTAAGCCACGAATGCTCAAACCGAGCAAAAAAAAAAAACACTCTTCACACGATAATAATTCCCTGACGCGACGACCCTGAGAATCTCGCGCGTTATCCTCACGTTTCTTCTCGGTTGGATAAGCCGATGTGTAATCAGCACACTGCAAGCAAAAACGCACTCTCCGTTTGCACGTTTTCAATCACTTTTTCAACAAAAACCGCAGCAAAAAAACAAATTATATCAAAATTTAAAAAAAAATTGTACAATCAAAAAACGTCGTTTGAATCAAATAATTAAACTTCTACCGGGCTCGCACGATTCACGGGTCGAAATGATACGCCCACGGCGCCAACTCACGTGGAGCTTCTTGTTTTTATCGTCGAAAATAAACTGAAAACTCTCCATGTCCCTTTGGCTATATCCTGCGCCAGGTTTTAACGAGCTTGACAATTTCTTCGAAGCGAAATTTGTGTTTTTTTATTTTTTGTTGCTTTTAGTCACTTTGCATTTACGATTAGCGCGTTTTGTTTGTTATAAATGGAAGACGATGACACGAATGAGGGAAAATAGAGGGCCAAGGGAAAAAGACCCGGGTAACGAACACGCGGTGTCACGTCCGTACCCTGCGGCCGTTTCGTGGCGACTGAAGTAGTCGCTCTGGCTACGAGTCGGTTCGAGCAACCTCGGAGTGAAGCAGAGCGAGCAGCAGCAGCAACAGCAGCAGCAGCAGGCTGCACAGAACAGGCTATACCGGCTTGCGTGCTGCTTGCCTGCCTCTTTTCGTCCTCGTCGTATCGTCCAAGCAGCACCAGCAGGAAAAGAGAGGGAGAAAAGAACCCGTCGATCCACTGTGTACAACCGTGTATATCGAGTGTGTACACTCGATATATAGGGAATTCCTGGCCAACTCAATATACATTCAACCCTGACCCTTTCCAATTCGCCCGATAATTTTTTTTTAACATTCTACATGATCGAAAAAAAGACTAGATTTTTTTTAGATTTTTGAAACTTTTTAAAAATTTGTTTTACAATTTTTTTTACTGGAACGATTTTTAAATTTGTTTTGCAATTTTTTTTTTACTTAAACTCTTTTAAAATTTATTTTACAATTTTTTTTTACTGAAAATTTTTTAAAATTAGTTTTACAATGTTTTTAATGAAACGTTTTTATAATTTCTTTTACAATTTTTTTTTACTGAAACTCTTTTGAAATTTGTTTTACAATTTTTTTTACTGAAACTTTTTTAAAATTTGTTTTACAATGTTTTTTTTACTGAAACTTTAAAAAAAAATTTTTTACAAATTTTTTTAACTGAAACTTTTTTAAAATTTGTTTTACAATTTTTTTAACTGACACTTTTTTAAATTTGTTTTTCAATTGTTTCTACTGAAACTTAATTTTAAAAAATTTTCACAACTTTTTTTTACTGAAACTTAATTAGAAAAAATTTTCACAACTTTTTTTACTGAAACTTTTTTAAAATTTGTTTTACAATGTTTTTACTGAAACTTTTTAAAAATTTGTTTTACAATGTTTTTTTTACTGAAACTTTTTAAAAATTTGGTTCACAATTTTTTTTTTACTGAAACTTTTAAAAAATTTGGTTCACAATTTTTTTTTACTGAAACTTTAAAAAAAAAATTTGTAAAATTTTTTTAACTGAAACTGTTTTAAATTCTGTTTTACAATTTTTTTAACTGACCCTTTTTTAAATTTGTTTTTCAATTGTTTTTACTGAAACTTAATTTTAAAAAATGTTCACAACTTTTTTTACTGATACTTTTTAAAAATTTGTTTTTCAATTGTTTTTACTGGAAATAAAGTTAAAAAAATTTCCCAATTTTTTTACTGAAACTATGTTAAAATTTGCTTTGCAATTTTTTTTACTGAAACTTTTAAAAAATTTGTTTTACAATTTTTTTTTTACTGACAATTTTTAAAAAATTTTTGCGTCGCGATTATAAAATTTGAAATTATTCACAAAATACATCTAACAGATGTCAACATTTTTGAGCTATGACTGAGAATGGGTTAATGTTTGCGTCGATTTTTAAGACTTGTTTTTTTTTTTTTTTTTTTTTTTTTTTTTTTTTTTTTTTTTTTTTTTTTTTTTTTTTTTTTTTTTTTTTTTTTTCGAAAAAAATAAATAAAAAATGGAAAAAAATTAAACAAGATGGCAGTTCATGGTCGTTAGTTGCGTAAATATTTTATACCTAATGCAAGATTATTTTGGAGTTTTGCTGAGGATTTTTTTTATTACTATAATTATATATAAAAATCATATATTAAATAATGAAATGTTTCGTTATTTAAAATTGATTAATTTTATAAAATTTTTATATAAATAATAAATAAAAAATTCGACGCAAACTATCCACTGTGGACCATAAAAAATTGTGATATCTAATACAGGATTTTTTTAGAACAATTCAAATTTTTCCAAAATAAAATTTAAAAAAAAGTTTCCATAAAAAAAATTCTAAAAAAAATTTAAAGTGTTTTTTCGAGCATATAGAATAGTTTAAAAAATTATGGAGCGAATTGGAAGAGGTCAGGGTTGAACTTTAGTTGAGTTGGCTGGGAATATCCTATATGTACTGTAATATAGTGGCTCGAGGTATATGTACGAGGATATCTCTGCTACGGCGCTACACGAGACTTGGCGATGCTCGTGTTCGACAGTCTACGGCATAACCGGCCAATCGAGAAACACACCAATGACCCGAACAGCCTTCTTCCTATGGGAATCTCGTCTCGTCTCTCGTCTTGTCTCGTCTTGGACTCTCCGATGAAATATCTTGGAATACGAGAAATCGGCAAGATTTCTGCGCGTTCCACGATCTCCTCAAGCAGTTGGAATTACCTGAAGGTGATTAGAAAAGCGGTATTAATTTAATTAAATAAAATGGTTTAGATTGAACTGCGTTATTAAAGTCTGGAATTGCAGCGAATTTTTTTTATGTTTCAGACTAATTTTACTCAGAAATTCATTTTAACGCGGTTAAATCAGTACTAAATTTTTATAATCGTTTATGTTTTTTTTTTTAATTGGATAATTAAAGTCTGTATGAATTGTAGCGAATTTTTTAAAGTTCGAGACTAATTTTAATCAGAAATTCATTTTAAAGAAGTTAAATCAGTACCAAATTTTTTTAATCGTTTGTGTATTTTTTTTATAGATTTACGAATGCTTTACACGTACATTTGCAACCATAAGTTTTATTTGATCAGAATTTGAGAATTTTGCCACAAGAAAAATCTGACAGAAATGTAATAACATAATTATAATTATAAAATGGAAAAAAAATAGTCTAACAGATTGAACAAAAAAAACTCTTCTTTGTGTTAAATTAATGTTTAGGTTTCTCCGAATATATGATCTTCTTCTTTCAGTTTTATATATGGTTGAAAGACTATGAATATTGGAATACTTTTTAGATTAAAAAATATGATATTGTCAAAAGTTGCAGATGTTTCAATTCTGAAAAAAATGATTCTCTGTATGCAATTATCGAAAAAAGGGGTTTCATAATTGTTCGAAAGCTCTTTAACAAATTGTATTTGTTCGAAAAAATAAAATACATTTTTTTTTAAATATAAAAATTAATTTTATATTAACTTTTAAAAAATTAATATTTTTTATTAAAAAAAAATTAATATAGAATTAATTTTTTTATTAAAAAAATTTAAAAAAATTAATTTAAAATTGATCTTTTTATTGAAATAAAAATTAATATAATAATTTCTATATTAGAAAAACATAATAATATTTAATTTTTTTAAATAAAAAAATTAAATATTATATTTTTTTCAATATAGAAATTATTATATTAATTTTTATTTCAATAAAAAGATCAATTTTAAATTAATTTTTTTTAATAAAAAAAATTAATTCTATATCAATTTTTTTAAATAACAATATTAATTCTATATTAATTTTTTTTTAAATAAAAAAAATCTATTTTATATTAATTTTTATTTAAATTAAAAAAATAATTCTATATTAATTTTTTTTTGTCGCAAATACTGAAATTGCTTTCAAATCAAACGTTTAGTTGGAAATGAATGTAAAAGCTTTCATGATAGCAGTAGAAGATAGTTTATAGTGTAGTACGTGTACGTAATCGAGAAAACCATGAATAATGATGGTTTAAGGTTACAGAGTTGCCAAATGGGTTGTCAGTTTAACGATTGTCATATTGCATCGTAAAATTATGATGTAGTTTATAGGAAATAGTAACTTTGCCGTTTATCGGGCTGTAAACTCAATCGTCCAGAACCCATCTATTCAAGAATCTATTTATTACTCTGTAACATCAACATGAATGATTTATACAAAAAAAAAACTTGCAATTCCTCTCTACATTTTGCCTGTGATCTATTTCAGTAGCGAAATACACTTCAATATGCAAATTTGCGAACATTCGCAGTAATTGAGAGCTTTGGTATAAATAGCAGGTAATAGAAACTATAATTGTCTTTTTTTTTAACTAATTAATATCATTTTACGAGGGTTTAAGTGAGGCATTCTCAAAGTCTCGAATTTATAAGATCATATGGAAATTCATAGGAAAATTGATTCGACCATAATTTATTTAAAAAATTTTCATTGTTCGAAATATTTGTAAATTTATATTTAATTTATGAGTCGATATATTCAATTTAATACACGAGTGTAGTAAAATTACAAATTTTTATATTAACCTAACTTTCATAGGATTTAGTAGAAAGTATTGTAATTTTATATCCCACATATTAAATTTAATATACCAGTTTTTGTAAAAGATTTTCATTTACCCCTAATGGAAATATACACTAAATATCTTGAACAGTGTATTTATTTTCTCTCAATTTCGTTTGTCCTTTATTTCCATGAGGAAATAAACTTTAATATGGAAATTTGCAAATATTCACAGCAATTGAAAGCTCGTGTATAAATAGCAAGTAAATTGAAGAATAATTGTCGCTTTTTAAACTAATTAACACCACTTTACGAGGGTTTAAAATTCATATCAAAATTTAAATAAAAAATGTTATATTAAAAAAAAGTATTTACTCCGCAAAATAAACAATTTATGCACAAAAAAACTTTCCAGTTTTCCCTCAATTTCGCTTATTCTTTATTTCCATGGGGAAATAAACTACAACAAGCAAATTTGCAAACATTTACAGAAATTGAGAGCCCGTGTATAAATAGCACGTAAATTGAACAATAATTGTCGCTTTTTAAACTAATTAACGCCACTTTACAAGGGATTAAAATTCCAAAAATTAAATTTAAAAAAAACTTTTTACTCCGCAAAGTAAACAATTTATGCGCAAAAAAACTTGCCAGTTTTTTGACAATCTTTCTTATCCTTAATTTCCATGGGGAAATAAACTTTAACATGCAAATTTGCAAAACTGAACTACAATTGTCGCTTTTTAAACTAATTAACGCCACTTTACAAGGGTTTAAAATTGATACCAAAAATTAATTCGTTTAACCAAAAAAAACTTGCCAGTTTTCTCACAATTTCGCTTGTCCTTTATTTCCATAGGGAAATAAACTACAACAAGCAAATTTGCAAACATTCACAGCAATTGAGAAACCGTGTATAAATAGCACGTAAATTGAACGATAATTGTCGTTTTTTAAACTAATTAATGCCACTTTACGAGGGTTTAAAATTGATACCAAAAATTAATTCTTTCAACCAAAAAAAACTTGCCAGTTTTCTCACAATTTCGCTTGTCCTTTATTTCCATAGGAAAATAAACTACAACAAGCAAATTTGCAAACATTCACAGCAATTGAGAAGCCGTGTATAAATAGCACGTAAATTGAACAATAATTGTCGTTTTTTAAACTAATTAACGCGCATTTACGAGGGTTTAAAATTCATACCAAAATTTAAATAAAAAATGTTCAATTTTTTAAAAAACTATTTACTCCGCAAAGTAAACAATTTACGCCCAAAAAATATTGCCACTTTTCTCACAATCTTTTTAATCCTTAATTTCCATGGGGAAATAAACTTTAATATGCAAATTTGCAAACATTCACAGCAATTGAGAAGCCGTGTATAAATAGCACGTAAATTGAACGATAATTGTTGCTTTTTAAACTAATTAACGCCACTTTACGATGGTTTAAGTGAGAAACCCTCAAAGTCTCGAGTTAATGGGGCTGTATGAAAATTGATGTGAAAATTGCAGGAACCCTATGAAGCGTTTGCAAGGGGAAGCCTTTCCTCTCTACCCCCGAACTCTATTTTCGACTCTCGACCATACGAGAAGGCAACGAGAGTATATCAGGGCTATTTCCGCGACCTGACCTTTCGCGCTGTGTTCTTCACCGCAGCTTAACCGTGCTGCTAAACGTTGCGTATCAGATACACGCACTGTTAGTGAACCTCGAGAGGGCGAGACAACCAGAGAACCCACATACGTTTTCTCGTTGCAAAAGGGTTGCGAGTGTAACGCTTGACGACGACGAAGACGATGCTGAACAAGCATCTCGCAAGCTCATGGACCAAAATAGCAAGAACCTCTAGCATACAGCAGCAACACTGTACCAACCAACGTCGTCGTCGGGGGTTTGTTCCCTCTTTAAAAAAAAAAAAAGAAAAAAAAGAAAAGAAAGAAAATAAAAAAGAAGATCCCGGATACAAGAACGTTGCACTGCTATCCTCCAAGTTTCCGAGAATTTGAGACGAGGGAATTCGCCAAGTATTCACGACTTCTTCTCTCTCTGCTCCGTTTTCGGATTCAGCTTCGCAGCTGTTGCCGAAGCGCGCGCCAAAATTAAATACAAATTAAGCGAAGGCGAATATAGGGAATTCTCCCGTTCCTTTTCCTTTTTTCCTTCTTTTATTTTCTTTCTTTTCTCCTTTTTTTTATTGTATCCAGACGAGAAATCGTCGAGGACGAGGGTTGTGATGTTCCAGTGGCAGGTGGAAAGACGAGGTACAGAAAAGTGTACCTCGAGAAGCGAAACAAGCCGAGACGTTGCGAGGACGGAAAGTAGGTGAGCGAATCGCCACGGTGGAACGAATTGCTCAACTTTACTTTTGTTCCCGCGTCCGAGCGCGGAAAATCTTCGTCACAGTGGCCGACTTGGGTTCCGTCCACCGAATCGGTGATTCTTGGCTACCAGCATCTCTGTGTTGCTCCCTTAAGAGATTCAGGATCAAGGGACATCTTTCCACACCTGAATACAAATTCCAAAAAATTTGTTAATGCATAAACAGGCAAATACACTTTTCTTTTCATTGATGAAGCTTTTCTTTTCTTTTCTTTTTTGTTAATACACTGAAAAAAAAATCCTATTGCAGGCTGGCAAAAAGAAGTATTTTTTAAATTAACTCTAGTTCCCCAGCAAAAAATTGTTGTTACACTGATTTTCTTTCTTTCTTTTTACTAGATTATTAACAACCGAATTCTTCGTCCACGAGAAATACCTAAATACAAATTTCAAAATATTTGTTAATGCATAAACAGGCAAATAATCATTTCTTTTCTTTTCTTTTTTGTTAATACACTGAAAAAAAATTCTATTGCAGGCTGGCAAAAAGAAGTATTTTTAAAATTAACTCTAATTCTTATTCGTTCAATCCCATTTAACATTGAAATAATAAAATATTATTTTGTTTATTTTAGAATTATTGTTTCGATCTCGTATGGAATTGGAGGAATTAGAATTCAAGTTAAGTTGATAACGCTTGTTTTTGGCAGCCCACAAACGATGGATTTATTGAATCAATGACTTTTTTTTCAGTGTATTTAATTATGGGTTTGAGTATCACGATGTGGATGAGAGGCAGCAAAAAATTGTTGTTGCACTGTTTTTTAAAAATTCTTTTTACTAGATTATTAACGACCGAATTCTTCGTCCACGAGAAACACCTGAATACAAATTCCAAAATATTTGTTAATGCATAAACAGGCAAATAATCATTTCGTTTCTTTTCAGTAACGAAACTTTTTTTTGTTACTATTTAATGATGGGTTTGAGTATCACGAAGTGGATGAGAGGCAGCAAAAAATTGTTGTTGCACTGATTTTTTTTCTTTCTTTTTACTAGATTATTAACAACCGAATTCTTCGTCCACGAGAAAAATTTCGAAATATTTGTTTATGCCACGAGGCAAATTTCAAAATATTTGTTAATGCATAAACAGGCAAATACTAATTCCTTTTATTTTCAGTAGCGAAGCTTTTTTTTGTTAATATTTAATGATGGGTTTAAGTATCACGAAGTGGATGAGAGGCAGCAAAAAATTGTTGTTGCACTAATTTTTTTTTTTTTCTTTCTTTTTACTAAATTATTAACAACTGAATTCTTCGTCCACGAAAAACACCTGAATACAAATTCCAAAATATTTGTTAATGCATAAACAGGCAAATACTCATTTCTTTTATTTTCAGTAACGAAGCTTTTTTTTGTTAATGTTTAATTATGAGTTTAAGTATCACGAAGTGGATGAGAGGCAGCAAAAAATTGTTGTTGCACTGATTTTTTTTCTTTCTTTTTACTAGATTATTAACAACCGAATTCTTCGTCCACGAGAAACACCTGAATACAAACTCCAAAATATTTGTTAATGCATAAACAGGCAAACACTAATTTATATTCTTTTCAGTAACGAAACTTTTTTTTGTTAATATTTAATAGGCATGAGAGGCAGTAAAAAATTGTTGTTGCACTGATTTTTTTTCTTTCTTTTTACTAGATGATTAACAACCGAATTCTTCGTCCACGAGAAACACCTGAATACAAATTCCAAAATATTTGTTAATGCATAAACAGGCAAATACTAATTTCATTTATTTTCAGTGACGAAACTTTTTTTTTTCCTTCTTTTTGTTAATATTTAATGCTGAGTTTGAGTATCACGAAGTGGATGAGAAACAGCAAAAAATTGTTGATGCACTGATTTTTTGCTTCCTCATAGAGGAAGCTGTTTTCATGAAAAGATTTTTTAGTGAGACTTTTATGTCAGATTACTCAGAATGGTCTAAAAGATCGAGAAAAGTGGTTTAGAAAAATTGTCCGGATGTATGTGTGTGTGTGTGATGAAAGGCCAAAAATGCATTTGACTGTAACTTTAAAACTATTCGACCGAATCATCTTAAATTTAAACCACATGTGCAGTACTACCTAATCTTCAATTGGTATAAATTTCGGGAAAATCGATTGACACATTTCATTTTTATAAGAATTTTTAAATTTTGAAAAACGTACGTAAATGCTCTAGCTCGAACGAATTTTTAACTATTGGGCTGAAACTTCGTATTAAAATTCAACAAAGTGATGCGACCTTTGGTATTGAATTTCGGCCAAATCGGTAAAGTGGTTCGGTTTTTATGAGATTTTGAATTTTTCGAAAAAAATTCTTTTTGCTCTAATTTAGGTAAAATTTCGAATAATCGAGTGAAATTTTCTACACAGGAAAAATAACATTCAGCCCTGCCACGTACCAAATTTGGTGATGATCGGTAAAGAGGTTCGGATTTTACGTTAATTTGAATTTAAAAAAATTGACTGGTTTCGCTCTGCATTTCGTAAAACATCAGAAAATAAGAATAAAATAAAACAAGGATGCAAAGTAAAACCTTGCACATTGCTTCCTCATTATTTTTCGCTTTTTACAAAGCTTCCTCTATGAGGAAGCCAAAATTGATTAACATACTTCCTCATAGAGGTAGCTTTGTAAAAAGCGAAAAATAATGAAGAAGCAATGTGCAAGGTTCTACATTGCATCCTTTTTTTCTTTCTTTTTACTAAATGATTAACACCCGAATTTTTCGTCCACGAAAAAAACCTGAATACAAATTCCAAAATATTTGTTAATGCATAAATATGCAAATTCTCATTTCATTTCTTTTCAGTGACGAAACTTTTTTTTTTCTACTTTTTGTTAATATTTAATGATAGGTTTGAGTATCACGAAGTGGATGAGAGGCAGTAAAAAATTGTTGTTGCACTGATTTTTTTTTCTTTTTTTTTACTAGATGATTAACACCCGGATTCTTCGTTCACGAGAAAAGACGACTTAAGGCGTTACAACTGCGAAGGTAACGATGGCAAAGGAGCGTGTAATTATCTGCGCTACTGCGGCCAACCGCACTTTCGCTTTTGCTCACTTAAAGTGTCGTTTGCTCGAGTTGTCACGATGACTTTGGTGTATGGATATTTTGTTTAGTGTAGCACTCGATAAATCTTCGCCGAAGAATTAACTTCCAAGATTTATGTCGCATTTTATGGTGGGCAAAATGGCAATTAAATTTCAGCTAGGAAATTAAAATTCTATATAGGATTTAATGAAAGGAAAAATTATTGAAATATATAATTTCATCACTGGAAGAATTTAATTTAAAAAAACTTTATATAAATAATCCTCAACGTCATTAAAGTTATGAAGAATATTGATCTTGATTAAAAGAATACGAAAGGTTTAATAAATTAGGAAAATAAAATAAATTAGGAATTAGTTTTAATGAAATAAACTCCCTGTTTTTCCAATTAAATATGATTTTTAAAAATTTGATTGATTTTAAATATCTATTTTTTTATTTCGAAAAATAATTGAAAAGATTCGAATTTTGTATATGTTTTCATAAAAAGATTCGACATTTCATATAAGAAGATTACAGATTATTGAACTAACAATTTCATAAAAACAGCCTTTAAAAATGTTCGTAGCACGAAATCTTTTACTTATTAGGATATTATTAAATAAACTGATCCCATATTTTAAAAAAAAATCATATACATTATAAAAGTTGATAAACAACTTCTTCTAAAATAATTTATTAATCATTTTTTAGCCATACTATTAATCAAAATAAATATTTTTCGTATTCAAAGTGACGTTAATTTTTTTCAGAGTTTTTCCTCATAAAAAAATACTAAAAACCCATAAATTCAACCTTTCGGTTTAAAATTGAGTCCACAAATAATCTTCAACTCGAGATTGTTAATTCCTAAACCACAATCTAAGATTTCTAATTTTTTCTTCGCCAATAACGTTGCAAAAGAATAGAAACCAAAAAAAAAAGACCGGACACTTTTCTTGTCTCTTAATTCAAGAATAATTCCGGTAAAAGTCTAAGCAACGTGGATTAACCACAGCCAAGTTTACCGAAAATTTACGAGGCAATATATCTAAATGATGAATTAATGAAGTATAAAACTCGTGAATCTTAACGTCGAGATTTCACGCGCGTGAAGTCGGAATCTCAATTATATTTCTCTGCGGTTGTGTAGTGAAAGAAAAAAAAAACGAAGTACGCGGTTAGAAAAGTCGAGGGATCGGTAATAGTAGACTCGATCTTGTACCCCGCGCAAACAAATCGATTGTCTTGAGAGTGGCGAGTGCGCGCAGCTGTAATTTACTGTAGGGAAAGAAAAAAAAAAGGTAATTTCCCGAGATTTCGAGAGGGAGTCGTCGTCGTTGTAGCTTTCTCTCGTCGGGCGGATCATAGAGCACGTGCAACGACGTTAGAAGCCACGATTCGTACGAGTAGCAGCCACAGGGATAGAGAATTGCCGGCTTTTGTATTATCCTTCTCCGACGATTGAATTTCTTCGCGGATCGCTGAATCTTCGCGGCAATTTACCGCAACAGCCAACGACGAAGACGAAGACGAAGACAACAACGACGATGATGATGAGGAATCCGTTGAGTCTTACCTCTTGCAAGTCCTCGATGCCTCGTCGTCGTCCGCCGGTGCCCCAGCGCCAGAATCCTGAAAGGAAAGTCGAAGTTGCTGTTAGAATCTTGATGGAATATGAATATCGGTCTACCTTAGCAATCGCAAACGATTAACGAATAATTAAGAACTCATTTGGTAAGAATAATTGTCATTCCGTTCGTTCACCCAACTCCGGACGAACGTCTAGACAATGACAATCGTACGAATTTTCTTTTTATTCAATTCAAACTGTAATGTACTTTCGGCACGATTTTGTAACTGTATTTGCACGGGAAATTAGTTTTATTACTGTTACACTATTGAAAATATTTTGTGGAATATTCTGTAAAATTAGAGGAAGTTCTTTTATAGAAACAAAAGGTACAAATGCATTTAATGAAATTGTATCTAAAATTCTTTTTGTGTAAGATAAATATAAGATAAATATAATTTTGTATAAGATAAATATTGTTAATTAATATGCAAAACTTTCGATTTTCTCATTTCTGCAATAATTATGGATTATTTAGATGAATTATTCGTTTTTAATAAATTCTAAAAATTGTTTTAATTACTGTTACATTATTCAAAATATTTTGTGCAATTTTCTGTAAAATTAGAGGAAGTTCTTTTATAGAAACCAGAGATAAAAATTCATTTAATGAAACATCTACAATTCTTTTTGTATAAGATAAATATTGTTAATTAATATGCAAAACTTTAGATTTTCTCATTTCTGCAATAATTTTGGATAATTTAGATGAATTATTATTTTTCAATAAATTCTAAAAATTGTTTTAATTACTGTTACACTATTCAAAATATTTTGTACAATTTTCTGTAAAATTAGAGGAAGTTTTTTTTATAGAAACCAGAGATAAAAATTCATTTAATGAAAATCTATCTAAAATTCTTTTTGTATAACATAAATATTGTTAATTAATATGCAAAACTTTAGATTTTCTCATTTCGCAAGAATTTTGGATAATTTAGATGAATTATTCTTTTTCAATAAATTCTAAAAATTGTTTTGATTACTGTTACACTATTCAAAATATTTTGTGCAATTTTCTGTAAAATTAGAGGAAGTTTTTTTTTATAGAAACCAGAGATAAAAATTCATTTAATGAAAATGTATTTAAAATTCTTTTTGTATAAGATAAATATAAGATAAATATAATTTTGTGTAAGATAAATATTGTTAATTAATATGCAAAACTTTAGACTTTCTCATCTCTGCAATAATTTTGGATAATTTAGATGAATCATTCTTTTTTAATAAATTCTAAAAATTGTTTTGATTACTTTTACACTATTCAAAATATTTTGTGCAATTTTCTATAAAATTTTAGGAAGTGCTTTTATAGAAACCAGAGATAGGCATTCATTTAATGAAAATGTATCTAAAATTCTTTTTGTATAATATAAATATTGTTAATTAATATGCAAAACTTTAGACTTTCTCATCTCTGCAATAATTTTGGATAATTTAGATGAATTATTCTTTTTCAATAAATTCTAAAAATTGTTTTAATTACTGTTACACTATTCAAAATATTTTGTGCAATTTTCTGTAAAATTAGAGGAAGTTTTTTTTATAGAAACCAGAGATAAAAATTCATTTAATGAAAATCTATCTAAAATTCTTTTTGTATAACATAAATATTGTTAATTAATATGCGAAACTTTAGATTTTCTCATTTCTGCAAGAATTTTGGATAATTTAGATGAATTATTCTTTTTTAATAAATTCTAAAAATTGTTTTAATTGCCGTTACATTATTCAAAATATTTTGTACAATTTTCTATAAAATTAGAGGAAGTTATTTTATGGAAACCAGAGATAAAAAATCATTTAATGAAAATCTAAAATTCTTTTTGTATAAGATAAATATTGTTAATTAATATGCAAAACTTTAGACTTTCTCATCTCTGCAATAATTTTGGATAATTTAGATGAATTATTCTTTTTTAATAAATTCTAAAAATTGTTTTGATTACTATTACACTATTCAAAATATTTTGTACAATTTTCTGTAAAATTAGAGGAAGTTTTTTTTATAGAAACCAGAGATAAAAATTCATTTAATGAAAATCTATCTAAAATTCTTTTTGTATAACATAAATATTGTTAATTAATATGCAAAACTTTAGATTTTCTCATTTCTGCAAGAATTTTGGATAATTTAGATGAATTATTCTTTTTTAATAAATTCTAAAAATTGTTTTAATTACTGTTACACTATTCAAGATATTTTGTGCAATTTTCTGTAAAATTAGAGGAAGTTTTTTTTATAGAAACCAGAGATAAAAATTCATTTAATGAAACATCTACAATTCTTTTTGTATAAGATAAATATTGTTAATTAATATGCAAAATTTCAGATTTTCTCATTTCTGCAAGAATTTTGAATAATTTAGATGAATTATTCTTTTTCAATAAATTCTAAAAATTGTTTTAATTACTGTTACATTATTCAAAATATTTTGTGCAATTTTCTGTAAAATTAGAGAAAGTTCTTTTATAGAAACCAGAAATAAAAATTCATTTAATGAAAATGTATCTAAAATTCTTTTTGTATAACATAAATATTGTTAATTAATATGCAAAACTTTAGATTTTCTCATTTCTGCAGGAATTTTGGATAATTTAGATGAATTATTCTTTTTCAATAAATTCTAAAAATTGTTTTAATTACTGTTACACTATTCAAAATATTTTGTGCAATTTTCTGTAAAATTAGAGGAAGTTTTTTTTATAGAAACCAGAGATAAAAATTCATTTAATGAAAATCTATCTAAAATTCTTTTTGTATAACATAAATATTGTTAATTAATATGCGAAACTTTAGATTTTCTCATTTCTGCAAGAATTTTGGATAATTTAGATGAATTATTCTTTTTCAATAAATTCTAAAAATTGTTTTAATTACTGTTACATTATTCAAAATATTTTGTGCAATTTTCTGTAAAATTAGAGAAAGTTCTTTTATAGAAACCAGAGATAAAAATTCATTTAATGAAAATGTATCTAAAATTCTTTTTGTATAACATAAATATTGTTAATTAATATGCAAAACTTTAGATTTTCTCATTTCTGCAGGAATTTTGGATAATTTAGATGAATTATTCTTTTTCAATAAATTCTAAAAATTGTTTTAATTACTGTTACACTATTCAAAATATTTTGTGCAATTTTCTATAAAATTTTAGGAAGTTTTTGTTATAGAAACCAGAGATAAAAATTCATTTAATGAAAATCTATCTAAAATTCTTTTTGTATAAAACAAATATTGTTAATTAATATGCAAAACTTGAGATTTTATAATTTCTGCAAGAATTTTGGATAATATAGATGAATTATACTTTGTCAATAAATTCTAATATTCAATTGATTTAATCATTCTTAATCATTTGGTGATGAAAGTATTTCAAATACATTTTCGCTTAAGTGAGATGTAAAATTACAGCATTTTTTTTTACTAAATCCTATAAAAATTTGGAAATTTAATATAAAAATCTGCAATTTTACTACGCTCGTGTATTAAATTTAATATATCAAATGATGAATGAAATTTCAGGTAATGTAAAGTGTCAAAAAATTTTAACAGTGTAGAGGTGCGAAATAATTATTAATAAAGTTAATAATTAGCATTTCAAGACAATTGTTGTAACAAAATCGCTTAATATTTATGAAAATTGCATTAGCCTAATCAAATTGATAGAAAACCTCACAAAAAAATTAGAGTTATCCCTAGTCATTATAGAAATAATTTCTGCTTCGTTTTCATTAAAAAATAGACGGAAAAACTTCTCATTAAACATCAGCTATTAGCAGTTCATTTTTTATTTTCTTGCAAAACATCTAATTTTTACCATATTACTATTTACACCCTCATTATTTTCTATTTCATAAATAATTCTGTCATATTTTTAAAATATCCTACCACCTCAACAACCAAATGTATAATCGCTTTAAAAAAAAAAAAAAGGTCTAAAGGAAATGCCACAAAAATAAGAATAATGAATTATAATTTTTCCCATTATCCATCACCCATTATTTTTCTTCTATCCCATTCTCTAACAAATCTACTTTAAAAAAAAAGAAAGAAAAGTTTATGCAAATCAATAATTGGGTTAACTAACTACTTTATCTCCGTCAAAATAATCTTTGATTTTTTTCCTCTATTAGCAAAAAATTTTTTTTATTATTCCACATATTTATTTATTTTGCTTCCTCATAGAGGAAGCTTTGTTTTCGTGAAAATTTTTTTTTTTCGAGATTTTCATGTCAGTACACTCAGAATAGTCCAAAACGTCGAGAAAAGTGATTTAGAAAAAATGTGTGTATGTGTGTGTGTGTTACACGCTCAAAAAATGTAAACTTTTATAACTCGGGAACGCCACGAGATATAGAGCTGAAATTTACACCATACATAGAGAGGTCAATCCTCATCGTTCATACCAATTTTTGTAAAAATCCCCATGATCATTAAATTTTTACGCGGTTTTGAATTTTTTCAAAAATGTCTGTTAACGCGATAACTCTTTTAATTTTCGATATATTAAGCTCAAAATTGGTATGTACGTGAGTTTTCATACACCGGTGATCCCTATTAAATTTGGTTAAGATCGGTTGAAACGTTAAAATTTTATGAGATTTTGATTTTTTGAATTTTTTGATTTTTTATCTGCGATGCGAATTTTGGTATCAAATATCAAGCTGGGAGTTAAATGAGTACCAAATTCATGATTAACAGAAAAACACGTCAGATATAGCCCAAAAATGTTGAACGATAACATATTTTCATAGCGATGTTGTACAGTCTATATTGCGAAAAGTAGCGATTTATGTCGTGTAAACTAGCCATATCCTTGCTTCCCAATGAAATTTCGGAAACCACCGATTTCTATCGTGTTCTACAAAAAAAAAACCGAGAAGATAGAGTATTCGTGGGAGTTTCTGGACCGTTTGTCCTTATTACATTTTCACAAAGCGAGAGTGTGCGCTTATTTATATTTATTTAAAACAAGGATGCAAAGCAGAACCTTGCACATTGCTTCCTCATTATATTTCGCTTTTTACAAAGCTTCCTCTATGAGAAAGCCAAAATCAATTCCCATACTTCCTCTTAGAGTTTGCTTTGTAAAAAGCGAAATATAATAAGGAAGCAATGTGCAAGGTTCTTCTTTTGCTTCCTCATAGAGGAAGCTTTGTTTTCGTGAAAAATTTTTTTTTCGAGATTTTCATGTCAGTACAAAAACATCGAGAAAAGTAATTTAGAAAAAGTGTGTGTGGGTGCGTGTGTGCGTGTGTGTGTGTGTGTCTGTGTGTGTGTGTGTGTGTGTGTGTGTGTCTGTGTCTGTGTCTGTGTATGTTGTGTGTGTGTCTGTGTGTGTGTGTGTGTTTGTCTGTGTGTGTGTGTCTGTGTGTGTGTGTGTGTTTGTCTGTGTGTGTGTGTGTGTGTGTGTGTGTGTGTGTGTGTGTGTGTGTGTGTGTGTGTGTGTGTGTGTGTGTCTGTGTGTGTGTGTGTGTGTGTGTGTGTCTGTGTGTGTGTGTGTGTTTGTCTGTGTGTGTGTGTGTGTGTGTGTGTGTGTGTGTGTGTGTGTGTGTGTGTGTGTGTCTGTGTCTGTGTGTGTGTGTGTCTGTGTGTGTGTTTGTCTGTGTGTGTGTGTCTGTGTGTGTGTGTGTGTTTGTCTGTGTGTGTGTGTGTGTGTGTGTGTGTGTGTGTCTGTGTGTGTGTGTGTGTGTGTGTGTGTGTGTGTCTGTGTGTGTGTGTGTGTGTTTGTCTGTGTGTGTGTGTGTGTGTGTGTGTGTGTGTGTGTGTGTGTGTGTGTGTGTGTGTGTGTGTCTGTGTGTGTGTGTGTGTGTGTGTGTGTGTCTGTGTGTGTCTGTGTGTGTGTGTCTGTGTGTGTGTGTGTGTGTGTGTGTGTGTGTGTGTGTGTGTGTGTGTGTGTGTGTGTGTGTGTGTGTGTGTGTGTGTGTGTGTGTGTGTGTGTGTGTGTGTGTGTGTGTCTGTGTGTGTGTGTGTGTGTGTCTGTGTGTGTGTGTGTGTGTGTGTGTGTGTGTGTGTGTGTGTGTGTGTGTGTGTGTGTGTGTGTGTGTGTGTGTGTGTGTGTGTGTGTGTGTGTGTGTGTGTGTGTGTGTGTGTGTGTGTGTGTGTGTGTGTGTGTGTGTCTGTGTGTGTGTGTGTGTGTGTGTGTGTGTGTGTGTGTGTGTGTGTGTGTGTGTCTGTGTGTGTGTGTGTCTGTGTGTGTGTGTGTGTGTGTGTGTGTGTGTGTGTGTGTGTGTGTGTGTGTGTGTGTGTGTGTGTGTGTGTGTGTGTGTGTGTGTGTGTGTGTGTGTGTGTGTGTGTGTGTGTGTGTGTGTGTGTGTGTGTGTGTGTGTGTGTGTGTGTGTGTGTGTGTGTGTGTGTGTGTGTGTGTGTGTGTGTGTGTGTGTGTGTGTGTGTGTGTGTGTGTGTGTGTATGTTACACAATCGAAAAATGTAAACCTTTATAACTCGAGAATGCCTTGAGATATCAAGCTGAAATTTGGACCATGGATAGAGGGATCAAGCCTCATCGTTCATACAAATTTTTGTTAAAATCCACTTCATCGTTAAATTATTACGCGTTTTTTAATTTTTTGAAAAATGTCTGTTTACGCGATAACTCTTTCAATTTTCGAGATATTGATCTAAAAATTGGTATGAATTTGAGCTTTCATATGCCGGTGATCGCTATTGAATTTGGTTAAGATCGGTTGAGCCGTAAAAATTTTATGATGTTTTGAATTTTTCAAAAAATTGACATTATCGCTCTATTGTAACTTTTGCAAAACTTAAGATAGCGAGCTCAAATTTTGTATATAAATGAAACAATATTCAGCCATTATATATGTATAATTTAGTGACGAACGGTATGAAATTTTTGATTTTATGGATTGTTGAATTATTTTTTAAAATATACATTATCACATTCACTTCGGAAACGCTTTAATAATCACGAAATAACGCAATAACGAAATAGAAAAAGCGAATCCACAACATGTATATTTATCAAATTAAAACAAGGATGCAAAGCAGAACCTTGCACATTGCTTCCTCATTATATTTCGCTTTTTACAAAGCTTCCTCTATGAGGAAGCCAAAATCAATTCCCATACTTCCTCTTAGAGGTTGTTTCGTAAAAAGCGAAATATAATGAGGAAGCAATGTGCAAGGTTCTTCTTTTTGTATTTATTTATTATTGGATGCTCTTGCACCAGATGTTTACGTGTATTTTAACAATAACATCACAGTTTATTTTACAACAGTCTTGTATTAGTAGTCATTAATTTTCCTCCAGCATCTTTGCGGGTCGCTATTAAATTGTAAAAATTTTTTTACTTTTTTTAAAGATAATATTCGCGCTTACTTTAGAATTAAGACGAACGCGCAGTTGAAGCGAGTGTGAACGTCGAGCTTTACGTGGTCGCGATATCCGTTTGCCAGACTGGTCGCGGTTTTGCTGACGATTATTATTATCACTGGGAACTACGCGAGAATCGTCCCACGTGGATCTGACTATACTGGACCATGGGGATGGTGGGGATGGTGCGACCGGTGGTGGAAGAACGTAGAGCATCGCACTCTTATTACGAAATAGAATCATATCGCGAGTAAAACGCGGCTGTTTTTCCGTCGCATTTGAAACTAAATTTAAAGGGTTTATTGCACTTGTGCTTTTGAATAAGCTATTTTGTCCACTTTGTTCGATAGGAAGAGAAAGTGAGAAACGGCGAGAGATACACACAAGACCGACGCGTTTCAACTCCGCCAGCAAACTGACTATGAAAATAACGTCGGACTTCCGCGAGACGAGAGAAGAGCTTTCGAAGCTCCACCCCCCAGAAAATCTACCGATGGAAACGCTCGCTTGAGACGTCAGTAAGCGAGGAGCCAGCAGTCGAGCTACCTCGTGGCGTCGATTAACTAGGAATCGTATGAAACGAAAATTCAATAAATACATTCTGATTTTAACTAAATTTTTTACTCAATTATCATAATAAATTTGCATTATTTTGTTCTTTCTTTTAATTATTTATACGAAAAAAAATATGTAATTTTTTAAAATTTTGTTTCTTTTCCTTAACTCAATTATTTATTTATTTATTTATTCACGGGTAGAATAAATAAATAAGTAAATTTATTTATTCTACCCCTTTTTATAAATAAAGTGACACAAAAAATGTTAAAAATATAACATCTGATAAAGAAAACGGTTATAACAAGGTAACACTTCATATAATTGTTTTATACCTTAACTAGTCGATTGATTAAACATTACTTAGTATTTCGATTTCTTTCTTTTCATTATTTATACGAAAAAAAATGTTTTTTTTTTAGGTTTTGTTTCTTTTCCTTAACTCAATTATTTATTTATTTGTTTATTTATTTATTTATGGGTTGAACCCTTCTTACAAATAAGGTGATACAAGAATATTAAAAATATAACATCTGATAAAGAAAACGGTTATAACAAGGTAACACTTCATAGAATTCTTTTATACATTAACTGGCCGATTAATTAAACATTACTTAGTATTTCGGTAACTTAATAGGAATTTTAGACCACGTGAGATTACCATAATAAATTTGCATTATTTTTCTTTCTTTTCATTATTTATACGGAAAAAAAATGATTTTTTTTTAGATTTTGTTTCTTTTCCTTAACTCAATTATTTATTCATTTATGGGTTGAACCCTTTTTACAAATAAGGTGATAGAAAAAATATTAAAAATATAACATATCTGATAAAGAAAACGGTTATATCAAGGTAACACTTCATAGAATTCTTTTATACATTAACTAGTCGATTAATTAAACATTACTTAATATTTCGGTAACTTAATAGAAACTTTAGACCACGTGAGATTATCATAATAAATTTGCATTATTTTTCTTTCTTTTCATTATTTATACGAGAAAAAAAATGTAATTTTTTTAGGTTTTTTTTCTTTTCCTTAACTCAATTATTTATTTATTTATTTAATTATTTATGGGTTGAACCCTTTTTACAAATAAGGTGATAGAAAAAATATAAAAAATATAACATCCGATAAAGAAAACGGTTATAACAAGGTAACACTTCATAGAATTCTTTTATACATTAACTAGTCGATTAAATAAACATTACTTAGTATTTCGGTAACTTAATAGGAACTTTAGACCACATGAGATTATCATAATAAATTTGCATTATTTTTCTTTCTTTTCATTATTTATTCGGGAAAAAAATGATTTTTTTTTTAGATTTTGTTTCTTTTCCTTAACTCAATTATTTATTTATTTATGGGTTGAACCCTTTTTACAAATAAGGTGATACAAAAAATATTAAAAATATAACATCTGATAAAGAAAACGGTTATATCAAGGTAACACTTCATAGAATTCTTTTATACATTAACTAGTCGATTAATTAAACATTACTTAATATTTCGGTAACTTAATAGGAACTTTAGACCACGTGAGATTATCATAATAAATTTGCATTATTTTTCTTTCTTTTCACTATTTATACGAAAAAAAATATGTAATTTTTTTAGGTTTTGTTTCTTTTCCTTAACTCAATTATTTATTTATTTATTATTTATTTATTATTTATTTATATATTTATGGGTTGAACCCTTTTTACAAATAAGGTGATACAAAAAATATTAAAAATATAACATCTGATAACGAAAACGGTTATTCCAAGGTAACACTTCATAGAATTCTTTTATACATTAACTAGTCGATTAATTAAACATTACTTAATATTTCGGTAGCTTAATAGGAACTTTAGACCACGTGAGATTATCATTATAAATTTGCATTATTTTTCTTTCTTTTCATTATTTATACGAAAAAAAATATGTAGTTTTTTTAGGTTTTGTTTCTTTTCCTTAACTCAATTATTTATTATTTATTTATTATTTATTTATTATTTATTTATTATTTATTTATTATTTATTTATTATTTATTTATTTATTTATTATTTATTTATTATTTATTTATTATTTATTTATTATTTATTTATTATTTATTTATTATTTATTTATTATTTATTTATTATTTATTTATTATTTATTTATTATTTATTTATTATTTATTTATTATTTATTTATTATTTATTTATATATTTATGGGTTGAACCCTTTTTACAAATAAGGTGATACAAAAAATATTAAAAATATAACATCTGATAACGAAAACGGTTATACCAAGGTAACACTTCATAGAATTCTTTTATACATTAACTAGCCGATTAATTAAACATTACTTAGTATTTCGGTAACTTAATAGGAATTTTAGACCACGTGAGATTATCATAATAAATGTGCATTATTTTTCTTTCTTTTAATCATTTATACGAAGAAAAAAATATGTAATTTTTTTTAGGTTTTGTTTTTTTTTTCCTTAACTCAGTTGTTTATTTATTTACGGGTAGAACCCTTTTTACAAATAAGGTGATACAAAAAATATTAAAAATATAACATCTGATAAAGAAAACGGTTATAACAAGGTAACACTTTATAGAATTCTTTTATACATTAACTAGCCGATTAATTAAACATTACTTAGTATTTCGGTAACTTAATAGGAACTTTAGACCACCTGAGATTATCGTAATAAATTTGCATTATTTTTTTATCTTAATTATCTATACAAATAAAAATATGTAATTTATATTTAGGTTTGCTTGTTTTTTTTAATTTTTTTTATTTTTTCATAAAGTTTTGTTTTCGTGAAATTTTTTTTTCGAGTAAAAATTTCTTCATCTGAAAATTGAAGTAGAAAAAATCAAGAATGCAAGTAAACTGAACTTAGTTCTTTTATAAACAAAGTTTTTACTCAATTATCATAATAAATTTGCATTTTTTTCTCTTCATTATTTATACGAAAAAAAAATGGAATTTTTATTTAGGTTTTCTTGTTTTTTTTTTTTTTTTTTTCTTTTTCATAGAGGAAGCTTTGATTTCGCGAATTTTTTTTTTTCGAATTTTTCTCCTGAAAAGTGCTGTAGAAAAAATCAAGAATGCAAGTAAACTGAACTTAGTTCTCTTATAAACAAAATTTTTACTCAATTATCATAATAAATTTGCATTATGGTAACAAAAAATGTATGTCCACAGAATCTTTTTATTAATCTTACAAACAAATTTTGATTAATTTCTATTTCCACAAATAATGTTTGTACGTTTTTTTTATAAAACTAGAAATCGGCCTGAATTTTTTTTGTTGTGAATAGTACACAAAATTCAATTACATTATTACTGTCTAATGACGTCCACAAATATTTGTTCGAAAGTCCAACAATAAGTAAAATGTGTAATGAGAAATTTCGTCAAACGTGCCAAAGGAAAATCGTGTAATTCGACGATTCCTGGGAAATTGCGTCGTCGAAACGAGTTGTTTGGACGAGTCGATCACGACATTGGTCCAGAAATCTGGCAAGCATATTCACACGATTTTAGTTCCCGGGCCAAAGATTTTAGAGCGCGAAAATCGTGCAACGCAATGTTAAATTGCGAAACTGACGGTTCCTCGTCAGTTTATTATATTACTTTACTTTTGTTCGCGGTATATAGTTTTACTATCTTTCCGGAGTTTATTATACAATATTTAATTGCGTAGCTGTTGAAGTTTGCACAATTTCCTACTGGAGCTCTACGATCTCTCGCTCAGAACTACTATGGGAAATAAATGAAATCTCGTGCGTGAAAAAGGCGGGCTGTTGTCGCTCTTTCAAGCTCTCCCCTCGTTTCTCTCCTCCTGCTGTACGACCACGAATTTGGCATCACGTTCTCTCTGATCAATGGGAAACCTGCGCTCTGGCTTTTTTTTTTTTTTTTTGTTTTCTGCGCCGTTCGAGCGTAGAATCTTTCGTCATACACCGTGAAATCAAATGCTCTGCGCCCAATATAACGTTGTCCCAATCGTTGACCGCATATTGTCCATATTTTACGTGACCAACTTAAATTATATCGATGTTAATGCTTTTCATGATAGTTTTATGATTCTGAAAAATATCTGAACATTTTTTTAGTTCTACAAATACTTATTTTCATCTCCGATGATAGTTAAAAAAAATATGATGAATATTTCAGAATTCTATATTATTTTATTTATTTATTTTTATTTATTTATTCTTCAGTGAACGGGACAAGTCCCTTGAAAGCAGCAAAACAGATGGCGCGTTACACCTTATTATATATGAGTCATTCCACGGGATTTCGCACAAAAAAAAACCCGACCGACTCCAATTTTCGCCTAATTTTTTTATATTGTTGACTATGTCAAACGGAGCATCTGTGAATTTTTTGAGAATTTTATTCTTATATTTCGACGAGCCATAAAATAAAAGGTGAAAAAATGAAAAAAAAAATCTGACGTCAAGTGGAATAATGATATCGACAAAAATAACTAGGTCAAAATTTTCGTAATTCAACACAGTTTACAGTAAAAATAATGAAAATAAAAAATAAACATAACTTCTATTTTATTTATGTCTTTTACCAAGAAAAGGTACCATTTCGCTAATTTGGCCCCCTCCGATTTCAATACAAAAAATCACGAATATACTACATGGAGTCCCAAACATTTTAAGCACAAGCCCAAGATGGAGAACGCATTTTACCCATTTTTAAAAAAATATTTCGGGTAATTGATTTTTTTAATTTTCTTCCAATCTTCTGCGTATTTTTTTATGTAATTGGTAATATTAAAAGGAGCTTATGTGATTTTTTTCATAATTTTATATGTAAATGTATTCGATTCATTAAATGTAATCGAATTACAATTTTTTAAATTTGTATTTCGATTACATTTAACAAACAGCGAAGCAGTATTGCCATACCGAAATTTTGAGGCATATATTTTTTTTATTTCAAAACATTAACCATAATTTACGTCTACAAATTCTTTTTTTTAATCTTCAAAGGTACTTAAAAAAATACTATGAAAATTTCAGAATTCTATATTAACACTTTGGGGCATATATTTTTTTTATTTAAAAATATCAACCATAATTTACGTCTACAAATTCTTTTTTTAATCTCCACGTATACTTAAAAAAAATATGATGAAAATGGCAGAATTCTATTTTAATACTTTGGGGCATAAATTTTTTTAGTTGAAAAATTTAACCATTATTCTATTCATTTTTTTGGTACAATATTTTGTCAAATAAAAAAAACAAAATTAGAATCGCATGGGATAAAATTGGTTAATTATTTTGAATAAGGTTCAACATTTTTATATTACATAGTAACATATATGTTACTTATTTTTAAAGTTATAGATTTTTTGGCAAATATTTACTCAAGAAAATAAAAATTTAATGGATGTATAGCAAAATCCCATGTATTTTAAATAGCAAAATTGAATTCTATAGAAGAACGATTTAATCTTACAATAAATATCTGAAATTTTCAGGGTATTTAAAAAAAATATTTGCAAATGATTTGTGGCAGCTATGACTAAATTCTTTGGGTCCCTGAATTAAAACTACCTTAAATATAAGATAGTAACTGCACTAAATAGGTACAAAATTTAAAAAAAATTTATGTAAAATACAATTTATTAATTGATACTAATATTAATGAATTTGTGAAAAATTACCAGATGAATGCACATTTCTTACTGAAATACATTTTTTTTGAGGATTTTTTAAATCCATAAGGAATTACAAATTACTCTTGGTAAAAAAATACTCAACTGAAAAATTCCTCCTTACAAGTCAACGTTAATTTAAAAAATGTGTTAAAAAATCCATTACTATCAATGATTCTCTTTGTAAAGAACACAATCTGTAACACTAATTCTATTTCATTGTTTTTCATTTCACAGAAACGTTAAAAAAAATAGAAACTAAAAATTCATCTAGTGCCTAGCATTTGACCCTCGTTAATTAAAATAGAAAAAAAAATTACGCATTATTTACGCTTAATTACCAAATTTCCACTATCGTACCAATATATTTATAAATCCATCGTAATTAATTTTCATTTCATTCATCTTTTGTGATAAAAATCTATAATCTCGATTGAATGCCACTAAAAAAACAGACGATAAATAAAACAAATGTCGAAAAGTGTCCTGCATGAAAAAAACATCGTAAAAAACGGTTCGATAATACACAGAAACGCTTTAAAAAAATAGAAACTAAAAATTCATCCAGTGTGAAGCATTCGAACTTTTTTTAAATCGATAAAAAAAATTACGCATTATTTAACCTTAATTACCAAATTTCCACTATCGTACCAGTATATTTACAAATCCATCGTAATTAATTTTTATTTCATTAATCTTTTGTGATAAATCTATAACTCGATTAAATGCCACTATTAAAAAAAAACTGACGATAAATAAAATAAATGTCGAAAAGTGTCCTGCAAGAAAAAAACATCGTAAAAAACGGTTCGATAATACACAGAAACGCTTTAAAAAATAAAAAATAAAAATTCATCCAGTGTGAAGCATTCGAATGTTTTTAAAATCGATTGAAAAAATTACGCATTATTTAAGCTTAATTACCAAATTTCCACTATCGTACCAATATATTTACAAATCCATCTTAATTAATTCTCATTTCATTCATCTTTTATGATTAATCTATAACTCGATTAAATGCCATTAAAAAAAAATTTTTAACTGACGATAACTAAAATAAATGTCGAAGTGTTCTACATGAAAAAAACATCGTAAAAAACGGTTCGATAATACACAGAAACGCTTTAAAAAATAAAAACTAAAAATTCATCCAGTGTGAAGCATTCGAACCTTTTAAAAATCGATTTAAAAAAATTACGCATTATTTAAGCTTAATTACCAAATTTCCACTATCGTACCAATATATTTACAAATTCATCGTAATTAATTTTAATTTCATTCATCTTTTGTGATAAATCTATAACTCGATTAAATGCCACTATTAAAAAAAAACTGACGATAAATAAAATAAATGTCGAAAAGTGTCCTGCAAGAAAAAAACATCGTAAAAAACGGTTCGATAATACACAGAAACGCTTTAAAAAATAAAAAATAAAAATTCATCCAGTGTGAAGCATTCGAATGTTTTTAAAATCGATTGAAAAAATTACGCATTATTTAAGCTTAATTACCAAATTTCCACTATCGTACCAATATATTTACAAATCCATCGTAATTAATTTTAATTTCATTCATCTTTTGTGATAAATCTATAATCTCGATTAAACGCCACTAAAAAAACCGACGATAAATAAAACAAATGTCGAAAAGTGTCCTGCATGAAAAAAGCATCGTAAAAAACGGTTCGATAATACACAGAAACGCTTTAAAAAAATAGAAACTAAAAATCCATCCAGTGTGAAGCATTCGAACTTTTTTTAAATCGATAAAAAAAATTACGCATTATTTAACCTTAATTACCAAATTTCCACTATCGTACCAGTATATTTACAAATCCATCTTAATTAATTCTCATTTCATTCATCTTTTATGATTAATCTATAACTCGATTAAATGCCATTAAAAAAAATTTTTAAACTAACGATAACTAAAATAAATGTCGAAGTGTTCTACATGAAAAAAACATCGTAAAAAACGGTTCGATAATACACAAAAACGCTTAAAAAAAATAGAAACTAAAAATTCATCCATTGTGAAGCGTTCGAACTTTTTTAAAATCGATAAAAACAATTACGCATTATTTAAGCTTAATTACCAAATTTCCACTATCGTACCAGTATATTTACAAATTCATCTCAATTAATTTTAATTTCATTCATCTTTTGTGATAAATCTATAACTCGATTAAATGCCACTATTAAAAAAAAACTGACGATAAATAAAATAAATGTCGAAAAGTGTCCTGCAGGAAAAACATCGTAGGAAAACGGTTCGATAATACACAGAGTAGCGAAAACACTTCTCCCGCGTATTCGTAAAGCACGCACAACGGAAGAGGCCAAAGTAGATCGAAGACCGGCGCGAGAATCTTTGAAAAAAAAAAAGTAGCCGGCATTTTCGCTGATTAATAATTCTCGTTGAATCGCTCGTTAGCTCTTTAAAAAAATCGTTACTCGATCGACATAATACAGTGCGCATCCGAATAAGGATGAATGCTGTCGCCTTTGTTCGAAAAACGATCAAGAACGCGCGCGCGCCTATATATGTATATATATATATATACGATATACACGCACCTACGACATCGTAAACGCTACTCAAAGGCAACAAACGCGCTCTACGTTTGCCGCTGAAGCTGGGGATGCATAAACGCATTCTTTTGTCGGCGCGCGTTCGATAGATATATATTTTTTTATTTTGCTACAACTATTTTGTTTTTCACAGAGGGCCGAAAAAAAGCTCGATAATGTCACTAGAGGTCATCATGTAACTCGTGGATAGTGTTTTTGTGCGTAAAGCATTAACGCGAAAAGCTCTGTGGTGGTTTTGTTCGTAAAAGAAAAACACTTACCGAGCTCTGAGGCGAGCTGGAAACGCTTGGCGAACGCTGCACCGTCACAAGGGCCATTGTTAGGCTCTCCACCTTAGGACCGGAGGCTCGAGATGTTCGTGCCCGAGCACCAACAACCTCGCGGTTACTTTCGACACCGGAATACCGGGCCGTAGCGTTAACCTCGCCGTCACGACAACGAGGAAAGTATCATATTTCACGCACGTCAAACGGCAACACGCTACCGGCGGCCATCTTCGATACACGTACTTACGGAAAACACCGCTTGTCACTCGTGGCAGCACTGAGCGGACGAGACTGATGCGCATGCGCATCGGACGCACCTGATATGCGCTTCTGCGCATGCGCCAACGTGAACATTTACAAAATTTATAATATTTAATATAATAAATGTTGTTTTCTTATATTTTATACTGTGTAAATATTGTAAATAAATATGCGATCGGCGTATTGTGAGTGTATGGGTTTTTTTATCGTTTAATTTTTTTTTTGCCCTAATATAAATGGGTTTTTTTTTATTTCGACTAGTATTTTATTATAGGATAAATTCAGACAGTTTATTTGAATTTTTGGGTGAAGTTAAAGTTTTTCCATTTCATTTTAGTGACGTGGACATTAATATCAGACTGTATGACTTTTTTAAAAGTTTTATTAGGCCAAAATATGTACGTTATAAAGATCTATATGACATGATAATAAACACTTTTATTTTAAAGAAACAATTTTATTCTTATTTTCTTCTTCTCTCTTAGTATTTTCAATGACGTTCTCAAGATTTTCTCGTCGAGAAAAGCAGATAGTAAGTGTAGTAAAGTCCACTTTGTAATCTAATCAAAATTCTTGTTACGATATTGTATTACTGATACATTTTGGACGTTCAAAATTCTATTGCTTCTACAGCGAGTGATAAAAGTTTCTCAAGCTGCAGTATAAACAATGAAGTTCAGAAATGATCTTGTCCCCCTTTATGCAGTCAATTGAAACAACAAGCGGCGACCAAAACAGGAAACTACCTCAGGTAACACGATGCAAAAAGTTATCGAAAATATCTAATGTCGGTATGGAAGTTACCTACAAATTAACAACCGTTATAAAAGATAACGTACATTCAGACACACGTGATAACTTATAGGTAACGTCCAGACTAAAATTTAACACCCATTTGGACTACTTTTGGATAACTTCTTTAAAAAATCTCGGTCTCAATCGGTATCAAAAACTGTAATCAAATTTTTTCACGCATACTGACATTTTACAGCTTCAAAAAAAGTTTCATTGAATGCGGATATCACTTGAGAATTCGATGAATCTCTTTTTGAAAATGCAAAATGTCGGTATCCGTGAAAAAATTTGCTTACAGTTGTTATTACTGACTGAGTCGTCATGAGTGCGACAGAGAAAACGCCATCGCCGGTCGCAGTAGAGCGAGAGAGAGAACAACAGTGCAAGAGAGATAGCTGCAAATTTCCAAACACCGCCATTCAGAGGACATTTTTATTTTTCAAAAAAGCAATATGTCACCGGACGGAGAATTGAATTACGCTTCCGGTGACATATCCCTTTTTCTCCAAATTTCTACGGTGTCTCCATACTTTTGTTTACAGTTTTTGTTACCGACTGAGTAGGTTTCCGCTCAAAAGTGCGAAAGAGATAAAACTAATGGCGTTCACATGGGATTGAGAGAGAAACACTACGAAAATGTTTCACATCATCTTAAATTGTCTCGTTTCCTCTCGTGTCCTCTTAAGATGATGTGCTACATGTCGTCTGTCTCTCTCAGATCGCCATAAGTGCGAGTGAGATAGTTGAATCTTCCCGAAGTGTTATTCTTCGCCACGGTTGATTTTTCGAATAAAAGTCGAGAAGTACTGAATGCAAAGTGCCAAGATGCAGTCAGTACTTCTCGTATTTTGCCTGAAATATCAATTGTAACCAAGAACAACGCTTTACAGTATTCGTTACCAACCCAGCAGTAGCACATCATCTTAAGGCGAGGTGAAACCTACTCAGTCGGTAACAAAAACTGTAAACAATCTTTGAGACGACACCGAACATTTTTTGATAAAAGAAAAGTTTTACATCATTGGTCTCTTAATTCTGCATGATGTAAAACTTTCATTTTTCCCAAAAAATGTCCAGTTTCTGAGAATTGTTGTTCCGAAAGATATTCGCTATCCTTCTCGCACTCATGAATATTTCACCTCGCCTTAAGGGGAGGTGAAACATGTATCACGTGACACATGAGTGCAAGAGAGATAGCTGCAAATTTCCAAACACCGCCATTCAGAGGACATTTGTATTTTTCAAAAAAGCAATATGTCACCGGACGGAGAATTAAATTGCGCTTCCGGTGACATATTCCTTTTTCTCAAAATTTCTACGGTGTCTCCATACTTTTGTTTACAGTTTTTGTTACCGACTGAGTAGGTTTCATCTCATAAGTGCGAAAGAGATAAAACTAATGGCGTTCACATGAGATTGAGAGAGAAACACTGCGAAAATGTTTCACATCACTTAAATTGTCTCGTTTCCTCTCGTGTCCCCTCAAGGGGATGCTGGAGTAGATTTTATTACCGACTTTGGTCGGTAAAAACAGGCTTTTTCGTAGTTTTGATTATTCTTCGTTAATACGCTACAAACATGCTTCAAATTGTACACGATTGTAATATCAACATAAACGAGTGTACGTACATTCGAATATTTGGTGAAAACGTACAATAAATGAAAAAAATCGTATAATACTAAACCTCCCGAAATCAAAATGGCCGCCAGGGTTTGACAGCATCGCCTGTTTGGTACGATATAAAAGATTCTGGAATTCACATACGTTAAATCGAAATGTACGTCCATTCTTTAGCGTTCTCTGAATATTCTGCGAGCGTCGAAAAGTCAATTACACAAAAGGAATCCACGCAAAACCGAAACTACGATCACGTAGTCTGTTTGCGATCCCCGCGATGATCCAGGCTTAGTAATATACGAATATCTTCATTCATTGTACGTATTCACCCAATATTCGAATGTACGTCCACTTGTTTATGTTGATACTACAATCGTGTATAATTTGAAGCATATCTGTAGCGTATTAACGGCGAATAATCAAAACTACGAAAAAGCTTTTACCGACTTCGGTCGGTAAAAACCTGCTTCTGCACTCGACTCCAGCTTCCCCTTAACACATGATAAATACCAACTCGAAGAGTACAAATGCCTATAGTCATGAAATTTCACAAACGCGACAGTGCTGCCGTAGCGGCGATAACCGGCGCACAGTTAAAAAATCATGAATCCCCTCCTCCTCTCCGTTGTCACATAACTTAATGTGTATACACCCATACGTCAAATGTACCCTTAATCTTCTATCATGTATCTCTATTATTGCAATTAAAAAAAAATCTATGCAAAATTTTCTTTGATTATTTTTTTAATACATCGTCCTTGACCTTAAACATATCCTGGGAAAGTCACTGGCTGCACAAAAATGACTGAAATTAATTGGTAAATAGTCATTGAATATTTCTGTCAAATTTTTTTTTGAGAATTCTAAGATTAATTCGATTTTTGTGATAGGATTTCGTGTCCCGTTGACTACAGAAACGTCAAAGCTCCGACTATCGAAGAAGTTTCGGAGCATCCATTAAAACCAGTGACTATAACAGTGAGCAATTATTGGCAGATTTGTTTAAATAATTTTTTGTGGGTTTTCTGTATAATCGTTAATGTTTTACAGCTTATAGATGGAAGAAGTAACGTAAGGCGAGGCACATTACGAAGCACAAGCACAGGATCCTCCACTGGGACTCCAACTCCGACTCATGCACCAGTTCCTATTGGAAACCCATTGGCGGATCCTCTGATGGGTCATTCTGCTCTTGATGGCTCTGATCCTCTTACACAATTTGCCAGAGAAGAGTTAGATCCACTTTCCAGAATGGCAGCGGATGAGGTAGAGCTTTTTATTAAATTGCAGCTCATTATTTTTCTTCAGAATGATTTTAGTAGTTGTATAAAAAATTAGCAGTGCTTTGCTGTATGTATTTGTAATAAAAGTTTTTAAGGCAATCAAACATACATTTATTAAGAAAAAAATTTGATTCAATTAGAATTTTAGTACTTTAGTAAGATTAATTTTTAAATATTTGACTCTACTCTTGATGGCTTCAATTTCCTTATAAAATTTGATAGAGAATAGTTAAATTTACTCTCCAGAATGGCAGAGCTTTTTACTTAATTGCAGCACATTATTTTGCTGTATGATATTTTTCTTTCAATGATTTTAGTAGTTGTATAAAAAATTAGTAACTCTTTTCTGTATATATTTGTAATAAAACTTTTTAAGGCTGGATCAAACATACATTTATTAAACAAAAAATCTGATTCAATTAGAATTTTAGTAGAATTTTAGTAAGATTAATTTTCAAACATTTCTCTGGTCTCAATAGATTCAATTTCCTTATAAAATTTGATAGAGAATAGTTAAATTTGCTCTCCAGAATGGCAGAGCTTTTTACTAAATTGCAGCTCATTATTTTTCTTTATAATGATTTTAATAATTGTATCACAAATTAGTAACTTTTTGCTGTATATACTTGTAACAAAACTTTTTAAGGCAATCAAACATACATTTATTAAGGAAAAAATTTGATTCAATTAGAATTTTAGTACTTAAGTAACATTAATTTTAAAATATTTGACTCTGCTCTTGATGGCTTCAATTTTCTTATAAAATTTGCTAGAGAATAGTTAAATTTACTCTCCAGAATGGCAGAGCTTTTTATTAAATTGCAGCTCATTATTTTTCTTTACAATGATTTTAATAATTGTATCACAAATTAGTAACTCTTTTCTGTATATATTTGTAATAAAACTTTTTAAGGCTGAATCAAACATACATTTATTAAGGAAAAAATTTGATTCAATTAGAATTTTAGTACTTTAGTAAGCTTAATTTTTTAACATTTCACTCTGCTCTCAATGGCTTCAATCTTCTTATAAAATTTGCTAGAGAATAGTTAAATTTGCTCTCCACAATGGCAGAGCTTTTTACTAAACTGCAGCTCATTATTTTTCTTTACAATGATTGCAGCTCATTATTTTTCTTTATAATGATTTTAATAATTGTATCACAAATTAGTAACTCTTTTCTGTATATATTTGTAATAAAGCTTTTTAAGGCTGGATCAAACATACATTTATTGAGCAAAAAATTTTATTCAATTAGAATTTTAGTACTTTAGTAAGATTAATTTTTGAACATTTCACTCTGCTCTTGATGACTTCAATCTTCTTATAAAATTTGCTAGAGAATAGTTAAATTTGCTCTCCAGAATGGCAGAGCTTTTTACTAAATTGCAGCTCATTATTTTTCTTTATAATGATTTTAATAATTGTATCACAAATTAGTAACTCTTTTCTGTATATATTTGTAATAAAGCTTTTTAAGGCTGGATCAAACATACATTTATTGAGCAAAAAATTTGATTCAATTAGAATTTTAGTACATTAGTAAGATTAATTTTTAAATATTTGACTCTGCTCTGGATGGCTTCAATTTTCTTATAAAATTTGATAGAGAATAGTTAAATTTACTCTCCAGAATGGCAGAACTTTTTACTAAATTGCAGCTTATTATTTTTCTTTACAATGATTTTAATAATTGTATCACAAATTAGTAACTCTATTCTGTATATATTTGTAATAAAACTTTTTAAGGCTGGATCAAACATACATTTATTAAAGCAAAAAATTTGATTCAATTAGAATTTTAGTACTTTAGTAAGATTCATTTTTAAACACTTCACTCTGCTCTCAATCTTCTTATAAAATTTGCTAGAGAATAGTCAAATTTACTCTCCAGAATGGCAGAGCTTTTTACTAAATTGCAGCTCATTAATTATCTCTACAATAATTGCAATGAATCAACAAAAAATTGGTAAATCTCAACCATGCATATTTGTAATAAATCTAAGGATCTATCATATACATATATTCTTAAGCAAAACTTTAATTCAATTACAATTTGAGTATTTCATGACATGTGAAAAATGTTTTAAAAAAATCCATACAGACAAGATTTTTTTTTAGTCTTCATTATTTTAAAAATTACAGCACATAAAAAAGTAATATTATTTTTCTAATATTGAGCATTGAAGCCTGAAATTAATTTTCCAGTGGGATTACTCCTCGAATGTTGTCTCTGCAGGCAAGAAAAGCAAAGATACTGCAGAAGAATTGGTGGAGCCTTGGTCAGCACGTAGATCCTTGATTCTCAATAAATACACAACATCTGAAAAATTATCGATTGTAACTAGTTTTCTATCAGGAGGAGAAAAAGGTACTTTTTCATTTAATCAAGTACACAATTTTATTCTTGCGATTTTGACTAATTTAATGAATGTATTTTAGTCGTAGTTAAAGTACAACCAACTGGAACACTCGTGGATAAAGTTAGAACAAGATTAGAGCAATTGGACGATTTTGAAGAAGGTTCTGTGAGACAAATGCTCGATTTATCGCAGCAAGAATACACGTCGAGAATAGAACAACTTAACAACGAACTTGTTCAAGCATGGCACTCCGATCAACGAGTTAAAGCCCTTAAGATTGCCATTCAGTGTGCCAAACTTTTGGTAGACACTTCTGTCGTCGCTTTCTATCCGAGTAAATTCGTTCTCATCACTGATATACTCGATATATTTGGTAAACTCGTCTACGAGAGGCTTAAGGTAAAAGCCGATTATTACAAGTGAGTATTGCCTTAAAATCTTAAACAATATTCCTTTAAAAAAATGTGGGAAATAAAAACAAAAAATTCCATAATGTCTGAAAAATAAAACTTCAGAATTTTGAAATAAAATACTTTAATTCTATTATGAATTATGCATATAAAATGTATGCGGCGAAAATGGCTTACAATTAGATATTTTACACATGGAGAAATTAAAAGAAGAATATTTTAACATTTTTTTTTAATGTTGGAAGATTCAATTTTTATTTCTCACCAAAATTATTCGAGTAACATTTTAACTAGAATTATTATAATTAACGCAACTTGAATGCAAAACCATTGAAATTACTATTCTATTTAAATTCTGTTTAAAAATATTAGAAGATCCAATTTTTATTTGTCACCAAAATTATTCGAGTCACATTTTAACTAGGATTATTATAATTAACGCAGCTTGAATGCAAAACCATTGAAATTACTATTCTATTTAAATTCTATTTAAAAATATTAGAAGATCCAATTTTTAATTCTCACCAAAATTATTCGAGTCACATTTTAACTAGGATTATTATAATTAATGCAAATTGAATGCAAAACCATTGAAATTACTATTCTATTTAAATTCTATTTAAAAATATTAGAAGATCCAATTTTTATTTCTCACCAAAATTATTCGAGTCACATTTTAACTAGAATTATTATAATTAACGCAACTTGAATGCAAAACCATTGAAATTACTATTCTATTTAAATTCTATTTAAAAATATTAGAAGATCCAATTTTTATTTCTCACCAAAATTATCCAAGTCACATTTTAACTAGAATTATTATAATTAACGCAACTTGAATGCAAAACCATTGAAATTACTATTCTATTTAAATTCTATTTAAAAATATTAGAAGATCCAATTTTTATTTCTCACAAAAATTATTCGAGTCACATTTTAACTAGAATTATTATAATTAATGCAACGTGAATGCAAAACCATTGAAATTACTATTCTATTTAAATTCTATTTAAAAATATTAGAAGATCCAATTTTTATTTCTCACCAAAATTATCCGAGTAACATTTTAACTAGAATTATTATAATTAACGCAACTTGAATGCAAAACCATTGAAATTACTATTCTATTTAAATTCTATTTAAAAATATTAGAAGATCCAATTTTTATTTCTCACCAAAATTATTCGAGTCACATTTTAACTAGAATTATTATAATTAACGCAACTTGAATGCAAAACCATTGAAATTACTATTCTATTTAAATTCTATTTAAAAATATTAGAAGATCCAATTTTTATTTCTCACCAAAATTATCCAAGTCCCATTTTAACTAGAATTATTATAATTAACGCAATTTGAATACAAAATCATTAAAATTACTATTCTATTTAAATAGAATACAATGAACGACAAAAAGTGTGAGATTTGATGATAAAAAATTGTAATTATGTTTCAGGCCAGGAAGCAAAGTATTGAAGAGTCTCCCCGACAATTTTACACCAGACATGGTTCCAGAAAATGCCAAAGAGACTTGTCGTAATTGGTTTTACAAAATCGCGTCAATTCGCGAACTTGTGCCTCGACTTTTTGTCGAAATGGCGATAATAAAATCGTACAGTTTTCTGACAACAAATGAGTTCAGTACAGCTTTGTTAAGGATAACAAGAATGATACGAGGAATAGGAAATCCTCTGATAGCAGTTTACGCGAGATGTTATTTATGTCGAGTTGGTTTGGCGCTAAATAAAACATCGGACTTTGAATTTGTTCGAGAAAATTTTTACGATTTTCTCTCAACTTATCAACAACTTTTTGGACATTCGGTCAGAGCCGAATTGAACAAACAAAATATGTCACTCTTTTCGTACCTGAATCTTTACACACCAGCGCTCGATTGGATTCTTCAAGTCATGGCAAGAACTGCATCCGAAAATTTACTCGTCGAAGTTCTTTCCCGATGCAAACAACAAGCGCATAGTGGACTTTTGTTAAATGCTATTCTCGTCGCTTTTAAACCCGCTTACATTGCCGCACGTTCCATGGAATTCGTCAATTTGATCGCCGAATGCGATGACGATGATGGTGAGTTATATTTTCATTCAAAAATAATTTTACAGATTTTTAATTATGATTTTTTTTAAATTTGTGACTGCGGAACTTTAAATCATTATTTACGTGTGAATTTGAGAAAAAATGCTTCTTGGAAGGAAAAATATATTTTTCTTACATGTTTTTCTTTTGCCATAAAAAAAAGACGAAAGAGCATTTTTATGTATATATATTTTTTTACATAATATTATTATATACATAATAAATAAGTGAAAAGACAAAAGAGCATTTTTGTCCCTGAAAATCACGATACTCTAAATTATTTTGAAATTTTGAAGTTTTGAAACGAAATTTTTAATTAGATATTAAATTATATATATTGGGCATTTTTTGCAAATTGGAAAAATTATAATTTGTGCAATCATTTTTTTTAGTTTTTGCGTATAAATGCGTTTTTTTTACAGGAAATAAAAATGCAGAATACATTCCTAATAAAACTGCAGTGATTCTCAATTTCTTCCAGATTTTTTAAATAAAAATAAAGTAAGATATCTTAAAAAAACAGCTGTTTTTATATTTTTTAAAGTGTAATATGAAATGTTATAAATATAATTTATTGCAGGTTAAGCAATTAAGTTTTGAAACGAAACTTTAAATTCCATATTAAAATATGTATATTGGGCATTTTTGCAAATTCGAAAAATTATAATTTGTGCAATCATTTTTAAGTTTTTACACATAAATGCGTTTTTTACATGAAATAATAATGCAAAATACATTCCTAATAAAACTTTGGTGATTGTCAATTTGTTCCAGAATTTTTAAATTTAAATAAAATAAGATGTCTTTAAAAAAAAACAGCTTTTTAAATTTTTTTTATATGTAATATGAAATGTTATGAATATAATTTATTGCAGGTTAAGCAATTAAGTTTTGAAACGAAACTTTAAATTACATATTAAATTATATATATTGGGCATTTTTGCAAATTGGAAAAATTATAATTTGTGCAATCATTTTTTAGTTTTTACGCATAAATGCGTTTTTTACATGAAACAAAAATGCAGAATACATTCCTAAAAAAATTGTGGTGATTGTCAACTTGTTCCAGAATTTTTAGATTAAAATACAATAAGATATCTTTAAAAAAAAACAGCTTTTCAAAAAATTTTTTATATGTAATATGAAATGTTATAAATATAATTTATTGCAGATTAAGCAGTTAAGTTTTGAAACGAAACTTTAAATTACATATTAAAATATATATATTGGGCATTTTTGCAAATTCGAAAAATTATAATTTGTGCAATGATTTTTAAGTTTTTACACATAAATGCGTTTTTTACATGAAACAAAAATGCAGAATATATTCCTAATAAAATTGTGGTGATTGTCAATTTGTTCCAGAATTTTTTAATTAAAATAAAATAAGATATCTTTTAAAAAAAAAACAGTTTTTGTAAATTTTTTTATATGTAATATGAAATGTTATAAATATAATTTATTGCAGATTAAGCAGTTAAGTTTTGAAACGAAACTTTAAATTCCGTATTAAATTATATATATTGGGCATTTTTGAAATTTGAAAAATTGTGAAGCTCCATTAGTTTAAGAAATAAAGTTTAAAGTACACTTCGTTTCGCAGTAAAGATTTCGCAAAAATGACCTGCAGTTTTTATGAAATTATATGTGAACTTTTATACACCTGAAAAGAAATCTCATTTTCAATCAAGCCTTGGGAAAAAATACGGAAAAAATGGAAGACTACAACCCTCTATTATTTTCGCAATGCATTAACTGTTTTTCTCCATTTTTTTAAAATCTTATAAATTAACTTTATTGCAGGTTTTCCTCAGTATCTTTTGTATCGAAGCTTGGGAGATTGTCTCGTGCAAGAAGCTCCACCAAAAGACGATTGTCAGTCCGTTTTGACTGTTGTTTGGAAATACATAACTGCCCAAAATGATCCAACAAAGTTTATGCACTGCACTGAAATTTGGATACAATTCACAGTCATTCATTTCACAGTGAAAGAATTGAATCTCTTTCTTGGCGAGATTATCAATCATTTAAGTCCGAATCGCGCATTTGAGCAATATTATTCTCAGCTTCAGGGAATCGTCGAAAAAATCGTTTCACATACTCAGGATTTTGAATCACTTCTAACAATGGTAAAAATTTACAACAAAACTAAAAAAAAAAAAAAATGCTCTTTGTAACTGAAGAATTATTTCCGTTTTTTTGTTATTGCAGGAAAATTTCTTGCCGCTCATCGATATGTTCCACAAAGAAAGTATCAAAGTCGAAGTTTGCAAAAGTGTAATCGAAGGATTTGGCGCTCAAAATGGTCCAATCACTGATCCTATAATAATAAACGCTCTAATGTTTATCGCGAGGATAATGCACGACTCTGTGAGGTATGTAAAATTTTTAGGCAATATAATAATAGTAAAAATCTGCAGGAAAAAATAAATAATAAAATTCATTTATTAACTATCTTAAGGTAAAAATATTTGGCATAATTTTCCATTATAGTTGAAGAAATTTCTTTTACAGAAATTAGTATATTAAATTTAATATACAAATGAGATTTAAAATTACAGTATTTTTTTTTTTTTTACTAAATCCAATGAAAATTAGAATATTTAATATAAAAATTTTTAATTCAACTACAATTATCTAATAAATAAAATATATTAATTCGTGAATAAAATTAGCAAAAATCTTTAACACTGTACAATAAAATAGAAATATTTTTCTAAAACTTCTATGGACTTTAGTAGACAATATTCAGATAAAATAGCATTTGCGAATATTGCGCACATAAATTTCCAGCAAAAAATTTAATTTGGACAAAAAATCAGTGCAGCATTTTTTTAAATTTTAGTGCTTTGACTGTGGACGACGAGAAACGACAGATTGGCAATTTGATTTGTGGTCTCGTGCAGAGAGTCGATTACGGCCGAGATTTTGAGAAGCAATTGAATTTCTACGCCGAAGCGAGAGCAGCTTTTCCGAATCTCGATTCTGTGCACGTGCAACTCGTGCAATGCGTCAATCGACAAGCTGTTGACACCAGAAAAATTGTTCGTGGTCATCACACGAGAAGAACATCCGCATTCGTACGAGCTTGCGCAGCTTTTTGCTTTATCACGATTCCATCCTTGACTCTGGTTCAAACTCGACTGCAATTGTATCTACTCTCTGGGCAAGTTGCGCTCCTCAATCAATGTTTAGGACAAGGTCAGTTGTTTTTCATTTTTGTCGTGTAATCTAATTTATCTGGATTATATTCTTGTCAACTCTGACACTTTATATTGTATTTTTTCTTTTTTAACATAGATAAAACTTCGTACATATGAACGATTCTTGCTAATGGCTTAAACTATTCATAAACTTTTCACATATATAATGGAATGGTTAATAATGTTATAAATTTTTACGAGAATTACGAAATGAAGTTTGGATTTTTAGAATTTTTAGGCTTTTGGACATTATTATGTGAACATTTTTTTTTCGTATATAATGTTATAGTTAATAATGTTTTATACAATTTTACGAGAATTACGAAATGGAATTTGAATTTTTAGAATTCTTTGGCTTTTTGGACATTATTATGTGACAATTTTCTTTCCGTATATAATGTAATGGTTAATATTGTTATAAAATTTTACGAGAATTACGAAATGGAGTTTGAATTTTTAGAATTTTTTGGCTTTTTGGACTTTATTATGTGAACATTTTTTTCCGTATATAATGTAATGGTTAATATTGTTATACAATTTTACGAGAATTATGAAATGGAGTTTGGATTTTTAGAATTTTTAGGCTTTTTGGACATTATTATGTGAGAATTTTTTCTGTATATAATTTAATGGTTAATAATATGATAAAATTTTACGAGAATTACGAAATGGAGTTTAAATTTTTAGAATTTTTAGACTTTTTGGACATTATTATGTGAACATTTTTTTCCCGTATATAATGTAATGGTTAATTATGTTATAAAATTTTACGAAAATTATGAAATGGAGTTTGAATTTTTAGAATTTTTAGGCTTTTTGGACATTATTATGTGATCATTTTTTTTCCATATATAATGTAATGGTTAATTTTGTTATAAAATTTTACGAAAATAATGAAATGGAGTTTGAATTTTTAGAATTTTTGGCTTTTTGAACATTATTATGTGATCATTTTTTAAAAAATGGAATGAGTTATGATGTTTTTTTTTGTATTTTTCTAATTTCAGCTGACGCATGTTTCAAAGCAGCTCTAAGTTTGGTACCGGAAATGCCAAAGACCATCGAGATCGACGGAAGATCGAAAAATTCCGAGCCGTATCTTCTGTCCTATTTATCTAATTTTTTATCAACTCTTCTTGTAGTTCCGGTGAGTTTAATTTCATCAATATAAATATTCATTAATATTTTCATCCATTTTACGGATCAAATTACGCAAGAAGTGATTAAGAAAGATATTCTACCATAGATCACTAGTGTTTTTCAATGCACAAAATTTTCCAAACACTGTTACAAATCTTTAGCACCGTCTTGACTAATGTAACCCACTTTAAACACTTTAATGTAAAAAAAAAAAATTAACTAATCCTGCACTGTTGAAAATATTTGAATTTTCGGAAATTTCATTCATCACCTAATATATATTAAATTTAATACACGAGTTTAATAAAATTACACCATTTTTATATTAAATTTCGGCGTGGAGGTAAAAATGGCGAATGACCAAAATAGCGAATGGTTAAAATAGCGAATTTCAAAATATGGAACGTCTGAATCTAGAATGGCCATCATTATTAAATTCGCTATTTCAGCCATTCGCTATTTTGATCATTCGCTATTTTTTTACCCCCATCTTATTAAAATGCAATCGAAACAACGAATGGCTGGAATAGCGGATTTCATAATGATGGCCATTCTATATTTAGACGTTCTTTATTTTGAAATTCGCTATTTTAGCCATTCGCTATTTTTACCCCCACCGAAATTTTCAAATTTTCATAGGATTTAGTAGAAAATACTGTAATTTTACATCTCCCTTGCATAATAAATTTATTGTACCATTTTCTGTTAAAAAAAAAGCGCTAATGGAAAATTTAAAACTGAATATTTTTAAGTGTGTATTTTCATGAATTGTACAGGATAGTCCAGAGCACGGCGTTCTTTATTTAATGAGGGGCCTCTTAAATGCAGTGCAGCGTTGTTTTGACGAGAACAGTTCTACAAAACCATATCTTTATCTCCGGGTGCTTGATCTTCTATCCGCAGTTACACAGGAGAGTTATCCTTACCACGTGGACAAGGTACAAAACATCGTGAAGTTGATTTTTCGTTGCTAATTCACGCGTCACTAATCCACAATTTTTTTAGGTCGATTCCAATGACAAACTGTACGGAAGTGATAGAAAATTTATAGGTGAAGTGAATAAGATTTGCACGAAAGTACTTGAAGAAATTCTCAATCATCTAAAATACCTGGGATCGACTGATCAAGTTGATAAACAGTCTGCGCTCGCCCTCGAACTCTTTAGTCGCTTGGCAATGCGAGCGGATCTTCGTCAACCTGCATTGGCGGCTATGGCCGTGAATTTATGGAATTTGTCACAAAAATATGGCTCAGCGGATCCAAAAATGAAGGTAAGATCCTTTAATTTCAACCGCAACAACATTAAAATTTGACCAAATTAACTTTTTACTAATCTTGTAAAATTTAATTTAATTAAATGGAAACTAAAAAGATTTTAGGTTCTTTTACAACTTTTTACAAAACTTCCTCTATGTGGAAACTAAAATCTTTTTAGTTTGCACACTAAAATCTAGAAACCAAAATCTTTTTAGTTTCCACACTGAAATCTAGAAACTAAAATCTTTTTAGTTTCCACACTAAAATCTAGAAACTAAAATCTTTTTAGTTTCCACACTAAAATCTAGAAACTAAAATCTTTTTAGTTTTCACACAAAAATCTAGAAACTAAAATCTTTTTAGTTTTCACACTAAAATCTAGAACCTAAAATCTTTTTAGTTTCCACACTAAAATCTAGAAACTAAAATCTTTTTAGTTTTCACACTAAAATCTAGAAACTTAAATCTTTTTGGTTTCCACACTAAAATCTAGAAACTAAATTTTTTTTAGTTATCACACTAAAATCTAGAAACTAAAATCTTTTTAGTTTTCACACTAAAATCTAGAAACTAAAATCTTTTTAGTTTCCACACTAAAATCTAGAACCTAAAATCTTTTTAGTTTCCACACTAAAATCTAGAAACTAAAATCTTTTTAGTTTTCACACTAAAATCTAGAAACTAAAATCTTTTTAGTTTCCACACTAAAATCTAGAAACTAAAATCTTTTTAGTTTTCACACTAAAATCTAGAAACTAAAATCTTTTTAGTTTCCACACTAAAATCTAGAAACTAAAATCTTTTTAGTTCCCACACTAAAATCTAGAAACTTAAATCTTTTTAGTTTCCACACTAAAATCTAGAAACTAAAATCTTTTTAGTTTTCACACTAAAATCTAGAAACTAAAATCTTTTTAGTTTCCACACTAAAATCTAGAAACTAAAATCTTTTTAGTTTTCACACTAAAATCTAGAAACTAAAATCTTTTTAGTTTTCACATGAAAATCTAGAAACTAAAATCTTTTTAGTTTCCACATTAAAATCTATAAACTAAAATCTTTTTAGTTTTCACACTAAAATCTAGAAACTAAAATCTTTTTAGTTTCCACACTAAAATCTAGAAACTAAAATCTTTTTAGTTTCCACACTAACATCTAGAAACTAAAATCCTTTTAGTTACTAGACTAAAATCTAGAAACTAAAATCTCTTTAGTTTCTAGACTAAAATCTAGAAACTAAAATCTTTTTAGTTTTCACACTAAAATCTAAAAACTAAAATCTTTTTAGTTTTCACACTAAAATCTAGAAACTAAAATCTTTTTAGTTTCCACATAGAAATTTCAAAATAATTAGGAAGCAATTTGCAAAATTCTACTTTGCACTTTTATTTTTTCTTACCATAACATTTCTATATAAATATTCTGTAACTCAAAAATAATGAAAATAAGCGAAAATAATTGGGAAACAATATGCAAGGTTCTACTTTATAGGCTTTTTTATGCTCTAAAAAATTTTTTCTAAAAATTCAGCGTGTTGTAAAATTTTTATCGCTGGATAGATGTTTTGTTTTCAAATTTGTACTTGAACCTTGTTACCATTTGACTAAATTCACTATTGATAATCTTTTATCGTGATCAACGATGTGAAACATTGCAGCAATATTTTTCATTCAAAAGCTGAAGTTTAGATTGGCAAAAAAAATTTGAGCAATTAGTACAAATTTAATCAGACTATGGGGAATATTTTGAGTACCGATAAAAGATAATCATGTACTTTATATCTTTTATCATTTCCAGGCCAGAACATTGGAATACATAAAGCGCAAAAGTCGAACGTCTCAATTTCATCACTTCGTCGAGATACTGCAGAAAATGTCAGGTTGAAGGACTCGAAAAGCAAAGATAATTCGCGTGGAAAAGATCGAGTGTCGCGATATAGTGTAAAAATTGTAAAATAAAAGATTATATCGTAAAAAATAAACATGAAATGACTGCGATAATCCGATACGTTATCTTATCGAGAGGGGAATTGTTTCAGGTCTTCTAAGAGGGTCAATAAATCATAACATCATCGTTTTCTCAACAGTTACGGAATCTTTTTTTTATCTTTTTGCCTTTCGTTAGTATAATTGACAGATAAAATTTGCTTAGCAATATATATATATTTTTTTTTGTATACTGAAATTAAACGTATAGGCTGAGATTTTGTTTTTTCGGCCTTTGAGCGCTTTTACAAAAATAAAAGACAGAGAGAGCTGCGTTCAGCGCTCGTTTACACGTAATCGTAAAACTTTGGAAGACTATTTTCGTAACGCGAACGTTAGGCTTTTTGGAAGACATGAATTATACGGATTGTGCGACGATTACACGACGCTCTTTTTTGAATTATTGTTTTAACACGGCTCGTAGAGCGTCTAAAAATATGTCTGCGTGCTTCTTGTTGAACGTCAGAGCAGGTCGCAGTCGCACGGCATTAGCTCCGCAACCACCGGCTTGAATACCTAAGAAAATAAGAATTCGTTAATATGAATCCGAGTTTGCAGCATTTTCTGCGTTTTTAAATCCTTAGAAGCACCAAAGGAGGTTTAAAAAAAAATTGCGAAGACATTTAGTCACTGATGAGACAATCATTTTTGAAAAAATGATATTTAATTCTCTTAAAATTTTAAGTATTTGATTTGATCTGCAAAATTCAACAAATGGACTATTTTTAGCAGTTTCTGCGTTTTTAAATCATTAGAAACATCAAAACAACTTTCAAAAAAATGTGCGAAGACATTTAGTCAATAATGAGACAATCACTTTTGAAAAAATGATATTTAATTCTCTTAAAATTTTTAATTTGTGATTTGATCTGAAAAATTCAACAAATGGACTATTTTATGTGAATACTTAAGAAAATAAGAATTTGTGAATAGAAATCGGAGCTTACAGCATTTTCTGCGTTTTTAAATCATTAGAAGCACCAAATCAGTTTTCAAAAAATGATATTAAATTCTTTTAAAATTTTTAATTTTTTATTTGATCTGAAAAATTCAACAAATGGACTATTTTATGTGATTACCTAAGAAAATAAGAATTTGTGAATAGAAATCGGAGCTTACAGCATTTTCTGCGTTTTTAAATCATTAGAAACACCAAAGGAGCTTTAAAAAAAATGTGCGAAGACATTTAGTCAATAATGAGACAATCACTTTTGAAAAAATGATATTTAATTCTCTTAAAATTTTTAATTTGTGATTTGATCTGAAAAATTTAAAAAATGGACTATTTTATGTGAATATCTAAGAAAATAAGAATTCGTGAATATCAATCGGAGCTTAAAGCATTTTCTGCGTTTTTAAATCATTAGAAGCACCAAATCAGCTTTACAAAAATTATATTTAATTCTCTTAAAATTTTAACTTTGTGATTTGATCTTAAAAATTCAACAAATGGACTATTTTATGTGAATACCTAAGAAAATAAGAATTTGTCAATAGCAATCGGAGCTAACAGCATTTTCTGCTTTTTTAAATCATTAGAAGCACCAAAGGAGCTTTAAAAAAAAAGTTCAAAGCCATTTAGTCACTAATAAGACAATAAATTTCGAATAAAAATGATATTTAATTCTCTTAAAATATTTAATTTGTGATTTGATCGGAAAAATTCAACAAATGTACTATTTTATGTGAATACCTAAGAAAATAAGAATTTGTGAATAGAAATCGGAGCTTACAGCATTTTCTGCGTTTTTAAATCATTAGAAGCACCAAATCAGTTTTCAAAAAATGATATTAAATTCTTTAAAAAATTTTAATTTGTGCTTTGATCACAAAAATTCAACAAATGGACTATTTTATGTGAATACCTAAGAAAATAAGAATTTGTGAATAGCAATCGGAGCTAACAGCATTTTCTGCTTTTTTAAATCATTAGAAGCACCAAAGGAGCTTTAAAAAAAAGTGCGAAGCCATTTAGTCACTAATGAGACAATAAATTTTGAAAAAAAAATGATATTTAATTCTTTTAAAATTTTAAGTTTGTGATTTGATCTGAAAAATTCAACAAATGAACTATTTTATGTAAATACCTAAGAAAATAAGAATTCATGAATACCAATCGGAGCTTACAGCATTTTCTGCCTTTTTAAATAATTAGAAACACCAGAACAGCTTTAAAAAAATGATTTCTAATTCTCTTAAAATTTTTAATTTGTGACTTGATCTGAAAAATTCAACAAATGGACTATTGTATGTGAATACCTAAGAAAATAAGAATTCGTGAATAGGAATCGGAGCTTACAACATTTTCTGCGTTTTTAAATCATTAGAAGCACCAACTCAGTTTTCAAAAAATGATATTAAATTCTTTTAAAATTTTTAATTTTTGATTTGATCTGAAAAATTCAACAAATGGACTATTTTATGTGAATACCTAAGAAAATAAGAATTCTTTCATACCAATCGGAGCTAACAGCATTTTCTGCGTTTTTAAATAATTAGAAACACGAAAAAATCTTTAAAAAAATATCAAGACATTTATTCCCCAATAATATTATCACTTTTAAAAAAACTACATTTAATCCTCTTAAAATCTTAAATTTGTGATTTGATCTAAAAAATTCAACAAATAGACTGTTTTATATTTCTTATAGATGTGAATTTATGAAGTCAAATTGAAAGTTTTTTTTTCAGAGCTATAGTATCAATAATAAAAAAATATTGTCTTTGTCCAGGTGATTTAAATTATAAAAATTAATTAATACAAACCTCTGGCCAATAATTTCTTGACAACACCATCTCTGAGCTCCGGTGAGGTGCAGTTAAAGGCGATAAATGTGCCTCGACCTCGAGAAGAATTGATTAGAGTCGAATGTTCCTTTTCCATCGTCTTTAACTGCTGCAGCATATAGTCGCCTATTCTCGCGACATTATCCAGCAAATTGTCTCTTTGTATGACGTCGAGAATTGCCTCGAGAAGAACAAGCTTGCCAGGGTCACCCATCCAAGTGTTGAACACTCTGTACGACAATTTAGGCCTGAAAAAAAATATTTACGATTGTTACATCCTGTCAATTTTTCTCAATTCGCAAATTTACTTATTAGCCTAACGACAATTTTCATTCCTTTTTCCTATACTACAATTTTATCAGTTCAATGATCTTCAAAAATCATCAAATGCGAAATTTTCGACTGCATCTCTAATCCATTATTATTATTAATTTCCGCTTACAATTATTTGCAAACACTTATGTCAACAATTTTCTATTATTTTTCAGTAAAATTGTTAATTGCGGGTTCATTAATTATCGTCTTTTTAGTTAGTCCAATTACAAAAATGAAAAATTCAACTTTAAATATTGCTTCAAAGTTTAACTGTAATTATTTTTATATTTTTAATTACTTCAATTCAGTAAAATTTATTTATTAAAATTAAATATAATTAAATTTAAATTAATTTAGAAATTTTCGACTGCATCTTTAATCTATTATTATTATTAATTTCCGCTTAGAATTATATCAACAATTTTCTATTATTTCTCAGTAAAATTGTTAATTGCAGATTTCTTAATTATCACCTTTTAGTTAGTCCAATTACAAAAATGAAAAATTCAACTTTAAATATTGCTTCAAAGTTGAAGTATAATTATTTTTAATTTCTTCAATTCAGTAAAATTTATTTACTTCAATTTTATCAGTTCAATTACCTACAAAAATCATCAGATGGGAAATTTTCGACTGCATCTTTAATTTATTATTATTATTAATTTCCGCTTACAATTATTTGCAACAATTTTCTATTATTTCTCAGTAAAATTGTTAATTGTGTGTTCATTAATTATCGTCTTTTAGTTAGTCCAATTACAAAAATGAAAAATTAAACTTTAAATATTGCTTCAAAGTTTAAGTATAATTATTTTTAATTTCTTCAATTCAGTAAAATTTATTTACTTCAATTTTATCAGTTCAATGACTTACAAAAATCATCAGATGCGAAATTTTGGACTGCATCTTTAATCAATTATTATTATTAATTTTTGCTTACAATTATTTGCAAATACTTATATCAACAATTTTCTATTATTTATCAGTAAAATTGTTAATTGCGGGTTTCTCAATTATCGTCTTTTAGTTAGTCCAATTACAAAAATGAAAAATTCAACTTTAAATATTGCTTCAAAGTTTAAGTATAATTATTTTTAATTTCTTCAATTCAATAAAATTTATTTACTTCAATTTTATCAGTTCAATGACTTACAAAAATCATCAGATGCTAAATTTTCGACTGCATCTTTAATCTATTATTATTATTAATTTCCGCTTAGAATAATTTGCAACAATTTTCTATTATTTCTCAGTAAAATTGTTAATTGTGTGTTCATTAATTATCGTCTTTTAGTTAGTCCAATTACAAAAATGAAAAATTCAACTTTAAATATTGCTTCAAAATTTAAGTATAATTATTTTTTATTTCTTCAATTCAATAAAATTTATTTACTTCAATTTTATCAGTTCAATGACTTACAAAAATCATCAGATGCAAAATTTTCGACTGCATCTTTAATCAATTATTATTATTAATTTCCGCTTACGATTATTTGCAAACACTTATATCAACAATTTTCTATTATTTCTCAGTAAAATTGTTAATTGCGGATTTCTCAATTATCGTCTTTTAGTTAGTGCAATTTCAAAAATGAAAGATTCAACTTTAAATATTGCTTCAAAATTTAAGTATAATTATTTTTAATTTCTTCAATTCAGTAAAATTTATTTACTTCAATTTTATCAGTTCAATGACTTACAAAAATCATCAGATGTGAAATTTTCGACTGCATCGTTAATCAATTATTATTATTAATTTCTGCTTACAATTATTTACAAATACTTATATCAACAATTTTCTATTATTTCTCAGTAAAATTGTTAATTGCGGATTTCTCAATTATCGTCTTTTAGTTAGTCCAATTACAAAAATGAAAAATTCAACTTTAAATATTGCTTCAAAATTTAAGTATAATTATTTTTAATTTCTTCAATTCAATAAAATTTATTTACTTCAATTTTATCAGTTCAATGACTTACAAAAATCATCAGATGTGAAATTTTCGACTGCATCGTTAATCAATTATTATTATTAATTTCTGCTTACAATTATTTACAAATACTTATATCAACAATTTTTTATTATTTCTCAGTAAAATTGTTAATTGCGGATTTCTCAATTATCGTTTTTTTAGTTAGTTCAATTACAAAAATGAAAAATTCAACTTTAAATATTGCTTCAAAATTTAAGTATAATTATTTATAATTACTTCAATTCAGTAAAATTTATTTACTTCAATTTTATCAGTTCAATGACCTACGAAAATCATCAGATGCGAAATTTTCGACTGCATCTTTAATTTATTATTATTATTAATTTCCGCTTACAATTATTTGCAACAATTTTCTATTATTTCTCAGTAAAATTGTTAATTGTGTGTTCATTAATTATCGTCTTTTAGTTAGTCCAATTACAAAAATGAAAAATTAAACTTTAAATATTGCTTCAAAGTTTAAGTACAATTATTTTTAATCAGAGAATTTTAGTGTTATAATATAATAATTTATAGTTAAGAATCAAATAATTACAAATAAAGAAATAAATAAAATAAAAATAAGAATAAATAAAGAGCCTAAAGTGTAAGTATAATAATAAATTACGGTTATTTATAGAATAATAATTACTTGAGATCTGGTGTGTGATAATATCCACCCATTTGCATTTTCTTGCTGAAAGTGACGATATCCGGTGGAGAATCGAGTTTGAAGTGTTCGTGGCACCACATTTTCCCCGTGGGTCCTCCTCCAGTTTGAACTTCGTCAACCAGGAGCGCAGCTCCATGCTGAAGAGAAACGTTAATTTTTTTACCAAGAAATTACTCCAAAAAATTGGATTTTACGACTCGAACCTTTTTGGTTAATTTTCGGAGGTTTTGGAAAAATTCAGGAGACGCATGATTGTCGCCTCCTTCCGCTTGAATCGGCTCGATAATTGCACCAGCTACTGGAAGTCCCTTTTCCTTATCGTACTTGACAATTAAACTCTCGATCTGAAAAAAAAAATTGCAGATTAATTATTTAAATTATGGCAAGAAAAAATTAATTTAAAAAAATGATAATAATGTAAAATTGGAATAAAATCGTCGCATAGAATGTAAAATAAAAATTTCGTTACAGTAATTATTAGATTAAGTGAGTGAGGAAAATATTTGTTTGATTTTTTTTTTACCTCAGCCAAACATCGCTCGTCTTCCTTTTGATTTTCACGTACATTTTCCTCCAGCGGATATTTGTAAGCTGGAAAAGGAGCGATTGGCCAGTCGAAGGCAGGAACATCAATTTTGTGAATGTATTTGCTATGCGTAGCCGACAATGATCCAAGAGTTCGACCGTGGAAAGCTCCTGCAAATTTAAAATCAATATTGTATTTGATTGGTTATTTTAGATATATTTTTGGCTCCCATAATTTTATGTTTTATTTAATATATATATTAAATAAATTTAGTATATATGTATATATATTTAAAATAATTGTATATAATTTAATATAATAAAAATAAATGTAATATATGGGGCATTCCATACCGATTCGACCTGGGTCGGACCCTCGACCTCTCGGATTTGGTGGAAAATTTTTTATATGATTGGACCAACTCCAAAAAGTACTGGAAAATTTTTTCAGATTTTTTTTCATTCATTTATTTTTTTTACGATTTTTTAAAGGTAACATATCGTTAGCCAAAATTCAAAAATCTGAAAAAATTCTCAAAAATTCTGCATGAAATAACAAAATTTTTGAGCCTAAAGCCAAAATGGGCCGGGTTTTGTTTTCATTTTTTTCTATAAAAAACTATTAAGAAATTTAGAAACGAAAGAGGAAAAGTTATAAAATTTTTCTAAAATATTGCTTTCTTCTGCAAGTGCTTTCTTTTCGTAAAAAAAAGAATGCGATTCATAGAAAATATGTTCACTGTTAAATCAGGCCGGAATCGCAAAACAGAGTTTCTCTCTGAGGAAGCCAAATAATAACGATATAATTTCTTGCGGAAGAATGTTTATGTCAAAAAAAGAGGAAGTGCTGTGAAAATTTCAATTTTCATGTTTTTTTATTATTTGTAATACAGCAATTTCTAGAATTATATAACATTCTTATCGAATAATTTTTCCTATTTCCAAAAAAATACTCATGAATCAGAATTGACAAGCCGCGCTAATCAAAGGATTCCATTGATAATATCAGATGTCAATGATGATAATTTAAAAAGCGATCGCACCTTCGAATACAACAAAAAATTCAAGATCACCGAATGCAGCTGAGATGAACAAACAATAAAATCAAATTAGATTCTACCGCACAACAAATCTAATTTTGTTATCTGACTCAACCCTGTACTCCACGAGGAATGTTTTTTTTTCGTAATTTTGTGCAACTCGCAGTTTAGAAAAATTTGATAACTTTTCCTCTTTCGTTTCTAAATTTTTTAATAGTTTTTTATAGAAAAAAAATAGAAGCAAAACCCGGCCCACTTTGGCTTTAGGCTCAAAAATTTTGTTATTTCATGCAGAATTTTTGAGAATTTTTTCAGATTTTTAAATTTGGTCTAACGATATGTTACCTTTAAAAAATCGTTAAAAAAAATAAATGAATGAAAAAAATCCAAAAAAAATTTACAGTATGTTTTGGAGTTGGTCCAATCATATAAAAAAATTTCGACCAAATCCGAGAGGTCTTATTTTATTATATTAAATTAAATATATATAATCTAATATAATATTATATATAATATATAATATATAGTGTCTATATATATATATTTAATATAATTGTAATATTAAATATTATTATAAATATATAAATATGTAATTAATAAATATATATATATTTAATAATATAAATATATATTGAATATCTACTATATATATATATATATATATATAGTAGATATTCAATATCAATAGTAGATATTCAATATATATTGAATATCTACTATAATATATATATATATATATATATATATATATATATATATATATATATATATATATATATATTTAATATAATTGTCTCGTCTATGAACTAATAAATAAATAAATATTTTACAAATTTTAAAAAGGTCTAAATAAATTCGTTACAAAAATAAATATATAAATTCATTCTTTTCTCAAATGAAATTGTTGATGACAGTAGTTTTATTAATTTTACCTTTGAAAGAGAGAATCGAGTATCGCGGAGAGCCAGGAATTTGATTAATCATGCAAGTCTCCATTTCCTCTTGGGTAAAAGGTGCTCCGTGTCGTTTTTTATCAGCGTACCAGAGAAATATATTTTTAAAAGCGTTTTCGTTGGAGCAGGAGCCGCACATCATTGTCGTGATGCAATCCAAACCTGGTGGAGCTACCTATGGTTTTGTATTCACTGATTAATAAATCTCCAATTACTTTTGGAAGCTTGTAGTTTGGCAAATACTTACGCCAGGCCTGAGAAGACTCTTTTTCAATCGTTTGGGCCAGTCTTGCCCTGGGAATACACCAAGAGCTGGTCTATTTGCCATCATCGACTAAAAAAAAAAACAGATTTTTCATATATTTGTAATTTTCAAATCAAAACAAGAATTATTCCAACTTTTTACACCCAGAATAGATATTTACATAAAAATTGGACACTTCTTGAATTTGGAGTAATAAAATATTTGAGCATGTTTAAAGAAATTAAATGATATATATATGTATTTTTTTTTTCAAACTTTAACAACTGTTTTATTTAATTTCCATAAGATATCAATTATTTTTTTTTAGATGCACTTTAAGAAATAGTAAAGAAAGAATCAAATTTCTATAAAAATCCAAATCCAATAATGATCTTTACTAAATTATGTATTTTGTGTCACTGAATAGTACTCATTTTATGTATAAATTTTGGGCTCTCTAACTTATGCTTTGCATTTTTTCAGTGTTGTAAAGTTCCATTATTTTAAGAAATGAAGTTTAAAGTACAATTTGTTTTGCAGTAATGATTTCGCAAAAATAACCTGCAGTTTTTATGAAATTATATGTGAACTTTTATACACCTAAAAAGAAATCTTATTTTCAATCAAGTGTTGGAAAAAAAAGGGCAAAAAATGGAAGAGTACAACCTTCTATTATTTTCGATATGCATTAACTGTTTTTCTCCATTTTTTCAAGAAGATTACCATGAAATTGTACTGAAAATTAATATTTTTTTACAACTATTCAAAAGTTTAAACATCATATTATAATCGCCACATGTTAATTTTATGAAAACGTAATCATAAAGCCAATTATATCATCGACTATATTTCTAGAAAAATTAGAGATTTTCAACTCTGCTTTTCTTCATGTTTTGGATCATTCTAAGTGTCCTGATGTGAAACCGAAAAATCAATCCATAAAAATAAACCTTCCTCTATGAAGAAGCATAAATTATACTTTTTCAAGTGAAAATTTTTAAACAATATTTAAACCATTTTTAAATAATTTTTAAAACAATTTTTAAACAATATTTAAACCATTTTTAAATAATATTCAAAACAATTTTTAAACAATATTTAAACCATTTTTAAATAATATTTAAAACAATTTTTAAGCAACATTTAAACCATTTTTAAATAATATTTAAAACAATTTTTAAATAATATTTAAAACAATTTTTAAATAATATTTAAAACAATTTTTAAACAATATACAAACCATTTTTAAGTAATATTCAAAACAATTTTTAAACAATATTTAAACCATTTTTTAATAATATTCAAAACAATATTTAAACAATATTTAAACCATTTTTAAATAATATTCAAAACAATTTTTAAACAATATTTAAACCATTTTTAAATAATATTCAAAACAATTTTTAAACAATATTTAAACCATTTTTAAATAATATTCAAAACAATTTTTAAACAATACTTAAACAATATTTAAACCGTTTTTAAACAATATTTAAACCGTTTTTAAACAATAGTTAAACAATATTTAAACCATTTTTAAACAATATTTAAACAATATTTAAACCATTTTAAAACAATATTTAAAACAATATTTAAACAATTTTTAAACCATTTTTAAACCATTTTTAAACAATATTTAAACCATTTTTAAATAATATCTAAAACAATATTTAAAACAATATTTAAACAATTTTTAAACCATTTTTAAACCATTTTTAAACAATATTTAAACCATTTTTGAATAATATCTAAAACAATATTTAAAACAATATTTAAACAATTTTTAAACCATTTTTAAACAATTTTTAAACATTCTTCAAACTATTTTTTTGAACCCTTATTAATTTTCAAACATTTTTGAAGGCCTTAACATTTTATTGCACGAATATTTTTGTATTATTCCAAAAAAAAAGTGAATCTAAAAAATTTAGCTAAAACGAAATCTCACCAAATGTCGTGGATCGGCAAGAGCCTCGAGCATTGCTGGGTGATTGTAACCCAGTGGCATCGACGATATTTGCATGTAAACATCTAGCAATGTATTTCCATCAACATCGACCATATAATTACCCGCTGATTTTTCATAATCAGCGAAAAGTTGAACGGATCCAGCTTGCTGAAAATTGTACTATTGTTACTATCGATTAAGGAAGTACTTAAAATATAATAAATTAGCTCAAGGTTCTATCAAACGTATATTGTTCTTCCGACACATTGTGTGTGGAAAAACAAATAACTGTTTCGTATCAGCTATTTGTTACTTCGCTCGTACGATGTTATTAGCGAAATTTACGAGAGCTTAGCCGTGTATTTTTCTGTATCTTATCAACCTGAATCTTGTTGAGCTCCTCGAGTAGCTGACGAGATTGAGGACCGGGAATTTCCGTGTGCACTTCAGGTCCTTTTGGTTCCAAATGGCTCGCAACTGACATACATCTTTGCCAGGAATTTTGCCCTGAAAAATTAATATTCATGGTTACAAAAAAATTATAGATACTAAAGCAAATTCATAGAATTTAAAAGGGATTTAATAGTATGTTATTAATATCTTTATCGATTCGAATTTTGATAAATTTATACAAATTGAAGATTATTATCTGACATGAATTCCTTAAGGGGTTCAAATTTTTTTATGGGAATTTTTGGAAAATTTTTTATTCACCCCAATTTTTTTGATATCGAGCTAATATTTGGTTTTCAAGTAGAAAATCATCAAACAAGGTTTGGGATTAAATTTGATACTAATCGACTCAAATTTTTGTAGCGATTTGATTTTTTTTTTTTTGGGTGATTTTGTTTTTAGTCTAAGTTCTAACATTTTTTAGATTAAATGGAAAATGTAGAGTGAGCTTCAAATTCATTTTTTTTATTATTTATTATTCAATTTCTACGAATTGAAGATTATAATCTGACATGAATTCCTTAAGGGGTTCAAATTTTTTTATGGGAATTTTTGGAAAATTTTTTATTCACCCCAATTTTTTTGATATCGAGCTAATATTTCGTTTGCAAGTAGAAAATCATCAAACAAGGTTTGAGATTAAATTTGGCACTAATCGATTCAGCGATTCAAATTTTTGTAGCGAATTGATTTTTTTTTTGAGAAATTTTGTTTTTAGTCTAAGTTTTAACATTTTTTAGATTAAATGGAAAATATTGTAGAGTGAGCTTCAAATTCATTTTTTTTATTATTCATTAGTCAATTTCTACAAATTGTATATTATAATCTGACATGAATTCCTTAAGGGGTTCAAATTTTTTAATGGGATTTTTTGAAAAATTTTGTTTTCACTCCAATTTTTTAGATATCGAGCTAATATTTGGTTTGCAAGTAGAAAATCATCAAACAAGGTTTGAGATTAAATTTGGCACTAATCGATTTAGCGATTCAAATTTTTGTAGCGTATTGATTTTTTTTTTTGAGAAATTTTGTTTTTAGTCTAAGTTCTAACATTTTTTAGATTAAATGGAAAATATTTTAGAGTGAGCTTCAAATTCATTTTTTTTATTATTCATTATTCAATTTCTACAAATTGAAGATTATAATCTGACATGAATTCCTTAAGGGGTTCAAATTTTTTAATGGGAATTTTTGGAAAATTTTGTATTCGCTCAAATTTTTTAAATATCGAGCTAATATTTGGTTTGCAAGTAGAAAATCATCAAACAAGGTTTGGGATTAAATTTGATACTAATCGATTCAATTTTTTGTAGCGATTTGATTTTTTTTTTTTTTTGGGTGATTTTGTTTTTAGTCTAAGTTCTAACATTTTTTAGATTAAATGGAAAATATTGTAGAGTGAGCTTCAAATTCATTTTTTTATTATTTATTATTCAATTTCTACAAATTGAAGATTATAATCTGACATGAATTCCTTAAGGGGTTCAAATTTTGTAATGGGATTTTTAGAAAAATTTTGTTTTCACTCAAATTTTTTAGATATCGAGCTAATATTTGGTTTGCAAGTAGAAAATCATCAAACAAGGTTTGGGATTAAATTTGATACTAATCGACTCAAATTTTTGTAGCGATTTGATTTTTTTTTGTTGGTGATTTTGTTTTTAGTCTAAGTTCTAACATTTTTTAGATTAAATGGAAAATATTGTAGAGTGAGCTTCAAATTCATTTTTTTATTATTCATTATTCAATTTCTACAAATTGAAGATTATAATCTGACACGAATTCCTTAAGGAGTTCAAATTTTTTAATGAGAATTTTAGAAAAATTTTGTTTTCACTCTAATTTTTTAAATATCGAGCTAATATTTGGTTTGCAAGTAGAAAATCGTCAAACAAGGTTTGAGATTAAATTTGGCACTAATCGATTCAGCGATTCAAATTTTTGTAGCGTATTGATTTTTTTTTTTTTTTGAGAAATTTTGTTTTTAGTCTAAGTTCTAACATTTTTTAGATTAAATGGAAAATATTTTAGAGTGAGCTTCAAATTCATTTTTTTTATTATTCATTATTCAATTTCTACAAATTGAAGAATATAATCTGACATGAATTCCTTAAGGGGTTCAAATTTTTTAATGGGAATTTTTGAAAAATTTTGTATTCACTCCAATTTTTTAGATATCGAGCTAATATTAGGTTTGCAAGTAGAAAATCATCAAACAAGGTTTGGATATAATTTGATAATAATCGATTCAATTTTTTTTAGCGATTTGATTTTTTTTAAAAGAAATTTTGTTTTTAGTCTAAGTTCAAAATTTTTTTAGATCAGATGTAAAATATTGTAGAGTGAGTTTTAAATACATTTTATTGAAAAATTTTTTATAAAGATTTTTAAATAAAGGTTGCAAATTAGGTAATTTGATATGAAAATTTGTAGTTTTATTATACACGTGTATTAAATTAATTTAAGATGATGTAAATTAGGAAAAATGTTTGACACTGCAACTGATAAACAAATTCTTATCAATCACAGCGTGTTTTGCGGCTCCGACCCCGAGTACAACTATCTCTAACGTCCGATTAGTTTCATTGATGCCACTTAACGACAATTGAGCTAAGCTCTGTTACATTTCCCGTCCATACGTTATCATCATTGTTCAGTGATTTTGATGCATTAAAATTACTCCAAATTCGACAATCGCTACGAAATTGAGATGGCCTTAGATTTGAAATTGCTCATATAGTGAATATTGAAAACTGACAATGAAATGATAGATGAAATAATGGATCATTACTAGAGTGATAAAAAAATAATAATTTTATTAGTTCTATTTTCTTCGCCCTAGGAAATTTTGCAATTTCTTTTTTTTTCTACGTTTGACTAAAAAAAGCTTGCGCTACGATATTTTCCGTTAATTAAAAAAATGAAATAAAAAAAAATCACATCACCATAACATTTGAAAGGATCAACGCCAAATTTAATCCCAAACCTTGCCTGATGATAGTCAACTTTTTATTTCAGGCGAAATTTAAAAAAATGGTTGAAATTGTTTTTTTTTTTTTTTTTTTTTTTTTTTTTTCAAAAAATTCCATAAAATTCTAAACCCTAAACAGAATTATGTCAGATTCAATCCCAAGTGTTTTTCAATGACAATCTGCATGTGATTCAAATTTGAGCGCCATATCTCATAAATTGTAAAAATTGGCGTGAAAACAAAATTTTTTAAAAAATTCAAAATGCCATAAAAATTGAAACCCTTAACAGATTTATGTCACATTCAATTCCAAATGTTGATCAATGAAAATCTGCATGTGGTCCAAATTTGAGCTCGATATCTCAAAAACTGTAGAAATTGGAGCGAAAACAAAATTTTTCAACAAAATCAAAATGCCATAAATTTTGAACCCCTCAACAGATTTATGTCAGATTCAATCCCAAGTGTTTTTCAATGACAATCTACGTGTCATCCAAATTTGAGCCTCATATCTCACAAATTGTAAAAATTGGAGTGAAAACCAAATTTTTCAAAAAAATTCAAAATGCCATAAAATTTGAAACCCTTAACAGTTTTATGTCAGATTCAATCCCAAGTGTTTTTCAATGACAATCTGCATGTGATTCAAATTTGAGCGCCATATCTCACAAATTGTAAAAATTGGCGTGAAAACAAAATTTTTTAAAAAATTCAAAATGCCATAAAAATTGAAACCCTTAACAGATTTATATTACATTCAATTCCAAGTGTTGATCAATGAAAATCTGCATGTGATCCAAATTAGAGCCCCATATCTCAAAAACTGTAGAAATTGGAGCGAAAACAAAATTTTTCAAAAAAATCAAAATGCCATAAATTTTGAACCCCTCAACAGATTTATGTCAGATTCAATCCCAAGTGTTTTTCAATGACAATCTACGCGTCATCCAAATTTGAGCCTCATATCTCAAAAATTGTAGAAATTGGAGTGAAAACAAAATTTTTCAAAAAAATCAAAATGCCATAAATTTTGAACCCCTCAACAGATTTATGTCAGATTCAATCCCAAGTGTTTTTCAATGACAATTTGCGTGTGATCCAAATTTGAGCCCCATATCTCACAAATTGTAAGAATTGGAGTGGCAACAAAATTTTTTAAAAAATTCAAAATGCCATAAAATTTGATCCCCTCAACAGATTTATGTCAAATTCAATTCCAAGTGGTGATCAATGAAAATCTGCATGTGGTCCAAATTTGAGCCCGAAACCTCAAAAATTGTAAAAATTGGAGTGAAACCAAAATTTTTAAATCAATTCAAAATGCCATAAAATTTGAACCCCTCAACCGATTCTCGTCAGATTTAATTCCAAGCGTTATTCAACGTCAGTCTACGTGTGTTCCAAATTTGAGCCCAATATCTTAACAATAGCGATCGCTATCGTACTAAAACGACAAAAATATGCTAACATACACACATACATACACAGAAACACACAGGCACACATAATCACCTAAAAACCATTTTTCTCGAACTTCACAAAAATTCCAAACATCCTAAAATAAAAATCTCGAAAAAAAAAAAAAAAATTTCACGAAACCAAAATTTTCTCCCCCAGGAAACAAAAATTCGAATTTTAATCACGAAATTCTACAATAAATATAAGCAAAACCATAAAATCCGCGAAATTTATTTCGTAAGATAAACGTCGCACCCAAAGAATCCCAAATCGCTTATAATCCAGCGGAATCTGATGTAATTCTGTCCTTGAAACTCTCAAACCAAAATATTTTTCAAAACCTTTTTTTTGGGCGAAAAATCGCTGTGCGAATGAATACAGGTTAAAGAAAATGTATTAGAGATTCTAAATAAAAATACCACAGTACAATTTTAATTTATAAAATTGTAATAATGAATTAAACAAAATGAAAAAAAATATATATATTTACCGGCTACTGGGCTCCGAGCTATTGATCGACTTGCTAGCCTGTAGCAACACTTCCTCACGAGCATGTTGTTAAATGATGCTCTTCACAACTGCTAAATAACTTTCCTGACACACTTTGCGCTGAAATTAACGAAAAATAAATACTGGAGAACAAACTATTTGATTTAGTTATTAAAATTAATATTTTGCTTGATAAATTTGCAAACGTACGTTATAAATGTTTTGGTAGCGAAGAGCCGAACACTTTTCGTCTGCGACAGCAAGAACGCTACTGACTCGCGCTTCTCTACGAGGCATCGAAATCATTCAGCTGCGCAAACTCTCTGTGGAAAATTATTCGTCGTGCTCTTAAGATTATACCAGACACATTTATTTACCTACAGATTTCATAATTCGATGACTTTCTTATCAACGATTTTACGACTTCATGAGCTTATTTTTAAATTAAAAAAAAATTTTTTTAACTATTTTAAGAACGCTGTATTTTTATTTTTAAATCAGAATTGTGACCTTGACCAAGGCAAGAGACTTAAGGGAGGTCCAGACATCTCATCTTCCAAGGTGGATTTTTTGTTCTACGATAATGAACCCAATTTTGGACCCAAGAATGCTTACAATTTTTTTTCTTAACATTCGGTTTAATCTTAATGAGAATGTAGGTCATAAAATAAAATTTTTGAAGGCGTATATAATAGTAAAGAATTTGTCTTGAATTTCTTATTACAATAATGAAAAAAAGTTATTAAATAAAATTATCTGAATGAATTCTTAAAAGTTAGTAGATAAAATTATTTAAATGAATTTTTTAAATTTATTAAATAAAATTATTTAAATGAATTTTTAAAATTTATTAAATAAAATTATTTAAATGAATTTTGAAAAGTTATTAAATAGAATTATTTAAATGAACCTTTTTTATTTGGCAGAGCTTATTAATTGCTGTTTTGTTTTCGAATGCACATCATTTTTTTTACGAATTTATTCATTCATTTTTTTCATTTGTTTGGAAATCAGAGTTTTTTTTTTGTATATTTCGTAAAAAGTATCCATTATTTAATGTACTCCATTTTTTTCTAATTTTAAAAGGCGCAGAAAATATTTATATCAACAAATGTAGCTATTACTAATTTTTATATCATTATTTAAAGATTAACATTTTTGCTATATTATTTTACCACAATTGTTTATATTCTTTTTATAAATTCAGAGTATTACGTTTGAAAAAGCAAAATTTGACATTGTAGATAAACTTTGGTTAATTATTTTCTTACTTTTTCCATGATTTAATTATGCCATTTTTTTAGCATTGTAAGCAATTGTATTTTCTTTTTTTTTGACGATAACAAATTTATACATTTTCTGACCGATATATTTAAAAATTCTCAAAAAAGGATAATAGAATTATTCATGGAATGAATTTTAAAAAAGTGGAGTAATTTCATAAGAACTGAATGGGTAAAATTCAGGATAGAAACCTCTGAACTTCAGAGTTGTAAACCCTTAATTTTTATAGAAATAAAATTGATTTTGCTTTTCATAATAATAACTTGTAAGGATTATAATACGATGTGTAAACTTTTAAATAGAGTCAAGAAATATTAATTTCTCATAAAGCTTCATGGTAATCTTATTGAAAAAATGGAGAAATACTGTTAATGCATTCTGAAAATAATGGAGGACTGTTTGTCCTTTTTTCTCAAAATTTAATCTTAATTAAAAATTAGGGTTTTCTTACAACTATTCAAAAGTTCACATATAATTTTACAATCACTACAGCTCATCATTATAAAATGGTAACGAGAAAATAAACTGTTGTGTAAACTTTAATTCTTAAATTAATGGAGTCTTACAACACTGATCGAAGGGCATATTCGCGTTGATATCGTCAAACGATCGAAGCAGGAACGTAAGATTTAGCATTATTAAATTTATCGCTGCGATTTCATCATTAAAAACGCAAAACTATTTTTTATTTTTGGGAGTTCTCGGTTCGATTAATGATTAAAATCAATATTTCGATTTCCACGCATAAAATATGTGGATTTATTTAACCGAATTTAACAGCTTAAAACACCAATTTAAAAGGATAAAACTTCTTATATTCTCATTGTTTATGGCAATTATTTGTTGATTATTTTAAGAAACTTATACTTAAACGCGGCGCTCAAGCGCTTGAAATATTATATTTAAGCAGAGTTGCCCCCATTAATTAATGAGATATAGTTTACAGTACAATTTGTTTTGTAACTATGATTTCATAATAATAATATGTAGTGATTATAAAATAGAGTGAAAACATTTGAATAGCTGAAAAAAATACTAATTTTCGCTTTAATATTGCAATAGTGGAAAAAATGGAAGAAATAAGTAATGCATTACTTATTTTTTTCCATTTTTTCAAAAGGATTACCGTGAATTTTTATTGAAAAATAATAATTTTTGCAGCCATTCCAAAGTTTAATCATCGTATTACAATCGCTACATGTTATTATTATAAAATCATAATTATAGAGCTTATCGTATCATCATCATTATTTCTATAAGTATTAGGCATTTACAACTCTGTATTTAAGACATGTTGATTGCTTGGAAATTGATTCAAGACTAATGTGTGAAACGATTCAAAAAATGATGAAAGAGTGAATCGGAGTTTAAGTGGGGTTTTCGGAGATCGGGCGACGGCCCTAAGATGCTGACAACGCACGACACGTGCGGTCATAGAAAATATACAAGTGCAATGAATGAAACACGAAATAGCGGAACGGATTTACATTGACAGAAATTGAGATTGAATATTGGAAAGAATGGCAATTAAATAATTATTAATTATGTTAGGAAAAACAGCCAGCACGTAACACTACGAAAAAAATCTGCGTTTCCTGAGAGCCTATTTAAAAAAAAAAAACAGAAAAAAGTCAATTAAATAAAAAAAAAAAAAAAAAAAAACGAAAACGATACATTGACAGAAATTGAGATTGAATATTGGAAAGAATGGCAATTAAATAATTATTAATTATGTTAGGAAAAATAGCCAGCACGTAACACTATGAAAAAAACCTGCGTTTTCTGAGTCTATTTAAAAAAAAAAGCAGAAAAAAATCGTCAATTAAATTAAAAAAAAAAACGAAAACGATTGAATAATGCTGTGGGTTTTAAATATAGCCTCTGTACTCACCCTTAAATCGTTTTACGCTATCATCCAGCAATTTTATTTTGCTCCGAGATAATTACAAATGAAAAAGAAAAGAGGACAAATAATTATATCCGTTTACATTCGTCGCTAATTAATATTGTAGTGCAATTAAAACAACAAAGATATCTTACGATTAAAATTAGTACAAATATATCCATTATAATCTATGTAATATTAGGGCTTGTATTTTTATTTATTTTTTTCGTTTTCTTCCTTCTCTTCTCTCGCGGATGCTGAATATAGTTAGGAAATCACACTCTGTTGCTTTTTCTTCATTTTTAATGGAAATTAAACACCTTATTACATGATTAATAAACGAGATAGGCGAAGCCGCACGAAACTTTGAGAGATATGGTTTTTTTTTTGTCGTGGGGATTATTTAATTTTTTTGTTTTCTTCGCTATTCCAGCGAATTATTTCACTGTTACACATAATTAGCGTTCGATTTATTCACATTCCTCTCTTTTAATTCGTTATAAATTGTCCACCTAAGGACAAAAAGCGTTGTGCTAAAACATTTGCGTGGGGTGTAAAAGTGTGTCTCTCAGTTTAGCTGTGAAAACGGTTCGAAACCGTTCGGAAAAAATCCGTGTAATTTCGTCAACGGCGCGTGTAATGTTTTTTTTCTTTTTAACATTTTTCATTTTATCTATTGATAAGTGCGCTGTGCAGGTGAATGCAGCTAAGCTGCCGCTTTCTCCTTGCAGCCCGCAATTTCCACTTTGTTTTCTCTCGGATCGGCGGACAAACGCATAATTTAATTTAAAGGAAACGAAAAAGAAAAAAAAAATGAACGAACTCACGAATAAATCGAAAGATTCGCTGCTGCATCGTGAAAGTTTAAAGTGTTTCGCTCGGCTCTTATTATTAATCTCTCTCTTTCTTTTTTTCAGAAAATCTAACAGACAGAATATCGATAACCATTCAGTATAATCGAAAAAAAAATAGGCTGGAAAATTAACAACATATCGGAGTGCCTGGGGCTTTTTTTTTCTTTTTGTGATTTCGAATTAAAAAATACTGTACAAGCGCATTATACCCTGGCGAAAATGTACAACTCTTATTTTTTTTTTTGTATTTTTTTTGTATGTTTATCCAGCGATTACTTCCGCGTTCTTCTGATCTTGTTTCGTATCATCTCTTTTTGTTTTAATAACGAAAAGGGGAACGTAACAGTCGTAGTAAGGCCTGTCGTTGGGAATCTTTGTGATTCCCGATGAATTAAAAGACGAACGAATATTTCTTTCAAATCGTTATTTCCCGTTGAATATTCTCTAATATATATAAGATACTTTTGATGAAAAAAACCGCGACGAGACACGGATTATATGCGTGCTTTCTGGATCCGGATTTTTCTCTTCTTTCGCTCATATATTCTCGACACTCACACTCACACACACACAAACACACGCGCACATTTTGCTTGTTCCTCGATATAATCATTAGTACGAGATGCGTTAATAATTTTGTAACATTCCTTCGTGATTCCTCGGATGTTTATCGATGTTTACGCCGAGAATCGAATGTCGTAGCACTTAACAATCATCATTGATCGTCCGATAATACTTTAATACATAAAATATAAACAATTGCTGAAATCAGCTTGTTTTCCCTTTTTTTTCTTCATTCTTTTCTTCCTATCGAGGATAGTGACGCCCGACCGATTGAATTATCGCAGGCGTTTGCGTTATTCTCTCTCAAACACACAGAAACATTCACACTTTCGTTTTCTCTCTCTCATTCTTCATCTACCGGTATTTACAAAGGCGGTTACATCGTCCCGCTTATTCCTTACAGCCTAACATCATATGTCTCCGTTTATAAACAATTTCATAGAAAATTTATGTGATTAAAACAACGTAAGTAATTGATAATTACTTGTGAGCATAATAAACAAATTTGTACAATTTATTATGCGCGTCCTAAATAGTTCCTTAAATTCTACTTGGGGGAGAGGATTTTTATTCACGGAAACGTTTGTTTTTCTTTTTTTCTCTCATTTCTCTCGTCGTCTTAGTAAAAACGCGTTTTGTCTGTGTCTATTTTTGTTTTTTTTTCACTGGCTACATTCGCGTTACGTAGACGACGATTATTCCGGTTTATTCCGCTTAAAGTCACTAATAACTCGCTGGTCATGATCCTAAATCGGCCTAATGACCGTTTGACTCGTTAACCTACATTTCTATTCGTAATTATATTCTTTAAGGATGTTCGACTGTTTCATACTAGTAAAATCAGTGCTAAACTTTGTGTAATTGTTTTATTAAAGTTTAATGCATTAAATAACAATAGCAGAGCGTAGTTTGAATTGAAGCATGTGTACTTAACCCATAGGAAGATTAATAGTGTCGTATTTGCATACAGATTAACTAATTAACGTTAATTTAATTTTCCAATGTTGCATTTTTGTTCAGTTTTTTCCATGAATAATTTTAAGCCAATTTTGATCATTGATGGCACTTTCTTAAATGATGCTCCACAATTTGACCGAGTGGATATTTGATATTATTGATCGTTTAATAATTATAGCCTGTTTAACAAAAATCAAAATCCTTTTATAAACAAATAGCTATAATTATTAAACGATGAATAATATCAAACATTCAGTCGGTCAATTTGTAGAGCATCTTTTGAGAAAGAGAATGAGCCATCATGCATCAAAATTGGCTAAAAATTATTGATTATTCTTGGAAAAAAACGAAACGAAAATATATCTCATCGTTTTTTCCAAGAATAATCTATAATTTTTGGTCAATTTTGATGAGTGATGGCTCATTTTCTTTCTTAAATGATGCTCTACAAATTCACCGAGTGGATATTTGATATTGTTGATCGTTTAATAATTATAGCCTGTTTAACAAAAATCAAAATCCTTTCATAAACAAATAGCTATAATTATTAAACGATCAATAATATCAAATATCCAGCCGGTCAATTTGTAGAGTATCTTTTGAGAAAGAGAATCAGCCATCATGCATCAAAATTGGCTAAAAATTATTGATTATTTTTGAAAAAAACTGAACGAAAATATATCCCATCGTTTTTTCCACGTATAATCTATAATTTTTAGCCAATTTTGATGACTGATGGCTCATTCTCTTTCTTAAAAGATACTCTACAAATTGACCGAGTGGATATTTGATATTATTGATCGTTTAATAATTATAGCCTGTTTAACAAAAATCAAAATCCTTTCATAAACAAATAGCTATAATTATTAAGCGATCAATAATATCAAATATCCAGCCGGTCAATTTGTAGAGTATCTTTTGAGAAAGAGAATGAGCCATCATTCATCAAAATTGGCGAAAAATTATTGATTATTCTTGAACAAAACGGAACGAAAATATACCCCATCGGAAATTAACATTAATCAGTTAATATTTATGCAAATCCGTCACTATTTATTTTTCTCTCGGTTAAATTTACATGCTACAATACAAATTAATGCTTCACTACAGTTATTTAATGCTTTAAACGTTAAAGAAAAAATTACAAAAATTTAACACTGATTTTACTAGTGTAAAACTGTCGAACATCCTTAAACATGCATATTTCAATCCATACATGTGCCCCGATTGCATGTACATTATAAATTATGAATGTAGCGCCGTGCGGGCGATTATTAGTCTTTTTTTTGTTTGTTGTTTATTTTTCTTCTTGTCGAAAATTCTGTATTCTCGTTGTTAGCATTTGCCTCGTAGCGTTTCGCCGGTTATCGAAAAAGATTCTCTAAAAAAAAACAGCCGACGAAATTACGTGCACGCACGGCTCTTAATAAATAAAGAATCTGTACGTAAAACTATCGTTAGACACTTAACTCTAGATTCACGAGGAGGCTCGATTCGGAGAGTCTCTTGGCGTACTGGCAAAAAAACCTCAGATAATCGGGGATAAACACTGCACTTTTCAAAGCGTAATATTCATTTTCATTTTCCCTCGGAGAACTTTTCTCTGAGACACTTGATTTTGTGGACAAAATACGTTTCCAGGGATTCGGCGCATTTGAAAAATGGTGATTCCTTTGGATTGTAGTAACGACAGTTGTCGAATATCTTGGTCATGTCGCCAATAAACTCGCTTAATTTCTTGTAAGATCTCTCGTTTATCCTTAATTCTATCGTCTGGAGATCTGAGATTAAAATAGACACATGATTAATTAATAATATGTACATTTTTTGTTGTGAAAATTCAGGGATAGGCAAAATGTATTTAAAGAAATAATACATTTTTTAAATAATTAATGTTTTCCACTCATTATTTATTTTCGCATAAAATAATAAGTGGATTTCCATTCATTATTTTTCCGAATCGAAATTATGAGTAGTTTTTCACTCACAATTTATTTTTGCTTAAATAATAATTTTTGATCCACTCATCATTCATTTCAAATTTAAATAACGAGAAAAAACGCTATAAACAACTTAAAATTTTAGACAATAATTAATAATATTTAATAATAATCAATAATATATAATTACTTAATAATTAATTATTAATAGCGTTTTTCCTGTTCGCTAAAATCATTCGTTATTTAGACTCGAAATGAATGATGAATGGATAAAAAATCATTATCTAAAATTAAAATAAATTGTGAGTGGAAAACCACTCGTAATTTATTTCGAGTTTAAATTATAAGTGGAAATCCATTCATTATTTAGACTTGAAATAAATAATGAGTGGAAAACAGAGTTGTAAATGCCTAATACTTATAGAAATAATGATGATGATACGATCAGCTCTATAATTATGATTTTATAATAACAACATGTAGCGATTGTAATACGATAATTAAACTTTGGAATGGCAGCAAAAATTATTATTTTTCAATAAAAATTCACGGTAATCCTTTTGAAAAAATGGCAAAAAAATAAGTAATGTATTAAGAAAGTAATGCATTACTTATTTCTTCCATTTTTTCCACTATTTCTTGCAATATTAATGCGAAAATTAGTATTTTTTTTAGCTATTCAAATGTTTACACTCTATTTTATAATCACTACATATTATTATTATGAAATCATAATTACAAAACAAATTGTTCTGTAAACTATATCTCATGAATTAATGGGGATTTACAACTCTAGTGGGAAACCACTCATTATTTGAACTCGGAAAGATAATGAGTGAAAAACCATTAATTATTTCAAGCGAAAATAAATAATGAGTGAAAAATCATTGAGTATTTAAATCGTGTATTTAAATACTTTTTCACTCGAATTTGTCCATCCCTCATGATAATATCGAGAGATTAATCTCGAGAAATTGTTGAGTTAACTCACCCATTGGCTCCTTTATGACTTTGTAATAATCCGGGGCTTCGTTCGGATCCACCGGCTCCATAAAAGGCCACGCGCTCTTATGCGCCTAATGATTGCAAAAGATAAGATAAAAAAAAGAAATATTAAGCACGATTCACTGTTTAACAAGGTCAAGATATCGTTATCAGAAATATTAATTAGGATTAGGTTAAAAAAAACAAAAATATTGAACTCTCCTTACACTTTATCTTTTCACTATGCTAAGAAGATAAATTAGAGCAATTTTTTTAATTTCCACAAATTTAATTGACTAAAGATTATTTTTAAATTGATTTATGAAATGACAAACAATTTTTTAAAAAGTTAATATTACTAATATAAAATAAAATAAAATAAAATAAAAATAAAATAGAGCAATTTTTTAATTTTCCACAAAGTTAATTGACTACAGATTTTAAAAAAATGGATCTATGAAATGCCAAAAAATTTCATAAAAAATAGTTGCCTTAATAATTACAGATTTTATATTTTTTTACTTTTAGTAAAAATTCGAAATTAAATTGAATAAAAAATTTAAGTAAAAAATAAAGTTCTATTTTCTTAAAATGTTCTGGCCAAATCTTTATGTATTGGGTATTAATTACCTGTATTTGTTTTATAAGTTTTTTTAGAAGATCAAGATCCTTGTTGTTGAGGTTTTTCATGTTTGCAAAATTAACCGACGAGTTACGCTGGCAATTCGGACAAACATATTCGTCGATATTGTCGGCCTCAGATTGAAGAATTCCTACGCAACGTCCGTGGAACCAGTCTTGACATTTGTCACAGCAGATGTAAAATCTGTACAGCAGAAATTCATTTTTTTTTTAGATACTTTGTTGCTTGGAATTCTACGAATTTTTTCGTCTATCTTTTTAAGACAAACTCACTGAGACTCGTCGTATGGCTGCTTGCAGAGACAGTAAAGTTCTTGGGTCTCTCGAGCGTGACGACATTCGGTACAAACAAATTCCGAGAGGGATTTACTCATCTCCTCGGTAATTCCTACGCACTCGCCGTGGAACCAATTGTTACAGAGATCGCAGCCAACGTAGAATCTTTAACGAGTAAAAGCAATTTTTTTCAGTAAATATCGAATAATTGCTAATTTTGTGAACCCTTTTCTACTATTTTTAGTCATATGTTTTATTGTTTTATAAAAAGTTATACGAATTACAAGAATATATATTTTTTATTCATTTTTAAGTTGTAAAATTCTTTCATGTGTATGTGAAAAATTGAACAATTGTATCATCAAAAATTGGCAGAATTGTTTAAGGAATGGTCATTTTGTAAACTGATTTCTACAATTTTTAGTCATATGTGTTATTGTTTTATAAAAATTTATACGAATTATAAGAATATATATTTTTTAAAGGATATACTAATTTATATACTAATATATAAATTAGTAAATTATATACTAATTTATATACTTTTAAAGGAATACTAATTTTGTAAATTGATTTCTACAATTTTTAGTCATGTTTTATTGATTTATAAAAAGTTATATGAATTACAATATATATTTTTTATTTATTTTTACGTTGTAAAATTCTTTCATGTGCATGTGAAAAATTGAATGATTGAATCATCAAAAATTGGTAGAAACGTTTAAGGAATACTAATTTTGTAAATTGATTTCTACAATTTTTAGTCATGTTTTATTGATTTATAAAAAGTTATACGAATTACAATATATATTTTTTATTTATTTTTAAGTTATAAAATTCTTTCATGTGCATGTGAAAAATTGAATAATTGAATCATCAAAAATTGGTAGAAATGGTTAAGGAACGCTAATTTTGTAAACTGCTTTCTACAATTTTTAGTGATGTGTTATTGATTTTTTTAAAGTTATATGCATTTCAAGAATATATTTTTTTTTATTTGGACTTGTAAAATTCTTGGAAAAATCATATGAATGTGAAAAATTGAATAACTCAAGTATCAAAAATTAGAAGAAACGTTTAAGAAATGCTAATTTTGTAAACTGATTTCTGCAATTTTTAGTGACATGTTTTACTGATTTTTTAAAAGTTATACGCATTTCAAGAATATATATATATTTTTTTTATTTTAACTTGTAAAATTCTTTGAAAATTTATATGTATATGAAAAATTTAACAATTCAACCATCAAAAATTGGTAGAAACTTTTAAGGAATGCTAATTTTGTAAACTGATTTCTGCAATTTTTAGTGACATGTTTTACTGATTTTTTTAAAAGTTATACGCATTTCAAGAATATATATATATTTTTATTTGAACTTGTAAAATTCTTTGAAAAATCATATGAATGTGAAAAATTGAACAATTGAACCATAAAAAATTCGTAGAAACGTTTAAGGAATGCTAATTTTGTAAACTGATTTCTACAATTTTTAGTAATGTTTTACTGATTTAAAAAAAGTTATGCGCCTTTCAAGAATGTATATATTTTTATTTTAAGTTGTAAAATTCTTTGAAAATTCATATGAATGTGAAAAATTGAACAATTGAACCATTAAAAATTAGTAGAAACGTTTAAGGAATGCTAATTTTGTAAACTGATTTCTACAATTTTTAGTGATGTTTTACTGATTTAAAAAAAGTTATACGCATTTCAAGAATATATATATTTTTTTATTCTAAGTTGTAAAATTCTTTGAAAATTCATATGAATGCGAAAAATTTCACAATTCAACCATCAAAAATTGGTAGAAACGTTTAAGGAATGCTAATTTTGTAAATTGATTTCTACAATTTTTAGTGATGTTTTATTGATTTAAAAAAAGTTATGCGCATTTCAAGAATATACATATTTTTTATTTTAAGTTGTAAAATTCTTTGAAAAATCATACGTATGTGAAAAATTGAACAATTGAATAAAAATCGATGGAAATAATTTTTAAAATTCATTATCGATTTTTAAGGCGTATTTTTTTCTGACAACTTACTTGGTCTCGTCGTAGGGTGTCCTGCAGAGACAGTAGAGCTTTTCTTTCTTGAGACGATTGGCTGCCGCAGCGGAAGATACACCGGGCGGTGTGGTGTTATTTCCCTGCGATCCTCTGTGCTTCTTTGGCTTTCCGCCGCGAGTCGGTGAACTCATTTGTTGAGGAACTTGAGCGTTGGATTTGCGCTTCGCGCTACCTACTTTAACCTCGTCCTGCTTGTGTCTCTCGGCCTTTGTTCTCGTTGTCAATTCCGCGGCAAGATCCTTCTACAATAAAAATCGATTATTGAATAAAAATCCCCTTTTTGCTTCTTCATAGAGGAAACTTTTCATATTTTTTTACTCGAGATTTTCAGTTCTAAATCCTCGGAATGATCCAAAACATCGAGAAAAGTGGTTTAAAAAAACGAGATATATTTATAAACAGTTAAAAATAATGAGGAATATCCAATTCCTACGTATATATTTTCGAAAAAATTAAAAAAAAAAATTCAGACTTTATAAGCCTTTAAATTTTTCGAAAAATGTCTGTATGTTCTCTAACTTCCGCAACTTTTCAGCTAATGAGCTAAATAATTCTGGACAAATAGGGAAATGAAAAATGAAGGTCGGTATTGAATTTGAGCGAAATCCATAAAGCGGTTAAGATTTTATAAAATTTTGAATTTTCGAAAAAAAATTCTTTTCGTTCTTATTCAAGTTAAGTTCGACCAAACCTGCTCGAATCTTTTGCAAGGTAAAATTAACATCCAGTTGTAGTAGATATCGAATTTGGTGAAGATTGGTAAAGTGGTTCAGATTTTATAAAACATTGAATTTTTCAAAAAATCTCTGTATGTTCTCTAGCTGCCACAATTTTTTAGATAATGAGCTTAAACAGTTTTTGACGAATAAAGCAATGAAAAATGACGATCGGTATTGAATTTGAGCGAAATCCATAAAGCGGTTTAGATTTTATAGAATTTTGAATTTTCGAAAAAATTTTGTTTTCGTTCTTATTGCAGTTGAGTTCGACCAAACCTGCTCGAATCTTTTGCAAGGTAAAATTAACATCCATTTGTAGTAGATATCGAATTTGGTGAAGATTGGTAAAGTGTTTCAGATTTTATAAGACATTGAATTTTTCAAAAAATCTCTGTATGTTCTCCAGCTGCCACAATTTTTTATATAATGAGCTTAAACAGTTTTTGACGAATAAAGCAATGAAAAATGACGATCGGTATTGAATTTGAGCGAAATCCATAAAGCGGTTTAGATTTTATAGAATTTTGAATTTTCGAAAAAATGTTGTTTTCGTTCTTATTGAAGTTGAGTTCGACCAAACCTGCTCGAATCTTTTGCAAGGTAAAATTAACATCCATTTGTAGTAGATATCGAATTTGGTGAAGATTGGTAAAGTGGTTCAGATTTTACAAGACATTGAATTTTTCAAAAAATCTCTGTATGTTCTCTAGCTGCCACAATTTTTTAGATAATGAGCTTAAACAGTATTTGACGAATAAAGCAATGAAAAATGACGATCGGTATTGAATTTGAGCGAAATCCATAAAGTGGTTTAGATTTTTAAAAATTTTGAATTTTCGAAAAAATTTTGTTTTCGTTCTTAATCAAGTTAAGTTCGACCAAACCTGCTCAAATCTTTTGCAAGGTAAAATTAACATCCATTTGTAGTAGATATCGAATTTGGTGAAGATTGGTAAAGCGGTTCAGATTTTATAAGACATTGAATTTTTCAAAAAATCTCTGTATGTTCTCTAGCTTCCGCAATTTTTTAGATAATGAGCTTAAACAGTTTTTGACGAATAAAGTAATGAAAAATGACGATCGGTATTGAATTTAAGCGAAATCCATAAAGCGGTTTAGATTTTATAAAATTTTGAATTTTCGAAAAAAATTTACTTTCGTTCTTATTCAAGTTAAGTTCGACCAAACCTGCTCAAATCTTTTGCAAGGTAAAATTAATATCCATTTGTAGTAGATATCGAATTTGGTGAAGATTGGTAAAGTGTTTCAGATTTTATAAGACATTGAATTTTTCAAAAAATCTCTGTATGTTCTCTAGCTGCCACAATTTTTTATATAATGAGCTTAAACAGTTTTTGACGAATAAAGCAATGAAAAATGACGATCGGTATTGAATTTGAGCGAAATCCATAAAGCGGTTTAGATTTTATAGAATTTTGAATTTTCGAAAAAATTTTGTTTTCGTTCTTATTCAAGTTGAGTTCGACCAAACCTGCTCGAATCTTTTGCAAGGTAAAATTAACATCCATTTGTAGTAGATATCGAATTTGGTGAAGATTGGTAAAGTGGTTCAGATTTTATAAGACATTGAATTTTTCAAAAAATCTCTGTATGTTCTCTAGCTTCCGCAATTTTTTAGATAATGAGCTTAAACAGTTTTTGACGAATAAAGTAATGAAAAATGACGATCGGTATTGAATTTAAGCGAAATCCATAAAGTGGTTTAGATTTTATAAAATTTTGAATTTTCGAAAAAATTTTGAATTTTCGAAAAAATTTTGTTTTCGTTCTTATTCAAGTTAAGTTCGACCAAACCTGCTCAAATCTTTTGCAAGGTAAAATTAACATCCAGTTGTAGTAGATATCGAATTTGGTGAAGATTGGTAAAGTGTTTCAGATTTTATAAGACATTGAATTTTTCAAAAAATCTCTGTATGTTCTCTAGCTGCCACAATTTTTTAGATAATGAGCTTAAACAGTTTTTGACGAATAAAGTAATGAAAAATGACGATCGGTATTGAATTTAAGCGAAATCCATAAAGCGGTTTAGATTTTATAAAATTTTGAATTTTCGAAAAAAATTTGTTTTCGTTTTTATTCAAGTTAAGTTCGACCAAACCTGCTCAAATCTTTTGCAAAGTAAAATTAACATCCATTTGTAGTAGATATCGAATTTAGTGAAGATTGGTAAAGTGTTTCAGATTTTATAAGACATTGAATTTTTCAAAAAATCTCTGTACGTTCTCTAGCTGCCACAATTTTTTAGATAATGAGCTTAAACAGTTTTTGACGAATAAAGTAATGAAAAATGACGATCGGTATTGAATTTAAGCGAAATCCATAAAGCAGTTTAGATTTTATAGAATTTCGAATTTATGAAAATTTTTCTTTTCGTACTTCTTTAATTTGTATTTAAAATAAGGATGCAAAGTAGAACTTTGCACATTGCTTCGTCAATAATTTTCATCTTTCGCAAAGAACTTCCTCTATGAGGAAGCCAAAAATAAAATAAAGAAACTTCCTCAAAGTTATACTTTGCATCCTTTTTTTTTACTTTTATTTCTCGATTGCAGCAATATTTTTTCTTGTAACTTTCATACCTGTATGTCTATTTGCAGTTCCTTCTCCAGAAGTGCTCGTTTCTTAAGGATGTCCTTTTTCAGGAGTTCCTTATGTCGAAACAGCAGAACCTGCATCCGCGAATTAACTTGTTGCTTTCTTCGCGTCTCTTGCGAGTCTTTCATTTTTCCGCTTCGACTCTTCGGTGTAGTCTCGTTCTCCGACATCTCTGATATCTTATGCACCCTAAGAAAGACATCCCAACTACTTTTTACCACGCACAACAGATTCACCATTTTCGCTTTGATACAGAATTTTGTTAATTTCTCAAAAACAATAAAATAAATAAGAACATCGTTAAAACATTAGATATCCGCATAAATATTTTGTGCGGTACAATTTACGCTAATCTAGGCATTTGATGTAAATAATCTATAAGGGGATTCCAGGATTAAGGAATTTTATCATTTTTTTAATTATTAGAATGGCAAAAAAATTATAATAAAATTAATATAAAATCAGGCGATTGTTATTCATGGTTAAAAAAAAACAAGTGTTAATAACAATGATTAATGTGATTCCTCAACATGAAGACCAAACACAATAATTCGATAATTTCATCTGAATTAAATTAAATTATATTAAATGATGATTGAAAAATTGGTTAGTTACGCGCGACAGTCGTTGAGAGTTTGTGGCGTCCTGAAACAATACGATTGACGTAAGAAAAATGAAAAGCGTGAAGAAAAAAAACTGCAGGGAATTCTAATGCATATCCTAGCTGAGATTTTTGGTTAAAAAGAAAAAAACATGAAAAAATAAAAATAAAAAATAAAAAATAGACTATAAAAAAATAAAAAAAATAGAAAATAAAAAATAATAAATATAAAAAAATAAAAAAATAAAAAATAATCTTGAGTTTTTTTACCTCGAAACCTCGCGATGATCCTGCCTATTTGGAGCTGCTTTCTTTCTCGGAGGTTCCGACCAATCGGACTCTTTTTCACCTGCAGCTGCAGCAGCAGCGTTCGATGGTGTAATTGGCGTTGTACTCGTTGCGCTGGGAATGTTTGCGGACGGAGGAGCTGGCCTTTTGCGAGAAGGAGCTCTCGGCGTCGTCGTCGTCGTCGTCGGTGTTCCATGATTTTGATTACTAGCCACCGAACTTTCAACGCCGCCTTTCATCTGCTTTTCCTGATATCTTTGCAGCTGCAGCAGTTTTTCTTCGATCTCTGGATTGAGATTCTCTTGCTTCAATGCGTTTTTTATTGCTGCAAAGTGACGGAAATAATCAAATATTTGGAAATTATGCTACACAAAAAAAGTCTAAAGTGAAAAGAAATTTTACTATGAAAAATATTTAATTAAAGAATATAAAAATGTAAATGTCGTAGAATTTCGGAAATTAAGTCGTGCATATCGTAATTTAGGAAAAATTTCCCTCTTCAGGAAAGTTGTATTTTTGTGGTTTACAAATCCATAAACAAGATTTTCATTTTGTCATTGTAGATGTGGAAAAAATCCACTTTTAAAGGGTTAGAAATTTCCGAGAAATTAAGTTTAAAGATTGTTTTTTCGACAAATTTGTTTAAACAACGGACAATATTTGGGGCATCACCTCTCGGATTTGGTCGAAAATTTTTTATATGATTGGACCAACTCCAAAAAGTACTGGAAAATTTTTTCAGATTTTTTTCATTCATTTATTTTTTTTTACGATTTTTTAAGGGTAACATATCATTAGCCCAAATTTAAAAATGTGAAAAAATTCTCAAAAATTCTGCATGAAATAACAAAATTTTTGAGCCTAAAGCCAAAGTGGGCCGGGTTTAGCTTCTATTTTTTTTTCTATAAAAAACTATTAAAAAATTTAGAAACGAAAGAGTAAAAGTTATCAAATTTTTTTAAACTGCGAGTTGCACAAAATTACGAAAAAAAACATTCCTCGTGGAGTACAAGGTTGAGTCAGATAACAAAATTAGATTTGTTGTGCGGTAGAATCTAATTTGATTTTATTGTTTGTTCATCTCAGCTGCACTCGGTGATCTTGAATTTTTTTTGTGTTCGAAGGTGCGATCGCTTTTTAAATTATCATCATTGACATCTGATATTATCAATGGAATCCTTTGATTAGCGCGGCTTGTCAATTCTGATTCATGAGTATTTTTTTGGAAATAGGAAAAACTATTCGATAAGAATGTTATATAATTCTAGAAATTGCTGTATTACAAATAATAAAAAAACATGAAAATTGAAATTTTCACAGCACTTCCTCTTTTTTTTCCATAAACATTCTTCCGCAAGAAATTATATCGTTATTATTTGGCTTCCTCAGAGAGAAACTCTGTTTTGCGATTCCGGCCTGATTTAACAGTGAACATATTTTCTATGAATCGCATTCTTTTTTTTACGAAAAGAAAGCACTTGCAGAAGAAAGCAATATTTTAGAAAAATTTGATAACTTTTCCTCTTTCGTTTCTAAATTTTTTAATAGTTTTTTATAGAAAAAAAAATAGAAGCAAAACCCGGCCCACTTTGGCTTTAGACTCAAAAATTTTGTTATTTCATGCAGAATTTTTGAGAATTTTTTCAGATTTTTAAATTTGGGCTAACGATATGTTACCTTTAAAAAATCGTAAAAAAAAAAATAAATAAATGAAAAAAATCTGAAAAAATTTTCCAGTACTTTTTGGAGTTGGTCCAATCATATAAAAAAATTTCGACCAAATCCGAGAGGTCGAGGGTCCGACCCAGGCCGAATCGGTATGGAATGCCCCATTTATATTCTTTAAGAGAAAGTTGAAGTTGTGCGATCAACCGGCTGCTGCAGTTGAAACGCTTTAATCAAAATGTTATTTTTTCACTATCTTCGATGTTAAGATAAAGATTTGACGATTTTTCATACACAAGGCCGAAAATTAATAACAGGAATTAATTTCTTGATATCGAATGTTCCATTTCCGAAATTTCCTCTCACATATTGTAAAATAAAGTTTTCCTCAATTTTGGGGAAAATTAGTGAGATCGATTCTTACTTTGCTGAATATAATCCGGCGTCAGGATGAATTTATTCGGCGATGGTTGAGCGGCTTCTTTCGAAGTCTGCGCGGGTTGTTGTCCATTCGCCATCGTCGTTTTTTGAGCAGGTTCATCTTCGGAAATGCTCGCTCTGCTGACTTGTTGCACGACAACTTTAGGTTTTTCCGGCGTGGCTGGTGTCGCGGATTGCGAAGCTTCCGCCGCGACTGTAGCAGTTTCAGTTTGGCTGTTTAATGAAGGCGCTGGAGCTGGAGAAGCTGGCACAGCCGCAGGTTTCGTAATCGGTGCTGTCGGAGTACTTGGAGTCGCAGAAGCTTGAGACTGTTGAGGTTGAGTTCCCGGTGCGGGTTGAACAGCTAAATAAATTTTCGTCGGCCCAAGAACTCCTTGTTTTCCAGTTGTGGCTTGAGCTTTAAAAAATAAGTATTTATTTTATTATTTATTTATTATTTATTAGATAATAGACAGGACAAGTCCCTTGATAACAGTACAATTTGGCACACAAGCAGAACAGCAGAAGTACAAACATTTGCATATAATAATTTAATAAAATTACCATCTAAGTCGTCGCACTCATAGTAATATAGACATTAAGTTGACGAAGAAATATCGACATTGGAGAACAAAAAAATCGATAAACACTGCTGCGGAATTGCCATTATGCAACATTCTGGTGATAGGCTCATTCAACCCGTAATTTATTCATGAATTTTTAAAAGTCATTTATTGACAATTATATAGAATTATTTTGGTCTGAATATTGCAAATAATAACTACGATTCCTATTGGCTTACATTATACTTTGCCAAATGGTCATCGATTGCGGTTCTTCAACCTGGGTTTTATTTTTTATTTAATTTTATATATATATTTTTTAACATACTTTATTATGTTGCGTTTAATTGGGCGTGGGTTTTTTTTTAAATTTATTCATTTAGCAAATAATTAATATTTACTAAAATATGATATTTTGTGTCGATTATTTTATTTTTCCTCAATGTGGAAATATCTTTAATGGAAGATTTTCGGCAAAGTATCTTGAAAAAACATTACGACCCTTTTGAACATTTAGTATCGTGGCTAAAAGTAGTCTTGAAAAAAATTCAGGTACTGACAAAAGTGTCGTCGAAAAGTGTTACAGTAATTCTGGAAATTTTGTGAAATTACTAAAAGTGTACAGTAGAACCTCGTTTATTATATACATACACAATTCATAAACTTTTATTATTTTTATATATTTTTTTATATATGAAATAGTAGCATAAAATTCAACCACATTATCGCATAAACATGAGAATGTAACGAACATTCTAAAAAAAGGTTAATTATTTCTAACGTCAAAATATTTATCACATTCTCGTTGATAATTAATGCAGAGTCTTGGTTAATCGAAGCCTACATAAACGAAGTTTTACTGTACTTTAAAAAAAAAATTCATGCCAAAATAATTCTGATTTGAAATTTTTAAATGTGTGTTAACTGTTGCATTAAATTCTTCCATCTATCGAGATAAATAGAATCGAATGTTCAGAAAATTCAGCGCAAATCTACAGCAAATCTTTCGAAAAGCCAGAAATTTAAAAGTGTAAAAAAAAATTCCATATCATTCAAACAGTGTTGTAAGTCCTTATTACTTTACGATATAAAGCTTACAGAATATTTTGTCTTGTAGTTACGAATTTGTAATGATAACCTGTAGCGATTATAAAATTACACGTGAACTTTTGAATAGCTTTAAGAAAAATCGAATTTTTCATTAAATTTTGGGAGAAATTGTGAGAATAACAGACAACCACAGGTCTCCATTACTTTAGCAATGTATTAACAGTATTTCTCCATTTTTATCATGAAATTTTATGGAGAATTAATATTTTTCTACTCTATTCAAAAGTTTACCCATCATATTATAATCACTGCAAATTATTACTAGAAAATCATAATTACAAAGCCAAAAATTGGAGCACCAATTTTGTTTAAAAAAATAATTAGGATTTTAACAATCTGACTGAGATATATAGAATCGAAGGTTCAGAAAATTCAACGCAAATCTACAGCAAATCTTTCGAGAAGCTCAGTTTAAAACAGAGTTGTAAATGCCTAATACTTATAGAAATAATGATAATTATACAATCAGCTCTATAATTATGATTTTATAATAATAACATGTAGCGATTGTAATACGATGATTAAACTTTCGAATGGCTGCAAAAATTATTATTTTTCAATAAAAATTCACGGTTATATTTTTGAAAAAATGGAAAAAAATAAGTAATGCATTACTTATTTTTTCCATTTTTTCCACTATTTCTTGCAATATTAAAGCGAAAATTAGTATTTTTTTCAGCTATTTAAATGTTTACACTCTATTTTATAATCACTACATATGCTTATTATGAAATCATCATTACAAAACATATTATACTGTAAACTATATCTCATGAATTAATGGGAACAAAAATTCACGGTAATCTTTTTGAAAAAATGGAAAAAAAAAAGTAATGCATTACTTATTTTTTCCATTTTTTCCACTATTTCTTGCGATATTAAAGCGAAAATTAGTATTTTTTCAGCTATTTAAATGTTTACACTCTATTTTATAATCACTACATATTATTATTATGAAATCATCATTACAAAACATATTATACTGTAAACTATACCTCATGAATTAATGGGGATTTACAACTCTGGTTAAAAAAATGTAAAAAAAAAATTCCATGTCTTTTAAATAACTAACAGTGGCCAATTTTTGAAGCTTACCTTTTAGAAGCTGCTGTTTAACTTGTTGCTGAACCATCGCGAGTTGCTGAGGCGTAAAATCCGCGCCCTGCAAGCCCTGCAGTACGATTCGCGGTCCTTGAGTCGTTTGAATCACTTGCGCGGTTACGCACTTAATTACAGTTCCTGGAGGTTGTCCAGCGAGCAAAGAGGCTTCGACACTACCGGGCAAAACTGCTGCAGGACTTTGAGGAACAGCAGGCGCCGGTGTTGACGGTGTTGTTGCCGTAGTTGTTGCATTACTGTTTACATTTTCCGTCGCAGCGGAAGCAGTTGATACGGCTGTTGTTCCCGGCGTTGTGGGCGTCGCTGCAACTTGTTGTTGCTGTTGTTGTTGCTGCTGTATTTGAGGAGTTGTCGCTGTACTCGCGACTACAGTCTTATTTGGAGTTGCCGTGCTTTTGACGATTATTCCACTGTTGGCGGAATTTAAATGGACAATTTGATTGCCCGTCGGTGTGCTACGAATCACTACTTGATGGCCTCCGATTGTAGCAAGCTGCGCTTTACCGCTTGCCAATTGTTGAGCGAGATTCGCGTTGTTAACCACTACTTGGTTTGCGTTTATCGTCTGAGTTCCCGGAGACATTACCTGCGTCATTGTAACAATTAGTTTTTTAATTCTTGTTATTTATAAGCAAGAAAATAAGCAACATTCAAATGGAAAAATATGGGAAAGAAATTTGTGAGCAATTATTTAGAAGACATAAAAAAATCTCACGATTTTGTAATAATTCGAAATAAACACTCTAAATGATTCTTAATTATTAGGGATGTGCGATTAATGATTGAATCAAATCGAATTGAATATTCGAGAATGGAAAATCTGGATAATCGTCGAATTTTTGTATTTAATAATTTTGAATATCAATAATTTGCGATATAATTTGCCATTGAGTTAAATACAATTTATTCTTTATTAGGTTCTTTAAATTACTCTAAAGGAATTTGTGAGTAATTATTTCGAAGAAATAAAAATTCTCACGATTTTGTAATAATTCAAAATAAACTCTCTAAATGATTCCTAATTATTAGGGATGTGCGAATAGTGATAGAATTGAATCGAATTGAATATTCGAGAATGGAAAATCCGGATAATCGTCGAATTTTTTTATTCAATAATTTTGAATATCAATAAATGGCGATATAATTTGCCTTTGAGGTAAATACAATCTATTCATTATTTGTGTATTTGTAGTAGAAATAGTACATGGTAGCCGTTTTTTTTCCGGAAAAAATTTCGACTTTTCCCCGACTAATTTATCAATTTCCCTGACCGAAATTTTAAGGACATCTACAAAAAAATTTATAACGCGAATAAAAAAAAATGCATTAGAAACAGATACGTGTTTTTGATAAGTTATTTATTTCTCGATCAACAACGAATAGTACTTTTGAAGATATATTTTCTCTTTCAAAACATAAATATTCTTTGAAATCATAATGCTTTAAATCCGATTAAATACTGATGTGAAGTGTAATACTTATTTTAGTAATATATAAGACTTTTTAAACTTTTTCGTGAGTGCTTCGATTTGTTCGAATAGATTTATGTTGTAATGTTTATATCAATTTTTATTTGTATTTTTTTCTTTTCAAATATTTTTCGGTTGTTTTTTTTCAAGTCTTTCTTTTATGCATTTTTATTCAGTTATTGAAACTTTGGCAACAATCTACTTTTTCCCTGACTAATTTCGATGTTCCCTGACTTTTCCCTGATTCCCTGATCAATTTTTTATTTCCCTGACTTTTCCCGGTTTTCCCTGACCGCGGCCGCCATGTAGTAGTCGTGATGCTGAACATATTGTTGTTGCGTTTGTCCGACAAATGCCACACGAGTGCGTTTGATTTACGAGTACAAGGAAAAATAATTTTTCCAAAAATGTAAAAATTCCTGACGGCAATAAAAAGCCCAATTAAACAACATGGGTAAGCAAAAAATAGTGACATAATTAAATAACCATTCGCACATCATAACTCAGAGATTTGTTCCTCATTGTGTGAAAAAAATTCGAATTTATCGAATATTTAAGTTCAAATAAAAAACAACAATTTTTTCAGATATATTAATAAAAAAAATTACCTGTTCCTGAACGATTTGTCCTGTATTTCCAACGACGATGGTACTTTTTTGTGGAGTTGTTGCCACGGCATTCGCGATCGCTGCTGTAGTAGTTTTAATTCGTTGAATCGTCGGTCCTGCCTGTGGAGTTGAAATCTGAGCACTTTGATTCACAGTTTTAACTGCGATTGTTTTAACTGGTGTTTTCACTGGCGTTGCCGTAACTACTTTGGTCGTCGTAGCAATTTTCGTCGTTGGCGTTGTTTGAACAACGTTAGTCGTTGTTCCGGATGTTTGTTGAGTGGGATTCGTCGCAATTGCTTGTCCGGTGTTAAGAACGTGAAGTTTTCCGTCCGGCATCTGCACTAGTTGCTGACCCGGCATCAAACCACGAACTTGCAATTTTCCATCGGGGCCTCGAAGTATCTGCACTTTTTGCTGAACCTGTTGCACCATTTTTATCAGAGACTGCTGTTGACCCTGTTGATTCGTTTGCACCTGTTGCTGCTGCGGTGTCTTCGGCAAAATGCTCGTCGTACCGGAAACTACTCTCGTTGTTCCATCGGAGGCTAAAATTAAAATAAAGCACAAATTACAAAATTGTCATTGCATCACAAAAAGGTGATAAATTAATACAATTTCAAGTGTTTTTTTACAGTCCAAATATTATACACTGTTGAAAATTATGATTGCCAGTAAATAATCAGTTGATATATTAAATTTAATAGACGTACAGTGAACATTAAAATTTTTATATTAAATTTCTTAATTTTCATGGGGTTTAGTAAATTTTTGTAAGATTTTTTTGCCCGTAATGGAAATTGGAATTAAATATTTTTAATATTGTTGGACCGTTTTTAGGTTTTTTTTGTTGTGAAAGACAAAATTTCTCAAAAGTATAACTAACAACTTTGTTGTAATTTACTTTTTTAAAGAATTTTTCCATTCGGCAGAATGTAGAAATTTGTATAAAATAATTGTAACGATTAACGTAACGAAATAAATACATAAACAACTTACACTTTGTCATATAAATACGACGAGTGCCGATGAAAGTTTTGTTCTGATTAGGCGTTGTGAGGAGCGAAGTAAGCTGCGATTTTCCTTGAGTGTTGGGACTAGCAGGTATAGCCACTTTGGATACGACTTTGACCGTTCCATCTATAGAAAAAAAGCGGAAAAAACGAATTACTTATTAACAACTTTTTTAAATTTATCCTAAACCACGAATGAACAAATTTTACGTTGATCCTTAAAGAGATCGTCACGTCCTGTTCATTTTTCAACAATTAATATATTACAATTCTTTAGTATTTAATTTATATAAATTGCTTTCAATTAACCAGACTCCTTTTTCTCCAATTTTTATCCATTGCATTTCTAATGTATAATTTATAAGATTAACAGAATTTCACGTCCTGTTCATTTTTCATGTGTGAAAAATGAACAGGATGGAAGGAGGAATGAATATCTTACAATTCTTTAGTATTTAATTTATTTTATTATTAAATTATTTTCAATTAACCAAACTGTCTTTCTCCAATTTTTATCCATTGCATTTCTAATTTCTAATTTATAAGATTAACAGAATTTCACGTCCTGTTCATTTTTCAACAATTAATATCTTACAATGCTTTAGTATTCAATTTATATAAATTACTTTCAATTAACCAAAATGTTTTTCTCAAATTTTAGTCCATTACGTTTCTAATTTATAAGCTTAACAGAATTATATGTATAAAATTGCCAAGTGCGAATTAATAAAATGATGTATTATCATTTAAAAAATTGTAATCATTAATTTGTAAAAAAAACTCTTAAAGTAAATTATTAATTGAGAAGTAATCCAAAATTTTCCGAGTCGCACAGAGAGAGAATTAATAAATTCTTACCAAGAATGGAATTCGTTGTAACTTTAACGAGTTGTCCAGGCGAGGCATTCGCTGGACTTTTTAGCGTTTCCAGAGCTCTTTTTTGCTGATGCGCCGCTCGTTGCATCCGCAATTGTTGTTCCATCTTTTCTTTGATTTCCTCCGGCGTCGCTTTGCCGCTGACCAATTGTTCGGAAAGCGCCGAAGCGGTGCCGCGACTTACGCCAATAACGACGGATTGCGGAGCGCCCGATCGACTCCTAGTAATAATCTGGGCATTAGCCTTCTCTAACCTGAAGAGAGAGAAAGAGGAGACACACCGACGAGGAAAGTTAGTAACGGACGATGTTAAGCATTGGAGAAAAGATCATCAGTTTCCCCGTGATAATCCCATAAAGATACACACGATGGTACGAAAATTTGTCAATTTAAAACAAAAAAAAAGTTGTTAGTAAGGAGAATCAGTGAAAAGCGAAAACACATTTCTTGCCAGAGTTGTAAATGCCTGATACTTATAGAAATAAAGATGACGATATGATCAGCTCTATAATTATCATTTCATAATAATAACACGTAGCAATTATAAAACAATGACTAAACTTTCGAATAGCTGAAAAAATTATTATTTTGTTATAACATTTCACAGTAATGAAATTATAAGGAAGTAGTGTGTTCCTTCATTTATTCAAAAAGATTACCATGAAATTTTATTATAGATTATAAAATAGAGTGTAAAGATTTTGATAGCTGAAAAAATACTAATTTTCGCCTAAATATTAGAAGAAATAGAGGGGAAAAATGAGAGATAATTAATTAATAAAAAAATTATTTATTTAATTAATTAATTAATAAAAAAAAGAGAAAAAAAACATTACTTTCTTAATGCATTAATTATCTCTTTCATTTTCCTCCCTATTTCTTCTAAAAAAAAACTAATTTTTGCTTAAATATTAGAAGAAATACGGGGAAAAATGAAAGAGATAATTAATGCATTAAGAAAGTAATGCATTAATTATCTCTTTCATTTTTCCCCCTATTTCTTCTAATATTTAAGCGAAAATTAGTTTTTTTTTCAGCTATTAAAATGTTTACACTCTATTTTATAATCACTACATATTATTGTTATTAAATCATAATTAAAAAACAAACTGTACTGTAAACTAAATTTTATTAATTAATGGGGCTTTTTACAACTCTGTTTCTTGCTCATTCATTCTATAATCCTCCGAACGCTTACCTGTCGCCGTATTGTTTTATCTCCCATAATTCGAGCTTATCCTCGTCGACCCATTCTTCGGATACTTGAGGTTCGGTACTTTGCGGAGATTCTGGTCGCTTTCTTTTCCTTAAACCACTTCGTATCGATGTGACTTCTATAATATCAGAAAAAAAAAAGATACGCTTTTATCAGTTTTTGTGTTATGAAACATGATTTTTCCCTGACCAAAATTCTGACGATTTCTATTTTTTTAAATTGTTGATGCCAATGAAAATGTATGAAAAACAAGTGCACGTCTTCGATAAATGATTTACTTTTCCGATCAACAATGAATATATTTTTTCTGTATCTATTTTGTAACCTTAAATTACTTTTAAATGTAAAAAATGTAAAAATAAGGAAAAGAGTATGGAAAAATTTGACTCTATTTTAATAACCAAAAATAAGGAAAAGAGTATGGAAAAATTTTACTCTATTTTAATAACCAAAAATAAGAAAAAGAGTGTGGAAAAATTTTACTCTATTTTAATAATCAAAAATAAGGAAAAGAGTATGGAAAGATTTTACTCTATTTTAATAACCAAAGATAAGGAAAAGAGTATGGAAAAATTTTACTCTATTTTAATAACCAAAAATAATGAAAAGAGTATGGAAAAATTTTACTCTATTTTAATAACCAAAAATAAGGAAAAGAGTATGGAAAAATTTTACTCTATTTTAATAACCAAAAATAAGGAAAAGAGTGTGGAAAAATTTTACTCTATTTTAATAACCAAAAATAAGGAAAAGAGTATGGAAAAATTTTACTCTGTTTTAATAACCAAAGATAAGGAAAAGAGTATGGAAAAATTTTACTCTATTTTAATAACCAAAAATAAGGAAAAGAGTATGGAAAGATTTTACTCTATTTTAATAACCAAAAATAAGGAAAAGAGTATGGAAAAATTTTACTCTATTTTAATAACCAAAAATAAGAAAAAGAGTATGAAAAATTTTACTCTATTTTAATACCCAAAAATAAGAAAAAGAGTATGGAAAAATTTTACTCTATTTTAATAAACAAAGATAAGGAAAAGAGTATGGAAAAATTTTACTATATTTTAATAACCAAAGATAAGGAAAAAGAGTATGGAAAAATTTTACACTATTTTTATTTGTCCAAGTTTAAAAATCTGTAAAAAATTCTAAAGTCGATGGATTCTGTTCTGCCACGTGATATATCAAAGATTGATTAATTGTGAATAAGTCAAGCGCATGCTAGAGTCGCTACTATATTATTTTTTTAAGTTATAGTAATTTTAATGAAGCTTTACATTTTTTTCTGAAATGTCGAAATAAAATCAATTTCTCTGTTTGTTTTATACTAAAACCATGTAATTTACTATTTATTTTACGGAAAAATTACACAATTTTATGGATCCAAAAAAAGTATTATCTCCCCAATTAAAATCGACAAAAAAACCATTAATTCCCTCCGCAAAACCGCTAAAAGATTCTAATATCCAGTTTAATGAAATTGCGCTTAAAATTAGAAAACAAACGGCCGAAAATTCATAAAACAAACAGAAAACCTATTTTCCAATTGGCTATTAAAATTCGATATCTTCTAATATTAATAACCAAAAATTGTCCTAAAAAAATTATGCAAGTGATTAAAAAAAACGATGAGATCTACAAACCTCTAACTTGTTTCGGAAGTTCCAACGGAATAACGACCTTCCTTCGTAAATATTGAGTTCTGTCCATGAACTGTCCAACCTGTCGATGTTTCAAAATTTCCAGCGACATAATTTCCGTATCGGTGGTAATTTGATGTTTGCCATCGGCAGAAGCAGGTTTCGCAGCCATATCGTCCCATCGTAAGCAAGCCCAAAGAACGCGAAGTTGCAGAGCAGCGGCAGCCAAAGATCTTAGTCCAACAGTGCGATACAACCAGCAAGTTTTAAAAAGTGGTCTTGGACAAGGATAAGGCCAAACGGACATATTAGCCTTGGCAATATGATGAAAGCCTTGAACAGGCGTTCGTCCACCCAATCTGCACAATTTTCTCAGTTCGTGTTGCGGCAACAGAAGAATACTTCGATGTTTATTTTTCGTCGCAAAAGTCGAGCACAATGGATACTTAACAGGCGTTCTTTTTTTCCTCCTATCAGCCAAAGAAATAGCAACTTTTTTGAGATAAACTTTACCCTCCGTCGAAACGGTCGAGTAAATTCTCTCGCTGCCATCGGGATTTAATTCTTTAGCAGTTGTGACTCTTTGCACAGTTCTACCTCGTCGATTAACAACAGTCGTTGTAGTTCCGGCGTTATTTTTATTAACAGTTTTCACCTCAGTGCTAAAATCCACCAAATTCTTCGACGAAGAAATTTGCTGGCTGCTTTGTAAAACTCCACCGATTGTTTTTATCGTTTGTTTAGTTGTCGTTACAGTTGTGGTGGTTGTAACGATGTTACTTGTAGTTACAGTAGTTTCTGTGTTGTCGCATTTGTCGACATTGATCTCGACATCATCAGCCGTTGATTCTGTTGTAGAAATGAGTTTCTGCCTTTTGGCTTTTGGCGAATCTATTGTTTTATCGACTGGCACGTTAGTAGCTGCAACTTCTTCGGCGCAATGAGTCGCTAAAGCGACTGCGGATTCGAGATCGCGTCTAATAGCGTCTTTAACCTCGTCGCCGGTTTCTCGCTTAATTCCTACGAAATTACTGTGAGAAATTGAGCTACCGAGTGGCGCGAGACTCGGAGGATTCTGATTGTTATTAAGGGCGTTTGCTTTACGAAGTAGAGTCAAAAGTTCGCGTTTTAATCGGGCTTTTTGCAAGCAAGTCGGTGAATAACACGTGGATGTTAAACTTTGCGCTGTTACCGGAGTTTTTCCGGATTGTCCGGTCATGTTGCAATAGCGTGAGTAACAAGCGGCGTTTTTTCCAAGACGCATTATGTTCGCGTATTGCGCGCGTACTTGTTGAATTCTCTTGCCAATTTGCGTGAGTAATTCGCGAGCTGGACCGGAAATGCTTTTGTTTGGAGGTTTTCCAGACAAAATTCCTTGCAGCGAAGTGTCGGTAGCGTCGGTGTCGCTTTCCTCGTTATTTTCCGCTTCGTGATGTTCTTCTCCTTCCGCTGGAGTCGTCGTCGTTGTCGTCGTCGCGTTTGCCGCATTTTTAGCAGCTAAACTCGCAGCTAATTCTTTAGTTTTCTCCGCCTGTAGCAAACGTCGTTCTTCCAAAAGTTTAAGATGAGTTCTGCGTGCAAGAAAATCATCTATTCTCGCTTTTTTCCCGATTTTTGGATAATGCAAACGTCCAGTTGTAGTCAAAGCTTTGGTGATGTCGATTTCCTCGAAACGTTCGATGGGCGTGAAGACTTTTTCGATTTTCATGCCAGCGAGAAATGAAAGATTCATTTTGGTGTCTGGTTTCGTTGCGGAAATTCCTGGAGTGGTCGTTACGTGAATATTCGTCTCCTTGTCCTCTTTTATCTCCGTTTCGCTCTTTATTTCCATTTCCTGAGTCTCTTTCTTGACCTCGTTGCTCGTCTGGTCTTTGGACGAATCTTCAGGCTCTATTTCTTCCTTTACTTTGATATCCTTCAAATCCTGCTGCTCTTCTTTCGGTTTCTTCGCGCAATATTCTTGCAGAAGGAAATCGTAAGTCGGAGGATCGAGTGCGAGAATTTTTACACCTCCTTGATCTCGAATTTGCACCATTATTTTTTGCGGTCCAGCGCGAAGTCCAATTTTGTTCATATCTTGAAATCTGTAACGTCTACTCGATGATATCCAAAGCCAACCCCATTGACCATGAACTCGATACTCTTCGCCTTTTTGCTTCCAAACTTGATGTTTTATTCCCAGTGTGTATTTAACAAAATTGTAGGTGAGTCTGTTGCGTTCTTCCTCGTCTTCCTTCTCCTTTTTTTCCTTCTTGTCCAGTCGTTTCTTCTCTTCTCGTTCCAGTGCCGTGACTCTTTGCAATTTAACGTGTCCCAATTGATCGTGCCAAACGCTAGCGAAAACCACCGATTTTATACAAGCCTGAAGAACGATCAGAGCTCGAGCAAAGTCTCGAGGATTGACACAAGCTCCAACGGCTGTTGTCCAGGGTTTTCGTAAAAGTGGCCAATTCGTGTGCATATAAGGAGCTTGAATATTGCTCTCCAACTGAAGAATCGTCTGGCGAATTGTACTAACGAGAAGAGCTCTTGTGCCGGTTAAACTTCCGACCCACTTAAATTCCGAAGCTTGAGTCAAAGAAAATTTATGAGACAAATGTCGTTTCTTATCGCGTTCCTCGTTACGTTGAGGTTTATTGAGGGCAATTGGATTTGTACTGTACTGATTAACGTAGGATTTATAATTATTGTCCATTCCGAGTTTGAATAAATGAGTTCCTGATGCAATTTGATGAGCTTTTAGTCTTGTAATTCGCGTACCGTCGCCCTCGTCTTTCAGACTTTTGTCCAGCTTCTCCAGCTCTTCTTTGGACAATGAGGCGGTACTTCGACGTTTAAGGTCGTCCATATTGAAGGTTCGAGGTTGCAGAGAGCCCGTTTTTGATCTCGTGACTATCGTGTGTTTTTTGCCGTCTTTACCAACGCCAATAACTTCCTCGCCAGTCTCCAAAGCTCCTTCTTCGATTTCTTCGTTCGAAGATGTTGAGGCACTTTTAACTGGTTTTCCTGTTGCGTCTGTGGTTGTTGGGTCGTTTGGTTTTCCCATAATTTCGCCTTTACCTTCGGATTTTTGATCCAGGGTTTTGGAGTCTTGATTATTTGTGTTTTTGTCGTCTCCCTGTCCAGATACGACTGCTAGCTGCTCTTCCAAAGAATCTGTACCTTCGTGCATTCTTCGCACTGCATCTTCCGCCTCCTGACGCTCTTTTTCCTTCTTCTCCTCTTCCTCCTTTTCCTTCTTCTCTTGTCGGTCCTTCTGCATTTTTAGTAGCAGGGCTGAAAGAGAATTTTGGTTGTAAACATTTCGTCCAGATTTTTACTCATGTGTGAAAGATGTTTAAACATTTTTATAGATACTTTCAAAATTTTTTGCACCGAAAAATGTATTATGCATTTTTAGATCTTTATTGTATTGTTTTATTAATGGATTGCTCCTTTTATATATTAATATACATTTTGTGGTGGGCTTTGTAATCACGCACATTTATATAGACATAACATTAATCGATAAAAATTTATAAAGATTTAAGATAAATAATAAAGATAAAAATAAATACTGAGACAATTTATAATTTATATTCTTTCTATTTGAGAAAAGTTTATAAATAAATACGGCAATTATTGAAGTTTTTAATAGTGATGTAAAATTTTATAATGTTGTATGATTAATGTGATAATTTTAGTGCAAAATGAATTTAAGCTATGAAAAATATAACATAAATATATGTAAAAGAGTCAAATCCGTGAAATAATATATAAATAATCGCAAAGGGTTTTTTTTTCGTATATATCAATAAATAAATATGTTACTGAGCCAAGAGAGGGAAACGTGATTTTTTTTTAATGATATGCAGCAGTTTTCTCGAATTTATTAACATACTATCTACTTTTTACACTACTGGTATCAATTAATTAGTTATTAATATTTTTGTGCATGATTTGGATATGTACTTTGTAAATTTTTAAATACCAAAGCAATTTTTTTATTTATATTTTACGATTTGTGCTACAGAATTTAATAAACTCATTTCCAATATTAATTCATCTTTTTATACAGGATAAAATCCCACATCTGTTAATATTGTTTATTTAGCCTGTGACTACTTTGATTGTACATATATATTTGGGTTTTTATCCCTACATTACATTTACATTTTTTAAAACTACATCACACACAAATTTGTTCCCCTTTTCTTGTTTTGTACAAGACAAAAATCTCGATACTAAATTTACTTGCAGTTTTTGAAAATTTTGAAATCTCCTAGATTATCCCTCAATTTTATTTTAAATATTATTAAATTCCTGGTTTATAAGGCAAAAATCTGAATAATAAATTTACTTGCAGTTTTTGAAAATTTTGAGATCTCCTAGACTAAATATCAACGTGTCGTTTAATATGCTCCCTCAATTTTATTTTAAATATTATTAAATTCCTGGTTTATAAGGCAAAAATCTGGATAATAAATTTACTTGCAGTTTTTGAAAATTTTGAGATCTCCTAGATTAAATATCAACGTGTTGTTTAATATACTCCCTCAATTTTATTTTAAATATTATTAAATTTCTGGTTTATAAGGTAAAAATCTGAATAATAAATTTACTTGCAGTTTTTGAAAATTTTGAGATCTCCTAGATTAAATATCAACGTGTTGTTTAATATACTCCCTCAATTTTATTTTAAATATTATTAAATTCCTGGTTTATAAAGCAAAAATCTGAATAATAAATTTACTTGCAGTTTTTGAAAATTTTGAGATCTCCTAGATTAAATATCAACGTGTCGTTTAATATGCTCCCTCAATTGTATTTTAAATATTATTAAATTCCTGGTTTATAGGGCAAAAATCTGAATAATAAATTTCCTTGCAGTTTTTCTTTTATTTTGAGATATCTGACTAAATATTAAATTTAATAAAAAAGGGCAGTGGATATCAGCTAATAAAAAATTTGTAGAGGGTAGAGAATTTTATGCCGGTTTATACAACGTATTTAAATCGTATGTTCTCGAGTATAGCTCATTTTTATGAGAGTAATTCTGTAAGCACTTACTATTTTCAACCTCCAGGTAGGATTTCTTGTTACCCTTTATCTGGTTTGTGATTGTCTCTGTGAGTTCCATTTGCCTCACGATTTCGTCCTTGTAGTCGGAAAGTTCGCGATAAAGTGCGACTTCCATCTCGTTTTTGTCCAAACTCGACATAAGCTCGCCAAACTGCAATGGTGTGCTGTAATACCAGACGTCTCCATCCTCGCTTTCCCTGAAAAGAAAATATTTTTCAAATTGTTACTGTAAAGTTACAAATCGGGAAATAAGTTTAAAATGAGTCTGTAAATAAATACATAATTTATTGAGTCAGATCTGGTCCTACATATATACAAATATTACGCTTGTTGTAAAAAAAAAAAAAACATAAATATTGTAGGAAAGAAATTTATTTAATAATAAATCAAACATTGAGTGTGGCGAAATAATGCCAAGTTATTATTAAAAATAATTTGGAAGAAGGAATGAAAACGATGATTATCGTCGATTTCAAAATTCGTGTTTTTAATATGAAATCATTTTTCCCGCGTAAAATAATGAAACAATTTTTTTTTCCAATTAATTCTCGTGAAATCGTAGATATGAGCTTATTTGTCTCAATTTATATATTATTACATTTGGTAATATATGATAACGGAAAAATGAATATAAAAAAAAATAACATATAATAAAATAAAATATAAGAGGGTAACAATTATTTACATTTTCGCTTTATAGAATTTCTTATCTGTAAATATATCATATGATTTTATATGAATAGTTTGAGCTTTTTCAGTGCATTTTTAGGGTGATTTTTTATCCATTTTGTAATTAGCGCAGTTCGTTTTTTTTTTTTTTAATATTTATTTTATGTTAATTTTTATTTTATATATTTATATTTATATGATTTTATATGAATAGTTTGAGCTCTTTCAGTGCGTTTTCCGAGTGACTTTTTAAATCCATTTCGTAATTAGAGCAGTTTTTTTAATTTTTTTTTTAATTTTGTATATATCATTAAATAAATTATTCATCTTTTTTTCGCTATTGTAATAATTATTCTTTTATGATTGAAATTTGAAGCTCAAAATTTATTGATATATTAATTATTAATTACATGTTTATATTTATTTTAAGTTCGGTATCTCGTGATTTTCGTTACACAATGTATATTATATGTGAAATAGGATTTTACCAATCAAATTCATTACATTAAACTATTATTATTATTATTATTTTACAGATTTCTCCTTTATATATGTAGTTACACTATGTGATTCGAAAACACGAGATCAGAAATTATTAATAAATATACATACAATCTTTTTTTAAAAACAAATAAATAAGATCAGATACTATCCAATGTGATGAAAGAGATACTATACAAAGATTTTAACTGGTGTCTCTTATTTTATTACAAAGATTACAAGATTAAAAATGCATTTTTTAATTTATTAACAAATTTCTCCTTTTACACAGTATAAATTTTTGGTATGGAGCGAACAGTTCAGAAAATTCCAGATTTACTGATAAGGAAAATCAGATACTATCCAATGTGATGAAAGAGATACTATACAAAGATTTTAACGGGTGTCTCTTATTTTATTCCAAAGATTACAAAATTAAAAATGCATTTTTAAATTTATTAACGAATTTCTCCTTTTACACAGTATAAATTTTTGGCATGGAGCGAACAGTTCAGAAAATTCCAGATTTACTGATAAGGAAAATCAAATACTATCCAATGTGATGAAAGAGAAACTATACAAAGATTTTAACGGGTGTCTCTTATTTTATTCCAAAGATTACAAGATTAAAAATGCATTTTTTAATTTATTAACGGATTTCTCCTTTTACACAGTATAAATTTTTGGCATGGAGCGAACAGTTCAAAAAATCCCAGATTTACTGATAAGGAAAATCGGATACTATCCAATGTGATGAAAGAGATATTATACAAAGATTTTAACGGGTGTCTCTTATTTTATTCCAAAGATTACAAGATTAAAAATGCATTTTTTAATTTATTAATGGATTTCTCCTTTTACACAGTATAAATTTTTGGCATGGAGCGAACAGTTCAGAAAACTCCAGATTTACTGATAAGGAAAGTCAGATACTATCCAATGTGATGAAAGAGATACTATACAAAGATTTTAACTGGTGTCTCTTATTTTATTACAAAGATTACAAGATTAAAAATGCATTTTTTAATTTATTAACGAATTTCTCCTTTTACACAGTATAAATTTTTGGTATGGAGCGAACAGTTCAGAAAATTCCAGATTTACTGATAAGGAAAATCAGATACTATCCAATGTGATGAAACAGATACTATACAAAGATTTTAACGGGTGTCTCTTATTTTATTCCAAAGATTACAAGATTAAAAATGCATTTTTTAATTTATTAACGAATTTCTCCTTTTACACAGTATAAATTTTTGGCATGAAGCGAACAGTTCAGAAAATTCCAGATTTACTGATAAGGAAAATCAGATACTATCCAATGTGATGAAAGAGATACTATACAAAGATTTTAACTGGTGTCTCTTATTTTTTTACAAAGATTACAAGATTAAAAATGCATTTTTTAATTTATTAACGGATTTCTCCTTTTACACAGTATAAATTTTTAGCCTGGAGTGAACAGTTCAGAAAATTCCAGATTTACTGATAAGGAAAATCAGATACTATCCAATGTGATGAAAGAGATACTATACAAAGATTTTAACGGGTGCCTCTTATTTTATTACAAAGATTACAAGATTAAAAATGCATTTTTTAATTTATTAACGAATTTCTCCTTTTACACAGTATAAATTTTTGGCATGGAGCGAACAGTTCAGAAAATTCCAAATTTACTGATAAGGAAAATCAGATACTATCCAATGTGATGAAAGAGATATTATACAAAGATTTTAACTGGTGTCTCTTATTTTATTACAAAGATTACAAGATTAAAAATGCATTTTTTAATTTATTAACGAATTTCTCCTTTTACACAGTATGAATTTTTGGCATGGAGTGAACAGTACAGAAAATTCCAGATTTACACTTAAAATTTTGATGACTACTTAAGACAGATTTTGTAGAAAACTTACACAAAGACTCGTCTAGCCAAGAACCAATATTTTCGTCCATGTCGATCGAATCCGAGATGTTCTTGTCGGCAAAGAAGACCATTTTTTTCGACATCTGGTATGCAATCAACAACGCCGGTAATTTTATGAGCTTTGCAGATGCTGCATTGCCAATCTTCCGTGGGAACATCGACGAGTGGCGGTTCAACGCATTCAAGATGAAAAACAGCCGGACAAGTTTCGCAGCAAAGCAAATCGCCAAGTCTATGACAAACTCGACAATGATCGTCATAATGCATATTTCCTTCGTGAAGCAAATCCTCCCTGACCGGATTAGTGATAAGAAATTGATCGGTGAGAAATTGCAAAACTTTGAGTCTATGATCGATGGAAGCGAACGGATATTCGCAATTTGTGAGTATATTTAATATGGCCTGATCAAAATTTTTATCGCTCTCTACGTAAGATCTGAGGACTTCGGGCCAAGTCATAGGATCTACAAAATAGAGACTAACGTTCACCGAGTCTTTTTGATCGAGAGGCCCAAAGTGCGTTTGTTGCGAGTCTTCTTCTCTGAGCAGCGCCTTTATAAGCATAATATGAATCTCAGCCAGTAAATTTGTCTGATCTTCGCAAGTAATCGCAGCGCAAAAGTCTTCGAAACGAAAGGAGGACAATCGAACGAGCGTGCGAAAGTGTCTGAGAACTTCGTAGACCGAAAGCGCAGGCATTACATACTCTTTGGGTACGAGTAGATCTTCCGACGATTTTGGCAAAACCAACGGTGGCAATTCGCGATTTTGTAGCCAAAGCGGTTCGGGACTCGGCGCTCGTTGCTGCGACAAAAGTCCTTTTCTCGGAGTGCCGCTGGCGGTGCTAAAGCTGGAGAGAGAAAAATCGCTGTCGCTAGAAGGATCCGGTTCTTCTATCGACTCGGAGGATTCTACGTCGCTGGGCAACGGCTCTTCTTCCGGTTCGCTCTTCTCGCTGGACTCGTCACCAAAATCAGAGCCGTAATGATATTCGGAGTCGTGATAATCGACGTTGGGATTGTAACCGCGACGCTGATAAGCGCCTCCGGAATGTCCACCCTTACGCGTATGTTTTTCTCTGGTTCCTCTGGTCTTTCTGCTTCTCGTACTTCGTCTGCTTTCCTCCGACTCGACAGGCGACGATGCCCTCGACACTGTCGGCGTACTTGGCTGCGAGTTTGGCGTTTCTGAGCCAGCTTTGTTTTGCAAATATTTGGGTTTTTTCATAAGATGATATTGAAACTTCTTTGGTCGTTCCATAACGACCGACTTGGGGGGACGCCCCCTTCTCTTTCCCCCGCGTCCCGTCATAGTCTCTCGCGAACTGTCGATGAAGAAAAAGAGAAACAAAAAAAAAAAAGTTAAATGCCACAGAGCTTAACACGTGGTTTGTGAAAACGCGCGCTTGTAAACAAATACAAGTGACACCGCTGCAATAAAATAGAACCCATGTTTGTACTCTGATCTTTGCGCCATTTCTTCGCGGACGGGTCACGTGACCAAACACGATATTTCCATTATTTAACACGTTTTCCCGATGTTTAACACGATCGTCACATTCGCACAATTCACTCGCGACAATTGACCGAGAGAAAGTATTTTAAAAATCGTCTTTTAGTATCAATAACGATGAAACTGAGCCGCGGAATAAACTCACTGACGCGAGGTGTGCAAGGGGGTAATTTACAATCCGCTCGAGGTCCAGAGAGCGGTGCTCTGATTGGCTCGCAAAAACGCCGCCATGTCGTACAATCCGAGCATCCGTACACCGAGTTTCGACGATTTTTCCTCTCGCGTTATCGATATTCACAGTAAAATCAATTTCGCCGGTGAGCACAATTACGATCACTCATTTGTTTCAAGATTTTTCGCGTTTTTTTCGTTAAAAACGAGGCCTCTTTTGCTTCGTAACAAACGCGCGCATCAGCCAATCACGTTGATCGTAATACGAAGCAATTTGCGGAAAGCGCCGCGAGGTGGCGCGTCAGTCGTTTGAAAAAAACGCAACTCTAACCACGATTGCGTTGTGATTATTCGTTTAATTCGAGGCTTTTTAAAATCATTATCCAGCGTCTTTGATTGCAAAAAAAATGGCGAATATTGTAATAATTACGTCAACGCTAATGGCACACGATCAACCGAACAACGACGAGCGTTGCCCGCTAAAACTACGCACGTCTAACCTTAGTACCCGATAAGCTTCGTAAGAGGCCGACACTTTTGATCTCACTAAACTGCACAATTATGCATCGATATTTTCCTATTGTTTTGATTATTAACACGACCGGGAACTTTTTTCAGCTATTTAAAATAATTATTTAGCGTTAAATAAAAACTTTTGCGTTGCGCCGTTTCGTGTTATTCGTACGCTCTTTAGCGACGCTCGTGCTGCCCTCTAGATTCGCAAAAAATTATCACCGCAGCCCCGGACGAGCTGTGAGGAAATAAAAATGGCGCTGCGACGAATAAAATCGTTAATTAAACTCGCGTAAACAACGTTAGCGCGATCAGAGCACTTGGAAAATCTTGTTTTTCGTACTTAATCCAACAATTTCACCTACGAAATATCACGATTCATTCGCTATGAATTTCCGTTCCCAGCTTGACAGGACCAACGGCCGCCATTTTGCATTCGGTACTACACAGTGTTTGCATTCTTGACTGTCGCAAAGAAATATCAAATACTCGCATTGATCCATGCGGATGATTTTTGACGATGGAAAATAATTTCCCCGCAAAATGAACTAATTATCATTGAAAATAATCGATCGAACGATCGCGAAATAAAGGCACGCCATGATTTCCCGCGCAACGCGATCATCCCTCAGATCCGGTCATATAAAAACTTGTCAAAGACGATTATTCACAGCCCGAAGATAACTAATAATTGTTTTCTAATCAAATTAACTCAATCGGCGGGCGATTGGAGTGTAAAAACGCGTGATAACAGCGACAATTAGAAGGAAAAGCGGAAGATCGCGATGTTTCTTAACGTAGTTGTCGGCGGCCATCTTGAATTTCCTCTCGACCAATCAGCACCCGAGTTGACAAAATAGCCAGCCGGTCTTTAAATGGCCGTCTAGCAAAATAGCGAAAAATATTCTACTAAAAACACCGCGGTGCGCACGTAATTTCGTGATAATACGGTGAAAAAATAACGAAAAGAAAGTTAGAATTAACCGGAAAGACTAAAATGAGCGTTGCAACCAGAATGTACAACTTAAAACCGATAATAACGCGTAACGAAACGACAAATCAACAGTGTTGCATGTACAAAATGAAAAATATTCATGGAACATCACGGAATTGCGACGACCATGCGTGTAAAGAGAGCAACATCGTCACGGACATATCAGAGCAGGTTATCAACTTTTTGAAGGTTTTCGTCATTTACGTTATACGTACAAATGGGATGTTTGTGTGGTTTTTAACGTTTTACCGAGATTTGGAAATTGTTAAGTCGTGTATTTTTTTACTTACGGGGTTAATGTCCATCGCATATGCCACGAATTTTCTTGGCTGCTTCTCGTGCATCATGACTCCTCCCCGAAAAATTTCCACAAGCACTAATCACGATCGACCCGAGAATACGCTTCTACGCGAACTTGATCGATCTCTCTTCTGCCCCCCCGATTTACACGAGAGTCTCGAATTTCGAGGTACGAATTAACGGCAATGCACGAAAAAAAAAAAAAAAAAGAAAAAAAGGGATGTAATGTATGCGTGAAAAATGAGTCGCGAAACTGCTGTCACTGCTATTGTAACACTGTTGGCCTGTGAGAATACGAAATTAGAACCCACACACTGTGTCAATGAGGACCATTACTACACTAATGTTGTATAACCAAAGATACGCGAGAGTTTTCAAGAATTTTTGTGATAGGTCTAATTCTTTTTTTTTTTCTGTTGTCACAACTAATTCTCACTCGATTGGTTATTTAATGCTGCGCAAAGATTGGATTCTTTTTTATTTTTTGGATCGAGGATATTTGACAACGAACTGTAATGTGGTTTAGGTTTTTTTAAGTTTTGCTAAGTCGTAATGTGGAAATTTAAGAAAATTGTAGTAATGATAATTTGGTCTATATTGCGATGCTCAAAGATTGAATTCTTTTTTATTTTTTGGATCGAGGATATTTGGAAATGAGATATAATATGGTTTACGTTTTTTTAAGTTTTGCTAAGTCGTAATGTGAAAATAAAAAAAAATATAGTAATAATAATTTGGTCAATATTGCGTTGCTCAAAGTTTGGATTTTTTTTTATTTTTTGGATCGAGGATATTTGGCAACGTGCTATAATATGGTTTAAGTTTTTTGAAGTTTTGATAAGTCGTAATCTGAAAATTTAAAAAATAAAAAAATGAATAGTAATAATTTGGTCAATATTGCGCTGCTCAAAGTTTGAATTCTTTTTTATGTGTTGGCTCAAGGATATTTGGAAATGAGCGATAATAAGGTTTAGGTTTTTTTTAAGTTTTGCTAAGTCATAATGTGAAAAATTAAAAAATTAATAGTAATAATAATTCGGTCAATATTGCGCTGCTCAAAGTTTGAATTCTTTTTTATGTGTTGGCTCGAGGATATTTGGAAATGAGCTATAATATGGTTTAGGTTTTTTTAAGTTTTGCTAAGTTGTAATGTAAAAATTTAAAAAAATTATAGCAATAATAATTTGGTCAATATTGCAATGCTCAAAGTTTGGATTCTTTTTTATTTTTTGGCTCGAGGATATTTACCAATGAGCTATAATATGGTTTAGGTTTTTTTAAGTTTTGCTAACTCGTAATGTGAAAATAAAAATAATAAAAAATAATAATAGTAATAATGTGGTCAATATTCTGATGCTCAAAGTTTGGATTCTTTTTTATTTTTTGGCTTGAGGATATTTGACAATAAGCTGTAATATGGTTTAGGATTTTTAAGTTTTACTAAGTCGTAATGAGAAAATTTAAAAACTTAAAAAAATAATAGTAATAATAATTTGGTCAATATTGCACTGCTCAAAGTTTGGATTCTTTTTTATTTTTTGGCTCAAGGATATTTGAGAATGGCTATAATATGGTTTAGGTTTTTTTAAGTTTTGCTAAATCCTAATATGAAAATTTAAAAAATTGAAGAAAATTAAAAAAAAAATAGTAGTAATAATAATTTAGGCAATATTGAGCTGCTCAAAGTTTGGGTTTTGTTAATTTGTTGCTTCATTGCATATAGAATTAATGTACAGCTTGGGGATTTTGGTCAAGGAGCTATAATATGGTTTGGATTCTTTGAGGTTTTTTTAAACCATAATGTGAACATTTTTATCTCTATTTTAACAGATGTGCTTGGGTTTTTTTAAAATTATTTATTAAAAGCACTTATTAAATTTTTTTAGAATTTCACTCAAATGTTCATAATAAAAAAATTGATATCATTAAAAATACTAAAAGCATTGATTTTGTATAATAATAATGCTGTTAATAATGAAGAAAAAGATTCAGAAAAAAGATATAAACCTTTTTTTGTTTATTATAAAATGAATGCATATAATTTTTCAAACAATTTTGTGTTCCTATTTTTTACAAGTTTGTAAGTTTCCTTTTATGAAAATATTCCATTAATAATCCTAAAATATCATATGTGCATTATACATTTTATATAAAAAATGTTTAAAAAATTGCTGATCATTCAACCATTTCTTAAAACGAAAATATAAAATTTCAAGATTGTAGGAGAATAAAAAAATGTATATATGTGTGGAAAAAAAATCTTTTCTTTAATTTTAAAATGACGAAAAATAAAATGTTTTTAATGAATAAATAAATTTAAAAATCGGTCACTAAGTTATGCTTTTTATAGAAATTAATATTACAATTATTTTAACAATTTCTGTGATTATTTTCAGAATCCCTTACCAGAAGTTGCTGTACTTGAGGCAAGGCAGGAAAAAATTTTGGCTCAACTTGCAGAACTCAAAGAACAAGTATTGAGTCTCTGCGATGTGCTCAAAGTCACTAGTCAAGAAACCAGCAATGCTTCTCCTGTTTCATTAGATCTAGTTATCAATGTTAATCCCCAGAAGCATTGTTATGCCATTCAGGCTCTCCAAAAAATATGGAAAGATGTTAACTTCAGGATAACAGCTTATAAACACTCTAGTGTGTTGGAGGATGTTCCTGTGATTGAATTACCAGAAAAAAGGGAATTCCGGGACACTGTCAATCTTTCCTTGATATGGAAAAAAGGTAAACATAGCAGAAACAATAGATTGCTATTTTTTGTTGTTTTTAGTAATTTTCATCCAATTTGCTTCTTTTTTTGCATATATAAAAATTAAAAATCTTGAGGTTTAAAACAACACAATACAGGATGAAAATTGATGTGTGACCAAAAAAAACAAAAGAGTAGCTTTTTTTTTTTTGTATCTTTCATCCACAATTTCATTCTATTTGCTTCCTCATTGCTTTTTTGGGAAAAAAATTTCATAAACTAGAATTCAACGAATTTTATAACCAGTAGAATTTGTAAAAAAAAAATTCGGAACATCATTTTATTTTATACCCAGTTTTTCGTAATTATTATCATTTATAAAAATCTGCTATCCACAATTTTATTCTATTTGTTTCCTCATTAATATTACATTACTTTTTGGAAGAAAAAAAATTCATAAACTAGAATTCAACAAATTTTATAGCCAGTAAAATTTGTAAAATAAAAATCCCAGTTTATTTTATTTTATCCCCAACTTTTCGTAATTATTATTATTCAAAAAAATCTGCCATCCACAATTTCATTCTATTTGTTTCCTCATTAAAATTACATTGATTTTTGGAAAATAAAAAAAAATTTCATAAACTAGAATTCAACAAATTTTATATCCAATAGAATTTGTAAAATAAAAATCCCAGTTTATTTTATTTTATTCCCAACTTTTCGTAATTATTATCATTTAAAAAAATCTTCCATCCACAATTTCATTCTATTTGTTTCCTCATTAAAATTTCATTGATTTTTGGAAAATAAAAAAAATTTCATAAACTAGAATTCAACAAATTTTATACCCAGTAGAATTTGTAACATAAAAATCCCAGTTTATTTTATTTTATTCCCAACTTTTCGTAATTATTATCATTTAAAAGAAATTTCCATCCACAATTTCATTCTATTTGTTTCCTCATTAAAATTACATTGCTTTTTGGAAAATAAAAAAATGTCATAAACTGGAATTCAACAAATTTTATAATCAGTAGAATTTGTAAAAAAGAAAATCCGGAAAATCATTTTATTTTATACCCAGTTTTTCGTAATTATTATCACTTTTAAAAATCTGCCATCCACAATTTCATTCTATTTGTTTCCTCATTAAAATTACATTTATTTTTGGAAAATAAAAAAATTTCATAAACTAGAATTCAACAAATTTTATATCCAGTAGAATCTGTAAATAAAAATCCGGAAAATCATTTTATTTTATACCCAGTTTTTCGTAATTATTATCATTTTAAAAAATCTGCCATCCACAATTTCATTCTATTTGTTTCCTCAATGAAATTATTGCTTTTTGGAAAAAACAATTCATAAAAAAAACCTGGAAAATCATTTTATTTTATACCCAGTTTTTCTTAATTATTATAATTTTTAAAAACCTTCCATCCACAATTTCATTCTATTTGTTTCCTCAATGAAATTACATTGATTTTCGGAAAATAAAAAAATGTTATAAACTAGAATGTAACAAATTTTATACCCAGTAGAATTTGTAAAATAAAAATCCGAGTTTATTTAATTTTATCCCCAGTTTTTCGTAATTATTATCATTTTAAAAAATCCACAAATATTTTTGTTTCTCACACGGATTAAAATAATGTTTTACAAATTGTTTCAGTCGAGGATTTGGAGGTTGTTTTGTCCGGTGTCCATGGTTATCCCTTGGTTGGCGAATCAAATTTGCTGCGATACATAGCGAGGCAATTACCGAGTAAAAATTACGAACAATCTTTGTCACCTAGAGATTTGTGTACCACAGACAACGTTCTCGATTTGGCTCATCGTTTGACTTACCAAGAGACTCCAAAAGACGTTCAATCAACGCTGGGAAGTATCGGCGATAAATTGTCAAAAAATAATTGGTTCTGCAACGGAAAATCCGCTGGAATCGTCGATATTGCCGTTTGGTCGGCAATAAAAAAAACTTCCGTCTCAAAACCGCCGTCGAGTCTCAGCTCATGGTTCGATCGATGTGAGAAACAATTTCTCAACTGAATCTGTAGATTTTTAAACCTCTTACAACTTGTTTTTCAAATAAATACTCAAAAAAAATGCGTACATCATTGAAAGGAATTTTTCTTACATCTTTGTCATAAAATTTGATAAATTTTTATTAAATGCATAACGTGTATCGAAAAACGTTTGTCTTTCTCTCTCCATCGCGTATTACAAATGCATCGTCCGCGGTTATCGTCAAACATTTCGTCGCCGCTTCGTTTATCGACTATTAAAAACTAAATTACTATATTATAAATAATGCGAAAAATTTGAACTAAAAAATTTGTTGGCAGTGATTACAGAAATCCTCACGGTTCTGTAATTCTATTCTATGTACATGAAGCACCAAACATTAACTAAGATATTTTTTGTTCAAGCTAAATTCGAGGATTTCATTTAATTTCAAAACTAAAAGCAAAAGTAGAAAAGTCCTTTTTCCAGGGCTTGAAACGATACCGTGAACAAATGAAACGTTCGGATCATATGAATGAGAGTACGATTGTAACGTCAAACCGATTTCTTAGACAAACGAACGAAACGATTATTCTCAAATGCTATGTTCTGAACTGCAGTCCGAATCATCTATCAGGAATGCAGTTTCGGTCACGGTTTTGAACAGCCAACAACCGTTTTGACAGCTTTCCGGTTTGAATTTTCTGCTGGCACATGACAAGATCGGTAAAGGTTCGAACGGTAGAGAACCTATTTAACAGAGTTATCATCCGAATTTTTCGCTGGCACACGACATCCATCGTTTGTAATTTAGAATTTACCAGGATTTTCAAAGGAAAAAGTTGGAATCCCAATGCCTCCCGCGAAACGGTATCCCTCACACGACTATTTCGAGCATGATTCTCTCACGAAAAATGTCAAGTGCCTCATCCATAATTGCGACAAAGTTTTCGCGGTGAAACATTTTCTAATTTTAATCGCCTGCTGTCAGATTTTATTTTATTCTGATTTAGAAAAAACTGTAGAGTACCCGAAAGTTTTGAAATTCACTGAGTACATTGAACGAAAATCAATGTATCCTGCACTGTAAATTTACAAATTTCCAGTGAAACAATTATTTTTATTCCTCTCGGTGCGAGAAACGCGGTTTTACGCACGCTTCGCTAGAAAATTCAATGTGGAACAATCGAGTGACGCGACCGGAACCGTTTGCCGATCATTTTGAACGGGTTCGATTTAATCTATTCGTCCATTACTACTTTCTGACCGGATCCGCGAAAAAAAAATGATACGATCGGCTTTCGATTGATATCGGTATGAAAGCAGCAAATTTCAATCGAGCCAAAAACAAAACGATACCCGAAACGCACGTTCCGTTTCAAGCCCTGCCTTTTTCCTTATTTACGTCTCGTCTTTGAAATTAAAAGGATCCTCGAATTAGACTGTGACAAAAAATGCCTCAGATTCTGTAAAATACTCCATATTTAATATATAATATACTATATATATATATATATACTTAAACGTTACAGTTCTTTATTACAAAACCGACGAGCGGCGATTTGTTTATTGCTAGTAATAATTAGTCGGACTTGATTTACTTGCGTAGGCCGCGGGCGATTTTTCTTGCACACACACACACGTTTTTGTTTTTGTTTTCCGTCTCATCGCTTTTCCTACAAGTGTATAAAATCGTCGTGTTACAATGTAAACGTTAGATATTCAGTATATAAGATCAGCCTTTTTCTATTACCCTTAAATTGGTCCTAGAGAATGTATGATTAAAATTATAACTATCAAAACGCATTGCGATTCGTCCGATCAGCTGCCAGGAATTTATTTCCGTCTCTTCTCGAACTCAAGTATATTTATTTACAAACCAAAGAATAAAAAAAAAGAAAAAAATAAGGAGTCAACACAATCATAATGATTGCAATCGCACGGAGAAGAGCGGTAAATATTATCGTCACGTTTCTCGGTTTTTGCCGTTTAATAATCAGCCAAGCACGCTGAATTAAAAATGCACTTTGCAGAAATTCTGCAGTTAGTAAGCGAGCGGATTGCCCCAAAAAAAGCCTGAAAATCAAAGTAATACAACACTGACATTGTAATCTCTACTTTTTCTTCTAAATCTTTGCTTTTTTTGCCGCACTGACGACCGTAAAAATTTGTTTCTAGTTACGAAACACGAAAAAAAAATATAATGCACATTTTCGGAATTTTTTTTCGAAAGATTAACTTATCATTGTGTTTAAAAAACGTATAAAAAACGCTATATGAGGCATTTTTTATCAACTGGGCCACTTTTTTCGGTCAGCCTTCCGGATATTTTTCTAAATTTATCAGTTTGATATACTATTTGAGGTGTTTGTGATTTTTTCTTTGAGATTTTTAAAAAGTGCCGTTCAGGATTTACGTTTTTTTAAATATCACTATATAGTAGAAAATATTAGACACACAAAAAATTCTTAAGAACATAAACTTTTTCATTTTCCATCTACTTTCGAGTAATATTAAAATTATAATTTTTCCAACGGAAGAAAGTCAATTTTTCGCAAAAAAAAAAAAAGCAAGAAATAATTTTTTTTTACGAAAAAGCACCTTTGATTCCGGTCTTAATTTTACAAGGTGTTTCGCATTGTATGAAGATTCTGAGGAAAAAATCCCAAAGTGGAATCTCCAATTCTTAGGCAGTAAAAAAATGAAAAATAAAATAAAAAAATTAATACATTTTTTTCTGCCCATTTTTTTTCCGAATTATTTGACGCAGCTCGTCGTTCGAGAATTTCATTTTATCTTTTGGTAATGTGATGAAATCCGCTAGGGAGGAAATCCAAAGTGGCACCTCCGATTCTTAGGCAGGAAAAAATTTATTAATTTTTTAATTTCAATTTTCAATTTTTTACTGCCTAAGAATTGAAGAGTCCACTTTGGAATTTTTTTCTCAAAATCTTCATACAATGCGAAATACCTTGTAAAATTGAGACTGGAATCGAAGGTGATTTTTTCGTAAAAAAAATTATTTATCGCTTTTTTTTCGCGAAAAATTGACTTTCTTCCGTTGGAAAAATTATGACCTTAACACCATTCGAAAGTAGATGGAAAATGGAAAAGTTAATGTTCTTAGGAATTTTTTGAGACACCAATATTTTCCGAGATATAGTGATATTTAAAAAAAAACGTAAATTCTGAACGTCGCCCTTAAAAAATCTGAAAAAAATCACAAACTCCTATCTCAAATAGTACAAAAAACTGACAAATTTAAAAAAATATCCGGGAGGTCGACCTCGAAAAAAGTGACCCATTTGACAAAAAATGCCTTATATATATTAGACGAGCAATAAAATATAGATTTTAGAGATACAAGAAATCATTTCGATATAAAATTCTTAGCAATAATAAATACTTTGCTTTTCTGCAATAAAAAAAGAGAAAAGAAATTTGTCATCAGTGGAGTAAATAATTTAGTTTAAAACAAAAAGTAGACGAAGCGATTTATCGATAGCTTAACGTAAATTGGCGTAATCCGCTGGCCTACAGAGGAGAGCTTTTTTTTTTGTACGACGAGTTTAGATCTCGTCGTACTCTAATTCTGCTACAGTATTTAATCCGAGTATGAGAGCTAACTAGACATTCGAAACTAATCGACCTTAATGTCGAGTATCACTCACACAAACGACGTCACTGGCATTTTGTTACGACGACAGTGGCTCTCGTTATAATATTTTTTCTTATAAAGTTAATATGATATTATGCCATTGGAGGAAAAATCGATATGATAGGACTTTGTTTCGTGGATAGTGTCTCATGACTTAAATGAGAAAAGTTAGCGTCTCGGGTCGAACGTTAAATGAACCGGGAAATAGAAAAATTCCACCGCCAGATTTTCGACCATTTCAAACGCATTCCATTTATATTCCATAAATAATTTCAGATTCATTATTTTTTTCAATATTTTCTATTACCGTAAAAATGAGTATTTTATTTAAATAAATTTAAAAAAAAACAGGATTTTCCATACGAGTTTAAAAACACCAAAAATGGCCCTTTACTTTTTCTATTAATTTGATTTTTAGATAATTTTAGATCAGCTATCGTAACATATTTCCTATATTTCAGGAGTTATGAAGAAGCCATTTTTTAAATATCTTTTTTATTGAAATAAGAAAACTCTGTAGAAAAATTAGACAAATAGTGGAATGTCATTAGGAATGGAGCTTAAATTTCAATTTCATAAAAAATATGAAGTTTGCTGCTTTCCCGTTAAAAAGTAGACGATTGTTAATTTTTAAAAACCTTTCATACAAAAATTCTATCGATTCTATTTTGGCGAAAAATTCGAAAAAACATTAGAAATTGAGCTTAAATTTTAATTTCATAAATAAGATGAAGTTTGCTGCTTTCCCGTTAAAAAATGGTTTCCTCTTTTAACGAAAAAACAATTTTGTCATTAAAAAGTTGACGATTTTTAATTTTTAAAAACCTTTCATTTTAATACAAAAATTCTATCGATTCTATTTTGGCAAAAAATTCGAAAAAATATTAGGAATTGAGCTTAAATATTAATTTCATAAATAAGATGAAGTTTGCTGGTTTCCTGTTAAAAAAATGGTTTCCTTTTTTAACGGGAAAGCAATTTTGTCATTAAAAAGTTGATGATTTTTCAATTTTTAAAATCTTTAATTTTAATACAAAAATTCTATCCATTCTATTTTGGCGAAAAATTCGAAAAAAAAACAGTAGGAATGGAGCTTAAATTTTAATTTCATAAATAAGATGAAGTTTGCTGTTTTTCCGTTAAAAAATGGTTTCCTCTTTTAACGAAAAAGCAATTTTGTCATTAAAAAGTTGACGATTTTTAATTTTTTAAAACCTTTCATTGTCATACGAAAATTCTATCCATTCTATTTTGGCGAAAAATTAGAAAAAAAATTAGAAATGGAGGTTAAATTTTAATTTCATAAATAAGATGAAGTTTGCTGCTTTCCCGTTAAAAAATGGTTTCCTTTTTTAACGAAAAAGCAATTTTGCCATTAAAAAGTCTGACGATTTTTAATTTTTTAAAACCTTTCATTTTAATACAAAAATTCTATCGATTCTATTTTGGCGAAAAATTCGAAAAAAAATTAGAAATGGAGGTTAAATATTAATTTCATAAATAAGATGAAGTTTGCTGGTTTCCCGTTAAAAAATGGTTTCCTTTTTTAACGAAAAAGCAATTTTGTCATTAAAAAGTTTGACGTTTTTTCATTTTTAAAAACCTCTCATTTTAATACAAAAATTCTATCCATTCTATTTTGGCGAAAAATTCGAAAAAACATTAGGAATTGAGCTTAAATTTTAATTTCATAAATAAGATGAAGTTTGCTGCTTTCCCGTTAAAAATTGAGTTCCTTTTTTAACGAAAAAGCAATTTTGCCATTAAAAAGTTGACGATTTTTAATTTATAAAAACCTTTCATTTTAATACAAATTTCTATCCATTCTATTTTGGCGAAAAATTAGAAAAAACATTAGGAATTGAGCTTAAATTTTAATTTCATAAATAAAATGAAGTTTGCTGCTTTCCCGTTAAAAATTGAGTTCCTTTTTTAACGAAAAAACAATTTCGCCATTAAAAAGTTGACGATTTTTAATTTTTAAAAACCTTTCATTTTAATACAAAAATTCTATCGATTCTATTTTGGCGCAAAATTCGAAAAAACATTAGGAATGGAGGTTAAATTTTAATTTCATAAATAAAATGAAGTTCACCTTATTTATGAAATTAAAATTTATTGAAATTACTAAATGGGTTCCCTTTTTAACGGTAAAGCAATTTTGCCATTAAAAAGTTAACGATTTTAAATTACAACCTTTAATTTTAACATAAAAATTCTATCCATTCGTGGCGAAAAAATTGAAAATAATGATCAAATTATTCATAGAATAAATTGAATGAAAATGAGTTTAAAACTACAAATTTTACCAGACGTTCATTGATTTACATTCGTTTTTTTTTTTTCCCAAGACGCGAGATCAGCCCTAGAGACTTACTAGAGAAAGACTCGGCACGAGTCGCGTGATATGAGAGACGATGTGGCAATATTCTACATAAAGCTCTTTTAAAATCTATCTCAAGCGTCGCATATCATTGCGTACTATTTCGACAAGCTCTCCTCTCACTTTCTCTCTCTCTCACGCATACAATGCGACATTTTTTATCGCGCTTATATAAATAATATGTATGTAACCGAAGTATATCACAATATTGTTGAAGATGCCATAAGCCTTAAGTAATAATCTACAAAATCCTCCCCTGGCGAATCGATCGAATTTCGAAACGCTGGATCACTGGAGGGAGCGCGTAAATAGCACATAAATTGAACTCGAATCGGTCGATCATACGAATGACGAAAAACCGGGCAAAGGCGCCCGAGATCGTGCCATATTGTTCATTATTATTTGACCGCCGTTTAGACTCACTACTGCACTTCCCTCGGGCTCCGAATCCGTATAAGAGGAATAATTTCGCACTGGCTTCTGACGTTTCCACGACTGACGCAGCGAATCATTCACATTTGCGTAATGATTTACGAAGGAATGTGGATCTGACTGGACACTCTCGTTCTCACTTTCCGAGCCCTGATTTTGATTTAAAAAAAAACAAAAATTAGTTACCATTTTATGCTTAAGATTTTCTTAAGTGTGTCAATTGACGTGTAATTGATATTCAAAAAATTGGATAAATTGGGTTTGAAAATTGGAGAAAAATAATAATTATTTTACTTTTTGGAATTTTTTATGTACACTGTAAAAAAAATCTACTTGAAATTTAATGTACAAGTACTGGAAGTTTTTATGCAAAAACTGTTATATTAAAATTAATGTGTGGTACAGCAAATTCAATAATTTACTTTAATTTTATAGTAAAAGTCTTTGAATTTTAAGAATTTTCTTTAATTTTACCGCAACAGTATATTAATTTTATATCACAATTGTAAATTAAATTTAGACGACGAGTTTATGCATAAAAACTTCCAGTCTTTTTTAATAGTGTAGACATTTGGAGAATTTTACTATATTCATTTATTGATATTGTTTATTTATTTTTCATTTTTGGGGATTATTATTATATGAAATTAATGTACTTTGATGATCTTGAATTTTCAAACGATTTTGCTTACTTTGTTTTCGTAAAAAGAAATTTTTTTTCGAGATTTTCATGTCACGACATTTAGAATGGTACAAAATATCGAGAAAAGTGGTTTAGAAAAAATGCAAAATTCAAACTGCTGTATCTGGAAAACGGATTTAACAATCAAGCTGAAATTTGGCACGCTGGTAGAGGAGCAACGGCCCTTCCCATGTATAAATTTTCGAAAAAATTGAAAAACAAATTCAAATTTTATAAGCCTTTCAATTTTTCGAAAAATGTCTGTATGTTCTCTAGCTTCCGCAATTTTTCAGCTAATAAGCTAAATAGTTCTTGGACAGATAGAGAAATGAAAAATGACGGTCGGTATTGAATTTGAGCGAAATCCATAAAGCGGTTTAGATTTTATAAAATTTTGAATTTTCGAAAAAATTTTGTTTTCGTTATTATTCAAGTTCAGATCGACCAAACCTGCTCAAATCTTTTGCAAGGTAAAATTAACATCCAGTTGTAGTAGATATCAAATTTGGTGAAGATTGGTAAAGTGGTTCAGATTTTATAAGACATTGAATTTTTCAAAAAATCTCTTTGCGTTCTCTAGCTGCCACAATTTTTTAGATAATGAGCTTAAACAGTTTTTGATAAATAAAGCAATGAAAAATGACGATCGGTATTGACTTGAAGCGAAATACATAAAGCGGTTTAGATTTTATAAAATTTTGAATTTTCGAAAAAATTTTGTTTTCGTTCTTATTCAAGTTAAGATCGACCAAACCTGCTCAAATCTTTTGCAAGGTAAAATTAACATCCAGTTGTAGTAGATATCAAATTTGGTGAAGATTGGTAAAATGGTTCAGATTTTATAAGACATTGAATTTTTCAAAAAATCTCTGTGTGTTCTCTAGCTGCCACAATTTTTTAGATAATGAGCTTAAACAGTTTTTGACGAATAAAGCAATGAAAAATGAAGGTCGGTATTGAATTTGAGCGAAATCCATAATACGGTTTAGATTTTATAAAATTTTGAATTTTCGAAAAAATTTTGTTTTCGTTCTTATTCAAGTTAAGTTCGACCAAACCTGCTCAAATCTTTTGCAAGGTAAAATTAACATCCACTTGTAGTAGATATCGAATTTGGTGAAGATTAGTAAAGTGGTTCAGATTTTATAAGACATTGAATTTTTCAAAAAATCTCTGTATGTTTTCTAGCTGCCACAATTTTTTAGATAATGAGCTAAATAGTTCTGGACAAATAGAGAAATAGAAAATGAAGGTCGTTATTGAATTTGAGCGAAATCGATAAAGCGGTTTAGATTTTACAAAATTTTGAATTTTCGAAAAAATTTTGTTTTCGTTCTTATTCAAGTTAATATCGAACAAACCTGCTCAAATCTTTTGCAGGGTAAAATTAATATCCAGTTGTAGTAGATATCAAATTTGGTGAAGATTGGTAAAGTGGTTCAGATTTTATAAGACATTGAATTTTTGAAAAAATCTCTGTATGTTCTCTAGATGCCACAATTTTTTAGATAATGAGCTAAATAGTTCTGGACGAATAGAGAAATGGAAAATGAAGGTCGTTATTGAATTTGAGCGAAATCCATAAAGCGGTTTAGATTTTATAGAATTTTGAATTTATGAACATTTTTGTTTTCATACTTCTTTAATTTGTATTTAAAATAACGATGCAAAGTAGAACTTTGCACATTGCTTCGTTAATAATTTTCATCTTTCGCAAAGCTTCCTCTATGAGGAAGCCAAAAATAAAATAAAGAAACTTCCTCATAGAGGCGGCGTTGCGAAATATGAAAATTAATGAGGAAGCAATGTGCAAAGTTCTACTTTGCATCCTTTTATTTTCATTGGTACTAAATATTGAAATTTTGATCAAACGTTAAATGTTATTTTATAAAAATAAGATATTTGCAAATTAACAAAAATTCTGTATAGCGCATTCTACCGCAATTCAGCCACCCAAAAAATGAAACGACCAATTTTTTTAAATCTCTTTTCAACGAGCGGCAAAGTAATTTACAAACTATATAAAAAGCAACCAAAACAAAATCGTAACTTTGAAACCGCTGAATGTCCCACACTGTAATTTTGTACAAAAAACATATTTCGCCTGTAGAATATAATAAAAATTGTGTGGAGAAAAATTTTGGGTGGAGAAATTAAATTTTACGCATTTTTTAAAAATGCTAACAAAAAATGTTTTAAGACTGCTAAAAAAAAGTTGGTAATTTAAAAATAAATAATTAATCCCAAATGTTGACAATAAATCATTTTTTAAAAAATTATTTGCTCTTATATATAATTTTGGATGGCGAAACTCCTCTGGAATGCTCCATATTCCAAAAAGATCCAATTTTATGAAGCAATTTCCAAGAATAATATGCAACTTTTCGCCAAAAGTAATGTGTTTGGATTTTCTTTTTTAATTCGAGAAAAAATTCCTATCGTACCTGAGAATCCGTTGAGCTTATTTCTGAAGGTTTTTCCGTAACGCTGCTATCGTCTGGATTTTCATCGTAGCCTTTGAGACTTTCTTCGTCGCTGTGATAGGCAACAGAGGCTGGCGATGGCCTTGGCGGAGATTTTCCAAGCATAGCAGGCGGCGGTGGATGCATAGATTTCCTAGCTAAAGTGCTTCGCTTTCCCAAAGTGCCACAAGCACTTCCTATGTTCATTGTGCCACCTCCTGGTTGTCTCGATCTATAAAGTTCGAGATCCGATTCCTGACGATCGTCTATATCCATCGCCATCGATTCCTCCAGCGTTTTTTGAGCCTCTTCTGCAAGATCAAATATTATAGGTGTGAAAAAATGCTTTAGATTTTTTTTTTTTTTTTTTTGTTAAAGAAATTAAAGAAACTTACGTTTATATTTGTAACTCTTGCTCTTTACGCATAGAATAGCAATCACCATAATTATTATGACGATCGATGCTGCGGCTAATGTGACCATGAACCAGGTTTGACGATAAAATGGCCTGTATTGGAGATACGCGTACTCCAAATACAATTTTGATGGAGTGAGAACCTGCATAATTCCAGCGAAATAATGTTGGTTAATTGCACGATATTCTTGCTATTTATTTAATTTTTTTTTTGATTTATGAAGTGGATAGAAACACCCACAAAATGGCATTTGGAAATATTTTTATTGTCAAAGAATTTGCATCAAAATCTTTTTAATTTTCCATTTTATAAAGTCGTAGTAGATATATTTTGGACTCGTTTTTTAAAGTTTGTTTTATTTTATTTTTTTAAATTTATTTCATAAAAACACCCACAAAATAGCATTTGAAAATATTTGTATTGTCAATGCAAGAATTTCAATTCCCACCTTTTTAATGTTTCATTTTATAAAGTCACAGTAGATATATCTTGGGCTTATTTTTTAAATTTTGTTTTGTTTTATTTTTTTAAATTTATTTCATAGAAACACCCACAAAATAGCATTTGAAAATATTTTTATTGTCAATGCAAGAATTCGCATTCTCACCTTTTCAATTTTTCATTTTATAAAGTCATAGTAAATATATTTTGGACTCATTTTTTAAAGTTTGTTTTATTTTATTTTTTAAAATTTATTTCATAAAAACACCCACAAAATAGCATTTGAAAATATTTTCATTGTCAATGCAAGAATTTGCATTCTCACCTTTTCAATTTTTCATTTTATAAAGTCATAGTAGATATATTTTGGACTCATTTTTTAAAGTTTGTTTTATTTTATTTTTTAAAATTTATTTCATAAAAACACCCACAAAATAGCATTTGAAAATATTTTTATTGTCAATGAAAGAATTTGCATTCCCACCTTTTTAATTTTCCATTTAATAAAGTCATATTAGATATATTTTGGGCTCATTTTTTAAAGTTTGTTTTATTTAATTTTTTAAAATTTATTTCATAACAACACCCACAAAATAGCATTTAAAAATATTTTTATTGTCAATGCGTGAATTTGCATTCCCACCTTTTCAATTTTTCATTTTATAAAGTCATAGTAGATATATTTTGGACTCATTTTTTAAAGTTTGTTTTATTTTATTTTTTTAAATTTATTTCATCAAAATACCCACAAAATAGCATTTGAAAATATTTTCATTGTCAATGCAAGAATTTGCATTCCCACCTTTTCAATTTTTCATTTAATAAAGTCATAGTAGATATATTTTGGACTCATTTTTTAAAGTTTGTTTTATTTTATTTTTTTAAATTTATTTCATAAAAACACCCACAAAATAGCATTTGAAAATATTTTTATTGTCAATGCAAGAATTTGCATTCCCCCCTTTTCAATTTTTCATTTAATAAAGTCATATTAGATATATTTTGAGCCATTTTAAAAATTTTATTTTATTTTATTTTATTTTTAATATTTATTTCACGGTATTGACTTTTTTGCATACATTCATATAATAATTTTTATAGTTTAACTTCATTTTGCACTAGGTTTATCACATTAATTACATTAAAAAAACTTGGTTTATCGCAGGGAGCCTTAACAATAATTGAAAATTACAGATTGACGTCTTTCATAATTAGTGCATGCGTTTGCTTGCAGTGATTATTCAAATTTCAGTATTGTTTTTAGCTGATCGAAAAGACAAAGTCTTGACATCGTTATTTTTTTTGTCTATTTAGAAATGTGAATCTAATTGTGTAATGAAAGAATTTTAAAGTAACTATTACTGGCCATTTATGCTTCTTTTTAAAGTTAATTATAATTTTATTAATAACTTGTTTCCAATATTCTCACATTCCAATCTCGGGTTAAATTAAAGTGGTATTGCAACAATAGGAAGTTGATTTTAATTATTAATTGGTGAAACCCCGTAAATAATTATTTAGATTAATTAACAAATGCCTGAGGTTCTCCGGGACGTAACAATAACAAATTATGTCCATGTCTGGTATACTTTTTGAAAAGATAACTCACCGTTTCTGTGGAATAAACCGGATAGCTGATGCCATAACGATTGTACGAAATGACTCGGAAAAGATAAGACGTCGAGGGTAAAAGATTCTGGTAGGAAACAGCGTAATCTGCTAATGGACCGTTGCTGGTTTTCACGATCGTTTGCCATCGTGTATCGTCTACAATAGGAATAAAAAGATCAGTTTTTGCTAATATCGCAAAGCTTCAATCACGAGCGTTTACTCCTCGAGCAGCGAGGCGACTTCTACGGGGTATTATTCTCGCACGCACAAAAAAAACCGCTATTCGTTGGGTAATTATTATACAAGTCCATCTATTATTAAATTAAGGGTGTGTGTTGTCTAATTCGTTAGAAGGATTCGCTAATCAATCGCTTCACTGTTAAAAATATTTAGTAAACTTTCATTACGAATAAAGAAAATTCTTTCTACACTGTTAGAAATTTTTGTATGAAAATTAATACAAAGTATTGGAAGTTTTTTTGTCGATACGTGTATATTAAATTTAATATAGGAACATTAATTAATATACAAGAAATTGTTGTAAAACTAATATACAGTATACTAAAGAGTTCATAAAAATTGTGTTTATAATATCATTATTGTAATTTTACATGTCTGTATATTAAATGAAATTTAATACACCCAATTTGCAAAAGAACTTCCAATACATATATTAATTTTCAAAATATTTTTAACAGTGTACACAAATTGATATATTAAATTTGATATGAAGGTTCGATGTAAAATAATTGTAATCTTTATACTAAATCCTATTAAATTAGGAATATTAAATTATTAAATAGATATTAAATATCATTTTTTTTAAATATTTAATATTATTTTAATATTAATATTATTTAATATTAGGAATATTAAATTATTAAATAGAATATTAAATAGATTAAATTAGGAAAATTAGGAAATTTAATATAAGACTTACACACGACGTGTATTAAATTTAATATATCAGCCGACGAATTAAATTTCCGTTAATGTAAATTTGCAAACATTTTTTAACAGTGTTGTTAAATATTCAAACAGCTGGGCGCAAATGCCTGGATAATTTCATGCTGGTATTTACGTTGTACAGATTTATAAAGGATATTTCTCTCCCAACTGGGCAACTTTTTGTCATTTCACGTTTTGGATATTATTTTTCAATCATCCAATTTTTAGGAGAAATTAAAAATAAAAAATAGCTTTTAAAAATTCTCGTACACGAGATTTACTAAACTGTTATTAAATTCTTTAAAAAATTATATCAAGGAATTCATATTTTATGAAAGAAATATTTTCCAGCTGCTTTTTTATTTAACTTATTTATAAAATACAAAAATATTAAAAGAATTATTTTGAAACGGAATTCTTGAATAATTTAGATTATTAAAATTAGAGAAATTCTATTTTATCAATAAAAAAAATGAAATGATGTACGTTTTAATTTATATACTTTGAGTAAAAAAATGACAAAGAATATCCAAAATGTTAAATTGTAAAGCGTGAATCAGTTAGCAATGAAATAACCCATATAAAAAGTCATGTAGGTTGGATTATGTATAAAAGGATGTAAAACCTAATTCAACGATTGTCTCTCAGCATATTTGGGCGTATTGACACTTACAATGCTGCCAATCTTCCATTGCTGTATCGTTTATATGAAAAGACAATAACGCACGATATTCATATTAATAGAAAAAATATTCGTTCTTTAATTCTCGAGATTTGCCCCACGTTTTGTCGAGCTTCTATGCGCAAAAGCTTCGCGATTCTGGGCTAACGAAGTGTTTTTTCTCTTACCTTTCCGACGAGTTTCGATGTAGTATCCCAAAAGTGGTCCTTTGCCCGATGCTCCATTTTTCCAGCGCAGTTCCACGCTGGAAACTGTCTTGGTTACGACTAAATCGGTAGGTGCCATTGGCGATCCTTCCTGTGGACCTGTTGTTACGTTTCCTGAGATTGGCGGACCGAAATCAATCGTCTGAGCTCGTACCATAAATGTGTACGTCACTTCCTCCTCCAGAGGCTGCACCAGCAAACTTGTTTCGGTAACTTTTTGCTTAACTTGCTTACTGAAACCTTAAAAATACAAAGAATCGAATATTTAGTAGACGAGCTTGTTAAATTTATTGAAAAAAAAAAAAAAACAAACTATAGTTGACTTTTGAATTTTAACTTGCTTAATATTAAATTAATATTAAATTAAATATTAATATTGAAGATGCGAAAAATCGAACGTTAGTCGATGAGGTTGTTAAATTTATTGCAGAGAAATTTTAGTGTATTTTGAAATTGCTGTTTTTTTTTTTAACAAAAAAATGCACACTTTTGATAGCTTGTCTTTTTTTAATTATCTATTAATTATTGAGATTTTTGCTACTTTGCGTATAAGTTGGACAAACATTTAGCAATAATAAAAATGTTTTGGTAACTTTTTGCTTAACTTGCTTACTGAAACCTTAAAAATACAAAGAATCGAATATTTAGTAGACGAGCTTGTTAAATTTATTGAAAAAAAAAAACAAACTATAGTTGACTTTTGAATTTTAACTTGCTTAATATTAAATTAATATTAAATTAAATATTAATATTGAAGATGCAAAAAATCGAACAATTGTCGATGAGGTTGTTAAATTTATTGGAGAAATTTTAGTGACTTTTGAAATTGCTGCGTTTTTTTAAACAAAAAAATGCACACTTTTGATAGCTTGTCTTTTTTAATTATCTATTAATTATTGAGATTTTTGCTACTTTGCGGATAAGTTAGACAAACATTTAGCAACAATAAAAATGTTTTGGTAACTTTTTGCTTAACTTGCTTACTGAAACCTTAAAAATACAAAGAATCGAATTTTTAATAGACGAGCTTGTTAAATTTATTGAAAAAAAAAATTATAGTTGACTTTTGAATTTTAACTTGCTTAATATTAAATTAATATTGAATTAAATATTAATATTGAAGATGCGAAAAATCGAACATTAGTCGCTGAGGTTGTTAAATTTATTGGAGAAATTTTAGTGACTTTTGAAATTGCTGCGTTTTTTTAAACAAAAAAATGCACACTTTTGATAGCATGTCTTTCTTTAATTATCTATTAATTATTGAGATTTTTGCTACTTTGCGGATAAGTTGGACAAACTTTTAGCAACAATAAAAATGTTTTGGTAACTTTTTGCTTAACTTGCTTACTGAAACCTTAAAAATACAAAGTATCGAATATTTAGTAGATGAGCTTGTTAAATTTATTGAAAAAAAAAAAAAAAAAAAACAAATTATAGTTGACTTTTGAATTTTAACTTGCTTAATATTAAATTAATGTTAAATTAATATTAAATTAAATATTAATATTAAAAATGAGAAAAATCGAATATTAGTAAACGAGCTTGTTAAATTTATTACAAAAAAAAATACAGCTGACTTTTGTCTTTTAACTTGTTTACTGAAATCTTAAAGATGCAAAAAATCAAACATTTGTCGATGAGGTTTTTTCATTTATTGGAGAGAAATTCTAGTGACTTTTGATCTTGCAACTTTTTTAAAACAATTTAAAAAATAAATTTTATTAGCTTATCTTCTTTTAACTATGTACTAATTATTCAGATTTTTGCTACTTTGCGGATAAGTTGGACAAGCATTTAGTAACAATAAAAATGCGTCAGTAACTTTTTGCTTTACTTGCTTATGGAAACCATAAAAATGCGAAAAATCGAATATTAGTAGATGAGCTTATTAAATTTTTTGGTAAACATTCTAGTGACTTTCGAACCTGCTACTTTTGTCAAAATTTAAAAAAATGTTTATTTATGTTATCTTGTATAATTTTTAAATATCGAAAAATTATTAAGCTTTTGGTAACGTTGCGAATAAATTATACAAACATTTTGCCAAAATAAAAATGTCACTTGGTAAATAATTATTGAAATTAATGTTAAGAAATATAACTTACGATCGTTTTGTTCGGCTGTTTCGTAGGTGACGATATAACCGACGATCTCTCCATTTCGCAATTTTGGCGGTTCCCACGAAACTCTCATACTCGTCATGGTAATTTCGTTGAATTGTAGATTGAAAGGAGGTCCGGGTAAATCTTGTTTTGTTCTCACTGTAATCGGCGGGGAACGTGGCCCATCGCCAGCCGGATTAAACGCTAATACTTGTATTCGGTATTCTGTGTATTTATCGAGGAATACGAGACTGTGAGTCAAGTAAGACGCGGGCACGACTTCGATTTCTTCCTCCTGTTTTTTGTCCAGCGCTTGGGGAGAATCCGTTACGAGATAAAAGATCTGCAAATAAAATTAAAAAAAAACTGGTAAATTTCACCAAAGACATAATTGAATATAAAAGTAGAAATCTGAAGCAAGAGTTTTTTCGTCATCAAATTCTTTGTGTCTTGAAATAATGTTTTTTTCGTTAATTATTTTTTGCGACTCAAATAAATAAATAAATAAATAAATAAATAAATAAACAAACAAACAAACAAGCAAGCAAGCAAGCAAGCAAGCAAGCAAGCAAGCAAGCAAGCAAGCAAGCAAGCAAGCAAGCAAGCAAGCAAGCAAGCAAGCAAGCAAGCAAGCAAGCAAGCAAGCAAGCAAGCAAGCAAGCAAGCAAGCAAGCAAGCAAGCAAGCAAGCAAGCAAGCAAGCAAGCAAGCAAGCAAGCAAGCAAGCAAGCAAGCAAGCAAGCAAGCAAGCAAGCAAGCAAGCAAGCAAGCAAGCAAGCAAGCAAGCAAGCAAGCAAGCAAGCAAGCAAGCAAGCAAGCAAGCAAGCAAGCAAGCAAGCAAGCAAGCAAGCAAGCAAGCAAACAAACAAACAAACAAACAAACAAACAAACAAACAAACAAACAAATAAATAAATAAATAAATAAATAAATAAATAAATAAATTTTTTTAATTACCTTGTATCCCAAAAGATCTCCATTTTGCATATTAGCTTGTGGTGGATCCCATTTAAGATGGACTTCGGTGGAAGATATTGGTTTTGCCTCAACGTGTTGTGGTTCACCTGTAGGTACAGCTTCGCCTACGTAAACAGTCACCGGTGGACTTGGCGGTCCATCGCCTTCAGAATTAAATGGCAATACGACGATTTCGTAATTTCTGTCTTCCATCAAATCGCTTAGAGTCATTTTCGTCTCCTAAAAAAATTATAGGACGCCGTTAATTCGCTGATAACGAGATATTTTTTTCTTCAATGTCTATGAAAAATGACTTACTTTGATTCCGAAAACTTCTTGCTTCGGTGTAGCTTGCAAAGCAGTTGGAAAATCGGAAACCGGCTGATAAACTACTCGATAACCACCGGTTTCGTGATCTCCGCTCCAGTGAGTCTCGTCGATCATGTCCCAATGAACTTCTATACTCGAAGTTGTTATTGGCACAACTTTTAAGCCTGTAACTCCTCGCGAAGGCGCTAGAAATTTTATTTTTAAAAAATTTTTTAATTCTTTTATTTTTTAAATTTCTTTTATTTATAAAAGTCACAGCGTGCTTGTAACTTTTAGTGAACTTTTAATCAAAGTTTAAATTTTTTCGAATTTTTCAAACTCTCATAAAAATTCGAAAAAAAAAGATTGTCCCACTTCCGGTCCATGCTTAAAATGTTCGTCTTTATGAGTAATGTTTTAGAAATTTTTTTCGAAAAAAATTAAAAAATGTAAAATTTTTTGAAACTTCGATTTTTATGTTTATTAATTAAAAATCAATGCTTCGGAGGAGTTGAAGAATTTAAAAAATTAATGTTCTTTTTTTTTTATTTGGATTAGAGAAAAAAAGTAAATGTTATTGATAATTTTCTTTTATTTATTTTAACAAATTTTTATTTTTATGTTTTTTTTTCTTTTATTTATAAAAGTCACAGCGTACTGTGACTTTTAGTGTTGCATGGATTGAAATTTTACTACCATTACAATATCATTTAAAAAAAAAGCTTGGATTTTTTATTATTAATCTCTCGATCAATTGTTATAAAATATGTATGCAGTTGAAATCTCTATGAATGTTGATGTTTTGAATAGTGATGGAAAATTTTATAATGTAGTGTGTAAAAAGATTTTTTTTTCGTATATATGAATAAAAAATAAAGGAATAAAAATGAGAATGAAGTTTCATCGAACCTGCCGGTAAAGTCTGGACTTGTGCAGATTCTGCGCTCCAATCTGAAGGTCCAATATCGTTTGTCGCTTGAATCCTGAACTGATAGAATGTAAATGGCTTCAAATTACTGACTGTATGCGACGTCAGCGATGGATCTAGTCGTTCCGGTATCGTTTGGAAAGGTCCGGAATTCTCCGATTGTTGCACTGTGTAATATCTGTTAATACAGAATATCATGATTTAGAATCAAACATTAATTTTAGAACGTGCCAATTAATATATATTTTATTTTAATTGAATTTATTTAGCCATTAAGGTAAACGTACCAATGGTGGGACAGATCCCAATTGAGGGACACTAAAGGGATATTTGTAGATACTAAGAGTTTAATGGATAAAATATTTAAAAATAACTCTTCCAATTGTATCTGTTATATATAATTAACATACGTGAAAAGATTTCATGTTTTTCATCGTAAATTGAAAATTTAAATAATAAGTATATTAGCGGACCTATGGTGTTCGAGCTTTTTCAGCAAATCCCTAAACCAATTAGCTAAGGAGAGCCGAATAATCATTAATATGATACCCCGGAGATTATACTTCGTTCGAGACTTTCCATAGGCATTTCAAATTCAGAAATTCTTAAAGTTTAAGATTACACTGTCAAATGTTACGTACAATATCTTAAAACTCGTAATTTTTGTGTCCCGTTATTGGAGCTGACCGAATATACGTTGGCACCACTGTCCATCGTATGTTCCGCGACTGGGGCAAGTAGTAAGCAATCTCGCTGCGACCCAGAGCCGGGACACAATCGCACGATTGACATTTTGACGCGGATGTTGGGTTATGCGATAGCAAAAACTTCATTCATAATTTACTAAAATATATATATGTATTTTATAAACATATATGTTTTATTTATTGCATCATAGGTGTAAATATGTGAACCGCACATTTTTTGGCATTTCTTTTCAAGCAGATGCATTAAAATTTGTAGATGTCCACCGATACGCACATTTGGTGTCCCGGCAGCGGGACATGAACAAAAATACCCGTCCCGGCACTGGTACATCTGCATTTTTCAGCGTTTTAATCAATAACTATTTATCAAACAATCAGAAATATTTTTATTGTATAGTTTTTGGAAACTAGAAACTCTAATCTTGCAATTCGTTACCACCATTTGCAAAATAATTAATATATGCATGCGGAAATTGGCATACAAAACAGACACCGCCTTAAACGTCCCGCCATTGGTACGTTTACCTTATTAGCCTTTAGGGCATTAGAATATAACACATGTTTTACATATCTTTTACAGCGTATTTTGCTTTGGTTTGTAATATTTTCTTAACTTCTTAATCTCATTAAATCATCACTCACACTTTCATTAATTTCCACACATTCGTTCATTCGACTAACGTGCAAATTAATATCTATTGATCTATTTAATTTGAATATGTTTTCTTTTTTTAATGGTAGTCTTATAAATATAAATGTCATAAAGTTATGAATCTGCTGGAAGTTAGGAGAATTTTACTAACCGTAAAGGAGCAAAACCGTCGCGTCCTGGAGTCCAACTGAAGGTAATTTGTCGGCTTTGAACCTGAGATCTGCTGACTTGCGGCAAAGATGGTGGTTGAGGTCGTTCTCGATTGTTTGTCGTGAGAACAAGGCCTGAAGCTGTTTTTCCCCATCCCAGCCTCGTTTGAGCTGTCACGGAAAACATGTAATACTTTTCTGGCTCGAGGCCCGTCGCTCTGAAAGTTCTATCCGAAGCTTCGAATTCCTTCGAGAATTGACGTTCCTGACTACTGTTTAGATGAAACATCACTTTGTATCGCAGAATTTCACCGTTTGGATCGTCTGGAGTGTCCCAAATAATTCGCGCGGTTGAAAAACTCACGTCGGGAAAGGAAACGTTCGATGGTGGTCCTGGAGCTGAAAAGAAAAGTTATTTTTAAATTTTCCGATAACAAAAGTCAGTTTGAAAAAAATGATTATGAAAAAAAAAGCCTTGAAAATGTATTCCTTATTTAAATTAAAATACTTCTGGATTAGAGAAGAAAAAATCAATGTTATTGATAATTCTTATGAAAAAATACTTGAATAAGAAAGACAAAAATAAAGGAAATAAAAGAAATATAAATAACCAAATACCTAAATATGAAAAAATAATAAAGATAATTTATTTATTATTAGAATTTAAATACTTCCGGTCTAGACAAGAAGAAAAAATCAATGTCATTAAAAATAAAGTATTCTTAAGCAAAAAGATTTGAATAAGAAGAAAGACAAAAATAAGAAAAATAAAAGAAATATAAATATTCAAATATTTAAAGAAAAAAAATTATTCGTTATTTGAATTTAAGTACTTTCGGAAAAAAACCAATGTCGTTAATAATTAAGTATTCTTATGGAAAAATACGTGAATAAGAAGAAAACAAAAATAAAAGAAACACAAATATTCAAATATCTAGAATAGAAGAATATTTGTTCTTTATTTAAATTTAAGTACTTCCGGACTAAGGAAAAACAAATTAATGTCATTAGAAATAAAGTATTTCTAAGCCAAGAAGACTTGAATAAGAAGAAGACAAAAATAAGAGAAATAATAAAAATATAAATATCCAAATATCTAAAAATAAAAAAAAAAAATTCGTTATTTAAATTTAAGTACTTCGGGACTAAATAAAAACAAATTAATGTCTTTAAAAATAAAGTATTCTTAAGCAAAAATACTTGAATAAGAAGACGACAAAAATAAGAGAAATAATAAAAATATAAATATCCAAATATCCAAAAAATTAAAAAAATAAAAATTACTCGTTCTTTCAATTTAAGTACTTCTGGACTAAAGAAAACCAAATTAATGTCATTAAAAATAAAGTATTCTTAAGCCAAAAAGACTTGAATAAGAAGAAGACAAAAATAAGAGAAAGAATACAAATATAAATATCCAAACATCTAAAAATAATAAAAAATTATTCGTTATTTAAATTTAAGTACTTCCGAACTAAAGAAAACCAAATTAATGTCATTAAAAATAAAGTATTCTTAAGCCAAAAAGACTTGAATAAGAAGAAGACAAAAATAAGAGAAATAATAAAAATATAAATATCCAAATATCTGAAAACAAAAAATTAAAAAAATCGATTGTTATTTCAATTTAAGTACTTCCAGATCAAAGAAAAACAAACCAATATCGTTAATAATTAAGTATTCTTATGAAAAAATACTTAAAAGAGAACCTAAAAGATTAATAATACAAATATCTAAATATATAAAAAAAATTGTTAATAAATAAATTTAAAAAAAATTGTTAAATAAAAAGGAAAGTCTGATAATCGATTAGAAGTTACTTACTGTCATCAAAAGTCTGAACTCTGATCGGTGGGGTGCTGAGAGCCCCATCTCCGAGTCTCGTATAGGCCAATACTTGAACGTGATATTGAACAAACTTTCTCAATTCAGTCAAAGTTGTTGTGAAAGTCGTGTTCTTCGGAATATTTTTGTACTGATAGGGTGACCGGCTGTTGGCACCGTAATAAACTTTGAATCCTTCGATCTGTCCATTCTGATGCTCGACGGGTACGTCGCCCCATTTTACGAGTATCGTCGTCGAGGAAGTCGCGTTTGCTTCTACATTAGCGGGGCCAACCGATGGCACTGATTCTCTCGTCCTTTCGATCGCTTTTGGACTCGGTCGTGACGAGCCCACGTCATTATACGCCTGCATCACTATTTCGTAAAGTGCAAATTCTTCCATATCCTCCAGAACGTAGGAATTCGCTGTGTGATCGTCTATACTTATGCTCTTTGATTTGTTAGTTCGCACTTCGGTGTACGTCACGTTATAACCCCGAGGATTTCCGTACCACTCGATTTGCTGCAATGGCTGCAAATAACAAAATTTTGCTTTAATACTTTTATTTGGCAAACAAATTTTCGACAAATTTTCTGAGCTTCGAACGTCGGAGTTTCTTCCAGTTGTGGAAAGAAAAAAATACACAAGAAAACAAAGTAGATCTTTTGATTTTGTTTATATAGAGTAAATTTTGTAAAAAGTGAAAAAAAGGAAGCAATGAGAAAGATTCTACTCTGCATTCTTGTTTTAAATTAATTTTTTAAATTGAAGTTTTGCTAAATTTTATTTCTGAGGAATGCAAATCTTGTTCAAATCGCACGAGTAAAGAAAAAGTTTTTGCCACGAGTATTGCAGAAAATTTTACTTTACAAGATGTTAAAATGCAATTTTATTCACGCAAAGCGTGCGTAAAACGTTCGTTATCGCATCGAGTGAAGTGAAAAGAAATTTCATGTAAGCGAAATTTCGTCTGTGAGAAATTTCAAATACTTGAAAAAAAATAAAACGAAAAGGATGCAAAGTAGAACTTTGCACATTGCTTCCTCATTAATTTTCCTCTTTTGCAACGCCGCCTCTATGAAGAAGTTTCTTTATTTTATTTTCGGCTTCCTCATAGAGGAAGCTTTGCGAAAGATGAAAATTATTGACGAAGCAATGTGAAAAGTTCTACTTTGCATCCTTATTTTAAATACAAATAAAAATAAGAACGTAAACAAAAAATGTCAAAAATTCAAAATTCTATAAAATCGAAACCGCTTTATGTATTTCGCTTACATTCAATACCGATCGTCATTTTTCATTGCTTTATTCGTCAAAAACGGTTTAAGCTCATTATCTAAAAATTTGTGGCAGCTAGAGAGCATACAGAGATTTTTTGAAATATTCAATGTCTTATAAAATCTGAACCACTTTACCAATCTTCACCAAATTCGATATCTACTACGACTGGATGTTACTTTTACCTTGCAAAAGATTTGAGCAGGTTTGGTCGAACTTAATTTGAATAAGAACGAAAACAATTTTTTTTCGAAAATTCAAAATTTTATAAAATCTAAACCACTTTATGGATTTCGCTCAAATTCAATACCGATCTTCATTTTTTATTTCTCTATTTGTCCAGAACTATTTAGCTCGTTAGCTGAAAAATTGCGAAAGCTAGAGAACATACAGACATTTTTCGAAAAATTAAACGGCTTATAAAGTCTTAATTTTTTTTTCAATTTTTTCGAAAATGTATACATAGGAAGGGACGTTGCTCCTCTACCAGCGTGCCAAATTTTAACTTGATTCTTAAAGCCGTTTTCGAGACACATACATACATCCGGACATTTTTTCTAAACCACTTTTCTCGACGTTTTGGACCATTCTGAGTGTCCTGACGTGAAAATCGCGATTTTTTTTTCATAAAAATAAAGCTCCCTCTGTGAGAAAGCAAAAAAGGATGCCGAGTAGAACGTTGCACATTGTTTCCTCATTATTTTTCGCTTTTTACAAAGCTACCTCTATGAGGAAGTATGTTAATAAATTTTGGCTTCCTCATAGAGGAAGCTTTGTAAAATGTGAAAAATAATGAGGAAGTAATGTGCAAGATTCTACTTTGCATCCTTGTTTTATTTTATTCTTATTATCTGATGTTTTACGAAATGCAAAGCGAAACCAGTCAATTTTTAAAAAATTCAAATTAACGTAAAATCCGAACCGCCTTACCGATCATCACCAAATTTGGTACGTAGCAGGGCTGAATGTTATTTTTCCAGTGTAGAAAATTTCACTCGATTATTCGAAATTTTACCTGAATTAGAGCAAAACGAAAATTTTTCGAAAAATTCAAAATCTCATAAAAACCGAACCACTTTACCGATTTGGCCCAAATTCAATACCAAAGGTCGCATCACTTTGTTGAATTTTAATACGAAGTTTCAGCCCGATAGTTAAAAATTCGTTCGAGCTAGAGCATTTACGTACTTTTTTCAAAATTTAAAAATTCTTATAAAAATGAAACGTGTCAATCGATTTTCCCGAAATTTATACCAAATGAAGATTAGGTAGTACTGCATATGTTGTTTAAATTTGAGCTGATTCGGTCGAATAGTTTAAAAGTTACAGTTAAATGCATTTTTGGCCTTTCATCACACACACACACATACATACATCCGGACAATTTTTCTAAACCACTTTTCTCGATGTTTTAGACCATTCTGAGTAATCTGACATAAAAATCTCGAAAAAATTGTTTTTTCATGAAAACAAAGCTTCCTCTATGAGGAAGCAAAAAAAAGGGAAAACTTACTATCCATCGAACTCTAAGTTCCGTGGCGCTCATTGCTCGAACCGTGACATTTCTCGGTGGATGCGAAGGCGGCGCTTGTATAGTTTGAAATTCTTTGGTGGGTTCCGATGGTCTCGATCCTCCAACGACGTTATTAGCAATCAAACGAAGTTTATATTCCATAAAAGGAATAAGTCCGGATACTGTAATTGTGCTGGCGTCTGGATCCGAAACTTCGTAAATATTGTACCACGTGGAATTTCGTTTTGTCTGCGCTTGAACGGTCCAAGTTACGATGGAAGAATTGCCGTCGAATCCCGGCGTGAATTGCAATACGACGGAAAAAGCGTCGATGTTCGAAAGCGCCAATTTAGTAGGAGGTTCCGGTAAAACTGGCTCTACGCCTGATTGAATAGTCGCTACTTTCGATTTTCCAGGACCTTTTGAAGTCCACGCGACTACCTCAAATTTGTAGTGCGTCGTCGCCTGAAGATGCTCGACTTTGCACGATAAAACTTCGCGGGTTAAATTTTTCACTCGCAAAGAATCTGGCGAGTCTTTGATCATGTATTTTAACTGGTATGACGTCAGAATACCATTTATCTCATTTGGTGGATTCCATTTTACCGTCAACGCTCGATCGCTTATATCGTCGAATTGCAGATTTTCAACCTCGTCAGGAACTGAGGGAAAGAAAGAAAAGAAAATTATTATAAAAAGTGTAACAAAGAATTTTTCTGTCGGTTGAAAATAGCAATATTTATACTATCAGAAAATCTGACTGTCTTTGGGGATCTTAAGATTTTTCAGGTCTTGGATTTCGAACCTAATATCAAATTTTCTGAATAAAAAATTGCGAGAACCCAAAAAATATTTGGATTCCAATAAAAATGGGTATCTCATTATTTTTGGTTCGAAATTCCAAAAAAATATTGGGTTTTTGATAAAAAAAATAGTAAAAAAACGCAAAAATAAAATTAAGACTGTTGTGAACTTAAGATAAGGTAGGATCTTAAGATTTTTCAGGTCGTGGATTTCGAATCTAATATCAAATTTTCTAAATAAAAAATGGCGAATCAAAAACCCAAAAAAAAATAAAGATTCCAATAAAAATGGAATGTTATCGTTTTTGGTTTGAAATTTCAAAAAAATATTGGGTCTTTGACAAAAAAATAGTAAAATAAACGCAAGAATAAAATTGAGACTGTTATGAACTTAAGATAAGGTAGGATCTTAAGATTTTTCAGGTCGTAGATTTCGAATCTAATATCAAATTTACTAAATAAAAAATGGCTCATCAAAAACCCAAAAAATATTTGTATTCCAATGAAAATGTGTATCTCATCGTTTTTGGTTCGAAATTGCAAAAAAATATTCAATCTTTGACAAAAAAATAGTAAAAAAACGCAAGAATAAAATTAAGACTGCTATGACATTTTTTTCCAACATATTTTTTACTCAAAATATATTTTTTCACGTGACAGCGAAGGCTTTAAACTTTATATTTTTTTTCAACACTTGGCGCTGATTTATATTTTAAAACGACATGATTTAATTGTTTGACAATTTGACGCTCATTTAATTATTTAAAAAAATTCTATGAGACATTTTCCAACAATTCAGTCACAAATTTTTAAAAAATAACGCAATATTAACATTTTTTAAGTCACAACGTAAAATTTATGAGATTTTCAATAGAAATTTATTCATTTAAATTTCAAAAGTATGGAATTTGTAGATAGTTTAAATATTACAGATTAACTAAATACACTTGGCGCTGATTTATATTTTGAAACGACATGATTTAATTGTTTGCCAAATTGACGCTCATTTAATTATCTATAAAAATTCTATGAGACATTTTCCAACAATTCCGTTACAAATTTAAAAAAAAATTGCGAAATACAACAATTTTTGAAGCTACAACGTAAAATTTATTTGAGTTTCAATAGAAATTTATTCTTTTAAATTTCAAAAGTATGAAATTTGTAGATATTTTTAATATATTTAGACACTTGGTGATGATTTATATTTTGAAACATGATTTAATTGTTTGAGAAATTGACGCTCACTTAATTATCTAAAAAATTCTGAGACATTTTCCAGCAATTTAGTCACAAATTTAAAAAAAAATGGCGAAATACTAAAATTTTTGAAGCTACAACGTAAAATTTATGAGATTTTCAATAGAAATTTATTCATTTAAATTTCAAAAGTATGGAATTCGTAGATAATTCAAATACATTTAGACACTTGGCGCTGATTTATATTTTTAAACGATATGATTTAATTGTTTGCCAAATTGACGCTCATTTAATTATCTAAAAAAATTCTATGAGACATTTTCCAACAATTCCGTTACAAATTTTAAAAAAAATTGCGAAATACAACAATTTTTGAAGCTACAACGTTAAATTTATGAGATTTTCAATAGAAATTTATTCATTTAAATTTCAAAAGTATGGAATTTGTAGATAGTTTAAATACTACAAATTAACTAAATACACTTGGCGCTGGTTTATATTTTGAAACGACATGATTTAATTGTTTGAAAAATTGACGTTCATTTAATTATCTAAAAAATTCTGAGACATTTTCCAGCAATTTAGTCACAAATTTAAAAAAAGTATGCGAGACACTAAAACTTTTAAAGCTACAACGTAAAATTTATGAGATTTTCAATAGAAATTTATTCATTTCAATTTCAAAAGTACGGAATTTGATAGTTTAAATACACTTGGCACTGTTTTATATTTTGAAACGAGATGATTTAATTTTCTCACAAATTGACGTTCATTTATTATCTAAAAAAAAAACCTATGAGACATTTTCCAACAATTCAGTCACAACTTAAAAAACAAATAACTCAATATTAACACTTTTTAACCCACAACGTAAAATTTGAGATTTTCAATAGAAATTTATTCTATTAAATTTCAAAAGTATGAAATTCGTAGATAGTGTAAATACATTTATGTACCGGAAAATATTAAGTTTCGTGCGAAGCGAAAGTTATTAGTAATTCAGAGGTGTTGGATAAAAAAACTCACCGTCTTCACTGGTGCGAATTTGGATGGGAGTACTTCGTTCGCCATCGCCAGGATCCGTGAAGCAGAGTACAGTTATGTTGTAGAGAGCGAATTTCCTCAAGCCGGAGATTACCGCACTCTGTTCCGCCAGAGGATCAAACAAGCTTGGCGGAACCGTCATTGACTTGTACTCGTTTTCCTCAGAAAAATTACCACCCGTCCACGCTTGCAATTTATAGCCCTGATTAATTCCATTTATTTTCTGTGGATTCGGTGGTTTCCACCAAACCATCACAGCCGTTGAATTAATCGCCTTTACTCTCACATTCGTCGGCGGAGCTTCGGGAACTAAAGAATATTTCCATTATAAGATTTCTGTTTTTTTTTAAATAAAAATTATGCCTCTAGATTTTAAAGTTTACTAGAATTTTTTCTTATAACTTTCGAAAAATATAACAGCATTTTTGTTATTAAATAATATTTAAAATAAAATTAATTTGTTAATGTATTAGAATTGTTATTATGCAAAATACAGCTTTTTACAATTTCCATATGCTTATTTTTTTCAAATTTTTATTTAATTCAGAAAATTAATTTTAATATATTATTATTAAAATGATATTTGAATATTTATATTAATATCAACTATATAATAATTTTAATAATATTTGATATTATTAATTTTACAATATTATACAAAAATTATAATATAATTATAAATTTTAATAATATTTGATATTATTAAAATATTTTTACTAATTCTATTTTAATTGAATAATTTTCAAATGGTTGAATGTAAATTTTTGTGTTTTGGTCAAGTTTACCTCCTTCTTTCGTTTTGATTTTCAATCCGTCCGTAAATACGCCAACGCCTTTGTCGTTGTAAGCCGCTATTTGTACTACGTAATCCTTCCACGTAATTAGATCGGAAATAAGATAATTCTTTTGCGCCTCGTTCGTTATGTTCTGTGTTGTCCAAGGACTGACATTGTAACCGTGCAATCGATAGCGCAATATGTAACCCAATATGTGACCGTTTCTATGTTCCTCTAGGGGCAGTTGCCACTGGGTTATTATCTCAGAGGAAGAACGCGCTGACCCGACAAATCCTAAAGGAGGACCTGACGGAGCTGTTTTAAAAAAAAGTCAGAAAGAAATTTTATAAACATTTTCAACTTATTTATCAGATTTTGAAAATTTTATAAAAATTATCAAATTGTTTATCAGATCTTGAAAATTTGATAAAAATTATCAAATTATTTATCAGATCTTGAAAATTTGATAAAAATTATCAAATTATTTAACAGATTTTGAAAATTTTATAAACGTTATCACATTATTTATCAAGTTTTGAAAATTTATAAAAATTATCAAATGGTTTATCAGGTTTTGAAAATTGTATAAAAATTATCAAATTATTTATCAAGTTTGGAAAATTTATAAAAATTATCAAATGGTTTATCAGGTTTTGAAAATTTTATAAAAATTAATCAATTATTTATCAGATTATGAAAATTTTATAACAATTATCAAATTATTTATCAGATCTGGAAAATTTGATAAAAATTATCAAATTATTTAATAGATTTTGAAAATTTTATAAAAACTGTCAAATTATTTATCAGGTTCTGAAAATTGTATAAAAATTATCAAATTATTTATCAGATTTTAAAAATTGTATAAAAATTATCAAATTATTCAACAGATTTTGACAATTGTATAAAAATTGTCAAATTATTTATCAGATTTTGAAAATTTTATAAAAATTATCAAATTATTTATCAGATTTTGAAAATCTCATAAAAATTATCAAATTATTTAACAGATTTCGAAAATTTTATAACAATTATCAAATTATTTAACAGATTTTGAAAATTGTATAAAAATTATCAAATTATTTATCAGATTTTGAAAATTTTATAAAAATTATCAAATTATTTATCAGATTTTGAAAATTTTATAAAAATTATCAAATTATTTATCAGATTTTGAAAATTCTATAAAAATTAACAAATTGTTTATCAGATTTTAAAAATTGTATAAAAATTATCAAATTATTCAACAGATTTTGAAAATTATATAAAAATTGTCAAATTATTTATCAGATTTTCAAAATTGTATAAAAATTATCAAATTATTTATCAGATTTTAAAAATTTAATAATAATTATTAAATGCTTGTAAAAAATGTTGCCAAGTACTTACGTTCTTGAGGAAGAATCACAACATTACTAGGATCCGAGGGTGGACCTTCGCCGACGCTATTCACAGCAGTTATTCGAAATTGATATGCAGCAGCGGCTTTCAAGTCGCTCAGCAAACACCATCGCTCTTCAGCACTAACATTATTGTTCTCGATTACCCAATTTGACAAAGGATCGGGTATTGGACCTGAAAATTATACGTAATTAAATAAGTCGTGGAAATTTACACAACAAAAATGTCTATTTCTATTATAATATACCTATACATATATTTTCTTTCAATTTTGTATTTTATTTTAAAGGACGTTATTAATTGTATGTTCAAAATTTAAAATAACCTTCTTAGATTCTGTACAATTTTTTATTTTACGGTGATTCTAATTATTTTTTGATAACTTTGATTATTATTATTATTATCATTGGAGATGAAAGTTTTTCGATTATTTCTTCCAAATTTTCATCATATTGCGGTTATTACTGAAAATTCTTGTGTGGTTTTTATTTTCGTTGGGATTTTCATGAGATTCGAAGATTTTTGAAAAAAATAGCTATTTAAAAAAATGATATTTTCTTACCCAATTCGGGAACTTCGCGTCTTTCGACGATGAATTTTTCGGTTGGACTGTTACCATCGAATCCCGGTACCCAGCTGACGTTAATCGTCCTAGGCGAAATCGTCTCGACTCGATCAGCCTTCACGTTTATCGGTGCGAAAGGTAATTCGATTACACTGAGCCGTGCGGTTCGTGTTTCGTTGCCTCCCGCTGAAATAACCGAGCAGGCATATTCTCCGACATCCGAAGCTCGCACGGCGATTATCTCCAAGGCTCCGTCGTGTCGCATCTTCACTCTCTGGCTCGCCTGCGTGTTTACCACTCTGCGATTTGTAGATTGATCGTATTAGCCACGAGTTTCAATTGGTAGCACAATTATATACATATATACAGGGTGACAATTTTAAAGTGGCCATCATCCCTAATTTTATAATCTTTATGAATTTGTGGTCGAAAAATAACTTCAAACATTTTTCGAGATTAATGTTTTTATACCTACTGACTTAAGAAAACAAGCATTGCTTCCTCATTATTTTTCGCTTTTTACAAAGCTACCTCTATGAGGAAGTATGTTATTCAATTTTTGGCTTCCTCATAGAGAAAGCTTTGCAAAACGCGAAAAATAATGAGGAAGCAATGTGCAAGGTTCTACTTTGTATCCTTGTTTTAATTAGATAAATATACATGTTGTGGATACGCTTTTTCTATTTTGTTAATACGTTATTTCGTGATTATTAGAGCGTTTTCGAAAGTGAATGTGACAATGTATATTTTTAAAAATAATTCAACATTCCATAAAATCTAAAATTTCATACCGTTCGTCACTAAATTATACATATATAATGGCTGAATATTGTTTCATTTATATACTAAATTTGAGCTCGCTATCTTAAGTTTTGCAAAAGTTACAATAGAGCGATAATGGCAATTTTTTGAAAAATTCAAAACATCATAAAATTTTAACGGTTCAACCGATCTTAACCAAATTCAATAGCGATCACCGGCGTATGAAAGCTCACATTCATACCAATTTTAAGATCAATATCTCGAAAATTGAAAGTTATCGCGTAAACAGACATTTTTCAAAAAATTAAAAAACGCGTAATAATTTAACGATGAAGTGGATTTTAACAAAAATCTGTATGAACGATGAGGCTTGATCCCTCTATTTATGGTCCAAATTTCAGCTTAATATCTCAAGGCATTCCCGAGTTATAAAGGTTTACATTTTTCGATCGTGTAACATACACACATACACACGCACACACATACATACAGACATTTTTTCTAAATCACTTTTCTCGACGTTTTGGTCCATTCTGAGTGTACTCACATGAAAATTTCGAAAAAAGTTTTTTTTCCTGAAAACAAAGCTTTCTCAATGAGGAAGCAAAAATCTCCACTTTCACAAGATAGTTTATGAAAAATCATTAAAATACCGCACCGTAAACCAACCTAAATCAATCCACACAACGAATAAAAAGGCGGTGGCCAATGTTAAATTGTCATCCTGTATATATACATTTTTAATATCACTACGTTTGCAATTTGTACTCACTGTGCGTTGTGCAGCCAAACTATGTCGTAGGGCACGCTAGGGTCATTGGAAACTTTGCACTGTAATTCGGCCGTGTGTCCCAATAAAACAGAAGTATCACTTGGAGGTCTTATAATTTGGGTTCTCACTGTGGAAAAATAAAATTGTTAAGTTAATTTCATTAAATTTATTAACAGATTTCTTCTTTTACATCATTTATCAATATGTAATAGAGAATATTAAATATATAGATTATAGAATTAATATAGAAGTTTGAAAATTGCAGATTATAAGAACAAAAATAGATAAATATACAGATATAAATTAATATCGCAGCAATTCTAAATATTTATTCATACTAAATGCTACTAAAATTAAGCGACGGAAACTGTCATACGATAACGCTTGGGATTGTAGTTGACGCAAATCGGTTGGAAAATTTAAGTTTTACAGCATTTTGAAAAATTTGAGAATTTTGAAAATATCGTTTTCAGGCTATAACTTTCGCAATTTATGAGGTATCGGGATGAAATTTTGTACACAAAAGGACTATCATTAAAACATTATGTGTACCAAATTTGGCGAGAATCGATAGGGTGGTTATAATTTTATTGAAATTTCAATTTAAAAAAAATGTCCTAAAAAACTTCATCTCCTGTAAATTCTGAGATATCCGGCTGCAATTTTCGACATGATTTCATGATTATTGATTGTTAATGATGAATTTAGTCGAAGGAATTATCGATATGTCGGTAAATCTCGATTTTGGTGAAAAAGAAAAAAAAAAAATGCTGTCATAAAAAAAAATGTTTTTTGAAATTTTTTTACAGATTTATCTTTTTGTTCACATATTGACTATCATCGAAAAACATTTGAGTACAAATTTCACGCAAATCTGTTCAGCCGTTCAAATTTTATGACATTTTCAATTTTTCGAAAAATCTCATTCTGGCGCTGGCTCGTGCAAATTACGAGATACCGGGTTCTAATTTGGTCCACATATGGACTATCATGGTACAAGATTTTAGTACAAATTTCAGAAAAATCGGTTACACGGTTAACATTTTTCGACATTTTGAATTTTTCGAAAAATGTCTGTAAAGTAAAATTTTGCAAATTATTTCGAAAAATGTCTAGAACATAAACAAGCCTGTAAAGTAGAATTTTTCAAATTGCTTTCTCATTATTTTTCTCTTTTTGCAAAGCATATAAGTATCGTGAATATATCAAATTAAATAAGTAATTAAAAAAAATTATGTAAAAATTATTTTTCCTGTAGAAAAGTAGATTTTAGTGACGAAATCGAAGTGATACGTATGGCAGACTTAAGTACGTAAATTCTAATCGCAAGTTTTGACCAAAGTTGTAAATCCCAATTAATTCATGAGATATATTTTACAGTACAATTTGTTTTGTAATTATCATTTCATAATAATAATATGTAGTGATTATAAAATAGAGTGTAAACATTTGAATAGCTGAAAAAAAGACTAATTTTCGCTTTAATATTGCAAGAAATAGTGGAAAAAATGGAAGAAATTAGTAATGCATTAATTTCTTAATGCATTAATTATTTTGTTTTCCATTTTTTCCACTATTTCTTGCAATATTAAAGCGAAAATTAGTCTTCTTTTTCATAAAAATGGAAGAAATAAGTAATGCATTAATTTTTTTTTTCCATTTTTTCCACTATTTCTTGCAATATTAAAGCGAAAATTAGTCTTTTTTTTCATAAAAATGGAAGAAATAAGTAATGCATTAATTTCTTAATGCATTAATTATTTTTTTTCCATTTTTTCAAAAGGATTACCGTGAATTTTTATTGAAAAATAATCATTTTTGCAGCCATTCCAAAGTTTAATCATCGTATTACAATCGTTACATGTTATTATTATAAAATTATAATTATAGAGCCGATTGTATCATCATCATTATTTCTATAAGTATTAGGCATTTACAACTCTGGTTTTTACTCAGGATTGTGTGTGTAAAGAATTCTTTGAAAAAAAAAATCTTTAAAAAACATTTTTTTAATTGGCTTTTCCGTGGTGTTATTTAAAGAGTAAAGAGGACGATCGTCTTACCTACAACCGTCAAGTAGGCGGAAGCATTAACAGAACCTGCTTCGTTTGCTCGCACGCAAGTATATTTGCCTGCGTCGTTGGGTTTGACCGCAGCGATGAGAAGATCTCCGGTTTCGAGTAGCTGAACGCGACCGGCAATCTCGACGGTCTCAGTGTCTAATGAAAAATCACATGCACACAATTCAGCACGAGAGAAAAAAAAGAAAAATAGCGTAGATCGTGTTGATTAATAATCTCATTTAAATTGTAAGCAATTACCATTGTAAATCCATGTAGCGTTGGGAACAGGCGCTGCAATTGCTCTGCAAGTTATCGTCGCGTCTTTTCCATCGAGAACTGTTAGATTGTGCGGCGCGCTCTCAATCACAGGTATAGAAGCTGTAATAATGCGTTTTTCATTATACTTTCGAGATTAAGACTCATGAAAGAATTTTTCCAAGACTATATCATGCATTCGGCTCTCTAGAAGAAAAACCGTACGATCTATTGTACGTCGATTGTAAATACCTCATATCCCACACTCCATTATATTTATTCTCGCTTACGATTTAGGTACCACGTCCGCATAGTCATTTTAATGCCATGAATTTAAAAAAAACATTGTATTTCATAAAAATAAACACACTCGCAAACATTCTCGTTGCAACATACAAACCTTACGAATAAAATAACTATTAGGAGCGCCAGAATATTATTAAAATGGTATCGTTAAGAGGACTCGAAATGTTTCTATACTATCGAAAAAATTCTGTGGTTGGTAACTATAAAGTGATGGCAATTAATTTTATTTTATTTTATTTATTTTATTTATTTTATTTATTTTATTTATTTTATTTATTTTATTTATTTTATTTTATTTATTTTATTTATTTTATTTATTTTATTTATTTTATTTATTTTATTTATTTTATTTATTTTATTTATTTTATTTATTTTATTTATTTATTTATTTATTTATTTTTTTGTTTTTTTTTTTGTAGTTACGAAACACTGTAAATTTGCTCAGGAAATTAATATACATTTATGGAAAGTTTATATGCATAAGACGGTATAAATTTGATATACAATTATATAGTAATATTACAGTACTTTTTTTTTCTATTAAACATGACTTTTTTAATATGTTTAACGATGAAAATAAAAATTTAATGGATAGAAATTTCCAATGAATGTATATAGATATTTCTAATAAATTTTTTTATAGTTTAACCATAAAATAGTCGTTGCAACTATAAAAATATTGTTGGAACAATTTTTTATTTACTGTAACTACAAAAAAAGAAAAGTTGGAGGGACTAAAAATTAATTGCTGTCACTTTGTAGTTGCCAGGAATTCCACAATTTCTCTAAGTGTAACAAAGCTATGAATAAACATAAATATTTTTGTAAATTTACAAAAAGAACATTTATTTAAATTATTATAAAGTAGGAAAATAATTACAAATTTACATATTAAAGTGACTCGATTTTTCTATTATTTTTGGGATCCCATTAACGTAATTTTTTCGTGGATCGAATTTTTGAGCTTCAATAAATAGTTGAAAACAATACGAAATTTATATTATAGAATGAATTTTCACTGGATTTTCCTATTTTATAAACATTTTTAAAAAAGAATCACAATTCGAAATTCTAAGTTTGTTTCGTCCCCTTAAAGATTTACAGTTTGCATCAAAATCTCGTATAAAATTTGAGCGCGGCCAATAATTATTATCCGTGAGGGAATAAAGTACATAATCGGTGAAAAATTCGTGAGAACCGACATTACAAAAACAAAAAGGGTATAATAAAAACATAAGCAATACACTGTTAAAAAAGACTGTAAGTTTTTATTCATAAACTTGTCATCTAAATTTAATGTTCAATTATGGTATTAAAAAAAATGTACTTTTGCAGTAAAATTAAAGCAAATTATTAAAATTCAAGTACTTTTACTGTAAAATTAAAGTAAATTATTAAAATTCAAGTACTTTTACTGGAAAATTAAAGTAAATTATTAAAATTCAAGTACTTTTACTGTAAAATTAAAGTAAATTATTAAAATTCAAGTACTTTTACTGTAAAATTAAAGTAAATTATTAAAATTCAAGTACTTTTACTGTAAAATTAAAGTAAATCATTAAAATTCAAGTAAATTATTAAAATTCAAGTACTTTTACTGGAAAATTAAAGTAAATTATTAAAATTCAAGTACTTTTACTGTAAAATTAAAGTAAATTATTAAAATTCAAGTACTTTTACTGTAAAATTAAAGTACATCATTAAAATTCAAGTACTTTTACTGTAAAATTAAAGTAAATTATTAAAATTCAAGTACTTTTACTTTAAAATTAAAGTAAATTATAAAAATTCAAGTACTTTTACTGTAAAATTAAAGTAAATTATTAAAATTCCAGTACTTTTACTGTAAAATTAAAGTAAATTATTAAAATTCAAGTACTTTTACTGGAAAATTAAAGTAAATTATTAAAATTCAAGTACTTTTACTGTAAAATTTAAGTAAATTATTAAAATTCAAGTACTTTTACTGTAAAATTAAAGTAAATCATTAAAATTCAAGTACATTTACTGTAAAATTAAAGTAAATCATTAAAATTCAAGTACTTTTATTGTAAAATTAAAGTAAATCATTAAAATTCAAGTACTTTTATTGTAAAATTAAAGTAAATCATTAAAATTCAAGTACTTTTACTGTAAAATAAAGTAAATTATTAAAATTCAAGTACTTTTACTGTAAAATTAAAGTAAACTATTGTATTTGCTTTATATTAATTTTACATCAAACTTGTATATTAAATTTAATGTACCCGTTTATGAATAAAAACTTCCAGTATTGATACATTAAATTTCAAGTAATTTTTTTTCACAGTGTATTTAAAAAAAACGTGTTGTGTATCACATAGTTCCAAGCATTTGGTGCCTAATACGAAAACCACTAGAAAATATGTAGCGGAAAGAAAATAAATTGTAATAAAAAAAAGGGTGACACGCAAAAATGAAAACAACTAATCTATTGATTGTGTGTGCTTCGAGCCTTCGGAAGGCACAAAGTTAAAGACTTTATCTCTTACTCTCTGGATATTGAAAGAACTTTAAGCGGCCGTCTGACTGGCGAGCTCTGACTACGTTATAGCCGGCTGCCCGACGAGGCACTCTGTTCCTCGCGAAGTCGTTCTTTTCCGCTGTTACCACAACAAATACAACGATCAGTGTCACTCACAGCCCAAGGCAATCGTCAGCCTCCGATTGCTAATATTTATTTTTAAAAATTTCGAAGCCATCGAATTAATGCATATTTTAATAATATCGATAAACTCACTTTTCGCTTTAAGCCAAGTGTAGCTCGAAGCTTCACCTGCGTCGTTCGCTGCTAAGCATTGAAACATTCCTGAGAATTCCATCGTTAATTTTTTAATCGTCAGAGAACCGTCCTCTTCGATTTCCAATCTGGAAAAGACAAAATTCGATAGAATTAATTTACAAGGAATTTATAAGGAATTTGCAGTTATATTAGCCATATGTTTTTTTTCACGTCTAGATATATTCTTCATAATTAGAAAGATTTTTATAATACTCGAGAGAATTTTCTGTGATTTTTTTCACATTTTTCTACTTGTGAATTTAAAAATAGAATTTATATTAAATTTTCTATATCGCGATAGAAAATTCTGGGACGAGAAAGATACAAGAATTATACGTAATTCTTTGTCGATCTTAATTCTGTTGCATAAAAGATAGTATTAAGCTAATATAGAATTAATTTCTAAGGAATTTCTAAGGAATTTGTAAGGAATTTACAGTCAATTTAGCCATATGTTTTTTTTTCACGTCTAGATATTCTTCATAATTAGAAAGATTTTTATAATACTCGAGAGAATTTTCTGTGAATGTTTTTCACATTTTTCTACTTGTGAATTTAAGAATAGAATTTATATTAAATTTTCTATATCGCGATAGAAAATTCTGGGACGAGAAAGATACAAGAATTATACGTAATTCTTTACCGATCTTAATTCTGCTGCATAAAAGATAGTATTAAGGTCGATAATGTAGCGATTATTGATCTTAATAATTCGAAAAAATAATTGTACTCGAATATACCGAAAGACAGAAGAAAAAACAATTTGTTTGGGTCATTTTTAAAAACATAAAAATATTAATGTTATTAATATTAATATTTAACATATTAAATTATTATTAATTATTTAATTATTATTATTTATTTAATTATTGTTAATAATAATTAAATAAATAATGATAATTTTTATATGTTAAATATTAATATTAATAACATTAATATTTTTATGTTATTAAAAATGACCCAAAAATTTTTTTTTTTTTTTTTGGCTTTTCTTAGAAATAATTCCTTAGCAATTATAATTATTATTTATTTAATTATTATTAACAACAATTAAATAAATAATATTGTTTATTTAATTGTATATATATTTATTTAATTGTTAATAATAATTAAATAAATAATATTATTTATTTAATTATTATTAACAATAATTAAATAAATAATATTATTAAAATATTATTTAATAAATATTAAATATTAATATTTATTATAAATTTAAATATTATTTAAAATATTAATGTTATTAATATTTTATCGGCACATGCTGTAATACAAATTATAATTTCCTCCAGTCAATTACTCCATAATCGCTGTAAAAAATGATTAAACAGATAACGTACTAATTTGATTAAGAAAATACATTCTTATCTCCTGGATTATTATGATTTTGCCCTCATAATTTGATTAGAATTAAAATAGCCTCATTGACGGTTTTATTTAATTCTTGAGTGGGCTATTATCGTCTTACTTGCTTCCCAGAAGAGGATCAACAGGCTCGGCATTGTAGAACCAAATGATCTTCGGTGTAGGAACGCCAACAGCATCACATGGCAACGTCACCGTTGATCCATAATCGCTGTGCGTCTCTCGTTTCAGTTCGTTTACAAAAGTCGGCTTTTCTGTGAACGAGGATCAATCAACACTAAATATTAAGACTATATTATCCCCAACGAGCCGATTAAATTTTCGTAGATGAATGAAAGTCATTGACAAACCGAAAACGTCGATCTTGGCACTCGCTTTAACCGTTGGAAATCCACCACTCAGTAAATCCACGTGACATGTGTAAACGCCGGTATACGTAAGATTTGCGGATATTAGAGCCAAAGTTCTGTTCCAAGAGTCGTTGAAGTTGTAAAGTATTCTCGCGTTCTCGATTGGAATTCCGTCCTTCGTCCAAATTGTTCTCAACTCGTGCAGCAGCCTAAAATGGTTATATTTTTTATTCGTTACATTGTAAAAAAAAGGGAGAAATAAATTTTTTAATTTAATATGAATATTATGCATATGGGTCATTCCACGGGATTTCGCACAAAAAAAAACCCGACCGACTCTAATTTTCGCCTAATTTTTTTATATTGTTGACTATGTCAAACGGAGTATCTGTGAATTTTTTGAGAATTTTATTCTTATATTTTGACGAGCCATAAAATAAAAGGTGAAAAAAATGAAAAAAATTCTGACGTCAAGTGGAATAATGATATCGACAAAAGTAACTAGGTCAAAATTATCGCAATTCAACACAGTTTACGGTAAAAATAATCAAAATAAAAAATAAACATAACTTCTATTTTATTTATGTCTTCTACCAAGAAAAGGTACCATTTCGCTAATTTGGCCCCCTCCGATTTCAATACAAAAAATCACGAATATACTACATGGAGTCCCAAACACTTTAAGCACAAGCCCAAGATGGAGAACGCATTTTACCCATTTTTAAAAAAATATTTCGGGTAATTGATTTTTTAAATTTTCTTCCAATCTTCTGCGTATTTTTTTATGTAATTGGTAATATTAAAAGGAGCTTATGTGATTTTTTTCATAATTTTATATGTAGATGTATTCGATTCATTAAATGTAATCGGATTACAAATTTTTTAAATTAAAAAAAAAGAAAGCGATCAGCTGATCGCTTTCTTACATCTTACAGCTTTACTCTTCTTACAGCTTTACTCGATACATAAATTAGACAAAAAAGATAAAAAATAAAGGATGAAAAGAGGAAATAAAATTACAAAATAATGAATAAAATGAGTAAAACTAAAATAGGAGTAGATTTATTTTAATACTGAAAACTACTTTTCTTCCTTAATTTTCTCTTTTTTTCCTTCTTTTTAACAGTGTACATATTGTCCAATAAAAACTTGTACTACTACTAGTTATGTTTATTTGTAAATCCTAAGCATTGCACCTTGTGATTTTTAAATAATTATTTGGAATTATATAATTACAAAAAAAAATATTTTTTTAGAGTAATTCAGATAAAAAGATTTATCGCTTTTTATGCGTGAAATATTTTTTGTACGTTGACAAAACTTTCTGAAGTAGTTGAGTAAAAGAACCCAACAAAATCTCTCACAAAATAGTCAGAATTTTTGGATACACACAATTTTTTTTGAGAATTTTGTAACGATCCAAAAATTCGCTTTTTTACAGAATTTATAAGGCTGTTTTTATAGAACGATTCATTTAATGATCCTGAAATGTATTATATGTAGTGTAAAAACTCTCTATAAAAATATATTCAAGTTTCGCAATTTTACAACTATTTTTTCTTATAAAAAAAAAATTCGAAATTATTAGAAATTTATAAATCATATTTTTACGAAAAAGCAAAGAAAAATTCATTGCATAGGAAAATGCCAAAGGTTTTTTTAGTAACTTCAATGACGTTAAAGTTTATTATCAGATTTGAAATTTTTATCGAATCAAATTTTTGGTTCAAAATTTGTCTACAAAAATATCCTTAATCAATTTCCTGTAATATGTAATGGAAATATAAATGTTGGAAACGTACCGAGCATTAGCGATACAGTCGAGGTAAGTAACAGGCTGATCTCTGACAATCTGCATATCTTTTGGCTCGATTATAATCGAAGGAGCGATTTCTACAGTCGAGTCACCAACGACATGCAAATTGAAGAGAGGACTGTTCTCCTCTTTGCCAATCTGTGTGTTGGTTGCTCTGGCTCTGTACGAGCGTTCGTCTTTTTCGTTGGCGTTGAGAATGAGAAGTTTGTGATGACTCGTGGCATATTGAATCTCGTAGGGAATTGGACCATCGAGAGTCGTCCAAGTAACGTCAGGAGTTGGATCGCTCTCGATATGTGGAAGTTCAAGAATGGCAGCGCTTCCAGATTGTACAGTAACTTCTATGTCCGTGAGATTCTCAAAATCTCCCATATCTGCAGAAAAAAATTAACAAAAATAAAAAAATAAAAAAAGATTAATAAATTGGCCAAGAGCAAAAGAAAATGTGAAAAATATCAATAAATTGGTCTAGAGCACAAGAAAATGTGAATAAGATGAATAAATTGGCCAGGTGCAAAAGAAAACGTGAATAAGATGAATAAATTGGCCAAGAGCCAAAAAAATGTGAATAAGATGAATAAATTGGCCAAGAGCAAAAGAAAATGTGAATAAGATGAATAAATTGGCCAAGTGCAAAAGAAAATATGAATAAGATGAATAAATTGGCCAAAAGCAAAAGAAAATGTGAATAAGATGAATAAATTGGCCAAGTGCAAAAGAAAATATGAATAAAATGAATAAATTGGTCAAGAGCAAACGAAAATGTGAATTAAATGAATAAATTGGCCAAGAGCAAAAGAAAATGTGAATAAAATGAATAAATTGGCCAAGAGCAAAAGAAAATGTGAAAAATATCAATAAATTGGCCAAGTGCAAAAGAAAATGTGAATAATATGAATAAATTGGCCAAGAGCAAAAGAAAATGTGAATAAGATGAATAAATTAGCCAAGAGCAAAAGAAAATGTGAATAAGATGAATAAATTGGCCAAGAGCAAAAGAAAATGTGAATAAAATGAATAAATTGGCCAAGAGCAAAAGAAAATGTGAAAAATATCAATAAATTGGCCAAGAGCAAAAGAAAATGTGAATAAAAGGAATAAATTGGTCAAGAGCAAAAGAAAATGTGAATAAGATGAATAAATTGGCCAAGAGCAAAAGAAAATGGGAATAAGATGAATAAATTGGCCAAGTGCAAAAGAAAATGTGAATAAAATGAATAAATTGGCCAAGAGCAGAAGAAAATGTGAAAAATATCAATAAATTGGCCAAGTGCAAAACAAAATGTGAATAAAATGAATAAATTGGCCAAGAGCAAAAGAAAATGTGAATAAAATTAATAAATTGATCAAGAGCAAAAGAAAATGTGAATAAAATGAGAAAATTGGCCAAGAGCAAAATAAAATGTGAATAAAATGAATAAATTGGCCAAGAGCAAAAGAAAATGTGAATAAAATGACAAAATTGGCCAAGAGCAAAAGAAAATGTGAAAAATATCAATAAATTGGCCAAGAGCAAACGAAAATGTGAATAAGATGAATAAATTGGCCAAGTGCAAAAGAAACTGTGAATAAAATGAATAAATTGGCCAAGAGCAAAAGAAAATGTGAATAAAATGAATAAATTGGCCAAGAGCAAAAGAAGATGTGGATAATATGAATAAATTGGCCAGGTACAAAAGAAAATGTGAATAAAATGAATAAATTGGCCAGGTGCAAAAGAAAATGTGAATAAGATGAATAAATTGGCCAAGTGCAAAAGAAAATGTGAATAAGATGAATAAATTGGCCAAGTGCAAAAGAAAATGTGAATAAAATGAATAAATTAGCCAAGAGCAAAAGAAAATGTGAATAAGATGAATAAATTGGCCAAGTGCAAAAGAAAATGTGAATAAAATGAATAAATTGGCCAAGTGCAAAAGAAAATGTGAATAATATGAATAAATTGGCAAAGTGCAAAAGAAAATGTGAATAAGATGAATAAATTGGCCAAGAGCAAAAGAAAATGTGAAAAATATCAATAAATTGGCCAAGTGCAAAAGAAAATGTGAATAATATGAATAAATTGGCAAAGTGCAAAAGAAAATGTGAATAAAATGAATAAATTGGCCAGGTGCAAAAGAAAATGTAAATAAAATGAATAAATTGGCCAAGTGCAAAAGAAAATGTGAATAAAATGAATAAATTGGCCAAGAGCAAAAGAAAATGTGAATAAGATGAATAAATTGGCCGGGTGCAAAAGAAAATGTAAATAAAATGAGAAAATTGGCCAAGAGCAAAAGAAAATGTGAAAAATATCAATAAATTGGCCAAGAGCAAACGAAAATGTGAATAAGATGAATAAATTGGCCAAGAGCAAAGGAAAATGTGAATAAAATGAATAAATTGGCCAAGAGCAAAAGAAAATGTGAAAAATATCAATAAATTATCCAAGTGCAAAAGAAAATGTGAATAAGATGAATAAATTGGCCAAGAGCAAAAAAATGTGAATAAGATGAATAAATTGGCCAAGAGCACAAGAAAATGTGAAAAATATCAATAAATTGGCCAAGAGCACAAGAAAATGTAAATAAGGTGAATAAATTGGCCAAGAGCAAAAGAAAATGTGAATAAGATGAATAAATTGGCCAGGTGCAAAAGAAAATGTGAATAAAATGAATAATTTGGCCAAGTGCAAAAGAAAATGGGAATAAGATGAATAAATTGGCCAAGTGCAAAAGAAAATGTGAATAAAATGAATAAATTGGCCAAGAGAACAAGAAAATGTGAAAAATATCAATAAATTGACCAAGAGGAAAAAAAATGTGAAAAATATAAATAAATTGGCCAAGTGCAAAAGAAAATGTGAATAAGATGAATAAATTGGCCAGGTGCAAAAGAAAATGTGAATAAGATGAATAAATTGGCCAAGAGCAAAAAAAAATGTGAATAAGATGAATAAATTGGCCAAGTGCAAAAGAAATAGATTCCTCTTAAAAAAAAAACAGTGGGTAAGAATCGCTTCTTTTGGATCCAAACTTATTTATCTCGTGGAGATAAGCTTCTTTATATTCTAACCGAATTTTTTTTTTCTTCAACATGTTGAAGTACGCTAATAAAAATTTTAATATCGAGGGTTTGCGCTGATTCGCTGCTCTAAAAAAAAATCGGTTAATAGGGGAAACTTACATGCCACGGAGAATGTTACACGTTCGCTAAATATCGATCCAACATCGTTCGTCGCGACGCAATAATAAACACCTGCGTCTTTTCTTCGTGGGCTTTGAATACGCCAAAATGTGTCCGACGTGAGTTCGTTGCTTAATGGTACACCATCTTTGAACCATCTGTATTTTGGCTGAGGGTAACCTGAGAAGAAGTGAAAAACACACAAATACAGAAATAATTTTAACAATCACAACGATTTTTCATCGCGTTCCAGTTCTTTGCTTATTTTTCCTGGTAAGATTTTATCATAAATGGAAGATTATTTAAAAACAATGTACTCGTGGATCTTACGATTTCCGATCAAATTGCAACTTCAAAATATGATAGTGAATAATATTTGGACTGCGTAATTTCTTTCAGATTTTTAAAATCAATTTTTAAAAAATTTAGGTATAGTAAAATAAAATCTAAAAAAAATTAAATTAAGAAGTCCCAAATTGCAACTTCAGAATATGATAGTGAAAAATATTTGGACTGCGTAATTTTTTTCAGATTTTTAAAGTCAATTTTTTGAAAATTTAGGTATAGTAAAATAAAATCTAAAAAAAATTAAGAAGTCCCAAAAATACTCTACACTAATAAATCCTAAAGTGATAATCTGATAAGAATCCACGAGATCTACAGGTGTCGATTTTTAAAAAAATAGCCTACATATTTTATAATTAAATATCCAGAATCTCCATATACAAATACATAAAAAAAATTGTGATAAAAATATATTTTATCAACATCCTATTCTAATTTAAAAAAATTAAATTCCAATTTTTATAATTTCTATTCAAATTTTTAAAAATTAGACTAGGTTAAAATCTAATTTTTAAAAATCAGAATAGGTTAAAATCTAATTTTTAAAAATTAGAATAGGTTAAAATCTAATTTTTAAAAATTAGAATAGCTTAAAATCTAATTTTTAAAAATTAGAATAGCTTAAAATCTAATTTTTAGAAATTAGAATCGGTTAAAATCTAATTTAAAAAAATTTGAATAGCTTAAAATCTAATTTTTAAAAACTAGAATAGCTTAAAATCTAATTTTTAAAATCAGAATAGGTTAAAATCTAATTTTTTAAAATCAGAATAGCTTAAAATCTAATTTTTGAAAATTAGAATGGTTTAAAATCTAATTTTTTAAAATCAGAATAGGTTAAAATCTAATTTTTAAAAATTAGAATCGGTTAAAATCTAATTTTAAAAAATTAGAATCGGTTAAAATCTAATTTTTTTAAATTAGAGTAGCTTAAAATCTAATTTTTTAAAAATTAGAATAGCTTAAAATCTAATTTTTAAAAATTAGAATAGCTTAAAATCTAATTTTTAAAAATTAGAATAGCTTAAAATCTAATTTTTGAAAATTAGAATGGTTTAAAATCTGGTTTTTAAAAATTAGAATAGGTTAAAATCTAATTTTAAAAAATTAGAATAGTTTAAAATCTAATTTTAAAAAATTAGAATAGATTAAAATCTAATTTTTTAAAATTAGTATAGCTTAAAATCTGATTTTTTAAAATTAGAATAGCTTAAAATCTAATTTTTTAAAATTAGCATAGCTTAAAATCTAATTAAAAAAAAATTAGAATAGCTTAAAATCTAATTTTTAAAAATTAGAATAGCTTAAAATCTAATTTTTTAAAATTAGAATAGATTAAAATCGAATTTTTGTAAATTAGAATAGGTTAAAATTAGAATCTATTACAACAATATTTTATATTTAATTCCTCGCTTTTAACACGATTAGAACCATCAATTACATACAATTTTTAAATATAATTTTCTACTATTAATATTAATTCTTTATCGACTATCATCGACTATAATTTTCTACTCCTAAAAAAAATCATTGTTTAAAAAATGTGCAATATTTTTTTTTTAAATATTAAAAAGATTGTGCACACAATTGGTGAAAAAAATCTAAGGTGCATTTTGCATAATCTTCTTCCACGTGACGTAATATCGATGCAGCGATGGTTTTCACCGAAGCAGCAACGATACGAACATTGTTGCCTATATAGTGTGTACTTATTGCACAGGGGGTCACGCTATCGAGTTACGAGAGACACAAGGAGGCACATAGCGAACAACGCAGCCAGACTTTATGGCTTCATCTGGCCACTGGCCTCATCCGTCGTGGTCATTCGATATTTCACGAGAAACTCTCTCGCTAGCCACCTGCAGCTCCATCGTCTCAAACTTAGGATCTTCTTCATCGAGATTCACAATCACAAATCCAGAGAATCATAACTACTAATGTGGCATCTCATTATAAATAAATCCTAAAGTGATAATCTGAGAAGAATCTACAAAATCCACAAGTGTCGATTTTTTAAAAAATCATCCATATATTTTATAGTTTAATCTCAAGAATCTCCATATACAAATACGTAAAAAAAATTGTGATAAAAAATATATTTTATCAACATCCTATTCTAATTTTAAAAAATTAGAATTTTTAGAATTAGAATAGGTTAAAATCTATTTAAAAAAAATTAGAATAGGTTAAAATCTATTTTAAAAAATTAGAATAGGTTAAAATCTATTTAAAAAAAATTAGAATAGGTTAAAATCTCGAGATTTACAATCACAAATCCAGAGAATCATAACTACTAATCTGGCATCTCATTATAAATAAATCCTAAAGTGATAATCTGAGAAGATTCTACAAGATCCACAAGTGTTGATTTTTTTTAAAATCATCCATATATTTTATAGTTAAATCTCCAGAATCTCCATGTACAAATACGTAAAAAAAAATTGTGATAAATAATATATTTTAGCAACATCCTATTCTAATTTTAAAAAATTAAAATTTTTAGAATTAGAGTAAGTTAAAATCTATTTAAAAAAAAATTAGAATAGGTTAAAATCTATTTTAAAAAATTAGAATAGGTTAAAATCTATTTAAAGAAAAATTAGAATAGGTTAAAATCTATTTAAAAAAAAAATAGAATAGGTTAAAATCTATTTAAAGAAAAATTAGAATAGGTTAAAATCTATTTAAAAAAAAAAATAGAATAGGTTAAAATCTATTTAAAAAAAATTAGAATAGGTTAAAATCTCGAGATTCACAATCACAAATCCAAAGAATCATAACTACTAATGTGGCATCTTATTATAAATAAAACCTAAAGTGATAATCTGAGAAGATTCTACGAGATCCACGAGTGTCGATTTTTTAAAAAATCATCCATATATTTTATAGTTAAATCTCCAGAATCTCCATATACTAATACGTAAAAAAAATTGTGATAAAAAAATATATTTTATCAACATCCTATTCTAATTTGAAAAAATTAGAATTTTTAGAATTAGAATAGGTTAAAATCTATTTAAAAAAAATTAGAATAGGTTAAAATCTATTTAAAAAAAATTAGAATAGGTTAAAATCTATTTAAAAAAAATTAGAATAGGTTAAAATATATTTAAAAAAAATTAGAATAGGTTAAAATCTCGAGATTCACAATCATAAATCCAGAGAATCATAACTACTAATTTGGCATCTCATTATAAATATTATTTTGGAGTTTTTCTCCAAATTTTCATTTACCTCGAGCCTGACATTGCAGAATTTTTGTTCTATTCTCGATGAGAATGTTGCTGACTCCGGAAGGTTGAGTTATAAACCTCGGCTCTTGTAGAGTAACTGTAACAGAAATTTAAAAAAAAATTGTTAATTCTTTTTCTGACCATTTCGTTTTTATGTAAGAAATTTTTTATTTATATTTAAAAAATTTTGAAATAAATACGGCTTATCAATAAATTTGAGTGGCTTTTTATGGGCTTTGAATTTTTATGATCTACTTAAATATACTTAAATAATAGATTTTTTTCTGAAAAGTATTTTCAGAAAAAAAAATAATAATAAAATGAAATTACGATAAACGTAACAAATTTTTTTGTTTATATTTTTTTAATTTTGAAATAAATACGGCTTATGAATAAATTTGAGTGGCTTTTTATGGGCTTTGAATTTTTATAATCTACTTAAATATACTTAAATAATAGACGTTTTTCTGAAAAGAATTTTCCTGAAAAAAAAAAAAAGAATGAAATTACGATAAATTATAAAAATGGCTCGACGGCCAGTAATTTATTTTCTTCCCACTGGAAACATAAATAATTAATTTTTTCTTACAAATGTTTTATAAAAGTCCATTTATTTAGAAAAAATGATACATTTTTTACAAAAATTCTATTTTATTATAAGTACAGAGCTTTTTTTTATAAATAAATTCTTAAATAATATCCTGAAATATCCTAATATATTTTCGTATGAAAAATGTTCGATACTCTCCGCTAAATTTAAAAAATAGTTCGATAAGTCCGTATATTGACATTCTTTCCACTCGCATAATTAAACAATAAACAATAAATAATAAATAATAAATAATAAATAATAAATAATAAATAATAAATAATAAATAATAAATAATAAATAATAAATAATAAATAATAAATAATAAATAATAAATAATAAATAATAAATAATAAATAATAAATAATAAATAATAAATAATAAATAATAAATAATAAATAATAAATAATAAATAATAAATAATAAATAATAAATAATAAATAATAAATAATAAATAATAAATAATAAATAATAAATAATAAATAATAAATAATAAATAATAAATAATAAATAATAAATAATAAATAATAAATAATAAATAATAAATAATAAATAATAAATAATAAATAATAAATAATAAATAATAAATAATAAATAATAAATAATAAATAATAAATAATAAATAATAAATAATAAATAAATTAATTAATATTTATTTATTAGCATATTTATTTATTTAATAGCAGTTTGTAGAAAATTTATTTATTTATTATTTATTAATAATAAATAAATAAATTTTCTACAAACTGCTATTTTAGTATAATTAAAGGGCTTCCTCTGTGCCGGAAGCCCTTCAGGTCTGAACATTGGGATAAACTCACGTAACTTGACTTAGTAGAAATTTTCTACAGATTTTTTAAGTCCCTGACCTCAGGAGGAATCGGTATAATTATCGGTTCGATCTTCGAGAGTCAAGAGCTTGTGACCTTTGAGTACTTAAGAGTTAATTTCGTCGATCACGCATAGGGAGGATTTCGATCGAAGCCCTATCGAGTCTTGATCGGTTTCACGTAATCGCAGGATGCGGGAAAATCGCCTCGCCGATTTATTCAGAATCTTTGCCTTTCCATCGAAAAGTTCTTCTCAACGTTAAAAAAAAAAATAAAATAAAAAATTGTGAAGCTGGTCGATATACAGGTAAATCTTACAAGGGAGAAGAAGTTACCGGTTCGAGTATCCGGCTCTCTGCATTCTTCACGTCTTTATCCTTTTAGTTGGCGACTGGCACTTAATGACGCTCGATGACTCAGTCGCATAGGATTCTTTAGTAACTGTTGGTTTGTAAGTCCAGTAACGATCTCAACTCTTTCTCTCGCCTTCGCTCCATTTTTTTTTTTTTTTTACACAACGACAGTTGTAATATTATAGAAATATTGAAATAACGTATTTCCTCAATTTTTTATTTTAATTATTCTTTCATATGAAAATTAGGATAAATTAATTTTTAAATAAAATATTCTTCTATATTCTAAATTAATTATTATTTTGTATGAAAAAATATTCCTTCTTTTAACTCCGGAAATTTCAGAGCTCAATAAAATTTTCATGAATATTTATTTTATAATTATAATTGAATTTTTTGAATTAACTAATTTAATTTAATTGAATTTAAATATTTTGTATAATTTCACTAGTTTTTTCAATCAGTTTCACTACTCCAATTTCGAAACAGAAAAAAAATAGTCAAAAGTATAATAATTCTTAATTATATTGTATTAAATTAAATTAAAATTATAAAAATTAAAATTATATCTGACTCTCAATGAAATATATTGTTGGAGCTGACGTTTCAAATGTGTAATTTCAGTAATTTTAATTCTATGAAATTGAAGTAACGAGAATGAAAAAGAAAATAGGAAAAAAAAGAAAATTAGGATCAATTATTCTTTAAATTAAATATTCTTCTATATTCTAAATTAATTATTATTTATTATGAAAATATGTTTCTTTTTTTAACTCTGAAAATTTCAGAGCTCAATAAAATTTCCCTGAATATTTAATAGAAAATTAATTGAATTTGTAAAATGAACTAATTTCATGTAATTCAAATTTTTTTAATAATTCCACTAGTTTTTTAAATCACTTTCACTATTTCAATATCGACCCAGAAAAAATATAATCAGAGGTATAATAATTTTTAATTATCTTAAATAAAATAAAATTAAAAATGATAAAAATTAAAATGATATTTGACTCTCAATGAAATATATTGTTGGAGCTGACGGTTCAAATGTGTAATTTCAGTCATTTTAATTCAACGAAATTGGAGTAACGAGTGAAAAAAAAAAAAGGAAAATTAGGATCAATTATTTTTTAAATTAAATATTCTTCTATATACTAAATTAATTATTCTTTAGTATGAAAAAATGTTTCTTTTTTTTAACTCTAAAAATTTCAGAGCTCAATAAAATTTCAATGAATATTTAATAGAAAATTAATTGAATTTGTAAAATCAACTAATTTCATGTAATTCAAATATTTTTTATAATTTCACTAGTTTTTTTTTAATCACTGTGAAAGTGATTTAAAAAAACTACTGGAATTATACAAAATATTTGAATTACATGAAATTAGTTTGTGTATTATTATTAGTTTGTGCACAAAAAACTACTTAAAAAAAACTACTAATTCAAATATTTTGTATAATTCCAGTAGTTTTTTTAAATCACTTTCACAGTGATTAAAAAAAAAACTAGTGGAATTATACAAAATATTTGAATTAGTAGTTTTTTTGAAGTAGTTTTTTTTAATCACTTTCACAGTGATTAAAAAAAAACTAGTGGATTTATACAAAATATTTGAATTAGTAGTTTTTTTCAAGTAGTTTTTTTTTAATCACTGTGAAAGTGATTAAAAAAAACTAGTGGAATTATACAAAATATTTGAATTACTCCAATATCGAACCAGAAAAAAAATAGTCAAAGTTATAATAATTTTTAATTATGTTAAATAAAATAAAATAAAAAATTATATTTGACTCTAAATGAAAGATATTGTTGGAGCTGTCGGTTGAAATGTGTAATTTCAGTGATTTTAATTCAACGAAATTGGAGTAACGAGAGTGAAGAAAAAAATAGCTATAGCTTCTTGGTCGAGTGCATGTGAAAGAAGGAAAAAATAGCGTTCACAGCGTGGGCATCCTTCAAAGTATAGAGGCCGGATTTCAGACAAAGCTATAGAGCGTAGTTTATACATACTGTGCGAGAGATAATTATCGTGCTCAACGAGAGAGAACGATTCTGGTGCGCGTTCACGAAAGTGGAAATGGTTGGTACTCTCGACTCGAGCACTGAGAGAAGTAATGAGTTGCTACGAGTAGATACTACACGGATCAATATGTCCTTGATAATTGGTCACTGGGGCCCCACCTATATACATTGGTTCACTGGGTTAGTCAACTGTATCGGTTAGACTAACTAACAGTATTGGTCAAGCCAATTAAATATATTCTTTAGGATAATCAACTATATTGGTAGACTAACTAACTGGAATTGGTCAGGAATTCTTTGCACTAAAATTCTCAACGTAAAGTTCAATTCAATCAAGTTTTAGTTATTTAAAGAAAGGAAAGAAAATGCGAGAAAAAATATCGTAATTGAAAATACTAAGAAAATTAGTTTTGATTTTTTTTAAATTACAGAAACTGAATTAAATTATCTAAAAATAAAAAATTGTAAACAAATTAAAGAATAAATCAGATAATTTATTTCATACCATAAGTAAAGCTTTTTATTGCATTTGTTGAATAATTTTCTCTGTTTAAAATTTTTTATTTTTAGATAATTCAATTCAGTTTCTGTAATTAAAAAAAAAAAAATTTCATTTATATTTGTAAAATAATTCTTTTTTGTCTTATTCATAAAAAAAAAATGTGAGCATTTATTATTACACAAAACTAATTTTATTAGTATTTTCAATTACGATATTTTTTCTCATTTTTCTTTTCTTCCTGTAAATTACTAAAATTTGATTGAATTGAACTTTTCGTTGAGGATTTTAGTGCGAAGAATTCCTGACCAATTCCAGTTAGTTAGTCTACCAATATAGTTGATTATCCCAAAGAATATATTTAATTGGCTTGACCAAATTAAAAAATAAATCAGATAATTTATTTCATAACATAAGTAAAGCTTTTTATTGCATTTGTTGAATAATTTTCTCTGTTTACAATTTTTTATTTTTGGATAATTTAATTTAGTTCCTGTAATTCAAAAAAATCAAAACTGATTTTCTTAGTATTTTCAATTACGATATTTTTTCTCGTTTTTCTTTGGTTCGTTTATTTGTTTTGTGTTTTACCTATGTAATAATAAATGCTCACATTTTTGTAATGAATAAGGCAAAAAGAATCACTCTACAAATATAAAAGAAAGCTTTAGTTCTGATTTTTTTTAAATTACAGAAACTAAATTAAATTTCGAAAAATAAAAAATTGCATACAAAAGAAATTATTCTACAAATGCAATTACAAGCTTTACTTATGATATGAAATAAATGATCTAATTTTTCCCAATATTTATAATTTTTACAAAAATTCTCTGACAAATTAGCAAATATTATTATTCAAAACTTTTTTCTCCTCTTTTATTTTGATATTATTTTTCTTTTTGTAAAGTGTTTAAATTCTATTAGAATAAAAATATTCCTTAGCAATTCATGTAACATTCCGAGTTGAATAAATTATAAATTCACTGATCAAAAGTTGACTCAACCATTTATCGATTATCACAAACAACTACAATTAAATTTTCTAAAAAAAAACATTGTAAACAGAGAAAATTATTCAACAAATACAATTTTAAAAAACCTGAACTTATGCTATGAAATAAATTATCTGATTTTTCCTAATATTTATCATTTTTACAAAAATTCTCTGACAAATTAGCAAATATAATCCAAACATTTTTTCTCCCCTTTGTTGTTCCTATTATGGAAATATACATTGACAACACGCGTTATAGATCACAACGGAGTTTGGTCACCTAGCAACCACACTTCTCATTTTTGTTTATTATCCTGCCCCTACCTTTGTTTTTACCATTACAACATAATTGTATCATGGACCTAGACATGAATAAATATATTCTTCATTTATAAGAACTACAGGTTATGGGCCCAGCATCATAACTGGACAATTAAAAGTAAAAATAGTGAGTACAAGTGAAAAAAGAATTTTAGCAAGAGCCGAAATTCTCGCAATTCGACTGAGGGGAACACAATCCCGCAGTTATCACGAGGACAACGCTTGAATGTGAAAGAAGATACCGTTTCACTGAGACTCAACGAAAATCGAGATGTCGATGCACACGCTGAACATTGAAAAGCTAAATAAAGATAATTATGATACATGGAGACTACAAATGGAAGCGATCCTAATAAAAAATGATCATTGGACGTACGTAAACGGCAAAAAGAAGAAGCCGACACGTACTATGGACCAGAATAATCAAGTTACGAACGAGAGGGAAATTGAGATGTGGACAGCGGTAGACCAAAAGGCAAAAGCAGATTTAATTTTGGCTATGTCACCCTCCGAACTTTGCCACGCAAAACATTGTGAAACTTCAAACGACGTGTGGCAAAAATTAGAGGGTGTCTACCAATCAAGAGGACCCGCCAGGAAAGCGACGCTGTGGAAACAATTATTATTTACAAAAATGAATGAAGGTGAGACAATGATGGCACATCTGAATCGTTTCTTCTCAAACGTTGATAAGATTGCAGAAATGGACATCCCCGTCGCTGATGATCTTCTGGCAATACTTCTCTTATACAGTTTACCTACTACTTACGAGAATTTCCGTTGTGCTATTGAGACGAGAGATGAACTACCGTCGCCCGGGATGCTGAAAATAAAATTACTTGAAGAATTTAACTCAAGAAAAGAGAATTCGGATCAAAAGCAAAATGCTTTTTTCGTTAAGGGACCTACGCATTACAAAAAGCATTCTCACCCGAATAAACCGCCGCCAAGAAACCAAAATAACAACGGTCAAGAACGTAAAAACTACAAATGTAATTATTGTGGAAAAGTAGGACACAAAGCTGCAGATTGCTGGAAAAAGGCTGCGGACCAAAAAGCCAAGAACGAAAATAATGAAACGGTGTGTAAAGCTGAAACTGAGGAAGCTTTGTGTGCTATTGAATCTTGTAATGTTAACTGCATAAGTCAGTACGAGACAATATCGATCTACGATGAGCAAGCATACACGGCAATCGCAATGCATGCTGAACAAATATTAAGTGATGATTGGTGTGTTGATAGCGGTGCAACATCCCACATGTGTCGAGAAAAGGAGAAATTTTCAGATTTCACACCCTTAAACAACCAATACGTAAAAGTGGCTGCAAATAAGTCAACCGAAATACTCGGGAAAGGAACTGTTCGATTATCAACGTACAACGGGTCTGAGACAAAAAAAATACGTTTAGAAAAGGTCTTGTATGTACCCGAGCTTAGTTCAAATCTCATGTCAATCTCTAAAATAACAGAAAATGGTCATGAAGTACGTTTCAAAGATAGCTATGCATGGGTAATAAACTCTAGTGGCGAAATAATAATTAAAGCGAGCAAACGAGGCTCTTTGTACTTTGTTAATGCGAATTCGGAATCAACGGCTGCAGTTAGCGAAATGGCAATCTGGCACAAGCGCTACGGGCATCTAAACGACAAGGATATGCAGAAACTCGTTTCAAGAGAAATGGTCCAAGGCATTGAAAAAAAATCTAATCGAAAAATGCCTGTTTGCGAAATCTGCATACAGGGAAAGCAAAGCGCGACTCCTTTCCCAAAAGGACCACACGAAAAGGTATACGAAGTACTTCAACTCATCCACTCTGATGTCTGCGGTCCCATGAGAGTTAAGTCGATCGGCGGAGCAATTTATTTTGCAACATTCATCGATGAAAAATCAAAATGGGTGGACGTCAACTTCCTGAAGGCCAAAAATGAGGTTAAGGATGCGTTCATGAAATTCAAGGCGTTGGAAGAAAATCAAAGTGGGCAAAAAATAAAAATTCTGAGAACAGACAATGGTCTCGAATACTGCGGAGTTGAATTTACAGAAAAACTCGAAAAAACAGGAATTAAAAGAGAACACACGGCAGCTTATACACCGCAACAGAACGGTACAGCAGAAAGGATGAATCGCACGTTGGTGGAAATGGCCAGGTGCCTACTGTTACAATCCGGACTTGCGCAGAGTTTTTGGGCCGAAGCTGTTGCCACAGCTGCGTATATACGAAACCGAAGTCCTGCAAGAAGTCTAGATGAGAAGACACCTTTTGAGGTTAAATTTGGAATCAAACCGGATGTGTCGAATTTCAAAATTTTCGGATGCAAAGCGTTCGCCTTGAATAAAACGCAAAAGGGAAAGTTTGAAGTGAGATCGAAACCGTGTATTTTTGTAGGCTATTCGAGCGAAGCCAAAGCTTATCGTTTGTGGGATGAAGAAGCGAGAAAAATCATTGTAAGTAGAGATGTCAAGTTTATAGAGGAATGTTCGGAACTTTCTGAAATATCTAAGGCTTCTGAAAGTATAAACAATGATCAGGTATTCTTCGACTACGAAACAACCACAGAAGTCTACAACGATGAAGATGAACGCGAAATTGCTGAGTCAGGAAGAGAGTCATTTTCAAACGAACCGGAAGTCGAGAATTATGATCAGGAAGACGAAGATCACGACCAGGAAGCGCACGATGAGCTCGGCGAGGATTTACCAATAATGGATACGCCTCTTAAGAGGGGGCCAGGACGTCCCAAACTGATCAGGGGTGAAAGAGGGCGACCACGAAAATTGTACAACCTTATTAGAGATGAAGCAAATCTGGCGTACGATGAACAAAGCGATCCAACTTTAAAGAAAGCATTGAACGGAGCACAAGCTAAAGAATGGAAGAAAGCTATGAAAACTGAATTTGATGCACTTAAAAAGAGCAACGCCTGGATTCTAGTCAAGCGACCTCCAAATAGAAACGTTGTCGGCTGTCGCTGGGTTTTGAAAACAAAGTACAACGCAGATGGAAGTATAGAGCGCCGAAAAGCACGTTTAGTGGCAAAAGGTTATACACAACGGCCAGGAATTGATTTCCAAGAGACATTCGCGCCTGTGGCAAGACAAAGTTCAATTCGAATTCTCATGGCACTAGCTGCAGAACTGAAGTTGACTCTGTACCAACTTGACGTTGTGATGGCATACATCAACGGAGAACTCGACGAAGAAATCTTCATGGAACAGCCAGAAGAGTTCGTTGAAAAAGGAAATGAAGAACAAGTATGTCTTCTCAAGAAATCGCTTTACGGACTAAAGCAGTCGGGAAGACAATGGTTTATAAAACTCGATGAATCACTAAAAGCTTTCGGATTGAAAGCTTTAGAATACGAAAAATGTTTTTATATGAAAAGAGATCAAGAGTCATACTTATTAGTCATTATATATGTCGACGATCTCATTGTGGGAACCAATGATGATTTAATGTACCAAAAGTTGAAACGTGAATTGGCACACAAGTTTCAGATGAAAGACTTAGGTAATCTACATTATTGCCTAGGCATCGAGTTCCAACAGCACGACAAAGACAAAACGACTTCTATGTGTCAACGAAAATATATCCAGAACATTCTAATTTCATATGCAATGGATGATTCGAAATCGATCTCAACTCCGCTGGATGGCAATGCAAAGTTGACAAAACAAAGTCAACCAACGACAAAAGAAGAAATTGCAGAAATGCAGGAAGTTCCATATCAATCGCTCATTGGAGCTCTTATGTACTTAGCAATTTCAACTCGACCAGATATTGCATACACTGTCAGTGTTTTAAGCCAATTTAATCAAAATCCCGGAAGAGAACATTGGGCATCCGCGAAACGAGTATTGAGATACCTACGAGGTACCATGAATTATGGTTTAAAATATCAACAAACTGGAGAGCAACTCGTTGGTTTTGTCGACGCAGACTGGGGAGGAGATCCAGATGATCGTGTATCGTATACTGGTTTTTCATTTAAACTGGCGAATGCAGCGATTACTTGGGAAGCTAGAAAGCAAAAATCCGTAGCCCTATCCAGCACCGAATCCGAATACGTAGCTCTGACCGAGGCAGCGAAAGAAACAGTCTACTTAAGAAGTGTTTTCAAAGAAATTGCTGTGTCTTTCGTGAATCAAGGACCAACAATTGTTTACTGCGATAACCAGGGTGCGCAGAAGCTGATGCGAAACCCAACACATCACACTCGCACAAAACACATTGATATCAAACACCATTACGTGCGAGAAGTCTACAAGAAAGGCGAATTGGACGTTAAATATATCCCAACAAATTTAATGATCGCTGATGTTCTCACCAAGGCACTGTTTGGACCTAGTCATCGGAAATGTATCGAAGGCCTTGGAATGGAAGAAATTAAAAAATAACGCGCATTGAGAGGGGGTGTTGTTCCTATTATGGAAATATACATTGACAACACGCGTTATAGATCACAACGGAGTTTGGTCACCTAGCAACCACACTTCTCATTTTTGTTTATTATCCTGCCCCTACCTTTGTTTTTACCATTACAACATAATTGTATCATGGACCTAGACATGAATAAATATATTCTTCATTTATAAGAACTACACCCTTCTATTTTGATTTTATTTTTTTCTTGTGAAGTTTTTAAATTCTATTAAAACAAAAATTTTCCTTAGCAATTCATGTAACATTCCGAGTTGAATAAATTATAAATTCACTGATCAAAAGTTGACTCAACCATTTATCGATTATCACAAACAACTAATTAAAATTATCACAAACAACTAAAATTAAATTTTCTAAAAAAAAACATTGTAAACAGAGAAAATTATTCAACAAATACAATTTTAAAAATTATCTGATTTTTCCTAATATTTATCATTTTTACAAAAATTCTCTGACAAATTAGCAAATATAATCCAAACATTTTTTCTCCCCTTCTATTTTGATTTTATTTTTTTCTTGTGAAGTTTTTAAATTCTATTCAAACAAAAATTTTCCTTAGCAATTCATGTAACATTCTGAGTTGAATAAATTATAAATTCACTGATCAAAAGTTGACTCAACCATTTATCGATTATCACAAACAACTAATTAAAATTATCACAAACAACTAAAATTTAATTTTCTAAAAAAAAACATTGTAAACAGAGAAAATTATTCAGCAAATACAATTTTAAAAAACCTGTACTTATGGTATGAAATAAATTATCTGATTTTTCCTAATATTTATCATTTTTACAAAAATTCTCTGACAAATTAGCAAATATAATCCAAACATTTTTTCTCCCCTTCTATTTTGATTTTATTTTTTTCTTGTGAAGTTTTTAAATTCTATTCAAACAAAAATTTTCCTTAGCAATTCATGTAACATTCCAAGTTGAATAAATTATAAATTCACTGATCAAAAGTTGACTCAACCATTTATCGATTATCACAAACAACTAAAATTAAATTTTCTAAAAAAAAACATTGTAAACAGAGAAAATTATTCAACAAATACAATTTTAAAAAACCTGAACTTATGCTATGAAATAAATTATCTGATTTTTCCTAATATTTATCATTTTTACAAAAATTCTCTGACAAATTAGCAAATATAATCCAAACATTTTTTCTCCCCTTCTATTTTGATTTTATTTTTTTCTTGTGAAGTTTTTAAATTCTATTAAAACAAAAATTTTCCTTATCAATTCATGTAACATTCCGAGTTGAATAAATTATAAATTCACTGATCAAAAGTTGACTCAACCATTTATCAATTATCACAAACAACTACAATCAAAATTTTCTAAAAAAAACCATTGTAAACAGAGAAAATTATTCAACAAATACAATTTTAAAAAACCTGAACTTATGGTATGAAATAAATTATCTGATTTTTCCTAATATTTATAATTTTATACAAAAATTCTCTGACAAATTAGCAAATATAATCCAAACATTTTTTCTCCCCTTCTATTTTGATTTTATTTTTTTCTTGTGAAGTTTTTAAATTCTATTAAAACAAAAATTTTCCTTATCAATTCATGTAACATTCCGAGTTGAATAAATTATAAATTCACTGATAAAAGTTGACTCAACCATTTATCAATTAATACAAGTTCACAAATAAATAATTGGCAAGGACATATCAATCCCTAAAGCTACTTGTACCGGATCATTAATTATACTCTTCATCTCCGTTCATCACTAACTAAAATCTGATTCGAGTGCAATAAGGACAAGTCCGTTAGCTCATTTCCACTGAGATCTTGATCTTCCGGCTCTCGGAGGATTTGGAGCCGCGACAAAGTTCGTGGGTCGACTAATTAGCCTCGATTATAATACCAGAGCGTCAACTGTACAATTATATGTATACATATAGTATATCCACTAATTACAGCCAAGTAGTATCTTGAATTATGTAATTTCTCCTCTTGTTTCCCAGCAGAAAAGACAATGCCTACTTTACTAGGCATAACTAACTGTTATATAGTCGACGATGTATCTTCTGCTTCTTAGTCTTAGTCTTCTTCTTATTCCTCTTTAACGTCGTCGGTTTTGCGATGCGATTCCGGATTAGCAGAGAAATATTCTTGGTTGCTATTCAGGCCGGGTCTTTCGGTTCAACTATGCACCGTAGTCTGTATTATATACCGTTTGAAAGAAGAGAACTTCATTCTCGTAAAGTATTCCTGAAAATAAACAAACGGCAAAAGCAATTGCATTTTTTAAACTCATTGCTAAAACGAAATTCAAATCATTGTAGTTTTAATAATATATTTTTTTTTTTTCAGCAATGTTCATGGAAATTTTTAGCGAATTTTCGTCAATTTCTAGCTTTATACCATTGTAATAAAATAATTTAAAACTACAAATGAAAATTGTAAACGCAGAAAAAATTAGATCCACTTATTACTGTGCTTTGAAAAACAAATCAAATTTTCTTGATTTTTGTCCATTTTTTTTTTGTAGCCAATTTAATTAAATTTTCCAACACTTCAGAAATGTGAAGAAAAAAAGTTAGGATAAATAAGATTGTCCTTTAGATTCCTTGGTTTTAAACCTTATAATTTCGCCATTTTTTTTTAAATTTCAAAAATTATTTAAAAATTTCATTCCTTCCAATAATTAGGTCAACATTTCTTCTTTTTCGAGAATTACAAAAAAATTGTTTTTCTCTTAGAAATGTAAGACTCGATAACGATCAAAATATTTTTTTAAATGGACAAAAAATTCAATTTAGTTTTACGGTGTTTTGAAGAACAAATTACATTTATTTAAATTTTTTCCAATCTTTTTTAAACAAATCTAATTTGCCAACAGTTTGAAAATATCAAGAAAAAAAAATCGATATAAATAAGATTGTTCTTTAGATTCCTTGGCTTTCAACCCAACATTTTCTTAACCTTTTTGTCAAATTTCAAAACTGTTAGGAAATTTGATTCCTTCCAATAATCAGGTGGACAACAACATTTTCAAGAAATACAAAAAATTGTGTTCCTCTTCAAATCCTAATTCTTCTTTAACATCATCAATTTTGCGATTCCAAATTAGGAGAAAAAATATTCTTATTCTTCTTTAACAACGTTAATTTTGCGATTCCAAATTAGAAGAAAAATATTCTTATTCTTCTTTAACATCGTCAATGTTGCGATTCCAGATTAGAAGAAAAATATTCTTATTCTTCTTTAACATCGTCAATTTTGCGATTCCAGATTAGGAAAAAAATATTCTTATTCTTCTTTAACAACGTTAATATTGCGATTCCAGATTAGAAGAAAAATATTCTTATTTTTCTTTAAGATCGTCAATTTTGCGATTCCAGATTAAGAGAAAAATGTTCTTATTCTTCTTCAACAACGTCAATTTTGCGATTCCAAATTAGAAGAAAAATATTCTTATTCTTCTTTAACAACGTTAATTTTGCGATTCCAGATTAGAAGAAAAATATTCTTATTCTTCTTCAACAACGTTAATTTTGCGATTCTAAATTAGAAGAAAAATATTCTTATCCTTCTTTAACAACGTTAATATTGCGATTCCAGATTAGAAGAAAAATATTCTTATTCTACTTTAAAATTGTCGATTTTGCGATTCCAGATTAGGAGAAAAATATTCTTATTCTTCTTTGACAACGTTAATATTGCGATTCCAGATTAGAAGAAAAATATTCTTATTTTCCTTTAACATCGTCAATTTTGCGATTCCAGATTAAGAGAAAAATATTCTTATCCTTCTTTAACACCGTTAATTTTGCGATTCCATATTAGGAGAAAAATATTCTTATTCTTCTTTAACAACGTTAATTTTACGATTCCAGATTAGGAGAAAAATATTCTTATCCTTCTTTAACATCGTCGATTTTGCGATTCCAGATTAGAAGAAATAATATTCTTATTCTTCTTTAACAACGTTAATATTGCGATTCCACATCAGAAGAAAAATATTCTTATTCTTCTTTAAGATCGTCAATTTTGCGATTCTACATTAAAAGAAAAATATTCTTATTCTTCTTTAACAACGTTAATATTGCGATTTCAGATTAGAAGAAAAATATTCTTATTCTTCTTTAACAACGTTAATTTTGCGATTCCAGATTAGAAGAAAAAAATTCTTATTCTTATTTAAGATTGTCAATTTTGCGATTCCAGATTAAGAGAAAAATGTTCTTATCCTTCTTTAACAACGTTAATTGTGCGATTTCACATTAGAAGAAAAATATTTTTATTCTTCTTTAACAACGTTAATTTTGCGATTCCAGATTAGAAGAAAAATATTCTTATTCTTCTTCAACAACGTCAATTTTGCGATTCCAAATTAGAAGAAAAATATTCTTATTCTTCTTTAACAACGTTAATTTTGGGATTCCAGATTAGAAGAAAAATATTCTTATCCTTCTTTAACAACGTTAATATTGCGATTCCAAATTAGAAGAAAAATATTCTTATTCTTCTTTAAGATCGTCAATTTTGCGATTCCAGATTATGACTAAAAATATTCTTATTCTTCTTTAAAAACGTTAATTTTGCAATTCCAGATTAGGAGAAAAATATTCTTATCCTTCTTTAACAACGTTAATATTGCGATTCCAGATTAGGAGAAAAATATTCTTATTCTTCCTTAAGATCGTCAATTTTGCGATTCCAGATTAGAAGAAAAATATTCTTATTCTTTTTTAACATCGTCAATTTTGCGATTCCAGATTAGGAGAAAAATATTCTTATCCTTCTTTAACAACGTTAATATTGCGATTCCAGATTAGGAGAAAAATATTCTTATTCTTCTTTAACATCGTCAATTTTGCGATTCCACATTAAAAGAAAAATATTCTTATTCTTCTTTAACATCGTCAATTTTGAGATTCCGAATTAGAAGAAAAAAAATCTCACTCTTTTTTAAGATCGTTGATTTTGCGATTCCAGATTAGGAAAAAAATGTTCTTATTTTTTTTTAACGACGTTAATATTGCGATTCCAGATTAGGAGAAAAATATTCTTATTCTTCTTTAACATTGTCGATTTTGCGATTCCAGATTAGAAGGAAAAATATTCTTATTCTTCTTCAACAACGTTAATATTGCAATTCCACATGAGAAGAAAAATATTCTTATTCTTCTTTAAGCTCGTCGATTTTGCGATGAGATTCCAGATTAGTAGAGAAATATTGAGGTGTCTATTGAGGCCGGGTCTTTCGGTTCATGTATGCACTGGTAGTAGCTGTAATACCGTTCGAAGGGAGAGATCTTCATTCTCACGCCAGTGTGCCAGAATTGTGGGTAAAACGGGGCACGAGCAGGATGATAGTTGAAGCAGATTTTCTCTTTCTCTTTTCTTCTCTTTTTCCGTTCCTTGTCTGAGACTCTGGCTTCCCGAGGGACCAGCTGCTATCCATCTTCGCTTTTTAAGTAGCACCAGACGGTAAAAGTAAAAGAGAGACGAAGATGAAGGAACTGGAGACTCTATCGTGGTTATGCTGAGGCACACAGAACTCTCAGAGGCATAAACGGCGCCTCAATATTTCAGAGCGCCGCCTTGTGGCCGCAGACGTTGGATAAACAAACTCTTCTCGTCGACCCAAGACTCTCCTCCGCATCTTCATCAAGGGCCGAGGCAAACGCTTCTGCATCTTCTCTCTTTCCACTCCTCAGTACTTGAGCTATTTGGGTGAAAAAAGAAACAAAAAAACAATCAATATGTGCACGAAAAAAAATGTTGGTGAAATAGAATTGCATATGGTGTCAATATTTATGTTCCTTTTTTTTTTTAAACATTTTTTAATGGCTTTTGTAGAAACACATTAGTAAAAGTTACGAGCGCTGCTCGTTATGTTTATATTGTTATTCTTTGGCCATTTCTTTTTTACATTGTAGAAATGTTTATTATGAAAATTAATATACTTTTGTTGGAAGTTTTTGTGCGCAAATCGGTATTGTTAATTTTAATATACATTTATAATGTAAAATTAATAAAATAAATAAAATTAAATTAATAAAATTAATAAATTAAATTTAATTAGTAAATTAAATTGTCATTCCTTGGTTTTTTTTCTTCCATATTGATGTTGTTGCGGAAAATTTCTAGGGAAAAATCAAAACGAATACTTCGATTTGATTGAATGAAAAAATGGCATAAAATTGAAAGTAAGTTGGCAGAAATTTATTCAATGCATTTGGTTAAAAATTAAAAAAAAAATGGATTTTTTAACGATTTTGACTTTCAATTTGGATCAATTTTGGGTACAGTTTAAAAATTACGTCGCATTTTGTTGAAAGTTTCCCCATTAAATTCATGTAAGAAATTTCAAGACCATTGAACTACTAATTTCAGAAAAATAGACTAAAAAAATTTCAAAATTTTTTAATAATCGAAAATTACATACAAAAACATACAAATTTTGTATGTTTTTATCTTTATTGTCGATTATTAAAAATATTTGAAATTTTTTTCGGCTTTTTTTCTGAAACGATTTTCATTTTCTATAAAATTCCAAAATAATTTCCAACGGTTAATTTTTTAATTTATAAACCTAAATTAAATTTTTTATTTCTTTCTGATGTAAAAAATAATGCTTTAATGATAAAAATGATATTTTTAAATGAAGCATTGTCTTGATAATTTTTGCTGCACAATCTATAAACACCTAAATTCCATTTTTATTTCTTTTTGATCTAAAAAATTATACTTTAATGACAAAAATAAGATTTCTAATTTAAGGATTTTGTCGATAATTTTTGCTGCACAATCTATAAACACCTAAACTCCATTTTTATTTATTTTGTATCTAAAAAATTATGCTTTAAAGATAAAAATGAGATTTTGTATTTAAGAATTATGTCGATTATTTTTGTTGCACAATCTATAAACCTACTTTTCTTTTTGATGTAAAAAATGGTGCTTTAATGATAAAAATGAGATTTTTAATTTAAGGATTTTATCGATTATTTTTGTTGCACAATCTGTAAACCTAAATTCAATTTTTATTTATTTTTTATCTAAAAAATGATGCTTTAATGATAAAAATGAGATTTTTAAATGAAGGATTTTGTCGATAATTTTTGCTGCACAATCTATAAACCTAAATTCAATTTTTATTTATTTTTAATCTAAGAAATGATGCTTTAATGATAAAAATGAGATTTTGAAATGAAGGATTTTGTCGATAATTTTAGCTGCACAATCTCTAAACCTAATTTTCTTTTTGATGTAAAAACTGATGCTTTAATGATAAAAATGTGATTTTTAATTTAAGGATTATGTCGATAATTTTAGCCTCACAATCATAAACCAAAATTCAATTTTTATTTATATTTAATCTAAAAAATTGTGCTTTAATGATAAAATTGAGATTTTTAATTTAAGGATTTTGTCGAGAATTTTAGCTGCACAATCTATAAACCTAAATTTAATTTTTATTTATTTTTAATCAAAAAAATTATACTTTAATGATAAAATTGAGATTTTTAATTTAAGGATTTTGTCGAGAATTTTAGCTGCACAATCTATAAACCTAAATATAATTTTAAAAAATGTTTAATCTAAAAAATTATACATAAATGATAAAATTGAGATTTTCAATTGGAGAATTTTGTCGATAATTTTAGCTGCACAATCTATAAACCTAACTTTCTTTTTGATGTAAAAAATGATGCTTTAATGATAAAAATGAGATTTTTAATTTAAGGACTATGTCGATAATTTTTGTTGCACAATCTATAAACCTAATTTTCATTTTCATTTACTTCTAATCGAAAAAATTGTGCTTTAATGATAAAAATGAGATTTTGAAATGAAGGATTTTATCGATAATTTTAGCTGCACAGTGCAACTCTACGCTGAGAGGTTTTTGAGCTCTAGCTTGTGAAGAGTATCGACGAGAGTGTTATACACGAGTTGGAGTGGACGAGAATTAATGAGGGTGAGAGAGAAGAGAATAAGGGTGAGTATAGGAGGTACAAAGCCACGGGGTCAGGGGTCAGAACGATGAACCGCAGCTTTACCTGTGTCATTGAATCTGTAACCCGCCCATTCGTTCATTCGGGATTAAAGTTCTCCCTAGCGCAGCTGTCGGCAGTGGAGCGAAGGGGATGCTGGAAGCGATCCAAAAAGGGGTGCGATCGAGTCGCGTGTGCAATGCGGATAAAAATCAATTCGCCACACACACACGCGTTCACCGCACCAAACTTCCACTAATGTATCGCTATAATAAATAGCTAAATTTGATTAACTGACTACTACGAGATTTAGCCAAATAAATCTTCATTAGTCTAATAGGGATGAAATTTCATCCGATTAAATATCTATTTCTCCGGCTTAAATCAAATTTTATGTGCGGGGTAACGAATAATTATAATACGCGGCGTTGCAATCGTATTTGTATCCATTTCTATTTTTAAAACGTATTCGAAAAAAAATATAAATAAATTTTTTATGGAAAAGAAAATTTTATAAAAATGAAGCTAATTTTGTTTCCTCGTGAAGGAAGTTTTATATTCGTGAATTTTTTTTTTTTTTTTAAGGATTTTCATGTAATTTTACTGAAAATGGTCTAAAATATTGCGAAAAGTGGTTTAGAAAAAATGTACTAATTTTTTTCTAGGCTTGCAAAAATCAAAGCGACTATTTAAAAAAAATATGCTTTTTTCTTGCATAAAATTGGTATTATGAATTTTTTATTCCAGCTTCAATTATTTTCATCATATCTTATTTTTAAAAACATAAAAACAGCCAAATAAATATCGTATTTAAAAATCGTGTTTTTATTTTTGAATAAAATTCTCATTATAAATTCATTATTCCAGCCCCAACTATTTTCATCATAACTTAATTTTAAAAACATTTAAAAAAGCCAAATAAATATTCTATTTAAAAATCATGCTTTTATTCATGAATAAAATTCTCATTATAAATCCATAATTCCAGCCCCAAATATTTTTATCATAACTTTTTTTTACAAACATAACAAAAAGCCAAATAAATATCCTATTTAAAAATCATGGTGTTTTATTTTTGAATAAAATTCTCATTATAAATTCATTATTCCAACCCCAGCTATTTTCATCATAACTTTTTTTTAAACATAAAAAAAAGTCAAATAAATATTCTATTTAAAAATCCTGCTTTTATTCTTGAAAAAAATGTTTTATTATAAATCCATAATTCCAGCCCCAAATATTTTCATCAAAACTTATTTCTAAAAACATAAAAAAAAGCCAAATAAATATTCTATTTAAAAATCCTGCTTTTATTCTTGAATAAAATTCTCATTATAAATTCAATATTCCAGCCCCAACTATTTTCATCATAATTTATTTTTACAAACATAAAAAAAGCAAAATAAATATTCTATTTAAAAATCATGTTTTTATTCTTGAAAAAAAGTCTCATTATAAATTCATAATTCCAGCCCTAAATATTTTCATCACAACTTCTTTTTACAAACATAAAAATAGCCAAATAAATATCGTATTTAAAAATCGTGTTTTTATTCTTGAAAAAAATTCTCATTATAAATTCATCATCCCAGTCCCAATTATTTTTATCATAACTTATTTTTACAAACATAATAAAAAGCCAAATAAATATCCTATTTAAAAATCATTCTTTCATTCTTGAAAAAAATTCTCATTATAAATTCATTATTCCAGCCCCAACTATTTTCATCATAACTTATTTTTAAAAAACATTAAAAAAAGTCAAATAAATATCCTATTTAAAAATCCTGCTTTTATTCTTGAATAAAATTCTCATTAAAAATGTATAATTCCAGCCCCAACTATTTTCAAAATAACTCATTTTTAAAAACATAAAAAAAACCAAATAAATATTCTATTTAAATATCATGTTTTTATTCTAAAAAAAAATTCTCATTATAAATTCATCATCCCAGCTCCAATTATTTTCATCATAACTTATTTTTAACTTATTTAACTTATTTAAAAAAAAAACAAATAAATATCCTTTAAGAAAATCATACTTTCAATCTTCAAAAAAAAATTCCCATTACCAATTCGTTAATAAAAAAAACCATTTTAATCTCTAAATAGGAATAGCGCAGTGTAGTACGTAATATAGATTATAATGAAATTAATGGGCGCAACGAAACGTTCTATAGTCGGAGATATTGCGTTATAGCGGAAGAATCGAGTCGGTAAGCAAACTTTCATTCATTGCGCTATCCGGATTTGCGGTGGTAGCTGAGCTCCATAATGAATCGTTTCTTTTCATTCATAGTCGCTTGCTGTGGGTTTCGACGCGTGGTACAACCATAAGAGCCGATGATTGAATGATTCTGGTCGTTAACCGTGCTCCAGAAATATCCTAGCGGGGTTTCTCCGCCCCATCCCCAAACGTAAGCACAGCAACTCTCCTTTTCAACGCACAGAGAACAGCCCTCATGAAGCATTCACTGGAACACGAAGAGCGAACAGACGCGTCTGTTGTTCGTCTCGTGGATAATATAAAGCGACACTCGTAATTTTCCCAAGCGAATCGAGTGCTTCGATTTAACTACGCTATATACCATTTGGTCTCTTCTACCCCTTTTCCAGCTTTTATACAACAAAAATCTGTTCCAGTTAATATTTAAAGCGAGCTCGTGACAAAAGCCACTGGAAGGGTCATTAATTTTTTAGTGAGTTTGATTTTAAGCGTGGGATTCGCGTGCGTAAGCACGTGATGATTCATTTGTGAATAGACTTGGCAAATAAAAGAAGAATTAAAGAAAAAATTATTTACTTTATTTTTTTTTAAGTTTGAAGTATCGAGAATTTGGAATTAATGTTATTTTTAATTGAGTTACTACTTTTTTTTTATTCACTATTTTTTGTATGATTTATGTAAATTTTTTGGTAATCGTAATTTTAGAAAATCTCTTTTTTTATTGTAGGATTGTTATTATTATTTTTTTTATTTGGTTACATAAATTTGTTGGAAAAATTACGAATTATTTATTTGTTTGATGTCCATTTATGTATTTAGTATTTGAGACATTTTTTAAATTAATTTTTATAGGAAAAATCATTTTTTTTTTTTTGGTTTTGGATAAAAAGTTTACAAATTTTTTTATCAATTAGGTCGAATATATAAGAAAAAATAACGATTATTTTGGTAATGTCTTCATATTCAAAAAAATTGTCGCAACTTCTAGCGAATGTCAGGTGACTTTGATAAAAGTAAAAACACGTCGTTTTAGAAATAAGAGATGTTTATTGCGGATCGATTCTAGCCGCGTCCGTCTCCTTCAAACCGATCGAGCGAACTCCTCTTTGTTTATTATTAACAAAGGAACAACGCTGTTTAGCAACAGCATAACTATACATAAATAGCAAATATATATATAACAAATAAGTTCAATCGAAATATGCTTCAAAATAATAACTAATTTATTATTTATTCTAAAAGTGATAAAAAATCTTTTATAATTATTTAAACGTCTCGTCCCCTTCTAGTTTTGCATCCTGTACATTCAAGACACTCTTAACTATGATTGTGTAATTTAAAAAAAAATCTAACAAAATGCCTTCAATTGCTGTCCCCAAAAACATTTTAAAAACATCTTAAAAAATCGTTAATAATTATTTAAACATCTCGTCCCCTCCTAATTTCGCATCCTGTATATTCAGAACACTATTGACTGTGATTGTGTCATTTGAAAAAAAATCTAACAAAATGCCTTCAATTACTGTCCCCAAAAACATTTTAAAAACATCTTAAAAAATCGTTAATAATTATTTAAACGTCTCGTCCCCTTATAATTTTGCATCCTGTATATTCAGAACACTATTAACTGTGATTGTGTCATTTGAAAAAAATCTAACAAAATGCCTTCAATTGCTGTCCCTAAAAACATTGAAAAAAACATCTTAAAAAATCGTTAATAATTATTTAAACATCTCGGCCCCTTCTAATTTTGCATCTTGTATATTCAGAATACTATTAACTATGATTGTGCCATTTGAAAAAAAATCTAACAAAATGCCTTCAATTACTGTCCCCAAAAACATTTAAAAAACATCTTAAAAAATCGTTAATAATTATTTAAACGTCTCGTCTCCTTCTAATTTTGCATCCTGTATATTCAGAACACTATTAACTATGATTGTGTCATTTGAAAAAGAATCTAACAAAATGCCTTCAATTACTGTCCCCAAAAACATTTAAAAAACATCTTAAAAAATCGTTAATAATTATTTAAACGGCTCGTCCCCTTCTAATTTTGCATCCTGTATATTCAGAACACTATTGACTGTGATTGTGTCATTTGAAAAAAAATCTAACAAACGCCTTCAATTACTGTCCCTAAAAACATTTAAAAAACATCTTAAAAAATCATTAATAATTATTTAAACATCTCGTCCCCTCCTAATTTTGCATCCTGTATATTCAGAACACTATTGACTGTGATTGTGTCATTTGAAAAAAATCTAACAAAATGCCTTCAATTGCTGTCTCCAAAAACATTTTAAAAACATCTTAAAAAATCGTTAATAATTATTTAAACGTCTCGTCCCCTTCTAATTTTGCATCCTGTATATTCAGAACACTATTAACTGTGATTGTGCCATTTGTAAAAAAATCTAACAAAATGCTTTCAATTGCTGTCCCCAAAAACATTTTAAAAACATCTTAAAAAATCGTTAATAATTATTTAAACGTCTCGTCCCCTTCTGATTTTGCATCCTGTATATTCAGAACACTATTAACTATGATTGTGTCATTTGAAAAAAAATCTAACAAAATGCCTTCAATTGCTGTCCCCAAAAACATTTAAAAAACATCTTAAAAAATCGTTAATAATTATTTAAACGTCTCGTCCCCTTCTAATTTTGCATCCTGTATATTCAGAACACTATTAACTATGATTGTGTCATTTGAAAAAAAATCTAACAAAATGCCTTCAATTACTGTCCCCAAAAACATTTAAAAAACATCTTAAAAAATCGTTAATAATTATTTAAACGTCTCATCCCCTCCTAATTTTGCATCCTGTATATTCAGAACACTATTGACTGTGATTGTGTCATTTGAAAAAAAATCTAACAAAATGCCTTCAATTACTGTCCCCAAAAACATTTACAAAACATTTTAAAAAATCGTTAATAATTATTTAAACGTCTCGTCCCCTTCTAATTTTGCATCCTGAATATTCAGAACACTATTAACTATGATTGTGTCATTTGAAAAAAAATCTAACAAAATGCCTTCAATTACTGTCCCCAAAAACATTCAAAAAACATCTTAAAAAATCGTTAATAATTATTTAAACGTCTCGTCCCCTTCTAATTTTGCATCCTGTATATTCAGAACACTATTAACTGTGATTTTGTCATTTGAAAAAAAATCTAACAAAATGCCTTCAAATACTGTCCCTAAAAACATTTAAAAAACATCTTAAAAAATCGTTAATAATTATTTAAACGTCTCGTCCCCTTCTAATTTTGCATCCTGTATATTCAGAACACTATTAACTATGATTGTGTCATTTGAAAAAAAAATCTAACAAAATGCCTTCAATTACTGTCCCTAAAAACATTTACAAAACATCTTAAAAAATCGTTAATAATTATTTAAACGTCTCGTCCGTATATATTCAGAACACATAAATAAACATGATAAATTCAAGTCATTTTACTATAAAATTAAAGCAAATTATTGAATGTGCTGTACATTAATTTAACATTAAACTTGTATATTAAATTTAATATACTACTTTATGCCTAAAAACTCCCACTAAAACTAGACTAAATTTCAAGTAGATTTTTTTTTATAGCGAATAATTAAAAAACATTTTGCAGTCTCCACATTCAAAAAAAAACTTAAACAAAAATCTATTATTTATTCTCATTTCGAGCACTTTTAGAATAAAAATGAGCTCTAATTGAATTAATTTAAAAAAACATTTGCAGAACAGTCACGTTTTTCATGGAAGTTTAAAATTAAATAATAGCAAGCTGGAAGATAGCATAACAACGAATTAAGCGCTTGTACTTGAAAGCAAAGGGGTTGACCACCTGCAAACTGCAGTATTGCCGCACAGCATGTACTAGAGTTTGGGCTGCACATACATACGTATGTACATAGAGATTGCCAACGTAATATGTATAGATTCGCCATGAAGCTCTGCTCTGGGCTACCCCCGCTGTAAGACGCAATGCGCAACGTTTTGCGGAGGTTCCCGCCCCTCCCGCACTCGTTTCTCTTTCCTCTCTCCCTCTCTTTAACTCAGCCGTATCTCAAATGGAATGCAATATACTCTCTCCCGAATACAGCTCGTTTCTCGTTGCTCGTGCATTTCTGGCAGAGCCAGACAATGATCCTCTCGGCGACGACGGATGTACGTTATTTTCTCTGTCCTATCGAAAATCCCTCCGACGATAGTAGCTACTCTTCGTGACATTTGTCTCACACTTTTCCGATATTTTTTAACACATTTTTTATCATACACCCAGAAATATCAGTTTTATGGGTTTATTTGAACCGATTACAGGATTTATTAATAAAATTTGAAATTAATAAAAATTGAAATTAATAAAATTTATAATTAATAAAATTTGAAATTAATAAAATTTGAAATTAATAAAAATTGAAATTAATAAAATTTAAAATTACTAAAATTTGATATTAATGAAATTTGAAATTAATGAAATATGAAATTAATAAAATTTGAAATTGATAAAATTTGAAATTAATAAAATTTAAAATTAATAAAATTTGATATTAATGAAATTTGAAATTAATGAAATTTGAAATTAATAAAATTTGAAATTGATAAAATTTACAATTAATGAAATTTAAAATTAATAAAATTTGAAATTAATAAAATTTGAAATTAATAAAATTTAAAATTAATAAAATTTGATATTAATGAAATTTGAAATTGATGAAATTTGAAATTAATGAAATTTGAAATTGATGAAATTTGAAATTAATAAAATTTAAAACGAATAAAATTTGAAATTAATAAAATTTGAAATTAATAAAATTTATAATCAATAAAATTTGAAATTGATATAACTTAAAATTAATAAAATTTGAAATTAATAACATTTAAAATTAATAAAATTTAAAATTGATAAAATTTAAAATTAATGAAATTTCAAATTAGTAAAATTTATAATCAATACAATTTGAAATCGATATAAGTTAAAATTAATAAAATTCGGAATTAATAAAATTTAAAAATAATAAAATTCAGAATTAATAAAATTTGAAATCAATAAAATTTAATATTGACAATATTTAAATTTAATAAAATTTGAGATTAATAAAATTTTAAATGAATAAAATTTTATCTCGATCAAATAAAACTTGCAATCAATACGATTTATTTAAATAAAATAATTTCAATTTGAATCAAACTAAAATCCTATTAAACTAGCCATTTGGAGAATAAATTTATTTACTAGCTGGCCTAATATGATTTTATTTCTATCAAACAGAATTTATTGAATGCAAATAAATGGTATTCATTTTTAACAAAATTAATTTGTTTCAAATAAAATTGCATTAATTTTTTTTAATCCCACATTTGATTTAAATAAACCCATGAAACTTATTGCTCTGGTTGTATTTTTTTCCATTCATGAAAAAAAAAATCCCCATTCTAGGTGGAAAAATAAAAAATATCGGAAAAAAATTCTAAAGTAAAAAAATACACATTTCCAATATTTTACAAGTTAATAATTTTTTTCCAATATTAAAAATGTTTTCACCTGAAATGTCGATTTAAAAAAAAAATAATAACCAACATGAAGCGGAGTTACTTTTCTCTTAATGTCGTTTATCTCGCACATTTCCAATATTTTTCAAGTTAATAATTTTTTTTTTCGATATTTTAAATTTTTTTTCATAATAAACGACACGAAGAGCAGCTTTTTTGCTCTTTACGTCGTTTATCTCGCACAGGACTGATATTTTTTTTTATCACAACATCCGGAAAGAGGCGACGAGTCATATTCTTGTTCATGAGGATGCTCGTTTCACTGGCACGTTCTCATCGCTCCAAAGTATGTATGGGGATGATGACGATGGAGAAGACGGTAAAAATTCCCTCGCCAGTCAGGCGCGATTGGTCCAAGGGCTCTTTCGAGGCTTTAAATAGCTAACGGGAATCAGGGTGCTCTTCGAGTGCTATATACTGGTTGCCTTACTGTGTACGCAGCTGATTATCTGAAATGCATACAACTTAGGATTATTTTTATGAAGCAATATGTTATTTAAATAACACTTTCAAAATTTCAGTCTATGGTTTTTTTCTACCCTTTTTTTCAAATTTTTGAAGCATCGTTTATTTATTAGTTCTCGTTACATTGAAATACAATTTTTTTATTTGTTTATCACATAATTCAATATATATTATTTTAGAAAAAATAAAAAAAAATTTGTTATCTTTTATATTAGTAGTTACGACGACATAATTATAATTATAAAATTATCATTAAATGACATTAAAAGAACTTTTAAGAAAAGAATTTTTTATAAGTGTAAAAGGAATTAATAAAAAATAATTGAGAAACTTAACAATTTTATGTATAATATTTTTGTTAAAGTTAAATTTTTTTACATTTTACACAATTTTTGCAATAGGAGCTATAGGATATTTCTGTTTTTTTTTTCTAAAAATTGCTGAATTGCACATAAGAAGAATTTTTCTGGCTTAAATGCAGCAATTTGAGACGAAAGTAAAATTGGAAAAATGCCATAGACTAGAGATGAAATTTAAAAAATTATAAATTCAGTAATTTAAAAAAAAAAATTTTTTAATAAAAACTACATTCATACTGAAAGAACTCATCTTATGTATTCAACAATTTTTAGAAATGTTTGTCTTCCCAATTATCTCAAGAAAGTATGAAGAAGTTTAAAAATCCATAAATTTCTTATACCCATTTCTAATAATTAAATAGTCGTGCCATAAAGCAAAAAAAAATAAGCTGATCACAATCTAATATACAATTGTGGTATAAAATTCATGTACTTTTCCAGTAAAATTAAAGAAAACTGTAAAAATTCAAGTATTTTTACTGTAAAATTAAAGTAAATTATTGAATGTGTTGTAGCATAAATTAATTTTACATTACACTTGTATATTACATTTAATATACTATTTTATGCATAAAGACTTCCAGTAAAATTACATTAAATTTCAGGTAGATTTTTTTACAGTGCAACCCCCTCCCCTTAATAAAAATATTTTTTCCACCTCACAATATCAGTGAAAAAAAATAATAATAAGATTAACTATTTTCTTGTTTAACGTTCCAAGATAATAAACCAATTACGAGTGATTATCGTCTGAGCTTTTTGAACTTAGTTCCTCTTCCTCGTAGGTGTAAAAATTACCGGGGCAATTAGGTTCCAGAGTTGTAAATGCCTAATACTTATAGAAATAATGATGATGATACCATCAGCTCTATAATTATGATTTTATAATAATAACATATAGCCATTGTAATACGATGATTAAACTTTGGAAAGGCAACAAAAATTATTATTTTTCAATAAAAATTCACGGTAATCCTTTTGAAAAAATGAAAAAAAAAGTAATGCATTACTTATTTCTTCCATTTTTTCCACTATTTCTTGCAATATTAATGCGAAAATTAGTATTTTTTTCAGCTATTCAAATATTTACACTCTATTTTATAATCACTACATATTATTATTATTTCATAATGAACTAAAAATTATGTATAAATATATATAATATATGTATAAATTATCGTGGCAATTAGGTTCCAATTTCCTTTACTTAATAAAAATATCTTTTCCACCTCACAATATCAGTGAAAAAAAAATAATAAGATTCCTTGTTTAACGTTCTAAGATAATAAACCAATTACGAGTGATTATCGTCTGAGCTTTTTGAACTTAGTTTCTCTTCCTCGTAGGCGTTGAAATTATCGTGGTAATGTTAAGAGCCAAGAGAGTGAAGAGTGCAACAGCAGGAACAGCGCAAAGCGTTGAGCTTGTTGGCGGTTGTAAGAGAACTTGGAAGCTGGCTAAGCGAGTTCCAAGAGAGCATCTCAGAGAGTGTCTGAGGCACCTGCGACCGCGGTTGCAGACTCCAGAAGAACAAGTAGAGCTCTATCCACATAGGTATACACTATAGTATACATCTAACACTGAAAGTCTTGGTGGAAAAAGTGGTTGAGGCTCGGATGACGACCATAATCGAGAAGCTAGTCCTTCAGACTCTCAAGAAACCCTCGACGAGGGAATCGTAATAACTCGTGTTATTTATTATACACCTGCATTCGTCGTTGAGTATCGAATAACGAAGACTCGGTTTATACAGTTGCAGAAAGAATCGCAACAAGAAAGACAAACTTGCGAAGAAAACTTGTACGGAAACTCGTTGAACATCGAAGTTACGAATCTACTATTATTTTTTAAGTTATATATTTTTTTTTAAATCAGAAACTACGTTTTGGTAATTGTTGTTTCTTTCTTTTGATTTTTTATATTTTTTTGCAGAATTTTTTGTTTGATGTCGTTGATATTTAGAATAAATTAGTAAGAGTTTGTTTTGTAAAATTTTAAATGTAAATATTTAGATAGTCTTTGAAATATTGAAATTTATGTGAAAATTTGGCAAGTTGATTTCAATTGATCTCTAAATTTTATAGATCTCAAAATTACAGGCATTTTCGTCCAATAGCACTGATTAAAATTGTGATTTGATGAGAGGAAATCATGTGAATTGTTATGAATTTAGTGGAAAATTATAAATAATTTTTTTTGATATTTCGACATGAAAGAACTAATATTGACCAATGATTAATATTGAAGATTTAAAAAATATCAATATATATTTTACACCGTATATTATTCATGTTCCTACATTTCTGTAAAACCATTTAACAAAATACTGCATAATTTACAAAATTTAGAGCATTCACGCCCTTTTTTTAATATATAAAAAACTATAAAATCCAAAGTTCTCCACAAAATTTGTCAAAAATTACATCAACCAAAGACTGATTTCTGCTTCACTTGTGTGCCAAATTTCAGTTCAATAAAAATGAACGATTTTTAATTTACAGCTGATTAAAATTTTAAAGGACATTTTTTCAAAACCATAACTTTCCTCGTTATTTCTAACGATTCTAATTATCCTAACATGAAAATCTTGAAGCCAATTCTCGACGTAGAGTTGATTAAAATTTTAAAGAACATTTTTTCAAAACCACAACTATCTTCGTTATTTCTAACAATTCTAATTATCCCAACATGAAAATCGTGAAGCTAATTCTCGACTTACAGTAGATTAAAATTTTAAAGGACATTTTGTCAAAACCACAACTTTCCTCGTTATTTCTAACAATTCTAACTATCCTAACATGAAAATCTTGAAGCCAATTCTCGACTTACAGTTGATTAAAATTTTAAAGGACATTTTTTCAAAACCACAACTTTCCTCGTTATTTCCAACAATTCTAATTATCCTAACATGAAAATCTTGAAGCCAATTCTCGACTTACAGTAGATTAAAATTTTAAAGGACATTTTTTCAAAACCACAACTTTCCTCGTTATTTCTAACAATTCTAATTATCCCAACATGAAAATCTTGAAGCCAATTTTCGACTTACAGTTGATTAAAATTTTAAAGGACATTTTTTCAAAACCATAACTTTCCTCGTTATTTCTAACAATTCTAATTACCCTAACATGAAAATCTTGAAGCCAATTCTCGACTCACAGTTGATTAAAATTTTAAAGAACATTTTTTTCTAATAACTTTCCTCAATATTTCCAACAATTCCAATTATTGAGACATGAAAATTTTGAACCCAATTTTTTCCTCTCAACGAGTAATCAAAAGTACTAAGAACTCGGTAAATCTATTAGAGTTTCCGTCCACTAAATTATATTTTCGTCGCCTATTTCTTGTTTGTCTCTCTGATTCTAGCGATTCGTCCGGTCCTCAGTCAATACTCGATGGAGATGCAAGTGTAACAGGATTCTCTGAAGTGGCGCACAGAGTTCCCGTCTGGGGCACACGATGAATCGATTCAGTACTTCAACAGCAGCGTCATGGTCCTCCTCTCGAATGCTACGAGTGCAGCACGAGGAAAACGTGCTTATAATACTCTTTTTGCAGCGACAGCACCAGCAGCAGCATCGGCGCAGGAGGAGAAGAAGAAGCACAGCAAGTGACGACGAACAAATCGACGACGTACGCTTCTGGTGACTGGCCAAAATTGCTGTCGGATGGATGCGACACCCCGACGCCCTTGGTCGCTTCTTTTATTCCCAGATAACCATGAGGATGTCTATCCACCCTCTTCATGTGCTGTCGTCTCTTCCAGTGTCTTCAGATCCGTTGATTCTTCGTTTTCTCTGAGCTACGCGGTTACATTTATGGCATCCGCACGCCATACCAGCTCTTCAACGTTGTCTTCGTCTTTTCGTCATCGTTTTCTTCGTCGTCTCTTCAGGTTTTCCAAGTAAAGCACGCAACATGTTCGGTGCGTGATCCACGTACGAGAAATGTGCTTGAATGCGAAGGACGGAGAACGAGGACGTTGATTGAGGCGTGGAAGACGAGGAGAAGACGAAGGAAATGATGAAGAAGAGAAGAGGAAGAAGAAGAAGAAGAAAAAGTAGAAGTAGAAGGTGAAGGAGAGGAGAACCTTGCCGGGGGCGGTCAGTGGCCTCTGCACTGGCTACCACAAGACGACTACTCGACAACGTTTTCTCCTTCTCCTCAACTTTTATCTCTCCTTCTTTTTATTTCCTTTCTCTGTCTCTCCTTACGCACCCGAGGGAATAATAATGGGAATTATACGATCGTTCAGGCATTCAGACTTCTCTTTCCTATTCGTCGTTTTTTTTTGGTCCTTTTTCGAGCTCAAGTCTAAGCTGCGGTTGACAAAGACTTTGGGCTTGAGATCATCACGAGTTGCTGGAAAATCGTCCAACACGTAAGCGATGGTTTAATACCATCGGGATTTACCTTGAAATAAAAATGAATGGATTGGACGACATGTTTTGGAAATTGGTGCAGTGACACACACGGACAATATTCGTTTTTGAGTTTTTTAAATAAATTGGTTTTCGATTTTTTTGGGTTCAGAATTTGGAGATTCGAATTCCCGTCGAAAATTCTAACGCAATTTTTGTTCATTTCGAGGTATTGAATTTTCGTCTTTGGTGTTGGTTTCAAGTCACATATTCCATCATATAAAACTCTCATTTCAAATACTTTTTAAAATGTTGACTTTTGTGCGTTTCTGATTTCAGAATTTGGAGATTCGAATTCCGGTCGGAAAATCCATTCCAATTTTTTTTCTTTTTAAGGTATCGAATTTTGGTCTTCACTATTTCTTTCAATTCGCATATTTCATCACAGAAAATACTCATTTCAAATTTTTTTAGTACAATCTTAAAAAATTAGATTTTCATTCGTTTCTGATTTCAGAATTTATAGATCCGACTTCCGGTCGGAAAATCCATGCAACATTTTTTTCTTTTTAAGATATCGTATTTTCATCTTCACTGTTGCTTTCAATTCGCATATTTCATCACAGAAAACACTCATTTCAAATTTTTGTAGTGTCATTTTTAAAAAAATGATATATTTTCGATCGTTTCTGATTTCAGAAACATAAATCCGACTTCCGGTAAAAAATTCCACCTCGAAATGTTTTTTTTTTTTTCAAGATAATACTTTTAAGCTTCACCATTTAAATGAGCCTGAAACAACGATTCAAAAAATTCTAAAAACATTCAGAATTATCGAACAATCGTCACATTCTTGGATATCAAGAGCAGCCCCACTTTTGTCGACTTCAGACTAACCACTCACCGCAGAAGATAAAGAATGGGAGGAATATAGCTGACGCTATGATGTTGCGTTATGGAAGAGTGAATATACTATGAGTGGCGTTGAAGCTGATAGACAAAACGTGCTTTTACGCTCTTCCGAGTGGTAAAAAAAGTGTACCAGATACCAGAGGTGCAGGCTCTGAAACCCATGAAAGCATTTGATAATTTATGGGCTTTGCAATCGGTAATATATACACCATTTTTAAATTTGTCGAATTTTTTATGCATAAATTGGAGAAAGAAATTTGATATACAATTTTTATGTAAAATTTTTTAAGTTAAAGTTATTTAGTGTATGTATAATATATCGTACATTAATTTTACATCACATTTGTATATTAAATTATTAATATAAAAACTCTCAATATATCAATACTTCCAAATATATTAATTTTCGTAACTTAAATTTCACAATTATATTCATTTTTCATAATAAACATTTTTACAGAACATTATTATATAGTTTAGCTACATTGATAGAAATTTTTATATGAAAATAAATATAAAGTATTGAATATAATTTTTTTTGCGTATATGTGTATATTAAATTTAATATACAAATATTAATTAACATACTAAAAAAATTTTGTAAAATTAATATTCATTGTCCTAATCACTTCATAAAAGTAGTGCTTACAATATGATTATTGGAATTTTACTACACATCTCCATATTAAATTTAATTTAATATACAGATTCATTATTTTATTTTATATATTTTTTCAAAGCTACTTCTATGAAGAATAGTGTTAATAGATTATGGATTTTTCATAGACGAAGATTTTTAAAAAGCGAAAAACAATGCGAATGCAATGCGCGCGATTCTCCTTTAAATTCTTCTTTTAAATAACTAAATAAATATAATATAATTTAAAAAAAAATAGAAAATTTAATATACCGCATCTGCAAAAAAAAAAACTTCCAATGCATATATTAATTTAAAAAATATTTTTAACAGTGTATATACACGCTGTGAGCGTGGAACTATAATGCGAACGCAATATGCACGATTCTTCTTTAAATTCTTCTTTCAAATAACTAAATAAATATAATATAATTTTTTTTAAATAATCAAAAGAACAAAATTTAATATACCGCATTTGCCAAAAAAAAATTCAATATATTTATTAATTTAAAACATATTTTTAACAGTGTATAATATACACGCTGTGAGCGTGGAACTATAATGCGTACAAGTGAAGAGCCTAACGTGTGGTATTTCTGCCTGATTATAGTAGTCATAGTAGTAGTAAGGCTGCAAGGCCATGAGAGGATTACGTGTCGCTGCATCATCGAAAAAGAAAACTAAACGACGAGAGAGAAAAACGAAAGAGAGAGAATCGCCAGTGCGATTCCAAGACACGACCTCGAGTTACAGAGTGGCGTTTAACTTGCCGAAGGAAAGTCGCTCACAAGCAAGATAGAAAACTCTTTCTCTTTCTCTCTTTTTATCCTACAGGTATATCTTGTGGTGTATAGCTGTGTAATGATGAGAGAGGATACGATGCGGTGTGTGTCTCGGAAGCGAGGGAAGAAGGCCCTCAGGTTATACAGAGAAACACACGAGTGAAGAGAAGAGGATGCGGCGAAGGTAGAGCCGCATCTGGGAAGACGCGGCATCCGGTCGACGAGAACGAATAGCATTCGAGCGAACCAGTTGGAATTTTGCGCAAAGATATCCAAGCAAAATCAGATGTCTCAAAAGAGAAAGAATTATTTTAGTGTAATCAAATTGGACTAATGTAAATTAATTGAACTAATGTAAATTTGATTTTCAGTGAGACGTTTTGTGAAAATTTATTATTGCACATTGCTTCTCCATTACACCGAGAGAAAAAGTTGCATTGATTCACGGAAATCTTTGCCAATGAAATGAAATACTTAAATTTCAATACTATCTTTTATTTGAATGATCTCAAACTCAAAGGAAAGTAGTGACATGCATTCGAAGGAACATTTCTTTAAACCAATGAGCCTTTTTCATTGATTTCAAAGATATCGTCTTGTCGTAAATGATGACAAGGCGTTGTAGGTTTTAACGAGGAGAATGTTCGCTTTCGTTTATTTTTACAAGTGTTTCCGTAATTGAGAAACAAACAATTAAAACATATTAATAAAAGTTAATAAATAATACGGGAAACATAAACTGAGTTTTAGAGACGGCGAGTTCCTGAGAAAAAGGAAAGGGTGACTACTTGAAGTCAACAGTCACTTATTAGAGGAAAATTCACTTATGGGCAGTAAATTTGTTAGGGAGGGCAATTTACGTTAAAAGAATATTTTATTTAAGTTATTTTTTTATATCTATATTTATACTCTTTGGAAAAAACACAATTTAAAGGGAAGTCCCGACTTATGGACACTCAGGTGAATTCTGTAAGAAAAGATATTACTTAAGCAGCAACCTCGGGTTAATATATTTACTTATGAGCTGTAAACAGGACTAAAATTAGGAATTGTACGTAGGCAGCACTATTCCCGGATCCTTACCTCCTGCGGTCGTCTCTACTCAAACTCAAACTCAAACTCAAAATATATTTATTAACAGATAACAAATAGTTGTACATATATTCATATGTGTTTACAATGGTTTTAATTTGAAGTACCTGCTGTCGCTTAACCTCCACTTATGTTATATTGGATACAATCCTTATGATCTAGTAGTTAACAGTTTAATGGTATGCAGTATCTTATTCTAATTTTTATAAAAGTAACAGGAAAACAATCGAAAAACCTGTTTTATAGAAATTGCCATATGGAAGAGCTTCCATTTTATCCTAGGATATAATTATTATCACTTTGTTGTAAGTTAGCTAATAGGAACTAATTTATAGTATTTGTTTCATTGACGGAATACAGGTACGTTTTGGTACGGAAGTTTGTATTTTAACCTATATGGCGCATTGTGTTCTTTTATTATAGTGATATTTTTTAGTAGTGTAAAACTTTTGGGAGAGTTTGTATATAAATTCTTTTATTGTCTCTAGTTTTGCGTCTCTGTGTAAATCTGCTATTTTAGTGTACCTATCGCGATTCAATATTAGTTTAAGGTACTTATTTTGAAAGACCTGGAGAGGCTTTACATTAGTCACAGCTGCGCTGCACCAGACTGTGGCAGCATATGTATTCGAGCTTTGGTATATTTTATTTATTTATTTATTTATTTATTTATTTATTGATATATTATTGGTTGGATAGTGCGTTGGGGTGTCAGTGTGCATGGCTATGCAGTTGGTGGCTTCTGAATAGTCTCATATGGTGATGCCATTTCTGTTGTTAATATGACAGTTCCAATCTACGAGTATAACTTTGTTGGATATGTTGAACAAGTTGTCTGGATCTTGTTTTTTTAATAACATTTCGTCTTTACTGGGAGAAACGGGCAGGAAGTTTCGGATCAAAAAGCTCTGAATCTTCACTGCTTATATGCACGGCCGGGACTCCTTTCTCTTGCGGGAGAAACCGCAACGTCGTGGCCATCTGTCGGCCGAGCGGGAACTACGGGAGCTTTCGCGAGCTCAGGCGCGGATCGGCAACTCGAGGGGCCCGGGCCGTTAGGGAAATTTTATTTCAGTTTAGGACGGGGTTTTATTTTACAGGAAGAAAAAAAAACTATAAGCCAGGAAGCAAACAGTTTGACCGCTTGCGGACAACAGTCTCTGATTCAATGAAACCTTTTTCTTACCAGCTCAAAATTTCGAAACCTATTTTTTTCTGAAGTACGCGGCAGATAAAGCTCAAATTTTGTGAGTATGTAAAGAAGTACGGCAGAAATAAGCGAAGCTTCTGGCTCCTCGAAACTCGAAGCCGTTCGTTCGGGAGAACCGGAAAACAAAAAAGTGAGGTTAGGTGCGAGAGAGAGATCAATGAAAACGTTTCTTTGAACCAATGAAAACGTCTCTTTGAAACAATGACACTGTTTCTTTATTATATGCTCACTAAGTAATGCATTTTAATTCAAATTAAATAAATTTTACTCTCTGTCAACTTCTAATATTTAGTGATTTTTTGCAATATTAAAATTTTGTAGTAATTTTTTTCTTTTTGTTGAAATATTGAATTCAATATACAAATTTAGTGATAATATCGGAGGATGAAATCTTTGGATAGGAATTTATTCAATATACCAATAATTTCCTAACGTGTTTAAAAATAGATTATCTGAGAGACTCTTAATCAGGAGTTCCACGCTTACTCTATTTTTGCGATGGAACTTGATAGCGAAGCCCGAAGAAGGGATTGATATTGATATTGATCCAGATCGATATCAATGACTCAGTATAGAAGTGGGTCGACGGATTCCGATCTATCGAAACACAGCAAGAGAAAGGGAAAGAGGCAGAGTAAAAAAAGTAAATAAAGATAAAGTCTCTGCGTCCGGTCAATCTAATGAATCATTTGACTTCTGCAGTATTAAAGGGAGAGAACCATACCCAAATTTCTGATACTTATTGACAGATATGTAAATTGTTTATCAGCTGATGTCATTTAAAAAAAATTATTTGTAACCTAGAAACAAATTTTTTTTTTTTGCTCTATGGTAAAATCATTTAACTATTGCAAATAAACTATAGGAAATTAATGGGGTTTTAAAACTTTTTTACACTTTCCTTAAATAATCAATAAGCCAAAAACTTCAATAAGTTGTATAGCTATATTTTTCGTTCTTAAAATTAATAAATTATATTTTTTATGAAAATAATAATTCCCCAATTCAACACCTTCGACATTATCCAAAACTTTCCACAATTCACAGAAATGTATCTAGAAACCGCAGTAAAAATAATTATTTTTTTTCACGAAACAAATACCTTAATTTAAAAAAAAATTAATTAAGAATTAAACTGCCAAACAGTCATTAAAAAAAACAAAAAAAAATACACAAATTTCTCTCTTGACTATAACTCGAATCTGACTAATTATGTAAAAACTGTCCCAGAAAAATATTGAAAAAAAAAATACTCATAAGAAAAAGATAAAAATTCTCGCGTGAGAATAATAAATAAATATTTTCTTTAAATATTGTTTTTTCGCCACAATAAAAAAAAATAAACAGCCAAATAAACCATCACAAAAAAGAGCAAAAAAAACCCAAATTTCTCTCCACTATAATTGGAATCTGAGTAATTATGTGAACCATCGCAGAAAAATATTGAAAAAAAATTCTTGCAAAGAGAAAAAGAAAAAAATTCTCATGTGAGAATAATAAATAAATATTTTTTTTAATATTTTTTTTCGCCACAATAAAAAAATAAACTGCCAAATAAATCAACACAAAAAAGGGCAAAAAAAACCCAAATTTCTCTCTCCGCTATAATTGGAACCTGAGTAATTATATGAACTATCCCAGAAAAATAATGATAAAAATTCTTGCAATGAGAAAAAGAAAAAAATTCTCGTGTGAGAATAATAAATAAATATTTTTTTAAATATTGTTTTTCGCCACAATAAAAAAATAAACTGCCAAATAAACCATCACAAAAAAGAGCAAAAAAAACCCAAATTTCTCTCCACTATAATTGGAATCTGAGTAATTATGTGAACCATCGCAGAAAAATATTGAAAAAAAATTCTTGCAAAGAGAAAAAGAAAAAAATTCTCATGTGAGAATAATAAATAAATATTTTTTTAAATATTGTTTTTCGCCACAATAAAAAAATAAACTGCCAAATAAATCAACACAAAAAAGGACAAAAAAAACCCAAATTTCTCTCTCCACTATAATTGGAATCTGAGTAATTATATGAACTATCCCAGAAAAATAATGCAAAAAATTCTTGCAATGAGAAGAAGAAAAAAATGTTCGTGTGAGAATAATAAATAAATATTTTTTTTTAATATATTTTTTTTCGCCACAATAAAAAAATAAACTGCCAAATAAACCTTCACAAAAAAGAGCAAAAAAAACCCAAATTTCTCTCTCCACTATAATTGGAATCTAAGTAATTGTGTGAACTATCCCAGTAAAATATTGAAAAAAAAAATTCTTGCAATGAGCAAAAAGATAAAAAATTCTCGTGTGAGAATTCGTAGAGTGAAGATAATAAAGGTAGATTGGTGGTAGGAGCTCTGAAGGTGCACATGGCCCGTCGTCGGTGGGTGAAACGAGGCAGAGCGGAACGAAGGGGAAACCATGAGAGAGAAAGAGAGAAAGAGAAATAATAATAATAGAGAGAGAGTGAGAAAAAAGGCAGTGGGTACCATGCACGACAAGGGGAATTGTGGGGAGTGAAGCTACTCGAAGAACGAGTAAAGGCCCTTGTCCTCCATTGTACTTCGTGGAGCGTAGAGCTGACGCCAGTGATAGATAGATACACGTACCTTTCCCTCACGTTTTGCCGCGTGGAACTCCTCTACATCTTTACCCCCCTGCCCCCCCCCTCAATTCTCGAGTCCCCGAGCCTTTTAGTGCTGCCTTTACCTTTGCATCGAATAAAGGTGAACTGGCGCACGCACACAACAACCAACGAGAGATAGTGGAACGAAGCTCGTGCCCTACAGCTCATATTCCTCGCTATAATACAATGGCTATATCTACAGACTTATCGACCGAGTATCGAGCACCTAGGCTAAAATATTCGAGTGTCTTCACCAAGACTCCGCTCAACGATTATCATGGAAATGTGAGATGAATGAGATGAATAAGAATGTCAAGTTTCAATGCTAAGATTCTGCAGGTGTGAAACGTAAAAAAATAAAATAAAACTGGAAATTTTTGGCCAAAGAGAAAAAAAAAAGAAAAGAATTGAATATCGCACAATAATTTCTCATTATTTTTGGGTTTTTATAAACACAACATTTTTTGCTAATTTATATTAATGGGAATTTTATTTATGAGCTGATATATTAAACTTGATATACGAGTATAGTAAATAGTAGTAGTAAATATATAGTAAAACCCTAGTTTTTGGTATTAAATTTTTTACTAATGTAATAAAAAAAAATTACTGAACCAAGAGTATAGTAAAATTACTGATTATAATTTTTATTATTTAGTAATAAAATTACTAAAAGTATACGAGTATAGTAAAATTACTAATTTTACTATACTAATATTAATTAGTAAATATTAGTAAATAATATATTAGTAAATAAAATTAAATAAATTAATATTAGTAAAATTACTAATTTTACTATACTATACTATACTAATTTTTAAGAAATCCGAGTATAGTAAAATTAGTAATTTTACTATACTCGTATACTTTTAGTAATTTTATTACTAAATAATAAAAATTATAATTAGTAATTTTACTATACTCTTGGTCCAGTAATTATTTTTTACTACATTAGTAAAAAATTTAATACCAAAAACTAGGGTTTTCTACACCAGTAAGAAAATTTTACTACAATTTTTTTTTTTTACTACACTTGTTCTTGGTATTAATTAATTGAATATTAAAGCTCGTGCCCTTTAGCCCATATTCCTCGCTATAATATAATGGCTATATCTACAGACTTATCGACCGAGTATCGAGCACCTAGGCTAAAATATTCGAGTGTCTTCACCAAGACTTCGCTCATCGATTACCATGTAAATGTGAGATGAATGAAATAGAAAGAATGTCAAGTTATCTCACTCCTTTTTTCGCTGCTAAGATCCTGCAGGTGTAATATGTAAAAAAAATAAATAAAACTGGCAATTTGTGGCCAACGAAAAAAAAACTGATTTTTTTTTTTCTTTTTTTTTTGGTATTTATAATCATTTCAAAATGGTTGGAAATTTATATTTAATGGGAATTTTATTCTCCAGCTGATATATTAAATTTAATACACGAGTTTAGCAAAATTACTAATTTTAGTACTCTTAGTTCAGAATTTTTTTTTTACTACACTTTTTTTTAGTACAAAAAATTTGCACTGATAACATTTTTTGACTAGCGTAGAATACACTAGTTTTTGGTATTAATTTGTTTAGTAGTGTAGTAAAAAAAATTACTGAATTAAGAGTATAGTAAAATTTGTAATTTTATATTTATAGTAAAATTTGTAATTTTGTATTTGTAGTAAAATTTGTAATTTTGTATTTATAGTAAAATTTGTAATTTTACTACACTCGTGTATTAAATTTAATATATAAAATATTACGCTAGTAAATTTTTTTTACTGGGGTAATAGATGGTAGTTTTTGGTATTAAATTGCATAATTTTTATAAAATGTAATAAACTTAAAGTAAATTATTGAAATTACTGTAGCATACATTAATATAAGGTTGCGCTTGAATATTAAATTTAGTATTCCAGTTTACGCATTAAAACTTCTATTGCACGTTGAATTTCTAGATGGTATTAAAGTTTGAGCAGATTCGGTCGAGTGGTTCATGAGTTATGGCAGTGTGAATTTTAGGCCATTTATCTCACACACCCGAAATGAAAGTCTCGAAAAAAAAAAAATAATAATTTGTTTCCACGAAAACAAAGCTTCCTCTATGAGGAAGCAATAGAGTGCAAGATACATTGAAATTTATTGAAGCGTTTCACCGGTTTATATAGTTTCACTCCTGTTATTGAATATCGATATTGAAATTTTGTGTTCATTGATTTTGAATTATCTGTGCAGACGATGTTATATTTTCAAAAATATCAAAGCATATTTTCCCACTTCTAAGCAAATCCTAAAATATTCAGGTATTTGTTAAGCATTTTGTAGCATTTATAATCATATCCTAATATTTCTAGGATTATTCAAGCATATCTTACAATTTTCTTAGCTACTAAATATTAAAAAAAAAAAAAAAAAAAAAAAACATAACAACCGGTTATTATCAACAAACTTTTCTACCCCAAAAATAACTCAATCTTAACCAAAGATTTTACCTTTTCATCAAAAATTCCCATTGCACAAAAAAGCCAAAGTTTATGAAAAAAAATAAAAATAAAAACCGGTTATCATCAACAAACTTTTCTACCCCAAAAATAAGTCAATCTTAAATACCCAGGCATTTTTGTTTTTCAGCACTTTTTACGTTGTACAAAAAAGCAAAAGTTTATGAGCAAAAAAAATAAAAACCGTTCAACAAACTTTTCTACCCCAAAAATAAGTAAATCTTAAACAACGAGACTTTTTTTACCAGCAAAAATTCACGTTGCCCAAAAAGCGAAAGTTTATGACCAAAAAAAAAAAAATAAATAAAAACTGTTTATCATCAACAAATTTTTCTACCCCAAAAATAACTCAATCTCCTACAGCCAGACATTTTAATTTTTTCAGCAAAAATTCACGTTGCAGAAAAAAGCGAGTTTTTGAAAAAAAATAAAAAATAAAAACCGTTTATCATCAACAAACTTTTCTCCCCCAAAAATAACTCAATCTGAAACAACCAGACATTTTTTTTCAGCAAAAATTCCCATTGGACAAAAAAGCGAAAGTTTATGACCAAAAAAAAAAAAAAAAAAAAACTTTTTATCATCAACAAACTTTTCTCCCCCAAAAATAGCTCAATCTTAAACAATCAGACATTTTCTTTTTCAGCAAAAATTCACATTGCATAAAAAAGCGAAAGTTTATGACCAAAAAATAAATAAAAAACGCATATCATCAACAAACTTTTCTACCCCAAAAATAACTCAATCTTAAACAGCCAGACATTAAAATTTTTTCAGCAAAAATTCCAATTGCACAAAAAAGCGAAAGTTTATGACCAAAAAATAAAAATAATCACCATTAATCATCAACAAACTTTTCTACCCCAAAAATAACTCAGTCTTAAACAACCAAAGATTTTATTTTTTCAGCAAAAATTCCCATTGCACAAAAAAGTGAAAGTTTATGAAAAAATAAAATAAAAACCGTTTATCATCAACAATCTTTTCTACCCCAAAAGTAACTCAATCTTAAACAGCCAGACATTAAAATTTTTTCAGCAAAAATTCCCATTGCACAAAAAAGCGAAAGTTTATGACCAAAAAATAAAAATAATCACCATTAATCATCAACAAACTTTTCTCCCCCAAAAATAGCTCAATCTCCTACAGCCAGACATTTTAATTTTTTTTAGCAAAAATTCACGTTGCAGAAAAAAGCGAAAGTTTTTTTTTAACGAAAAAAATAAAAACCGGTTTCTCTTACGTTTTGTCCCCGAAACTATTGTCTCCCTATATTCAACAATACCCGCACCGTCTGTCGAACACGCCAGGTGCGAGAAGTCAGAAGCGGAGCGGAAAAAAAAGAAAAAAAAAAAAAAAAAGAAGAAGAGAGAAGAAGAGAAAAGTCGTTCATCGTTAACAACAGACGAATACGCCCGCACGCAGTGCAACTACTCGGTGTATACATAGGGCGAGTTAGTTGCACATAGGGCGTGTTAGTCGGAGACACCAGGAGACACGCGCCGGCACGTGCTTCCGACGCTTATGCCAGTCGTTCGAGCGGGAGGTCAACGCTTTAACTTCGTTCTGACAATTGGCCGGATTAACACCGTAATAAATCCCAATTAAGGGTTTGCGTTGACTGTAGCTTCACTCCTGGACCATCGTTTGCTTCTTACGCGCAGATTTTCCAGCAGCCGGTGCATCCGGCTTCTCCATTTCTTGATTTCCTGAAATTTAACGTCTAATAAAAATTTCTTTTCCTCATTGGAAATTTGCACAAAGTATTCGTGTGAAATTCTTCAAAAAAATACTGAAACACGTGGAACTTTTGATCTTCGATTGCACCGAGAGAAAAAGTTTTAGTGATTCAAAGAAATGCATACCGTTGATTTAATAATTCCACATTATAAAACGAATATAGGAAGACTTGCAATGTTTTATGGTTGAAGCGATGATAATATGGTTCAATAAACGATAGTTGCAAGATTATTGGAAACAAACGTTGTAATCGTATATGCAACGAAACTGCATATTTGAAACTATTATCATTTTGATGATTGCTACTATAATTATATTTGCTATAACCATAAAATAGAGACGTTCCTCCTGGGAATTATATTAATGATTCATCCAACTATTTTTTTATATATTTTATTTACGGCATATTTGAAACTATTAGAATAGTTTTTGAAACGATTATCATTTTGATGATTGCTACTATAATTATATTTGCTATAACCATAAAATAGAGACGTTCCTCCTGGGAATTATATTAATTATTCATCCAACTATTTTTCTATATATTTTATTTACGGCATATTTGAAACTATTATCATTTTGATGATTGCTACTATAATTATATTTGCTATAACCATAAAATAGAGACGTTCCTCCTGGGAATTATATTAATTATCATCCAACTATTTTTCTATATATTTTATTTACGGCATATTTGAAACTATTATCATTTTGATGATTGCTACTATAATTATATTTGCTATAACCATAAAATAGAGACGTTCCTCCTGGGAATTATATTAATGATTCATCCAACTATTTTTTTATATATTTTATTTACGGCATATTTGAAACTATTAGAATAGTTTTTGAAACTATTATTATTTTGATGATTGCTACTATAATTATATTTGCTATAACCATAAAATAGAGACGTTCCTCCTGGGAATTATATTAATGATTCATCCAACTATTTTTTTATATATTTTATTTACGGCATATTTGAAACTATTAGAATAGTTTTTGAAACTATTATCATTTTGATGATTGCTACTATAATTATATTTGCTATAACCATAAAATAGAGACGTTCCTCCTGGGAATTATATTAATGATTCATCCAACTATTTTTTTTATATATTTTATTTACGGCATATTTGAAACTATTAGAATAGTTTTTGAAACTATTATCATTTTGATGATTGCTACTATAATTATATTTGCTATAACCATAAAATAAAGACGTTCCTCCTGGGAATTATATTAATGATTCATCTAACTATTTTTTTATATATTTTATTTACGGCATATTTGAAACTATTAGAATAGTTTTTGAAACTATTATCATTTTGATGATTGCTATTATAATTATATTTGCTATAACCATAAAATAAAGACGTTCCTCCTGGGAATTATATTAATGATTCATCCAACTATTTTTTTATATATTTTATTTACGGCATATTTGAAACTATTAGAATAGTTTTTGAAACTATTATTATTTTGATAATTGCTACTATAATTATATTTGCTATAACCATAAAATAGAGACGTTCCTCCTGGGAATTATATTAATGATTCATCCAACTATTTTTTTATATATTTTATTTACGGCATATTTGAAACTATTAGAATAGTTTTTGAAACTATTATCATTTTGATGATTGCTCCTATAATTATATTTACTATAACCATAAAATAAAGACGGTCCTCCTGGGAATTATATTAATGATTCATCCAACAATTTTTTTATATATTTTATTTACGGCATATTTGAAACTATTAGAATAGTTTTTGAAACTATTATCATTTTGATGATTGCTACTATAATTATATTTGCTATAACCATAAAATAGAGACGTTCCTCCTGGGAATTATATTAATGATTCATCCAACTATTTTTTTATATATTTTATTTACGGCATATTTGAAACTATTAGAACAGTTTTTGAAACTATTAGAATAGTTTTTGTAACTAATATCATTTTTATGATTGTTACTATAATTATATTTGCTATAACCATAAAATATAAAGGTTCCTCCTGGGAATTATAGTTTATAGTTAGATTATCGTCGGTCTAATTATATAATTTTTTAACAATCAGATTTTTCCCTCAGTGTGCACAAAGTATTCGGATGGCGTTCTTTAAAAAAATACTGAAACACGAGGAACTTTTGATCTTCGATTGCACCGAGAGAAAAAGTTTCCTCGATTCAAAGAAATGTCTTTGAAATTCTTGACCTATGAAACTTTTGTTTGACGTCAATGCAATAATATAATTAAGTCGATATCAACTTCTTTTTAAATTATGTGAAATTCAATGAAATTTAGTGATATTGATTAATACAAATTTTCCTAGGAATTAAAACCAACAACTAAAATATGACACAAGTCATTATTTTTCTCAGTATTGTATTCTGAGATTGCTTAATTTTTTTCAGATGTTTAACCCCGTTTTTTTTTAAATTAAATTATACAAATTAATGTTTTCTGTTCTGAATCAATAATCGATGTTATTAAACAAATATCTTCTATAATTTTCAATATTTGTCGCAGAAATAATACTTTGTACTCTTCATAATAAATTTTCAACACATTCCAAGTGCGAATTAAATTTTTCAACCGATTTAAACCGAATAAAACGTATAATAATCTTAAAGTGTTGTTTTTGTGATATTTAAAACAAAAATTGACTATTGTATGATTGCCAATAAAAGGAGCGATGTATATTTAATGATACTCAAAGGATTAATCGCTTATTTCCCGAAATAAAATTGCCAATTATCAGTTATCGTTAATATCGACAAAATATTTTAGTCATTTCCTCAAATCGCTTAATTTCTAATTTCAATTATCTATAAATCTTTTTGTGCCATTCAGGAATAGTTTTACTGTAGTTATTCGTCATCATAGAAAATTCATGACGAACGTCGATCATTAGATCGTCAAATTACCATTAGTATGTATCTTCTGCGGCAATCAACATTGCATTGTTTTCTTCTTTTAATGACTCGTATTACTTTTCCGTTGCCAACAATTGCGCAGCCAAGCAACTCGGTGATACCTGAAAAATGCTAAACTTGTCCTTCACCGCCATTCGTACGTACTTGTGTGTGTTTTACAATAAGAGTGAACGTCTTACCTGGTCTTTTCTCCCCTCGGTGGTTCTTCCGCTGCAATGCGACTCTAGTTTGTATAATATATTTATTCGTATTCCTCCACTGATACCCGCCAAAAATCACCACACAATTTTACACTGTTCAAAATATTTAGTGTAACACAATTTTGAACCGTTCAAAATATTTAATGTAACACACAATTTTGCACTGTTCAAAATATTTAGTGTAACACACAATTTTGAATTGTTTAAAATATTTAGTGTAACACACAATTTTGCACTGTTCAAAATATTTAGTGTAACACAATTTTTAACTGTTCAAAATATTTAGCGTAACACAATTTTGCACTGTTCAAAACATTTAGTGTAACACAATTTTGCCTTGTTCAAAATATTCAGTGTAACACACAATTTTGAATTGTTCAAAATATTTAGTGTAACACACAATTTTGCACTGTTCAATAGGATATTACACACCTAGGGCAGTAAAGTAAGAAATGTCTCAGATCACATGTAATTGTCGACCTCGGCTTCGCCTCGGCCGACAATTACATGTGATCTGAGGCTTTCTTATTTACTGCCCGAGGAGTGTATACGATTTTTCTCATCGACGGAGCCGAAAACCGGGAACTTCGTTCCGCGCAGCGTAACGAAAGTTGTCGCTTTCGGCCCGGAGGTGAGAAAAATATTTAGTGTAACACAATTTTGCCTTGTTCAAAATATTCAGTGTAACACACAATTTTGCATTGTTCAAAATATTTAGCGTAACACAATTTTGCACTGTTCCAAATATTTAGTGTAACACAATTTTGCACGGTTCAAAATATGTAGTGTAACACAATTTTGCCCTGGTCAAAATATTTAGTGTAACACACAATCTTGCACTGTTCAAAATATTTAGTGTAAAACGCAATTTTGCACTGTTCAAAAAATTTAGTGTAACACAATTTTTAACTGTTCAAAATATTTAGCGTAACACAATTTTGCACTGTTCAAAATATTTAGTGTAACACAATTTTGCCTTGTTCAAAATATTCAGTGTAACACACAATTTTGCATTGTTCAAAATATTTAGCGTAACACAATTTTGCACTGTTCCAAATATTTAGTGTAACACACAATTTTGCACCGTTCAAAATATTTAGTGTAACACACAATTTTAAACTGTTCAAAATATTTAGTGTAAGACACAATTTTGAACTGTTCAAAATATTTAGTGTAACACAATTTTTCACTGTTCAAAATATTTAGTGTAACACGCGATTTTGCACTGTTCAAAATAGTTAGTGTAACACACAATTTTAAACTGTTCAAAATATTTAGTGTAACACAATTTTGCACTGTTCAAAATATTTAGTGTGACACAATTTTGTACTGGTCAAAATATTTAGTGTAACACAATTTTGCACTGTTCAAAATATTTAGTGTGACACAATTTTGTACTGGTCAAAATATTTAGTGTAACACAATTTTGCACTGTTCAAAATATTTAGTGTGACACAATTTTGTACTGGTCAAAATATTTAGTGTAACACAATTTTGCACTGTTCAAAATATTTAGTGTGACACAATTTTGTACTGGTCAAAATATTTAGTGTAACACAATTTTGCACTGTTCAAAATATTTAGTGTAACACAATTTTGCACGGTTCAAAATATGTAGTGTAACACAATTTTGCACTGGTCAAAATATTTAGTGTAACACACAATTTTGCACTGTTCAAAATATTTAGTGTAAAACACAATTTTGCACTGTTCAAAAAATTTAGTGTAACACAACTTTTAACTGTTCAAAATATTTAGCGTAACACAATTTTGCACTGTTCAAAATATTTAGTGTAACACAATTTTGCCTTGTTCAAAATATTCAGTGTAACACACAATTTTGCATTGTTCAAAATATGTAGTGTAACACAATTTTGTACTGGTCAAAATATTGAGCGTAACACACAATTTTGCACTGTTCAAAATATTTAGTGTAACACACAATTTTGCACTGTTCAAAATGTTTAGTGTAGCACAGTTTTGCACTGTTCAAAATATTTAGTGTAACACATAATTTTGAATTGTTCAAAATATTTAGTGTAACACATAATTTTGAATTGTTCAAAATATTTAGTGTAACACAATTTTTAACTGTTCAAAATATTTAGTGTAACACAATTTTGCACTGTTCAAAATATTTAGTGTAACACAATTTTGCACTGTTCAAAATATTTAGTGTAACGCCCAATTTTACACTGTTCCAAATATTTAGTGTAACACACAATTTTGCACTGTTCAAAATATTTAGTGTAACACACAATTTTGCACTGTTCAAAATATTTACTGTAACACACAATTTTGCACTGTTCAAAATATTTAGTGTCACACAAAATTTTGCACTGTTCAAAATATTTAGTATAAATTTCCATTATAAGTAAAGAAACTTTTTTTTACAAAAAATTGTATATTAAATTTGATATGCAAGTAAAAATTATGGAATTCCTATGAAAATAAGGAAATTTAATTTTTAAAAATCTTTACACTTTACACTTTGAATTTTTTTTTTTTTTTAATGTTTGTCAAGCATAAAAAAATCTGCAAAGTAGAACCTTGCAAATTTCTTCCTAATTATTTAATTAGTAGTGATCGTATTTATTGACAATATATGCATAACAGGTAGTTTTTTTTTTACATATAAAATAATATTTACATCTATCAACTATTGCCAACGGGCCATCGACCGTAGTCCTTCAGCCCTTATTTAATTATATTGCACATTTGACAATTTTTGCTTCCTCATAGAGGAAGCTTTGTTTTCATGAAATTTTTTTTTTTCGAGATTTTCATGTCAGTATGCTTAGAATCACCTAAAACGTCGAGAAAAGTGGTTTAGAAAAAATGTCCGTATGTATGTATGTGTGTGTGTGTGTGTGTGTGTGTGTGTGTGCTGGGCTTCGAAAATTCAATCTCCTCTCACTCGGTAACCGTTCGAGCGATCCGGCTCAAATTTGGCACGCAAGTAGAGTAGCTGCCCCTCTTTGAATGTTGTGATTTTTGCCAAAATATGTGAAGTCATTAAGATTTTATGTTGATTTTAATTTGTTGAAAAAAGGGCGTGGTCGCTCTAACTTTCGTAAAAGTTCGCCGATTTGGCTAAATAGTTCTACATAACTGAAGATACGTTCAATGTTGTATGGTATTGAATTTCGACGAAATCGGTAAAGCGGTTCGGATTTTATAGAATTTTGAATTTTTCGAAAAAAAATAGATTTTGATCTAAATTACGTCGAATTTCAACAAATGAACAGAAATTTTGTACAGACGAAAAATAACATTCAGAAATGCCATGTACCAAATTTGGTGATGATCGGTAAAGTCGTTCGGATTTTACACCATTTTTCATTTTTAAAAAAATGTAGATTTTCGCTATAACTTCCGGAAAAGTTGAGAAAGTACGACAAAAATTTGTATCTAATCAAAATTAGATGTAACGGTGTTTGCAGAGGTGATTTATAGCTGTATAAAACACCTCTGCAAAAGAGACACAAGGTATAAAAAAAAAAAGATGCAAAGTAGAACCTTGCACATTGCTTCCTCATTATTTTTCGCTTTTTACAAAGCTTCCTCTATGAGGAAGCCAAAATTGAATAACATACTGCTTCCTCACAGAGGGAGCTTTGTAAAAAGCGAAAAATAATGAGGAAGCAATGTGCAAGGTTCTACTTTGCATCTTTTTCTTTTATGCTATAGCCAAAATTGATAAACATACTTCCTGATATTTTATAATAAAAGTGAACGTTTTACCTGTTTTTTTTTCTCGGCGTTTCCGCTGCAATGAGGCTCTAGTTTGTGTAATAAAATTATTCGTATTCCTCCTCTATCACTCGAGGAGGAATACGAATAATTTTATTACAATAATTTACACTGATCGTTTTTTTTTCTGTATCATCGCAGACACGTCGTAATAATCGTCCTTCAATTTTTATAACTCCGCTGAAGCTCCAACGCCGCACAATTCCGGTCCTCGACGGAGAATCTCTTTTATCTTGATATATTATTCGGAGAGTTCCAGTTTGTTGCGCAAACGTGCGTGCCGACGAAATTCCGTACTCTCGATTCATGTTATTATTTCACTGTGTTATATTATACGAATATTTCCGACGAGACAGAAATTATTTTTTTTCTCAATTACTTTCGGTTGAAGTTCAGACTTAAATTCTGATGCTTTACTTTAGCATTAAAATGTTTTGAAGTTATAAAAATGTGGCAAATGTTCCTGAAATTATATTATGGATTTGTTTTTAAATAAAGGCTTTCAAATTTGTATAAATGTTGCTGAATTTGCAGGAATAAAATTGTTTAAAAAAAAGTTTTGTTATTTTTTTCGATAAACATTTTATTAATTCATCAAAAATTTAGATGAATCAATGAAATGCTGATTAATAACGTGGTTTTAAAATATATATTTGGCGAGTCACGTTTTCCTCGAATATTATATAAATTGAAATTCTTTAATTCATCGGGAATCTTAGGTTGAATTTCATATAATAATTGGAAAGGCTGAGAAATTCTCAGACGTAACTCGGCGAAGAAACATGTTTTTTTTTCTCGTGTAAGACAAATTGCATCGAGTGAATCAGTAAAAAATGCTAAAAGATAAAAAAATTGGTATTTACTACTTATAAATTTACAAAAAAAAAAAAATCATAAACACCATAAAATATTCCGCTATTCTAATAATAATAATCTTCACTTATTATTCTTGGATGAAATTTATATGTATATAATTTTTATATTATCATGTATATATCACCGTATATACAAGCATCCTAATAAATTATTATTATCATTGTTAAAACAAAGTACAATGCCATTTTTCAGTGACAAAAAAAAACTCGTTCTCCGCTAACAAAATTCTCCCATATAGGAAGTATTTCTCATCTATAGCTCCATAAAAACCGTGTCAAATTGAATATTATACGCGAGAATGAAGAATGCAGTCAGCGATGCTCTATACTGTTTTTTTTTCTCCTGTTGAAAAAAAATGTGATCAAGTGAAAAATACTAAAAAATAAAAAATTAGTATGTAATAACTGTAGATGAAAAAAAAAAACAAACAAATTATAAACCATATTAAATATTCTATTATTCTAATAATAATAATCTCCACATATTATTATTATACCAAATTTATATATAATTGTTATATATCATCCTAACAAATTATTATTATTAAAACAAAGTACAATGCCGCGTTTTTGCGAGTACCAAAAAAAAAAAATTAGTTCTCCACTAACAAAATGCTCCCACATAGTATTTCTCATCTATAGCCACATAAAAACCGTGTCAAATTGAATATTATACGCGAGAAAGAAGAATGCAATACATTACAGTCAGCGATGTTCTATACTGTTTTTTTTCTCCTGTTGAAAAAAAATGTGTTCCAGTGAAAAATACTAAAAAATAAAAAATTACTATCTAATAATAGTAGATGAAAAAAAAAAGAATTATAAACAATATTAAATATTACATTATTCTAATAATAATAATCTTCTCATATTATTATCATCGTATATTCAAGCATCATAATAAATTATTATTATTATTAAAACAAAGTATAATTATAAACACTATTAAATATTCCATTATTCTAATAATAATAATCTTCCCATATTATTATTATACCAAATTTATATATATATATATATATATATATATATATATATATATATATATATATGTGTGTGTGTGTATATATATAAATTTTATATATATATATATATATATATATATATATATATAATATTTATATTATCACGTATATATCATTATAAATTATAATTACTAAAACAAAGTACAATGCCCTTTTTTTGCGAGTGTCGAAAAAAAAAATCGTTCTTCACTAACAAAATGCTCTCGCATAGTATTTCTCATCTATAGCCACATAAAAGCCGTGTCAAATTGAATATTATACGCGAGAAATAAAAACGATGTTTTATCCTTTTTTTTTTTTCTCGTGTTTAACAAATTACACCAAGTGTCCCACTGAAAAATACAAAAAAATGAAAAATTACTATCTAAAAATTGTAGATGAAAAAAAAAATTATAACACTATCAAATAATCCATTATTCGTAATAATAATAATCTCTATATATTATTATTAGTAAAACAAAATACAATGCCCTTTTTTGCCAGTATAAAAAAAAAATCATTCGCCACTATAAAATATTTCATTATTCTAATAATAATAATCTTCCCATATTATTATTATCCTAAATTTATATATTTTCAAGTATATATCATCCTAATAAATTATTATTATTAAAATAAAGTACAATGTCCTTTTTTGCGAGTATCACCAAAAAATTAATTCTCCACTATAAAATATTTCATTATTCTAATAATAATAATCTTCCCATATTATTATTATCCTAAATTTATATATTTTCAAGTATATATCATCCTAATAAATTATTATTATTAAAACAAAGTACAATGCCCTTTTTTTGCGAGTGTCGAAAAAAAAAATTCATTCTTCACTAACAAAATGCTCTCGCATAGTATTTCTCATCTATAGCCACATAAAAGCCGTGTCAAATTGAATATTATACGCGAGAAATAAAAGCGATGTTCTATCCTGTTTTTTTCTCTCGTATTTAACGAATTACACCAAAAATACTAAAAAATAAAAAATTAGTATCTAAAAATTGTAAATGGAAAACAAAAAAATTATAAACACTGTTAAATATTCCATTATTCTAATAATAATAATCTCCATATATTATTATTATTAAAACTAAGTGCAATGTCCTTTTTTTTGCGAGTATAAAAAAAAATTCGTTTTCCACTATAAAATACTTCATTATTCTAATAATAATAATCTTCCCATATTATTATTATCCTAAATTTATATATTTTCAAGTATATATCATCCTAATAAATTATTATTATTAAAACAAAGTACAATGTCCTTTTTTGCGAGTATCAACAAAAAATTAATTCTCCACTATAAAATATTTCATTATTCTAATAATAATAATCTTCCCATATTATTATTATCCTAAATTTATATATTTTCAAGTATATATCATCCTAATAAATTATTATTATTAAAACAAAGTACAATGCCCTTTTTTTGCGTGTCGAAAAAAAAAATTCATTCTCCACTAACAAAATGCTCTCGCATAGTATTTCTCATCTATAGCCACATAAAAGCCGTGTCAAATTGAGTATTATACGCGAGAAATAAAAGCGACGTCCTATCCTGTTTTCTTTTCTCGTGTTTAGCAAAGTACACCTATTGTTCCACTGAAAAATACTAAAAAATGAAAAATTACTATCTAAAAATTGTTAGATGAAAAAAAAAAAATTATAAACACTATTAAATATTCCATTATTCTAATAATAATAATCTTCTCATATTATTATCATCGTATATTCAAGCATCCTAATAAATTATTATTATTATTATTAAAACAAAGTATAATTATAAACACTATTAAATATTCCATTACTCTAATAATAATAATAATCGCCGTATATTATTATTATACATAATTTTTATATTATCATGTATATATCAACCTAATAAATTATTATTATTATTAAAACAAAGTACAATGCCCTTTTTTGCGAGTGTCGAAAAAAAAATGCATTGTCCACTAACAAAATGCTCTCACATAGTATTTCTCATCTATAGCCACATAAAAGCCGTGTCAAATTGAATGTTACACGCGAGAAAGGAGAGTGAGAGGATCCTCCCACGAATTCCTAGCCGCGGAGCGTGGAATTCTACCGTCAATGTTAACAATGTATTCCGTTTGTGCTGTTGCTGCTGCTGCTACTCACCGGAAGCGTTGGCATTTCCGCTATTGGATGCTATGGAAACGATGACAAATACGAGTAGACTTGTGGTGGAGAGGGTGCCGGTTGTCCTGATGGCCGGGTACCTTCGTTTCCTCGTAAAACCCATGTTACAAACCTCCTCTTAAGCCACAGCTGTTGTCGCGCTTTGCGATCTCTTCTCTCCGCACAAACCGGAGACACTTTTTTTTATTTTTTTCTGATACTTTAATCGAAAGAAATTTTCCCTCAAGCACAAACGTCGTTTCTATCTTTCGCACGCCCGACAACCGACAGTTTCTTCACTACAACCGATTGTTCTTTCCATTGTTTCACTTGTTCGCCATCTTCGGCAAGTTACACTCTCCTCAATCTTTTCTTCTCTCTCTCTTTTGTTTACACTACACACGTATTATAAATTAAAAAAAAAACACTCGCGAAATCACTGAGAGAGAGAGAGAGGCTGATGAATTATGTCGACACTTTTTCCAGGAGAGTTACCACATCTGTGGATGTTTTAGTAGAAGCTAGAATAAATTTTATCCAACATTTAAGGATTTGCAGATTTTGTCAACCGTTTTTTTTTTTTTTTAGTATTTTAGTTGAGGACGTGAAAGTGAATTTTTATGAATATTTGGATTCGTAAGTAAAATATTCAATCGAAAAATGTGTTAGTGTTGTTTGACTAACCGGATAAAAGGGTTCGGCTATCTGAACGATCTTTTTACCAATTTATGTAACTACGAGCGATCGTATTTTCATATTTTCATATTTTTATTGAAATTCCACTTTCTCAAATTTTACCGGAATTATTTAAGATGTAATTAACGTAACTACGAGCGATCGTATTCATAACAAATTTCGTACATATTTTTAACCAAATTCCACTTTGTCAAATTTAACCGGAATGATTTACGATATAATTAACGCGAAAGTGATTTTTTACGAAAATTTATATTCGTAACTAAAATTTTCGTTTGAAAAATATGTTAGTGCTGTTGAACTAACCGGATAAAACACACAACTACGAGTGATCGTATTTATTAAAAATTTCGATCATATTTTTAACAAAATTCCACTTTGTCAAATTTTACCGAAATTAATTAATATAGAATCAACGCGAATTTGATTTTTTACAAAAATCTATATTCGTAACTAAAACATTCGTTTAAAAAATGCGTTAGTGCTGTTCGACTAACCGGATAAACCCATAAATACGAGCGATCGTAATTATTAAAAATTTCGAACATATTTATACCCAAATTTAACCGAAATTATTAAAAACAGAATTAACGCGAAACTGATTTTTTACGAAAATCTATATTCACAACTAAAACATTCGTTTAAAAAATGCGTTAGTGCTGTTCGACTAACCGGATAAACCCATAAATACGAGCGATCGTAATTATTAAAAATTTCGAACATATTTGTACGCAAATTTAACCGAAATTATTTTGAACAAAATTAACGCGAAACTGATTTTTTACGAAAATCTATATTCACAACTAAAACGTTCGTTTACAAAATGCGTTAGTGCTGTTCGACTAACCGGATAAACCCATAAATACGAGCGATCGTAGTTAATCAAAATTTCGAACACATTTATACCCAAATTTAACCGAAATTATTAAAAACAGAATTAACGCAAAACTGATTTTTAACGAAAATCTATACTCACAACTAAAAAATGCGTTTAAAAAATGCGTTAGTGCTGTTGGACTAACCGGATAAAATAGTCCGAAAATCTGATCGATCTTTTCCCCGATTCGCCCAACTACGATCGATCGCGCTGCACAAATACCTGCAATGTGGCTGAATCAGGTAAACTCGTTGAGATGGACGCTATTCGTTCTCTCGCGCTGAGATTCATCGCGTGATCGAGACGCCGTATCCTATCGATCTGCCGGAGAATCGCGGGCGATCAAGAACGCGATAATAACATCGACACATTTTCACAAACGCGCACCACAAACAAACAACAACAAAAACACTATTACTTTATAAAACAATAAATAAACTTTGCGACTCTTCGTGTTTTTTATCCCAAAGATCCACGCGAGCTACATACGTAGCTCTCTTAGGGGCCCCTGAATGGGGTACACCTTATAAATCTCTCGGAAGAGAGAAAGGAAAAGATATTTGCTTTTTTTTCAAGCCACGATCGAAGAATTTAATATCACAATGCGAAGGCAATTCACGTTATCCATTTAAAGAACACATTAATTGGGCATAAAACATAAGTTCGTTAATCGTGCAGCTTACGTTCACCTGGTGTACGACCTGGCAACCCTGCGCGCGTTCTCACAGCACCGAGGAAACCCTTCGGCTATCACCTGTGAAGTTCTCTCGTCGCGATTAACGGTAATACTAATACACGTTTTTTTTTTCTTTAGTGTTTCCGACGCGATAAATTCTCGCGTAAAATCACAGACTAGAGGACACGCGCGTTTCCCAAACGTTTTATTAAACACTTTAACGAACGACAACAAAGCAAGAAACGGTTACACGTCAAACGCTATAGAGTCACAAGGAATGCAACTCGAAATCGTGACCTGAGCGCAAGACGGCGGGCGACCAAGTGCAACAGCACTAGCGGACACACGCTCCGCGCCATTGGCCAATAGGATTCCGCCGTAGTAATGCCCGTTGAGTAGAGGGGGAACATTTGAATTGAGGCGCACCAATTGACGGGTGGCGACATCTAGCGGCGAAACGACTAGCTTTTGATTTTTTAAAAAATGTTTCTTGTATCGGTTTATGGTAACTATTAAGAGCATAATTGAAACATAGAATTTTATTTATCATTTATTTATTTATGGGATTGACAGAGTAGAGTTTACTTTTAAGATAGTATTCGACCGTAGTAATGTCCGTTGAGTAGAGGGGGAACATTTGAATTGGGGCGCACCAATTGACGGGTGGCGACATCTAACGGTGAAACAACTAACTTTTGATTTTTTGAAAAATGTTTCCTGTATCGGTTTATGGTAACTACTGCATTTATGTCATTAAGGGGATGCTGGAGTAGATTTTATTACCGACTTTGGTCGGTAAAACAGGCTTTTTCGTAGTTTTGATTATTTTTCGTTAATACGCTACAAACATGCTTCAAATTGTACACGATTGTAATATCAACATAAACGAGTGGACGTACATTCGAATATTTGGTGAAAACGTACAATAAATGAAAAAAATCGTATAATACTAAACCTCCCGAAATCAAAATGGCCGCCAGGGTTTGACAGCATCGCCTGTTTGGTACGATATAAAAGATTCTGGAATTCACATACGTTAAATCGAAATGTACGTCCATTCTTTAGCGTTCTCTGAATATTCTGCGAGCGTCGAAAAGTCAATTACACAAAAGGAATCCACGCAAAACCGAAACTACGATCACGTAGTCTGTTTGCGATTCCCGCGATGATCCAGGCTTAGTAATATAAGAATATCTTCATTCATTGTACGTATTCACCCAATATTCGAATGTACGTCCACTTGTTTATGTTGATACTACAATCGTGTATAATTTGAAGCATATCTGTAGCGTATTGACGAAGAATAATCAAAACTACGAAAAAGCCTGTTTTACCGACTTCGGTCGGTAAAAACATGCTTCTACACTCGACTCCAGCTTCCCCTTAAGAGCATGTGAAACACCTTCCCCCCCGGCAATTCCGGTCTCAATCGGTATCAAAAACTGTAATCAACTTTTTTCATGCAATACTGAAACTTAACAGCTTCAAAAAGAGTTTCATCGAATGCGGATATCACTGGAGCATTCGATGAAACTCTTTTTGAAGCTGTAAAATGTCAGTATGCGTGAAAAAAGTTGATTACAGTTTTTATTACCGACTGCGGTATTTCACATGCTCTTAAGAGGCAGTGATACTCCCCTCGCCCCCCGCAGATTTTTTCAAAGCTATTTTCTCCTGAACAGTACAGCAGATAGGGTCCGCATTTTGAGGCGACACGCGGAAGTATCGTAGAATTGGGCTAAGCTTCTGGCTCCTCAATCGATTCAGTCGTTTTTTTATGAAAATTAAAAAACAAATAGTGCGAGAGAGACAAAGCTATGGTGCGAGAAAGACAGACCTATAGGCGTTTAACATTGGGCGAAGAAATTTTGAAATATTTTAGAGTTTTCGTGACTTTTTTTATCGATATTTTCATGTAATAGTTAGAATAGTTAAAATTGTCCGAAATATTGAGAAAAGTGGTTTAGAATCAATGTTTGTATGTGTGTGTATTTTGCACGTTTTTGTAGTGATCTCGCATAATTGAAACATAGAATTTTATTTATCATCTATTTATTTATGGGATTGACAGAGTAGAGTTTACTTTTAAGATAGTATTCGACCGTTGAGTAGAGCGGGACATTTGAATTGGGGCGCTCGAACGGACGCGTGGCGACATCTAGCGGCGAAACGACTAACTTACGTTAATTACTTTTATGGTGCATGTACTGGTTTATGGCAAGTTACCATAAACTGCACCGCATGTACCGGTTTATGGTCAGGTACTATAAACTGCACCCCATGTACCGGTTTATGGTCAGGTACCATAAACTTAACCGCATGTACAGATTTATGATCAAATACCATAAAGTCAACCGCATGTACCGGTTTATGGTCAGATACCATAAACTCAACCGCATGTACCGGTTTATGGTCAAATCCCATAAACTCAACCGCATGTACCGGCCTATGGTCAGGTACCATAAACCAATAACTTTGGTTTATGGTAAATGAACTTTTCAAATATCGTACTTTTACCGTATCTTAGTGTCGTTTTTTCTCTACAAATTTTATAATGTGAAAATACGGTCATTAAAATCAATTGTCTAGTTGTAAAACAACTGTTCACAAAATTATTCGCTAAATTAACCATAAAAATATATAAAATCCCCTTATTTAAATTGTGAAATTACCGATAAAAACGCGTGAAATTCACATATACAGTTATAAAATTAGCGTTAACAAATTTGTTTGATAAAAAAACCTATTTTTTCGTAATTTCACGATGCCAGATAAAATTCCACTTCACTGTATCAGACCATATATGATTGACCAACGTAATAATTTTTAAAAAACCTTCATATACCATTTAACACGTTTAAATTTACCGCTTAAATGTGTCGTCGATTGTCTTTGTCAGGCGTAATGAAAATCCGCCATTTTGTGTTTGTCACAAGAACGCTTCTGATTGGCTGTTGCAAAAAATTTCCCAGATTCTAGTGATTTCACGTGGCATCATAATTTCCCTAGACAAAAAACAGCGTGGCAGGCCTTGAAAGTCTCTCCCCACCACTAGAATTTACAGCTGATGCGATAACTGTGTTACAGTCCCATTGTAATGGTACTCGGAAAGAGTAGCACCTTCACCATCAGCAGTTTGTTTGAAACATTCGCAGGATCGAGAGTGAAGCGGATTAGCACTATTGACAACATAAAATTTCGCGCTATATCAACCCCACGAAAATCGTTAAACTCGCGTGTTATTAAGTGTCAATCAGCATCGTTTATATCAAACGTTACCAGAACATTTCGTTTCCCCCTCGTTCCCTCGTCCCTGTGTGTCACTCGAAGTGTTGTACGCGCATTCGTCGATAATATTTTCATCTCTCAATAAACAAACAAACGTTTTAAGACGAATGACAAACACAGTGAATTGATTTTTAATGAATTGAGAGGGAGACAAATTATTGTGTGTGTGTGTGTGTGTTTTTTTTTTCGTAATACGCGTTGCGTTGGTCGCGATACGATCGATAATTTCACTATCTCAAGAAAAAGCGTTTATTCAGTGACGGTTTTTAAACGATTTGTACGGGGGGGGTGGAGATTTGTTTTTTATTTATTTCAATATATTATACTAGTGGTGCACGTTGGCATGGTATACCTGACGGGTGCTTGGGGTATGGGAGAGACTGAACCTCAGTGCTACAGCACAAATTCATCCCCGGTCTCTTCTTCCTCTTCCACTTCGTCCCCATCTGCTGCGGCTGCTGCTGCATTTCTTCAGGATCATGACGAGGAGGTCGCCCTACATCCCCTCAACAATCAGGTACGTCAATTTGCCTTATCGTTTTGTTTATACGAGATATATATGGTTTTTCATTTCTGTGTTTGTGTTTTTGTGTATATTTTATTGCGCTGTTTGTGTTTGAAGCTCAATTTTTTATGTGTGATTGTTTCATTGATTTTTGGAACTATAATTTGAGGCTCAGGAAGAAATCGGAAGAAAAAGGACAAAAACTATGGGCTAATTTTTTATTATACGAGATATATATGGTTTTTCTTTTCTGTGTTTGTGTTTTTGTGTATATTTTATTGCGCTGTTTGTGTTTGGAGCTCAATTTTTTATGTGCGATTGTTTCATTGATTTTTGGAGCTATAATTTGAGGCTCAGGAAGAAATCGGAAGAAAAAGGACAAAAACTATGGGCTAATTTTTTATTATACGAGATATATATGGTTTTTCATTTCTATGTTTGCATTTTTGTGTATATTTTATTGCGTTATTTATATTTGAAGCTCAATTTTTTATGTGCGATTGTTTCGCTGATTTTGGAGCTATAATTTGAGACTCAAGAGGAAATTGGAAGATAAAGGATAAATACAATGGGCTACTTTTTTATTATACGAGATATATATGGTTTTTCTTTTCTATGTTTGCGTTTTGTGTATATTTTATTGCGCTGTTTATGTTTGGAGCTCAATTTTTGATGTACGATTGTTTCACTGATTTTGGAGCTAAAATTTGAAACTAGGAGAAGATCGGAAGAAAAAGGACAAATACAATGGGCTACTTTTTTATTATACAAGATATATATGGTTTTTCTTTTCTATGTTTGCATTTTTGTGTATATTTTATTGCGTTATTTGTATTTGAGGCACAATTTTTGATGTGCGATTGTTTCACTGATTTTGGAGCTATAATTTGAGACTCAAGAGGAAATTGGAAGATAAAGGATAAATACAATGGGCTACTTTTTTATTATACAAGATATTTATGGTTTTTCTTTTCTATGTTTGCGTTTTGTGTATATTTTATTGCACTGTTTATGTTTGGAGCTCAATTTTTTATGTGCGATTGTTTCATTGATTTTTGGAGCTATAATTTGAGGCTCAGGAAGAAATTGGAAGAAAAAGGACAAAAACTGTGGGCTAATTTTTTATTATACGAGATATATATGGTTTTTCATTTCTATGTTTGCATTTTTGTGTATATTTTATTGCGTTATTTATATTTGAGGCACAATTTTTGATGTGCGATTGTTTCGCTGATTTTGGAGCTATAATTTGAGACTCAAGAGGAAATTGGAAGATAAAGGATAAATACAATGGGCTACTTTTTTATTATACGAGATATGTATCGTTTTTCTTTTCTTTGTTTGCATTTTTGTATATATTGTATTGCGCTGTTTATGTTTGGAGCACAGTTTTTGATGTACGATTGTTTCATTGATTTCTGGAGCTAAAATTTCAAACTAGGAGAAGATCGGAAGAAAAAGGACGAATACAATGGGCTACTTTTTTATTATACAAGATATATATGGTTTTTCTTTTCTGTGTTTGCGTTTTGTGTATATTTTATTGCGCTGTTTATGTTTGGAGCTCAATTTTTTATGTGCAATTGTTTCGATGATTTTGGAGCTAAAATTTGAGATTCAGAAGGAAATTGGAAGAAAAAGGATGAATATATTGGGCTACATTTTTATTATACGAGATATATATGGTTTTCCTTTTCTATGTTTGCGTTTTGTGTATATTTTATTGCGCTGTTTATGTTTGGAGCTCAATTTTTGATGTGCGATTGTTTCACTGATTTTGGAGCTAAAATTTGAAACTAGGAGAAGATCGGAAGAAAAAGGACAAATACAATGGGCTACTTTTTTATTATACAAGATATATATGGTTTTTCTTTTCTATGTTTGCGTTTTGTGTATATTTTATTGCGCTGTTTATGTTTGGAGCACAATTTTTGATGTGCAATTGTTTCGATGATTTTGGAGCTAAAATTTGAGATTCAGAAGGAAATTGGAAGAAAAAGGATGAATATAATGGGCTACTTTTTTATTATACAAGATATATATAGTTTTTCATTTCTATGATCGCATTTTTGGGTATATTTTATGCGCTGTTTATGTTTGGAGCTTAATTTCTTATGTGCGATTGTTTTACTGATTTTGGAGCTATTTAGTATAAAATTTGAGACTCGGAAGGAGATTGGAAGACAAAGGAGAGGAGAAGATGGAAGAATAAAGGAAAATACAATGGACTACTTTGTGTAGTGTTGTTTTCTCTGATAACAACTATATTATGAACAGGAATTCTGACAAAAACAATATTATGAAAAAAATGATAAAGGAAGTTTTCTTTTCTTCTAAAAATCTAAGAATGATAAAGGAAGTTTTCTTAGTGAAAAAACAGGATATTTTTTGTACTGTTTTTATTGGTTGATATTTAATATTGTTTATAATATATAGCAACAATATTTATTTACCAGTAAATCGCATCTGTAATTTTTTTATATTTAAATAAATTGATTCAGAGTAAATTTGCAATATTGCATTTATAATACTGCAATGTTTGTACTTTAATATGTACATTAACCTTTTTACCTTCCAATATCGTCATCTTATCAAACTAATTAATAAAAGTAAGAAATTTATTGCATATTCAGTGATAAATCAATTTATTTTAAATATGCACATATTTTATTTAATTTTTAATATTACCTTTATAAATATTAAAAACTGAATTTCTTGTATAAATTTATGTTTAATAAGATAAAGTATAATTTCTATAAACCTAAATCTACATTTTAATTTCTACATACTTTTTTTTATTTTTTTTTTTATTGTTATTTTTCTTTTTTTTTTAAATAAAATTTGTACAAATCGAAAAACTCAATAGTACTTTTCTCAGAATGGATTCAAATGTTTTGTCTTTTTTTTTTTGCCGGGTCAAGTTTCGCGGAAGGCGCGACTTTTCTTGTGCGTAGCAAATGATTACATGTTTTTCATTGTGATAAGAAAGACGTTTAACCGAGAAATGACGACATATTGCAGCTGTTGTGGCGTCATTCAGAAAGAAACATCGTCAGTTCGAAGTCTTCCCGATTTAAAGAGCTAGGGATTTAATTTTTCATTCTGGCTCAGTGATTGGCCATATAAGAGCCCTTTGTTTGGAAACAATGAAGAGCGTGGGAATGAGAGGACGAGTCATTGGGGATTCCCCCAAACAAGGCGAAGACATCGAGGGGTTCACTTAGAAGTCATTCATCTTTGTCTTATTTATAAAGCTGTAGTTTCTGCACATAGAGAAAAAAAAAAGAAAACTCCTACTATCATTTTTTTATTATTTCCTATTCTGCTAAGACAATTGTTGTATTGTTGATTTATATATTATTTTTAAAATTATAGTTAATTTCTACTAATTTTATGATTATTGTTTTATTATAATAAAAACGATAAGAAAAATAAAAACAACAGTTTGGATTAATTTTTTTGGTACACATTTTTTATATTTTTTATTATAATAATAGAAATGGTTATGTTTTTATATTTTTGCATTAATATTTTGATCGCTGGTTTATATATTATTTATAAAATTATAGTTAATTTCTACTAATTTTATGATTATTGTTTTATTATAATAAAAATGATAAAAAAAATAAAAACAGCAGTTTGAATTAATTTTTTTTGGGCTGAGATTTTTTATATTTTTTATTCTAATAATAGAAATGGTTATGTTTTGATATTTTTGCATTAATATTTTGATTGCTGATTTATATATCATTTATAAAATTATAGTTAATTTCTACTAATTTTATGATTAATATTTTATTATAATAAAAATGATAAGAAAAATAAAAACAGCAGCTTGGATTAATTTTTCTTTGGCACACATTTTTTATATTTTTTATTCTAATAATAGAAATGGTTATATTTTTGGATTAATATTTTGATCGCTGGTTTATATATTATTTACAAAATTATAGTTAACATCTACTAATTCTTCAATTATTATTTTATTATAATAAAAACGATTAAAAAAATAAACACAAAAGTTTCAACTATTTTTTTTTGGTACACATTTTTTATATTTTATATTTTTGCATATTTTCATAGCTGATTTGTTTTCCAAAATGACAATAAATCTTTTTTCTTTTTTTTCACTGAAAATTGTGATATTTTTTTTATTTGCAATTTGCAGAATATTGAAAAATAGTTAGTTTGCTAACTTGGTGTACTTCATTCACAAAATTTACTGGCAGTAGTTTGAAAGGCTTCTAGACCTTTAGTTAGGCACAGCATGTTGTGCGTATTATACGTATATTTACGCTTGTTTTCGTCACCTTCGAATCTTACTTTGTCACATCACCGAGAAACAGCAATAATAGCCAATCCAAGTTTATTTTCGTTTCAAGTGTTTTATTAATAAAACATTTTAACGATTGTTTACGACAAATTTTGATGAAAATGTCATTGGTTCTTATTTGAGCCGCGTTATTAAATTCTAAAATGCATTTTCTGTACATTTAAGATCAAATAGATAGTCTAAGAAGATTTTTAGATAACTCTCCATTTATTGACAAATATAAACAACTTTATTTGTCCGATATATAATCTCGAGATTTTCCATTCAATTTTCTTATTTGACAATTTTATAGCAGAAATTAACACACGAATATTTGATCACTAATTTTCAATTTTATTCGTTTATATTAATAAAATATTTTAACAATTTTTATATCAATAAATTTTTTTAACGATTTTCATATTAATAAAACATTTTAATAATTTTTATATCAGTACAATTTTTTAACGATTTTCATATTAATAAAAAATTTTAACAATTTTTATGTCAATAAATTTTTTTAAGGATTTCCATATTAATAAAACATTTTAACAATTTTTATGTCAATAAAATTTTTTAAGGATTTCCATATTAATAAAATATTTTTACAATTTTTATAACAATTAAAATTTTTAAGGATTTTCATATTAATAAAAAATTTTAACAATTTCTATATCAATAATTTTTTTTAAGGATTCTCATATTAATAAAACATTTTAACAATTTTTATATCAATAAAATTTTTTAAGTATTTCCGTATTAATAAAATATTTCAACAATTTTTATATCAATAAATTTTTTTAAGGATTTCCATATTAATAAAACATTTTAACAATTTTTATATCAATAACATTTTTTAAGGATTTCCATATTAATAAAATATTTTAACAATTTTTACATCAATAACATTTTTTTAACGTTTTTCATATTAATAAAACATTTTAACAATTTTTATATCAATAAAAATTTTTAACGTTTTTCATATTAACAAAAAAATTTTACGATTGTTTATTATAAATTTTCATGAAAATTGTATTAAATTCTAAAATTTATTTTGGAGAAAATTGATTTTTTTTAGATAACACTGGAATTTATTGAGAAATATAAATAGTTGATGTTTCCTATTTAATAATTTAAAAAATATATTTTAGTAAATTTATTAGAATAAATTTCTATTGGATTCGTAGCCTTTTTAGGTTTTTTTTTCTTGTGTTTTTATCAGAAGGAAAGATATTCCCCCTCCAGTGCGTCTGGAGAGGGCGACGGGGGCGTGTCTTTTCACTCTTGACCTACATTTTTATTTTAAGTACAAGACACACACACAAGTCTCAATGTTTGGAGTCTCAGTAGAGACTTCTTGCTTCCTTGCCCTTAATTGGCGACTCAAATCGCAGTGATTCCGGGATTTTACACGCATTCTTCAATTTTTTATTGCGATTTTTTTGCTAGATAAAAAATTTCTCATTTGTCGAATAAATCGGGAATTTTTTATCGTAGGATTTATTTATATGATCAAGGAATACAATAATAAATAAACTTCTTGAATAAGTTTTTTTTTCAACCAAAATTGTTTATTTATTGCGATATTTACAAAACGAAATAAGATATTTATTAAAAAAAAAAAAAAAAAATCTTGATATTTAGCGAAGATTAAAAAATTATTATTATATCAAAATCTAAATTAAATTTGTTATTGACTATTTTTGGAATTTTTTTATATTGTTAATTTTCATTTTACGAAAGTAATTTTTATAAAAATTTGTCAATTAATCATTGAGATAATTAACATTTGTTTTGCTTCACTTGAAAATGAAAAAATCAAAATTTTCAACTCCCTCAATAAGATATTAGTTTCAAAAAAAAATTCTTGATATTTAGCGCAGATTAATAATTCTCGTGATATTTTCATCAAATTATTCCCCTCACAAATTTAAATTCTATCGAAATCTAAATTTTATTTATTTTTGTGTTCTTTTTTATTATTAATTTTCATTTTAAAAAAGTAATTTTTATAAATTTCGTCATTTGATAATTGAGATGATTAACCGAAAGAGTCTAAAATGATCATTATTAAAAATCAATATTACATTTTCTTTCTTCTATTTTTATACTTTTTTTAAATTATAAATTTTCATTTTAAGAACGTAATTTTTATAAAAATTTGTCATTTAATAATTGAGATAATTAACCTAAAGAGCCTAAAATTATTATTATTCAAAATCAAAATTTAATGTTTTATTTATTATATTTGTACTTGTTTTAAATTATCAACGTTCATTTTAAGAAAGTTATTTTTATAAAAATTTGTCATTTAATAATTGAGATAATTACCCCAAAAATCCTAAAATTATTATTATTCAAAATAAAAATTTAATGTTTTATTTACTATATTTGTATTTTTTTTAAATTATCAATTTTCATTTTAAGAAAGTAATTTTTATAAAAATTTGTCATTTAATAATTGAGATAAATAACCTAAAAAGCCCAAAATGATCATTATTAAAAAATCAAAATTTAATGTTTTATTTATTATATTTGTACTTGTTTTAAATTATTAATTTTCATTTTAAGAAAGTAATTTTACAAAAATTCGTCATTTAATAATTGAGATAATTACCCTAAGGAGCCTAAAATTATTATTATTTAAAAATCAAAATTAAATTTTTTATTGACTATATCTGTACTTTTTTTAAATTATTAATTTTCATTTTAAGAAAGTAATTTTACAAAAATTCGTCATTTAATAATTGAGATAATTACCCTAAAGAGCCTAAAATTATTATTACTCAAAACCAAAATTTAGTGATTTATTTACTATATTGGTACTTTTTTTAAATTATTAATTTTCATTTTAAGAGAGTAATTTTTATAAAAATTTGTCATTTAATAATTGAGATAATTAACATTTGTTTTATTGTTTTAAATGCAGGTTGGCGGTCACACGAGACTTTTGCTGCTCAACCAGAACACAATCTGCAAGCCATTGAACCGACGAGAGCTCGAATTCTACAGAAACATTCCACAGGATATACAAATGTTTGTTCCAAAATTTAAAGGTAAGCTGAGAGCGAAGATTCTCTTAGTTATAAATTTGTCGCAGTTCGCTGCGAGGATTTATTGTTTTTTTTTTTTCTTTGCTTTATGTGTGATTTTTCTGCAGCTGGTTTTGCCCCTGCCTCTCCTATTTGATAAAGTTTGCTTTGCAAACTCCAAACATACCTTTTTGTTTGCTACAACAAAACGCTCACAGCGTTTGCTGTGTTATATACAAGCAGAAACAAAAAAAAGAATCAGTTAATTTACAGTAGATAGGAACCGAGAATCAGTGTTTATTAAATTCCTATCAAACATCTCCAAACATTTGCCTTTTTATTCAGAGCCAAACGATCATCGTCATCGATTAGAAAAAATAAACAATTTCATAATTTATCTTTTTTTTTTTTTTTTTTTTTTTTTTTGTAGATTATTGGCCAAGTTTGTGGGGCTTAAGCTCTTCGTTTTATCAGCGCGTGTCGATTATGCAGCTTAGACACTGCGGAAGTATCCTAATCTTAAAATATAAAGCTTTAATTATGTTTAAATCGAGCTTGCTGTCATCACCTGCTCGAAATAGATTGTGAATCATTATAGTAACTTTGTAGAAGAATATTTTTTTAAACTAGAGGGCACCTCCGATGATCACGATTTAAGGGTGTATTTACGCAGAGATTTTTAAGCGGTCGATTCATGTCATTTAAATTTGAATAATGCGCGAAAGGAAAAAAAAATAAGAATGATCAAATTCATTAAAAGTACTAAAAAAATTGATTACGAAAAAAAAATCTTTAATCATAAATTACATGAAAAAAAAAAATGGTTTAACAAATTAGTAGGATTTTTTTTTTTTTTTTCTTTTTTTCGATCGGTAGATTCACGTGATTAAAATTTGAGTAATACGAGAAAAGAAAAAAATAAATAAAAATGATCAAACTCATTAAAGTTACTAAAAAAATTGATTACAAAAAAATCTTTATTCATAAAATAGAGTTTACAAAAATAGTTTAACAAATTAGTAGGAATCTTTTTTTTTTTTCAAGCGGTAAATTCATCTGATTAAAATTGAAATAATGCGTAAAAAAAAAATGAAAAAAAATCTTTATTCATAAAATAGATTTAAAAAAAATAGTTTAACAAATTAGTAGGAATCTTATTTTTTTTTCGAGCGGCAAATTCATCTGATTAAAATTTGAATAATGCGTCAAAAAAAAAAAATGAAAATTATCAAACTCATTAAAGGCGCTAAAAAAAAATTACAAAAAAAAACTTTATTCAGGAACTAAAATTTTTTAAAATAGTTTAACAAATTGGTAGGAATCTTTTTTTTTTTTTTTAAAGGAAATTAATTATATTATATTATAAAATAATTAGATGCATAAAAAAAAACGCGGTGGATTCATGTGATTAAAATTTGAATACAAACTCATTAAAGATACTAAAAAAATACATTAAAAAAAATCTTTATTCATAAAATAGATTTAAAAAAAGTAGTTTAACAAATTAGTAGGAATCTATTTTTTTTTCCTAAACGAAATGAATGATATACAAAAATTAAATGCATCAAGAAAAACAGTGCATAAGATGGAAAATAAAAATTAATTCAATTATCAATTTTATTTTTTTAGCAAATATAGTTTTTTAGCAAGTATAATTTTTTTTTCTCATTTCATGGAAATGTAAAATAATAAATAAGACATTTTTAATAAAAAGGTCGCTTTTAATAAAAAAACTTTATGGTGAAATGGATAATAAAAGTACAAACTTATTTATAGAAATTCTTTAAAATGGATCGTTGTTGATTAACTAAGGATAAATATATCACAAAGTAACTTATTTTATAGCACCGGTTATTTAAAATCTGGAAACTGCAATATTCATGTACGTCATTTTGCAACAAGAATTTCTACAGACAATTTTTCAAAATAATGATTAGATGGTTAAAACCACTGAAGCTCCTTAATGAGAGTTTTATTTATCAAGTAAGTCAAGTGAGTAATGAAATTAAAAACTAGTTTCTATAAACCTTCAAAGGTCAATCGATATTAATGCATTAAACGACCTTATCATGGGAAAATATAAATAGCCATGATTTTATGAAAGGCCAGATTGTACATTTTTTACGTTTACTTTTTTTTACATTTTTTATATTTTTTTAAATCTTTTTTTCTTCTCAAAAGACTTATATTTTTGCGATTTTAATTGATGAAAAATCGTTTTATAAATGGAAGATTTATTTCAATATTGCTGCTTTCACTGGAGAATTTAACTTTCTAATTATTGGGAATATCCAAATTTTTTAAATTTGAATATATGCCAATGCTAAAAAAAAAAATCAAATAAATCAAGCAACTAAAACTATGATACATTTTTAAAACTGAAACTTTAAAGATTCGCCATAGAATCTATTAGATAAAACACGTCAAGGCGGCCACACGAATTTTTCATTTCAATAAAATTTTTTAAAATTTCTTGAGGATGTTGGTTTGGCTGAAAAGAAAAATTGCAAATTTTTTCAGATTTTTTAATTGCATATTTCAGCCGTTACAAATAACTGAAAATAATAATCGTTAATTTTTTAACGCCAGAACTACGGCTCCCGCAAAAAAATCATGTTAACAAAAAATTTAAGGTATCTAACGTTCTTTTCAACAAATTTTTTTGCAAATTTTCCTACTCCGTTTTATGCTATTTTTCAATTAAATAATATTTCAATATTTTTTTTCTCTGAAACTGCGTTCTCGATTCAGATGAGATTTTTACATTTTGTTCCTTAATATGTTAAGAATTTGAAAAAAAAATGGCGTGATGGGCGGCGACTTTGTTCCACAGTTACAGCTCTTCGAATGATCGAACATAACGGTAATCTAATGTGTAATTGCTCTCTGCGTTCAACAGGGTTGAGACTGTCAATAGAAAAAATGTAAAGCCCACTTGTTATTTTTATTAAAATTTTTTTTTTTAATTAGGTTAATTGGCAAATTCCCCCGTACCTGTCGTCCACACTTTGTGTTGACAACGCAGAACGATGGTCGTGTAACATTGAGCACGTGAATATTGAACTCAAGATGTTGTCCGCAAGCGGTCAAACTGTTTGCCTCCTGGCTTACAGTTTTTTTTTTCCTGTAAAATAAAACCCCGTCCTAAAATGAAATCAAAATTCCCTAACTTCCCGGGCCCCTCGAGTTGGCGATCCGCGCCTGAGCTCGCGAAAGGTCCCGTAGTTCCCGCTCGGCCGACAGATGGCTACGACGATGCGTTTTCTCCCGCAAGAGAAAGGAGTCCCGGCCGTGCATATAAGCAGCGAAGATTCAGAGCTTTTGGTCCGAAACTTCCTGCCCGTTTCTCCCAGTAGAGACGACCGCAGGAGGTAAGGATCCGGGAATAGTGCCGCCTACGCACGATTCCTAATTTTTGTCATATTTACTACTGCTCATAAGTAAATATATTAACCCGAGGTTGCTGTTTAAGTAATTTCTTTTCTTACAGAATTCACCTGGCTGTCCATAAGTCGGGACTTCCCTTAAAATTGTGTCCTTTCAAAGAGTATAAATATATATATAAAAAAATAACTTAAATAAAATATTCTTTTAACGTAATGAGGTTTAAGATTTCTGCCTATTCAAAATAAAACTTTGGCAAGCTATATCTTTCAAATTACGATATCAAGAAAACAACTAAAAAGTAGAAAATGTTCGTTTTCGTATTCTCTGGTGGACGATTTTTTTATTTTTTTTTTTAAGTCCAAAATTAAGGGAGTTGTTCTTGATTCAGTACTTTGGCAAGCTATATCTTTCGAACTATAATATCGAGAAAAAAACTAAAAAGTAGAAAATGTGCGTTTTCGTATTCTCTGGTGGACGATTTTTTTTTTTTTTAAGTCCAAAATTAAGGGAGTTGTTCTTGATTCAGTACTTTGGCAAGCTATATATTTCGAACTATAATATCGAGAAAAAAACTAAAAAGTAGAAAATGTTCGTTTTCGTATTCTCTGATGGACAATTTTTTTATTTCTTTTTAAGTCCAGAATTAAGGAAATTGTTTTTGATTTAGTATTTTGGCAAGCTACAACTCTTAAAAGCTCCGCGGAAAAAACTGAATAGTAGTAAATGTTCGTTGTCGTATTCTCTAACAGACGATTAAATTTTTTTTTGTCCAAAATTAAGGGTGTTGTTGTGGTTTTTATATTTTAGCAAGCTATAGCTTTTAAGTTAAAGCTCCGCGGAAGAAACTGAAAAGAATATGTTTGTTGTCGGATTCTCTGATGGACGATTTAAAAAAAATTAAGTCCAAAATTAAGGGAGTTTTTTATCCGCGAAGTAAACTACTTCGAATGAAAAAATCGTCCACTAGAGAATACGAAAACGAACATTTTCTACTTTTTAGTTTTTTTCTCGATATCATAGCTCGAAAGATATGGCTTGCCAAAGTACTAAATCAAGAACAACTCCCTTACTTTTGGACTTAAAAAAAATGAAAAAATTGTCCACCAGACAATACGAGAACGAACATTTCCTACTGTTTAGTCTTTTTCTCGATATCATAGTTCGAAAGATATAGCTTGCCAAAGTACTAAATCAAGAACAACTCCCTTAATTTTGGACTTAAAAAAAATAAAAAAATTGTCCATCAGAGCATACGAAGACAAAAATTTACTACGTTTCAGTTTTTTTCTCGATATCATAGCTCGAAAGATATGGCTTGCCAAAGTACTAAATCAAGAACAACTCACTTAATTTTATATTTAAAAAAAAATGAAAAAATCGTCCATCAGAGAATACGAAAACGAACATTTTCTACGTTTTAGGTTTTTTCTTGATATCATAGTTCGAAAGATATAGCTTGCCAAAGTACTAAATCAAGAACAACTCCCTTAATTTTGGACTTAAAAAAAAATATAAAAAATCGTCCACCAGAGAATACGAAAACGAACATTTTCTACTTTTTAGTTTTTTTCTTGATATCGTAATTCGAAAGATATAGCTTGCCAAAATTTTATTATGAATATGCAGAAATCTTAAACCTCATTTTAACGTAAATTGCCCTCCCTAACAAATTTACTGCCAATAAGTGAATTTTTCCTCTAATAAGTGACTGCTGACTTCAAGTAGTCACCCTTTCCTTTTCCTCAGGAACTCGCCGTCTCTAAAACTCAGCTTATGTTTCCCTTTTTATTTATTAACTTTTATTAATATGTTTTAATTGTCTGTTTCTCCATTACGGAAACACTTGTAAAAATAAACGAAAGCGAGGGGGAACATTCTCCTCGTTAAAACCTACAACGCCTTGTCATCATTTACGACAAAGAGACATTCATTCACCACGTTTTGCCAATTTTCGATTGATCAGAAAAGAGCACGATGGTGAATTACGTGTCATCAGGAAAAAAGTTTCAATTCCATTAGACGATAAAATAAATGTATTAAAAAACCCAAAAATTGAAGAGGGAAAATATCCGATGCAAAAAATGCAGTGCGGGCTTTAGAATTATTATGTAGACAGTCTGTTGAACTCACAGAGCAATTACACATTAAATTGCCCTGGTATTCGATCGTTTGAAGAGCTGTAACAGTGTAATGAAGTCGCCGCCCATCTCGCCAATTTTTTCTCAGATTCCAGACATATTAAGGAACAAAATGTCAAAATTTCAGCCGCATCGGGAACGCAGTTTTGGAGAAAAAAAATAATATAATTTTATTCCATTGAAAAATTGCATAAAACGGAGTAAGAAGATTTTGGAAAAAATTTATTGAAAAGAACGTTAAATACCCTAAATTTTTTGTTCACTCGATTTTTTTGCGAGAGCTGTAGTTTTGGTGATAAAAAATTAACAATCATTATTTTCAGTTTTTTCTAACGGCTGAAATATGCGATAAAAAAATCTGAAAAAAATTTGTAATTTTTGTTTTCAACCAGACCAACATCCTCAACATATTTGAACATTTTTTATTCAAATTCAATTTCCCACCGAACTAAATAAAAATAAAATAAAGAAAATCATGATTAAAAGTAATATTAAAAAAAAGCTTTACAATTTTTTAATTCTAGTTTATTGGCGTAAAAAAAAACTGCAGGTGTATTGTTATCAATGACGTGAAGCTAATGATTCATCAATGAACCAATATTATGAATATCGATTGCCCTTTGAGAGCTTATACATTTTTTTTTTTTTTTCAGTACTCATTTTTCTTTGACATCTTTAAAATGTCATTGGAAAGGTTTCACATCGTCGCAGCTTCCTTTTTTTTTCTCCATAATGGAAACCAACAGTGCGGAAGAAAAGAGCCGCTTGCTTTTAAATGCCATTCAACACTTACTTATTGATTCAATTAAATCTTTCTGTTGCCAGTCTTGCGTAACGCTTCGACTGGCACGTGAAGGGGATCACACACAGCATGAGACTCTGTTTTCTGTGTCAATGTATGTGTGTTTGTGTGTGTGTGGGTGTATATCAGACCGCGAGACAGATTCTGATAACTGGAAATTTCCAAGTCAATGTACGCTTAATGAAATTTCGCGTATCGTCACACAAATATTCAGAGATTCGCTCCGATTACAGCGAAACAGATGTATGATTATCACCAAATATCAATCCGAGTTGTTTTGCATTAAATAATCATAGATTTTCCGACACGTTTATAATTCGAGCATTAATCTCTGTGCCAAAAAAAAAAGTAGCTCTGCTATTATTTAAGATGGAATGACAAACAATTGTACAATTTTTTAAATCTTTTTATCACCGTTTACCAATAGATTAATTTTCGTGCGTCAAAGATATAAATCATTTTTTTGTTCTATTCCTGGAAAATAATTTACACCTTTCTTTATTTGTCTAGTTAAAATATTAATCTGTATATTTTTTAATCTCACAAAGAAATATTGTAGAAGAGATTTTTGTATATACTTTTTTAATACTATTGTAAATATAAATCAAATATATTTTTGGAAAATAAAATCTAAAAATAAAAAAAATATATTTGGAAAATAAAATCTACAATAGGTAAAAACTCTGCGACAAAATTATTCAAATAAATTTTTTTTAAAAGGTCTTAAAATTGGGGTTTTTTGTATGAACTGGTAATTTAAAAAAAATAAAATTATTAAAAAATTGCAACTTATTTATGGTTTTTAAAATAATGTTAATGTTATTTCTTAATAAATTTAAAAAAATGTTTTAAAGAATTAAATTTTGGTGGACTTTTTTTTTTTTTTTTTTTTTTTTTTGGTAAATGAATTAATGATGGATTTATAAATTTGCCGGTTTTCTTCTCGATGTCATGTATTTTTATCTTTTTTTTCGTGACGAAAATACACCAAACTTGGTGACTTGCGAATTCTGTGACAAGAACCAAGGAGAAAAGGTGATGAATGCATCTTAATTAACGAGTAACACACCGGGTAAGTATCTCATGCGTTATTTTCTTCTTTCACTTTTTTGCTTTTTTTTTTTTTAATTTTTGTTTATTTCATCATTACTTTTGTCATCGCCACGACGCATCGTTAACGCTGGCAGGGTTCTCTAAGTGTCTCGAGAGTAAGTACTGCAAAATTGAAAAATCTGTTGAGAGCAAATTTCACAGATTCCGCCTTTTTCGTGGTAAAAAAGGTTCTTTTCTTTTTTTTTGGTGGCAGGAACAGCAATAAATGTGTCATTTACAAAGTCGATCACTTTTTTGATAATCTGACACTCACCAAAAAAAATGTACATTAAATGTCCAAATATTTTCGTATTTTGCTATAAAAATACAAAAAATAAATCACTATGGCAAAAAAAAAGTAAAAAAAAAATGTGTACACCAAATCGGTAGGGAATACGATAATGAATAAAAAGAGCCCCCTCATATTCAAATTGACAAAGAATTGTCACATTTTACACGCACTCTAGTGTCATTATGATATAAATTTGAGAATTACACAACACTTGACATTAAATCACCTATAAAATTGGCAAATAAAGTTATAAAAAAATGGTACACCAAATCGGTAGTGGAGACGATAACGAATAAAAAGAGACCCCTAATATCTAAATTGACAAGGAATTGTAAGATTTTATACGCACTCTAGTGTCATTATAATATAAATTTGAGAATTATACAACACTTGACATTAAATCACCTATAAAATTGGCAAAAAAAGTTTTAAAAAAGATCTGTACACCAAATCGGTAGGGAATACGATAACGAACAAAAAGAGACCCCTAACGTTCAAATTGTCAAATAATTGTAAAATTTTACACGCACTCTAGTGTCATTATGATATAAATTTGAGAGTTACTCAACACTTGACATTAAATCACCTATAAAATTGGCAAAAAAAAGTAAAAAAAAAATTTGTACACCAAATCTGTAGGGAATACGATAACGAACATAAAGAGACCCCTAACATTCAAATTGACAAAGAATTGTAAATTTAACACGCACTCTAGTGTCATTATGATATAAATTTGAGAATTACGTAGCACTTGACATTAAATCACCTATAAAATTGGCAAACAAAGTTTGAAAAAAAGTCTGTACACCAAATCTGTAGCGAATACGATAACGAACAAAAAGAGACCCTTAACATCTAAATTGACAAAGAATTGTAAAATTTTACACGCACACTAGTGTCGTTATCATATAAAATCGAAAAGTACACAACAGCCGCCATTAAATCACCCATAACATTGGCAAAAAAAAGTTTAAAAAAAATCTGTACACCAAATCGATAGTGCATACGACAACGAACACAAAGAGCCGCCTAATATCTAAATTGACAAAGAATTGTAAAATTTTACACGCACACTAGTGTCGTTATCATATAAAATCGAAAAGTACACAACACCCGCCATTAAATCACCCATAACATTGGCAAAAAAAAGTTTAAAAACAATCTGTACACCAAATCGATAGTGCATACGATAACGAACAAAAAGAGCCGCCTAATATCTAAATTGACAAAGAATTGTAAAATTTTACACGCACTCCAGTATCATTATGATATAAAATCGAGAATTGCCCAACACCCGCCATTAAATCGACAATAACATTGGCAAAAAAAGGTAATAAAAAGAATCTGTCCCCCAAATCATTAGTATATACGATACGGAACAAATCAAGACCTCCAACTTTCAAATCCATTCAGAATTGTAGATGTTGACACGCAAATGTTTAGCCAAAGATTGCGCAAGCCCCTAAATATTAGCATTTCCCGCTCGCCAGTAGGAATTTTTTTGCAGCGAAGAAATTATCTTCAACAAAATATTCCGCAGTCCCTGTGTCTGGTTGTTGAAAAAGTAATCGACTTTGATCGCCGATTGTGTTTCTTTAATAGGTAAATATTATGAGTCTCGCTCTTATCAAATTATTATTTTTTTCTCTCTTTCTTATCATACTTAGAAAAAAAAAAAAAAAATACCGGGTGATCGTACCCGACGATGAACTCGTTCGTTTATAGGTGTAGATGTCCGTTAAATTACTATCACGAGGCGTCCTTGTGCTACGTCAGTATCAATCTAACAAAAGCTACGAATCCCCTCCAATAAAATTGAAAATTAAACGTCACGTCGACGACTGAACGTCAAGTGATTTTTAATTCCCATGTGCGTCACATACTCCTGATGTAATCCAATAATAAAAATCACCATTGGATGTCTTAACGTTATAATAATAATTATAAATAATAATTTTATACAAAAAAATGCAAGAAAAAAAAATTATTTAAAGGATGACAAAAATTCTTATAAATTGGCTGATGTTTCAGGTGTAATCCAGGCATCCAGTAGCGGAGGTGAAGTTACACTCGACAAACGCTACAGTCCCAGTTTCAGAGATGCAGACAGCACATCCCATCAGCAAGGTCCTGTTTCGAAGGGCTCGACAAAAAGAAAACGCGATGACGTACTCAGGTAATTTAATGAAATTTATTTAAAAAATAAAATTAAAAAAACAATATTAAATTTATTATTTATTTCATATATCATGTTTGCCATTTTGTGTGTCTGTTTTATTTTTTTGTATTTGTCAATGGATATTGAGAGAGAAAAAAGAGATTCTCGTCGGGCTGCGTATGAAATGTCTGTGAGTTCAGGATTTTAACATCAACTTGCAGTAGGGGAACTCCTTCTTCTTTATGTACACGACGCACACGTTCTTCCGGGCCCTGAATTGAGGTGTCGTGTGGGCCCTTCGACCGAGTCGTGTATGTGCCCCAGCCGGTCCAGAGATATGGGCGAAAAAACTCCCTGCGAAATGAAAGGGCCGTACCTTTGGTACAAACAAAACAATTGCATTATAATGGTTAAGTGGGAACACGACTGTTTCAGCCAGGTGATGGCTCATTTTTTTTTTTTCGAATCAAGCGAAAGCTTCGTTCTTCAAAATTGATGAAAATACTTTCTCATAGAATTGGATTTTTAATAAATAATCATGGAACAAAATGCAAACACTTTGTACAATTTTTTTGTCAGAAAATTAGAAATAGTACGGATTTTTTTTTTAATTGCCTTTGTAACAATGAATCTATTTTTTGGCATTACTGTTTATAAAAATAGGATTTTTAATAGGGCTACTTTTTTTTTTACTGAATTTTTTTCATGACGCTAATATTCTAATTAATTTAGAGTTGTCTGCCAAAAAATAGATGTAGAAAGTAGAGGTAGATTTGTAAAAAAAATAATAACGAAACAAATTGTATACTTTTTTTTGTCAAAAAATTAGAAATACTACGGAATAAATTTTTTTTTAATTGCCTTTTTAACAAACAATCTATTTTTTGGCATTACTATTCATAAAAATAGGACTTTTAATAATGCAGATTTTTTTAACGAATTTTTCTCTTGATGCTAGTATTCTTATTAAATTAAAGTTTTGGCTGGAAATTGTAACGTTAAAATTGTCTGCCAAAAATTCAATTTACGAAATTAAAAATGTTTATTCAAAATTGGTCAAAATATTTTCTCATAGAATTGGATTTGTAATAAATAATAATGGAACAAAATGCAAACACTTTGTATATTTTTTTTGTCAAAAAATTACTAGGAAATAATTTTTTGTAATTTCCATTTTAACAATGAATCTATTTTTTGTCATTACTATTTATAAAAATCGGATTTTTAATAGTGCTGCTTTTTTACTGAATTTTTGTCTTGACGCTAATATTCTAATTAAATTAAAGTGTTGGCTGGAAATTCTAACGTTAAAATTGTCTGCCAAAAATTCAATTTACGAAATTAAAAATATTTAACGAAAAAAAAAATTCGTTAGAATTATTCTGCAACAAAAATACATTTTTAAATATATTACAATAGCTATAAAAGCTTATAATATAACAATAATTGTAACTTTGTCAATGTTGGAAATGACAATAAAAAATTGTCGTCGAAAAGAAAGTACAAAAAAAAAATGTAAAAGAATTTGTTAAAATCATCACAGTAGTTTTCCCCCTTAATTCTATTCATCCGCGTTTAAAATTAATTAAGTGATATGTAAAACAATTTTTACAAAAAAAAATACAAGGGCTCGTTGCAACTATTGGACAAGAAGAATAAAAGAAAAATAAAAAAAGGAGAAAAGATATGTGAATAAATTTAAAAAAAAATTAGTCCAATAATTGCAACACTCGTTTTGGATAACACGAGTCGAATTATCCATCGACGGAAGTTTGCACTTTATACGATATGATAATATCTACTTTGCTGTTTCTTCTCGAACGTCTCGTATGTTTCACGTTTCAATAAATCATTACAAAAAGGAATAATACGTCGCAATGTATGTGATAACGAACGGTATGCGTAGCTAACAATGTGGCGATGAGTAAAGTCTGTTTGATGTTCGAGGCAACAGAATTGGATTTAATTGCAACGTTGATATTACTTTTTTCAGGATGAAAATTCACCGGAAAAACAGTACGATCGACGTATTAAAGACGGGAACGCATTTGGACAGCGCCTCGAATAAACAATGTATCCTTTTTTACAACAATTACAATATCGAAGCTGTATTTAATTAATAAAAAAAAAAATAAAAAAAAAATAAAAAAATTAAAAAAATAAAAACATGATCTTTTCTTAACAATACAAAGCAGATTTTTTGCTTTTGGAAAATATAACGTCCCGATACACGCATCCGTGCATCTTGGACCTTAAAATGGGAACGAGACAACACGGGGACGATGCATCCGCTGAAAAGCGAAATAAACAAATTGCCAAGTGCGCTGCGAGCACTTCGGCGTCGTTGGGCGTCAGATTGTGCGGCATGCAGGTAAATTTCTTCATTTTTATTCTTATTTTTAAAAAAAATTTTTTAGTAGTAGTAGTAGTTTTATTTCCATGTATACCCTATTAGGTGTTTACAGTTTCCCTTCCCATAGATATAATCCCCATAGAATCTGTTATCAAAAATACATTTTTGTAACGCATGCACGAAAAGTACCAGGTTGTGTATGGGCCGGCTGTGACAGAAGATGGCGCTTTTCGAGAAGGTGTATCGAAAATACGCGAACCGTATCGAAAATACGATAACCGTGTCGAAAATACGATAACCGTGTCGAAAATACGATAACCGTATCGAAAATACTGTGCGCGCATGCGCACATCGGTTCTTTTCCTTCGTGTCACGGCCGGCCATACATAACCTGGCACTTCGTGCATTTGTTACAAAAAGTAGTATGCGATACTTGTACGTAAAAGCGGACTCCCGACGGCGGTTGTAAAGTGTCCGCACTCGTCTTCCCTCGAGCTACAAACAACACTCGGCGTCGCCTCGTGCCGTTGTAGCACTCGGTTCGACTCGTGCAGCCACTTTCCAACCTTCGCCGAGAGTCCGCTTTTACGCACTAGTATCGCAAAGTACTATTTTGTAACGCATGCACGAAAAGTACCACGTTGTGTATGGGCCGGCTGTGACAGAAGATGGCGCTTTTCGAGAAGGCGTATCGAAAATATGCGAACCGTATCGAAAATACGATAACCGTGTTGAAAATACGATAACCGTGTCGAAAATACGATAACCGTGTCGAAAATACGATAACCGTATCGAAAATACTGTGCGCGCATGCGCACATCGGTTCTTTTCCTTCGTGTCACGGCCGGCCATACATAACTTGGCACTTCGTGCATTTGTTACAAAAAGTAATATCCCGGTAAAATCCCGGTAAAATAGTACTTTGCGATACTAGTGCGTAAAAGCGGACTCCCGACGGCGGTTGTAAAGTGTCCGCACTCGTCTTCTCTCCCGCTACAAACAGCACTCGGCTTCGCCTCGTGCCCTTGTAGCGCTCGGTCCGACTCGTGCAGCCACTTTCCAACCTTCGCCGAAAGTCCGCTTTTACGCACTAGTATCGCAAAGTACTATTTTGGTATTGCCAAATACACAATACACTTAGACTCTATACCAACAAAAAGCAAAATAACTCTCTCTTATTCAGTACAGTAGCCTCCCGCTAAGTGCTCGCCTACGGGGCTGTACGGGTAAAAACGAGCACTTAGCGAGTTACCATCTCTCTCCGTAGAGATTCTGCAAGCTCGGGCCGCATTCGGCCGAGATCGGCAGGGCTCGGGCGCATTCGTCCGCGATCGGCCGGCCTCGGTAGAGAATCGTAGTCTTGGAGGGGGAACATTCACGCCTCCCGATCGAGGGGAAGGCGCCTCGGCGAGCACTTAGCGAGCGAGCACTTAGTGGGAGGCTACTGTATTTTCTTTCCGCTTTTCTTGCTATCTTTTGAAATCACCATAGTCCTCTCAAATTTCCTCTGAAACGCTCATAGTCTGTATCCTTTTTTCATTATTCCCTCGATGTTCACTTTTTCAAAATATTGTTTCGCTACTGTCTTCTTTCCCCTTCTTCCCTCGTTCTTCCGCCGCTGTTGACATTTCCGATTATCCTTTTCTCGTTGTTCCGTTGACGTAGACTTTCCCAAAATATTGTTTCCCTGCTATCTTCTTCCCGTTTCTTCTTTAGTTCTCTTCTCTTCTACTTCTCCACAATGCTTTTCTTATAATGTTCCCTCTCAATTTCACTATTTTCACTATGTTCTTGATTCCAGGGGTGCGTTCCGAATGAGGAGCTTTTTCGTCGTCCGATGCACATGCGCAATGGGTTTTGCCGAGATTTATGTTGAGTTTTAAGAAGTATAATGAAAGTGAAAACTCGAAAAAACCATTGTTTTATTTATTCCGGTACTAAAGAAAGTATACTTACATTTCTCATGGATTTGCCTCTTTTTAAAGAATTCTAATATTACCCCCATCTCGACCGACACTGATGGTTGTGTGGTCGGTGTACGGCTCTGGCGGTCCCACGAGTTAAGCAGCATTGTTTGCGGCCATAACTTGGATGGGTGACCGTTTAGCCGTGCACCGGCTGGCATATCAATCAGTGAGCGGGAGGTCAGTTTTTCTGAGACATCAGTGTCTACACTTAAGGAGAGGGAGTCAGGTAAAAAAAATTGATTTTGGAAATTCAATATCATCCAAATCCTATTGCATATAAAAATGCCCAACGCACTATATTGTTGGTGCTCGATGAAAGGATTTTTTACTGTCGTCTGACTTGCATATGGTTTTCAATATTATCTTAAGCTGCAGTTCTTAGGTTTTCCATTCTGCGCATGATTCAGATCAAACTACTAGGCAGATTGGAATGGTTGACATCTCATTTTCTTCTTCATGAAAAGATACACCGTCTAAATGGAGCAAACGGTTTTCTTTTTTCATTCTGAAAGCAAAGATAATGACTGATTTAGAAAATAGCATAAAATTTATTTATTAATAATTATGTCACTTAAAAAATATGACCTTTTATTAACATTTGCTCCATTTAGCCGGTGTATCTTTTCATGAAGAAGAAAATGAGACGTCAACCATTCCAATCTGCCTAGTAGTTTGATCTGAATCATGCGCAGAATGGAAAACCTAAGAACTTTGCTTGAGATAATATTGAAAAGCATATGCAAGTTAGACGACAGTAAAATATTCTTTCATCGAGCACCAACAATATAGTGCGTTGCGCATTTTTATATGCAATAGGATTTGGATGATATTGAATTTCCAAAATCAATTTTTTTGACCTGACTCCCTCTCCTTAAGTACTTTACTTTCGTTTATACACCGGGAGATCAGAAGAATATATGACCGTCTGTACCAGCACGGGTTTTCCGCAGTTTCCCCGTGTTCATGGCGAATGCGGTACAGTGTAGCTAAGTCGGCTGCGGCCGCATGGAAAGTTAGGTTAGCTTAGCGAAGTGCGGGTAGGGAGGGATAGGAGGAAAGGTGGGATGGGCGGTAAAAGGCGATTGAAGCCATACCATGGAAAGAATAAATAAAATAGTTATTACCCCCATCTCTTGATCGGTCGACAACTATTCACCCTGCTCGTGAGGTACGGCAAAAAGTTGTTGTCCGAACGCGAGGTGGGGATAATACATTTCAATAATTTACAATTAGGCTAATCCGTGGGTGATCGAAATTCCGATACTTTGGAATTAATAGAAACGAAAAAATTGTTTTCCCTATCTTCAACCTTTACTATAATTCTTAAACTTCACCGTAAATCTAGACTGAAATTATTGCGCATGCGCATCGATCGACGAAACAGCTCGTCATTCGGAACGCACCCCAGGGCTGCGTTCCGAATGACGAGGTGTTTTGTTGTTCGATGCGCATGCGCAATGGTTTTTGCCGAGATTTACGGTAAACTTTAAGAAGTATAATAAAAGTGGAAACATAAAAAAAATAATTGTTTTATTTATACTGGTACTGAAGTATGAATAATTAGATTTCTCATGGATTTGCCTATTTGTAAAGAATTCAAATATTATCCTCGTCTCCTGATCGAACGACAACTATTCACCCTACTCGTCAGGTACGGCAAAAAGTTGTTGTCCGATCGTCAGGTGGGGATAAAAAATGTTAATACTTTATAAATGGCTAATCCGTGAGAAATCGAAATTCCGATACTTTGGAATTAATAGAAACGAACAAACTCTTTCCCCTATCTTCAACTTTTACTATAATTCTTAAACTTCACCGTAAATCTTGACGGAGATTATTGCGCATGCGCATCGATCAACGAAACACCTAGTCATTCGGAACGCACCCCAGATGTTCTCTTCTTCCGCACATCCGGAACTTTTCCCAGCATCTCCTGCAACATTTCTGTTTTCAGCTACTTCCCTTTATTTTCTTCTCGATTTTCCGTACATCTTCTACCCTGGTCGGTTGTTATTGGCTAACGGGTCTCCGTTCCCTTCCTTATCGACCGTAAATTTCCGTATTTCAGCACCATCTATCGCTGCTTTCTTATTTCCAAATTTCTCTCCGCCATCTTGCCCTATTCCCGGCCGGCTAACCTCACGCAGGAAAGCCACACAAAAAGTTCTCAGTCTTGTTCAGCACATAATATTTCCTTCAGATAACACTTCCCCGTATACTGTGTCTTATTCCTGACACTTTGGTATACCTTTTAAGGTAGTTCTGTCGGTGCGCCGGAGTCATCAATCTCAGAGTCTATATGACATTAAAAAATAATCATACGCATCACTTTGACTGCCTCAATAGTAATATCAAAAATAATCGAGAATCCTTCGAAATTGTCGTGATCAGATTAAAACGATTATTTGTGAATAGTTGATATGTTTAGTGCGGATTTGACTTCATTTTTACGATAATTAGGTTAGGAAACGTCATTTGGCCCAGTATCGTGCACTTTGATCTTGGTTCATTTAAACATTATTCCGGAGACTTCACCTTTTTTCATCATGCATCAATTCCTGAATGATTTGCGAATCCGTAGTACTTTTTATTTTTTCTCTATCTTTGATCTAAGTATGTTAATTTTCGATTTAAAGATAAATTTTTCCAGTCCTCCCATGAGCGCCGTGTAAAAAGATCGATTTACAAGTTTTAATTGTTCATTCAAATACTCGGTAAAAGCCTTCAAGATTTTGTGCAAGTAAAATTGAAGGCTTCACGACAGAACTACCTTAATGGTGGCTTCTGTTCCGTCCACCAAATATTTTCTAAAAACACCGGACCCTGCTGCGGACACGTCCACGCGGCTCCAACGCCACCAACCGCAAATTACTTCATTTTTATTTATACTATCGCTGCACTTAATTATTTTTATTTTTTTTTTAAGAATTAGTTTGGGATTTGTTGAATCGATATTTAAAATCAACACTTGCACTTATTTCATCGTTCTACTTTTTGTTGTTACCATGGGATTTATCAATATATGTATATATCATCTGTCTTTGTTTTACTGTTAAAAAAAAGATGCTATGTATCGTATCAACATCTTCTATTAAGTTACATATAATTCTACTTAAATAAATATTACATTTATATTAAAAGAAATGTCTATACTAAGTGGTGATAAATTCGGTCTAAGAATCAATAGGATTAAATAAATATACGAATTTTGAGGAATATTTTCATACAGATTTTCATTTTCAACGACACCCTTAATTTCCGGATGGTTATTTCACTCCACTTAATTATTTTAAAAAAAATTTGAATGAATTTGTTTGGGATTAAATAAATATACGAATTTGGAAGAATATTTTCATACAAATTTTCATTTTTAACGACACCCTTAATTTCCGGATCGTTATTTCGCTCCACTTAATTATTTGAAACATTTTTTGAATGAATGTACAATTTACTGCAAACAATAAATAAAATAAACAAATCGACAATCGCAAAACCGACCTCCATATTTATCATATATTTTCCTAAAACATGTCATCTCTGTATTTTATATATCATAGAATAATTCGAAACAATTTTAATTATTAATAAGAGACAATTATCATATATTTTCATAAAAAATGTCATTTCCGTATTTTATATAACATAAAATAATTCGAAACAATTTTGGAAATATGAAAGATTTTGATGACATTTCGATGACTACCATTCTAAAAAAAACCGTATAATTTGTACCTTCTGAAAAAATTTGTACAATTCAGTGCAAACAATAAATAAAATAAACAAATCGACAATAGTAAAACCGACATCCATATTTATCATATATTTTCATAAAAATGTTTATTTCTGTATTTTATATATCATAAAATAATTCGAACCAATTTTGGAAACCTGGTATTTTATAAATGACATTTCAATGAACACCATTTAACAAATTCAAGCAAAACAAATATTAAGAGGCATATGAATGTATGATAAAAAGAATATCCGATATGTAAAAAGCTAGAATATGTAAATTATTATAATTAATATAAGAATGTGTTAATAGATAGATATTTATTAGCCATTCTTGCCTATTTGGCTTTAGAATTTTATACATAGGTTTAACAATTTTTATATACTTCTTAATATTACATATTTTGTTTGCTTTTTTAATTAACATATATACATTTAATGATTTATCTCTTTCTTCTGTTAGTCTTATCGCCTCCTCAAATTTTAAGAATGTGTTTGTTACGTCCTGGCTATTTTTCTCGTTCTATTTCTGATTATTATTATCTACTTTAATTATTGCTTTCAACTCTAAGTTGCTTGACATTCGGTATTTCTCATTATTTCCGTACATTCATATCAGCTCAATCATTCCTGCTTTCTTGACTTTTTTCCGGACGCGCGTGCAGCACGCTGTCAGCATCTTTGGGCCGCATCGCGACCATCCAAAATTCCCCCACTATACTAACGATCCATGCCTTTCTCCTTTCGTTCGTGATTTCTTTAATTAGTTCCAATTCAAATCTCAAACAATGAAGTTCTAAATCTTATTATATTACGCCTTTAAGATGATGTGCTACTGCTCGATCGGTAACAAAAACTGTAAAGCGTTGTTCTTGGTCACAATTGATGTTTCAGGCAAAAGACGAGAAGTACTGACTGCGTCTTGGCAGTCTGCAGTCGGTACTTCTCGTCTTTTACCTGAAACATCAACCATGGCGAAGAATAACACTTCGGGAAGATTCAGCTATCTCACTCGCACTTATGGCGATCTGAGAGAGACAGACGACATGTAGCACATCATCTTAAGGTGATGTGTTACATATCGTCTGTCTCTCTCAGATTACCATAAGTGCGAGTGAGATAGCTGATTTTTCCCGAAGTGTTATTCGTCGCCACGGTTGATTTTCCGAATAAAAGTCGAGAAGTACGGACTGCAGGGTACCAAGACGCAGTCAGTACTTCTCGTGTTTTGCCTGAAATATCAATTGTGACCAAAAACAACGCTTTACAGTTTTTGTTACCGACCGAGCACTAACACATCATCTTAAGGGGATGCTGGAGTAGATTTTATTGCCGACTTTGGTTGGTAAATTTTTCGATCAGGACACAGGTGGCGCCGACGTAGTCTGTTTACTTTTGGCAAAAGATACTGAATCTCCCGAAAAGCAATATGGCCGCACACGATATGTCAGCTAACCTTTGCCGTAAGATTTAATTGTTTCTGGAAATTAGATATGTAAAATCAGACCGGACGTCAATTCTGTGATGATTTCTGAATATTCGAAAACCATCAGAATGTCAATTACAAAAGCCAAATCCATGTATAATGTATACTACGGTCGCGTTGCAAAGGCTCGGAGCTTTTGCCAAAAGAAAACAGACTACATCGGCGCCACTTGTGTTCTAATCGGGAAACTTCATTTGCGCTCTTCTTGACCGACTCTGATCGCGAACAGACTACGTGAACGTAGTCTGGGTTTTGCGTGGATTCCTTTTGTGTAATTGACTTTTCGACGCTCGTAGAATATTCCGAGAACATTAAAGAATGGACGTACATTTCGATGTAACGTATGTGAGTTCCAGAATCTTTTATATCTTACCAAACAGGCGATGCTGTCAAACCCTGGCGGCCATTTTGATTTCGGGAGGTTTAGTAATATACGATTTTTTTCATTTATTGTACGTTTTCACCAAATATTCGAATGTACGTCTACTCGTTTATGTTGATATGACAATCGTGTACAATTTCAAGCATATGTGTAGCATATTAACGAAGAAAAATCAAAATTACGAAAAAGCCTGTTTTTACCGACCAAAATCGGTGATAAAATCGACTCCAGCATCCCCTTAAGGTGATGTGACACATGTTCGAAAACTGCTGGGAAACTACAATCGGTATAAAAAAACTGTAATCAAAACTACTCAGTGGCGCTTAATATTTTAGATGAAAAAAAAATAGGTTTTACTCCTTCGTAGATAGACGAAGTCAAAGCTAATTTGCTTTTGTCTGAAATATTAACCGGCTTTGAGTAGATTTGATTACAGTTTTCGATATCGATTGCAGTTTTCGAACATGTGTCACATTACCTTAAGGGGAAGCTGGAGTCGAGTGTAGAAGCATGTTTTTACCGACCGAAGTCGGTAAAAACAGGCTTTTTCGTAGTTTTGATTATTCTTCGTTAATACGCTACAGATATGCTTCAAATTATACACGATTGTAATATCAACATAAACGAGTGGACGTACATTCGAATATTTGGTGAAAACGTACAATAAATGAAAAAAATCGCATATTACTAAGCCTGCCACAATCAAAATGGCCGTCAATGTTTGACAACACCACCTGTTTGGTGTGATATAAATGATTGTGGAATTCACATACGTAAAAACGAAATGTACGTCCATTCTTTAGTGGTCTCTGAATATTCCACGAGCGTCGGAAAGTCAATTACACAAAAGGAATCTACGCAAAACCGAAACTACGATGACGTAGTCTGTTTGCGATCCCCGCGATGATCCAGGCTTAGTAATATACAAATATTTTCATTTATTGTACGTATTCACCAAATATTCGAATGTACGTCCACTTGTTTATGTTGATACTACAATCGTGTATAATTTGAAGCATATCTATAGCGTATTAACGAAGAATAATCAAAACTACGAAAAAGCCTGTTTTTACCGACCAAAGTCGATTTTATCCTTAATTTATTCCCCTTAAGGGGAAGCTGGAGTCGAGTGTAGAAGCATGTTTTTACCGACCGAAGTCGGTAAAAACAAGCTTTTTCGTAGTTTTGATTATTCTTCGTTAATACGCTACAGATATGCTTCAAATTATACACGATTGTAGTATCAACATAAACAAGTGGATGTACATTCGAATATTGGGTGAATACGTACAATGAATGAAAATAGCCTGCTAAAATCAAAATGGCCGTCAATGTTTGACAACACCATCTGTTTGGTGTGATATAAATGATTGTGGAATTCACATACGTAAAAACGAAATGTACGTCCATTCTTTAGTGGTCTCTGAATATTCCACAAGCATCGGAAAGTCAATTACACAAAAGGAATCTACGCAAAACCGAAACTACAATCACGTAGTCTGTTTGCGATCCCCGCGATGATCCAGGCTTAGTAATATACGAATATTTTCATTTATTGTACGTATTCACCAAATATTCGAATGTACGTCCACTTGTTTATGTTGATACTACAATCGTGTATAATTTGAAGCATATCTATAGCGTATTAATGAAGAATAATCAAAACTACGAAAAAGCCTGTTTTTACCGACTTCGGTCGGTAAAAACATGCTTCTACACTCGACTCCAGCTTCCCCTTAAGGGGAGGTGAAACCTACGCAGTCGGTAACAAAAACTGTAACCAAACTTTCAGAGCACGCTGAACGTTTTTTGATAAACGAAAAGTTTTACATCATTGCTCTCTTAATTCTGCATGATGTAAAACTTTCATTTTTTCCAAAAAAGATCAAGTTTCTGAGAATTTTTGTTCCGAAAGATATTCTGTCTTTCTCGCACTCATGGAGGTTTCGCCTCCCCTTAAGGTATTTAGTAATAAGACAAGTAGTTATTATATGGTGTAAAATACGCGGCTTCGAACTATGGCGATTTATAATCTAATATATATTCGGCGATAATTATAATAATAATAATAAATTTAGTGTTAAATTCAATTATTAAGATAACAAAACCCATAACGCGTGATAATTCGAAATATTAATTTCAATTATTAATCGAACGACGTATCCTCCTCATACAAAGATAGGCATATATGTCGCGTTTATCTTGGACGTAACAGTGTTGATATTTTATTGTCAAAAGGTTTATCAAGCCGACACGGACCACTACGTAAAAAGAGACAAGTACTGGGGCCGTGAATTGAACGAGGAAGGTTTCAAGTCAGCGCTGTACCGATTCTTCCACAACGGTTACTGTTTGCGTACGCTAGCGATACAGCGAGTGATATCTCGATTAGAGAGTCTGCGACGTGCGATCGAGCGTCAGAGCAGTTATCGTTTTTATTCCTGGTAAGTCACCGTCATCCACCGGCCAATAAATCCCGTTTTATTCGTAACACCATTAGACAGTAGCACCATTATGAACCACCAGTGCGCGCGGCTATCGAATAATCTTGTTGTAATCAACAATGCGGACGGACAAACGCTGTGCCTCGAGGGTTTCATCATCCCTATTTATCACGGTCAAGTCACAAAATAAAACATTACAAAAAAATAAAAATAAAAAATCCACCAATTTGCTATAAAGCTCATTTTTGTTTTCAAATTTCACCTTCTCGATTTTCAGCTCGTTATTAGTTGTCTACGAGGGTTATCAAATCGTCGAGGATTACACGTCGAGAAGTCGAAGCCCATTAACGACTCACGGAGTTGAAGAGGAATCAAACGATCTAAGTTTTATGGACAATTTAGCTCGAGACGATGACGACGACGATGACGACGACGATTGTTACTGCGATCCAGGAAGAAGCAACGCCTGCAGTTCCTCGTCTTACAATCTTCTATCGGAGCACGAGGAAGTCAGCCAATCGACATTACATCGTGCTTTTGGCGAAGCTGCAGCAAGAGGAGCTAAACATGCCACAGGATTTTATCCAATTAGCGAGGAAACCGTTTTTATGGATCCTCCTTCGGATTTGTTAAATGCAGCGGTTGTTCAGCCTCCGTCGTACGACAATTGGATTGGCTCGTCCTACAGCAGCGCCACGAGTAATACTAATTCTACTAACGGTAGCAGCAGCAGCACAAGCAGCACAAGCAGCGGAGATGAATATTGTTGTCGTGCACAATTAACAATCACTAATTCCGAAGACACAAGCTCGGATCTTGATATTGGCACGAAATGCTCGTTAAAACGTACGAGACCATCGAGACATCGAAGCTTAAGGCTCTACGAGGATGAGGAACGTCCGAGGGTCGTTCATCATGCCAACGAAGATGTCAAATGCGCCGCTAGCGTTTCCAAACGTTTGCGAGTTAAGAACGATAAACAGTCGAGTGATTCGCAGGAAGATGCTCTTGTCGATGTGAGAATGATCGACTTTGCTCATACCACTTTTGGACATCCTTCAACCGCTAATCTCGCCGCTGGATGCCATGGAAATTCAGCGACTATTCATCAGGGACCTGATTGCGGATTTCTCACCGGTCTTGACAGCCTCAAACGACTTCTCATGGAAATTCTCGCGGAAGGTTAACACGCGATTATCACACGGGTTAAGGGGAAACGAGAGTTTGCCGAATTTTAGTATTTTTGCTTCATCGTAGAGGAAATTTTGGTGTTATGACAAATTTTTTTCCGAGATTTTCATGTCAAAATGTCTACAATGATCTGAAACAGAAAAATGGTTTAGAAAAATTGTCCCGATGTCCGAGTCAGCTAAAATTTAAACAACCTTTATAGTATTGGCTAATCTTCAATTGGTATAAATTTAATAAAAATCGCTTAACGCATTTTCGGTTTTATTGGAATTTTGAGATTTTGAAAAAAAAGTAAGTAAATTCTCTAGCTCGAACGAATTTTTAGATATTGGACTTGCCGAATTTTAGTATTTTTGCTTCATCGTAGAGGAAATTTTGGTGTTGTGACAAAATTTTTTTTTCGAGATTTTCATGTTAAAACGTCTAAAATGATCTGAAACAGAAAAATGGTTTAGAAAAATTGTCCCGATGTCCGAATCAGCTAAAATTTTAACAAAATTTACAGTACTGGCTAATCTTCAATTGGTATAAATTTTACAAAAATCGCCTAACGCATTTTCGGTTTTATGAGAATTTTGAGATTTTGAAAAAAAAAAGTACGTAAATTCTCTAGCTCGAATGAATTTTTAGATATTGGACTTGCCGAATTTTAGTATTTTTGCTTCATCGTAGAGGAAATTTTGGTGTTATGACAAATTTTTTTTTCGAGATTTTCATGTCAAAACGTCTAAAATGATCTGAAACAGAAAAATGGTTTAGAAAAATTGTCCCGATGTCCGAATCAGCTAAAATTTAAACAACATTTATAGTATTGGCTAATCTTCAATTGGTATAAATTTAACAAAAATCGCTTAACGCATTTTCGGTTTTATTGGAATTTTGAGATTTTGAAAAAAAAGTAAGTAAATTCTCTAGCTCGAACAAATTTTAAGATATTGGACTGAAAATTCGTATTAAAATTTAACAAAGTGATACGATCTTTGGTATTGAATTTGGGCTAAATCGGTACAGCGGTTTTTATGAGATTTTGAATTTCTCGAAAAATTTTTGTTTTGCTCTAATTCAGGTAAAATTTTAACTAATCGACTGAAAATTTCTACACATGAAAAATAACATTCAGCCCTACAAAGTATCAAATTTGGTGATGAATCGGTAAAGCGGTTCGGATTTTACGTGATTTTGAATTTTTGAAAAATTTATTTGTGTCGCTTTGGATTTTCTAAAACGTCAGAAATCATCAACTTCGTCAATAATTTTCATCTTTCGCAAAGCGAAAAAGAATGAGGAAGCAATGTGCAATTTTCCATTTTTTTAAGGGCGAAATTCGTGTTGAAGTTATTTTTTTATTTTGGCATTTGGGCTGATTAAGGGGATTCAGTCACCTAAAAAAAGCCATAAGAAAAAAAATGGTGTAAATAATACACTTCTTTTAAAAAATCTTATAATCCTATAATCTGCATTATAATTCTGCAATTTTATAAAGACATAAAGTGCACCAAAATGGTGTGAGGTAAAAAGTAAAATTTTTCACTTGTAGGTTTCAGATAAAACTGGTGAACAAATTTTAGTGTTCGATGTCTTATTTTATCTGTCGAAGAGTGCATTCTGGATTGAATATAGGAATTTTTATTTCAGGTCTTTATGACAAAGCTATGATTTTAAATGTGTAAATAAATCTCTCTCTATTAAAAACTCACTAAACAATTGGTTACAGTAAATCTAATTTTCACTGCATCCAAAATCGCTATATTCAATTCAGAATGCACTCTTCGACAGACAAAATAAGACATCGAACACTAAAATTGCTTCACCAGTTTTGTCTGAAAGCTACGACAAGTGAAAAATTTTACTTTTTACCTCACACCATTCTTGTGCACTGAATGTCTTTACAAAATTGCAGAATTATAATGCTTGTTATGTACCTAATGATGTTTTGATGTAAGATTTTTTAAAAGACGTGTATCATTTACAGAATTTTTGTTTGTTATGATTTTTTTTAGGTGACTTGGTCCCCTTAAGATTGCGAAAATATGGGAAGGAAAAAAGGGTTTAATGATGATGATTGTGAATTTGGAACAATTTTGACACTGAAATACCTCGAGAATTGCTTTTTTTTAAATCTAGGGCAGCAATTTTTTTTTTAACTTGTGAATTTTTGGCGAGATTTGTGTTGATCATTTTTTTATTTTGAATGATGATGATGATTGTGAATTTGGAAAAATTTTGACACTGTAATAGCTCGAGAATTGCTTTTTTCTCAAACTTGGACAGCAGTTTTTTTTTACCTTGTGGATTTTTTTCTGTGACTAATTTTGAGGGATTTTTATTTGATACTAAAAAAAAAAAGTTTTGAGTCACAATATAATATAAGTTGACTGTAATTCAGTACAAAACTCAATAATTTTTGGTGATTCGGACACGAGGGATTTTCAGGATGATTTATTTTTACCAAATTCCATTTGGTGTGAATTTGACGCCGAAAATAATTAAGTTAGTATATTCATCTTATCTTGTGCCTTCCCCTTAAAATTGTTCTTCCGTAAATTCCAGAATGGGACAAAATCATTTAAAAACATGAAAATGAAGAAAGTATTTCAAATACTTTGATTGATTATGAATTAACTCTTTCGGAACATTAAACTTTACTCCAAAAGATTATTAATTATAAATAATTCATAATCATTGATAAATCGCGATAATTTTTTTCCACATAATTAAATATTATTCTCAAAAGTATTTTAAACACTTTTTCATTCGAATGTGTTCGTAGATAAGATTTAAAAAAAAATCAAAATGTGTCCTATTCTGGATTTTTAAACACTCAATCAAATGTCGTTCCAGTGTTTTTTTTTTAAAGATTTAAACGAATTCAAAGATGTAAAATTCCGCAAACTCAATAACGTCTCCCCTTGATATTCGGCATGCGAAAGAGATAAAGAAAGGAGAAAGAAAATCCATAAAATCATTTATTCTAGGCAATCGCGGCACACCACGAAAGTTATCGCGGAACAGGCATTGACGGGGATTCGGAACTTGAGGAAAACATCCTCGCGAGGTGTGAATCCATCGTGGAAATGCCGAGACAAAAAACTTCCTTGTGAAAGCAAAAAAAGAAAAGAAAGAAAAGAAAACACACAGACAGAGACACATCCACACGATTATAGTTAAAAAATATATATATATATCAACACAGGACGCAATACAAAACAACAACAACAAAAAAACACAGAGTTTTCAAGTGAAATTCTTTCGAGAGTGTTTTTTGTTTTTTTTTTTTTTTTTTAGTTAAAGTCTTGCGCTTCGCTCTCGCGAGGCGCGCTGTAAATAGTTTAATTAACGAAAAACATAAAAGATAAAGAAATTATATTTAGTTTTAGAGAAGCGATTTTTTGAGCGGGCTTTCGAGCTTTTGCCAAATAAAAAATTAAGAAAAGAACGGAAATTATCGAAAAATATTGTGAGAGCGACTCGGTGGCAATCGGCCACACGCCAAAGAGTCCAAAGCACTCGTAAGCACGTTATAGGTGCATTAATAATTCTTAATTCATTGATTAAGGATTTGTCGAATCACAAATTCACAAACGATTATTTGGTTCGATCAGAATTTTCGTACTTCGTGATTAAAGAAAATTTCGCAGATGAAGCATTCTCTGTCAATTCAGCCACTTTTTTGTTCGACCCTCTCTAACGATTTGCCCTGTAATTGATTACATGAATGTACCACTAAAAGACACTCTATGTGAATTTTTTCAGATTTTTAAAAATAATTTTTCAGAAAATGGCTTTTTTATTCAAGTGCAAATATCTCAGAATTTTGAAGTTACTGAAAAAAAATGTCTGCACATAAAAGTTGTCGTTTATTGTTAGCTCTCGAGCGGAATATTCCAAATAATTGTCACGTTCCTGTGAGTATGATTTTTTTTCCGAAAAATGGAGGAATTATTTTTTAATTAAAAAAAGGATATTTTTTTTTTACTGTAAAAATTACAGAGTATTGCTACATGACTGTTGATACCATAAAAAAAATCGCCAGAGTGGCACCGATCGATCTTCTGGTATTAAAAAATGCATTTGTGTGAAAGTTCCGAAAAACGGGGGCGTTATTATTTTTTTGATGAAAAAAGGTTACTTTTTTTTGGCTAATAAAATTACAGAGTATTCTTGCATGACTGTATATATTGCAAAAAAATCATCAGAGTGGTACGAATCGAGCTTCCGGTATAAAAAAAAATATTTCCCCCGTTTTTCGAAACTTCCACACGAATAATTTTTTTTAATACCGTAAGCTCGATCCGTACCACTCTGATGATTTTTTTGCAATATCTACAGTCATGCAAGAATACTCTGTAATTTTATTAGCAAAAAAAGTAACCTTTTTTTTTATCAAAAAAATAATAATGCCCCCGTTTTTCGGAACTTTCACACAAATGCATTTTTAATACCAGAAGATCGATCGGTGCCACTCTGGCGATTTTTTTCTGATATCAACAGTCATGTAGCAATACTCTGTAATTTTTTCAGTAAAAAAAAAATATCCTTTTTTTAATTAAAAAATAATTCCTCCATTTTTCGGAAAAAAATCATACTCACAGGAACGTGACAATAATTTGGAATATTCCGCTCGAAAGCTAACAATAAATGACAACTTTTATGTGCTGACATTTTTTTTCAGTAACTTCAAAATTCTGAGATATTTGCACTTGAATAAAAAAAGCCATTTTCTGAAAAATTATTTTTAAAAATCTGAAAAAATTCACATGGAGTGTCTTTTAGTGGTACATTCGTATAATCAATTACAGGGCAAATCGGAGAGGGTCGAAAAAAATGTGGCTGAATTGATAGAGAATGCTACACATATAAAAGTCATTAAAGATATTGCGAACATTGTTTTTTTAATAATGATACAATAATGCAATAAACGTTTGTCTTTTTTTTTGCTTGTGAAATTTATTCTCGGATTTTTTCGAACACAAATGAGTTCTTGCATTGTTCTAAAAATTTGCTTATTTCAAGAATAAGAATTTGTCGAAGTGTCGCAAATTCTGGAAAAGATTCCGTCGAAATCTTCCACATTAGACTTAAGAAAATTCCGGTTGATTTAACGCACAGTTTCATTTAAAAAAAACAGCTTTAAAATATTCTCAAAAAACGAGAATTCCAAAATCGTCAAATAATTCTTTGCAAGATCGATTTTTTTTCGAAAAAATCTGCGAAATTCGCGAATTTTTTAAAGATATTTGATCCAACAATTTTTTGGCATTATTAAAATTAAATGTTCTAAATATCTCGAATGAAATGAAATATATTTGCAGTTTTTTTTAAATCGTGAAGTACTAAAATTTTTGTCGAATCATTTTTTGTTGCGAATGTATTTGTACATCCTTAAGGAGAAGAATAAATAAAACAGAGGCTTGCGATGAATTTCGCAAGGCAAATTATTTTATTCTAGTGTCCGCTAAAAATTCCCATCGAGGGATAAACGCGGAGAGGGCGAAACCGGCCATTCCTAAAGAGATATATGATATAAATATATATATATTAATCCTAGCTCGAAAAAGAAACCACAAAACTGACGAAAATAAGAAGTCGCGTTGAAGGAAACGGTATTTCATTGATAGTGAAACAAATTGAACCCGTTGTTTCGCTTAGATTCGTGTATTTCTGCGTCTCGTGACATTCGAAACGGCAACTGAAGAAACTCACGTATTCTTGACTCTAAAGGACGACGACTGAGAAGTCCTTTGGTTCTCGAGCGCAAGATGTTGATTTGAAAAAAAAATTAAATGTCATCGAGAGACCAAAAACCAATTTTGCTTTAATAAAAAAAATTAATTTTGCTTTAATAAAAAAAATTATTGTTTTTTGCCTAAAAAACAACAGGAACGTAAAGCTTTAGATTCTTTCACACCCGTACTTTTTGTTTATTATATTATATTATATTATATTTATTCGTTATTCAATATTTACTATGATTTAAAAAATTCTTTATATTTTTATTCGGCTGAAAAAAAAGCGTGTATAATTTCGTAATTCTAAGTTTTAAAAAGTTATGGTATAAAAATGATTACTCATGACTTTTTAAGCAACTCGGTAGCCTTAAATAAAAAAGTTATCGCAAAGAACATTTAATTTTGAATTTTTGTTCAATGTTTATTTTATTTGATAAAATATTATATGTTATTTTCATTGATAAAAATGCCTCGATGCCTTTTTTTCGAATCGACTTCCATCGCTCGTTGGGTTTAAATTATTAAAGTGTAAATAATGTAAAGTTAATCGTTAAGTAAACAGTGAAAACAAGAGGTAAATTCTCCGTGATAATCGCGGAGGTGAATATTAGATTATAGAAAGCAGAGAGCGTCGCGCTAGACGTTTTTTTTTTTTTTGTTTTTTTTTTCTCGTTCCTGAAAAACGTCCGGAGTCGCGCGACGAATTTATTCGTAGTTAGAAAGTTTCGCTGATGTAAAATATAGTGAGAAGATGAGGAGAATAAGAGGAAGAAAAAAAAAGAGAGAAAGTTGAACGATTAATCGGTATTTGAGAGAGCAAAAGTGCCGCGGTTTTTTTTTTTTTTTTTTTCTTTTTTTTTTATACGGTTGTGAATCTCCGCAACTGTTGATTTTACGTGCGCCGCTCGCGAATAAACGCCTAAGGCCGGGCTTTCAGTCTGTTAACGGCGTACGCCACGAAAATAGATCTCGTAAAGCGGATGAAAATCCGAAGACAAAGAAAAGTGGAAGAGTTTAAAGAAGAGGTCGTGAAACTTGTGAGAAAACTCTCGGGGCTATCGCTCCGCTGACAGACTTCAAGCTCGATGACTTTTATCTCATAGCTGTATATACTATATGTATAGATTATAATATAAACATGTGGATAAGCCGAACACGTGGACCGCGATTTGAAAATCGTCCGCCCCGTTTAATCCACTTTAATCCATGTGAAAGAAAATTTGTTTGATTGTCCGTATTATACATACCATCACAATAAATGACAAATTTCGTAATTACGTCTACTACATCATTACATCCTTCTATCCTGCGTTTATCAATGTTTCCCTTTTTATTAGTATTTTTTTAAATTCATTTTAAATATGTAAAATTTAGAAATTTTAGAAATTTGAAATGTTGAAATGTTAGAAATGTGAAATGTTGAAATTTTAGAAATATGAAATGTTGAAATTTTAGAAATGTGAAATGTTGAAATTTTAGAAATTTGGAGTTTTGAAATTTTAGAAATGTGAAATGTTGAAATTTTAGAAATTTGAAATCTTGAAATTTTAGAAATTTGAAATCTTGAAATTTTAGAAATTTGAGATTCTAGGAATTTGAAATCATGAAATTTTAGAAACTTGAAATATTGAAATTTTAGAAATTCGAAATCTTTAAATTTTAGGAATCTGGAGTCTTGAAATTTTAGAAATTCGAAATCTTGAATTTTTAGAAATTGGAAATCTTGAAATTCTAGAAATTATGTAATCTTGAAATTTTCGAAATTTAAGTCTTGTCATTTTAGAAATTGCAAATCTTGAAATTTTAGAAATTTGAAATCTTGGAATTTTAGAAATTTAAGTCTTGTCATTTTAGAAATTGCAAATCTTGAAATTTTAGAAATTTGAAATCTTGGAATTTTAGAAATTTGAAATCTCGAAATTTTAGAAATTTAAAATCTTGAAATTTTAGAAATTTAAAATCTTGAAATTTTAGAAATTTGAAATCTTGAAATTTAAAAAATTTGAAATCTTGAAATTTAAAAAATTTGAAAACTTGAAATTTTAGAAATTTGACATCTTGAAATTTTAGAAATTTGACATCTTGAAATTTTAGAAATTTGAGATTCTAGGAATTTGAAATCATGAAATTTTAGAAACTTGAAATATTGAAATTTTAGAAATTCGAAATCTTTAAATTTTAGGAATCTGGAGTCTTGAAATTTTAGAAATTCGAAATCTTGAATTTTTAGAAATTGGAAATCTTGAAATTCTAGAAATTTTGTAATCTTGAAATTTTCGAAATTTAAGTCTTGTCATTTTAGAAATTGCAAATCTTGAAATTTTAGAAATTTGAAATCTTGGAATTTTAGAAATTTAAGTCTTGTCATTTTAGAAATTGCAAATCTTGAAATTTTAGAAATTTGAAATCTTGGAATTTTAGAAATTTGAAATCTCGAAATTTTAGAAATTTAAAATCTTGAAATTTTAGAAATTTGAAATCTTGAAATTTAAAAAATTTGAAATCTTGAAATTTAAAAAATTTGAAAACTTGAAATTTTAGAAATTTGACATCTTGAAATTTTAGAAATTTGAAATTTCGAAATTTTAGAAATTTGAAATCTTGGAATTTTAGAAATTTGAAATCTTGAAATTTTAGAAATTTGAAATCGTGGAATTTTAGAAATTAAAAAATTTGAAATTTAAAAAATTTGAAATCTCATAATTTTAGAAATTTGAAATCTCGAAATTTTAGAAATTTGAAATCTCGAAATTTTAGAAATTCAAAATCTTGAAATTTTAGAAATTCAAAATCTTGAAATTTTAGAAATTTGCAATCTTGAAATTTTAGAAATTGGAAATCTTGAAATTTTAGAAATTGGAAATCTTGAAATTCTAGAAACTTGAAATCTTGAAACTTTAGAAATTTGAAATCTTGGAATTCTAGACATTTGAAATCTTGAAATGTTAGAAATTTCAAATCTCGAAATTTTAGAAATTTGAAATCTTGAAATTTTAGAAATTTCAAATCTCGAAATTTTAGAAATTTCAAATCTTAAAATTACAGAAATGTAAAATGTTGAAATTTTACAAATTTAGACTGTAGAACATTTTTTTCACATTTTTCAAAAGGTACAAATGTATTTTCGTTTTTAAACAAGTTTAAGACTATTGCACAAAATGTTTAGCTAAAATAAATGAAAAATCTATGATATTTTGCAAAAGTAAATAATACATTTTCTTGCATTAGAAGTTAAGTTCTTTGCGCCAAAGAAATATATATATATAATAAATAATTCAGGTAAGAAATAATTATATATTCCACTACTTGTCGGTTTATCGATATTTCCATTTTTTTTTATTAACAACGTTTTTTAAATTACACTTCGTAAGAAATTACGAATAATTAGGTAAATTATTAGGAGACACCTTGAGCATCGTTCTTACATTTTATCAAAGCTAATACGCTTAATCAGAGTCGGGTTTGTGAACAACGTTGATCTCAATTCAAAATCGCATTTTTTCCAGCATCTTTGCCAACATTTAAAGTATTCGACTGTAAAATTAAAATTAAAAATAAAATTACAATTAATATAATCCTTTTTATTATTTTTATATTTCGGATATTTGTTCTACACGAAGATTTTTTAAAATCCGTACCAAAAATTTCACGAAACTGTCTTTAAAAAAAAAAGCTAACCATTTTTGTTTCGACGGGCCTTTTTGCATAATCCTAATATTAATAAACAGAACCAAAAATCTCGAAAAAAAACACATCCTAAAAAATAAAAAGCACTTATTTTTTTCCATTCTTAATCTAATTTTTCATTTATTCAATTCCTTATGGCAAAACGTCGTAAAAAACCCCGACTCTGTTTACAGAAAAATGCCCTGCATCGATTAAGGGTCTCGCACTACAAAAAAAGAAAAAGGAGAAGAAATCGAGACGATTAGAAGAAAAGAAAAAAACATTCGACGAAACCGAAATTTTCTCAAAAAATGAGAAGAAAAAAGTGGTTAATTCGTAACTAAAGTTATAAAGACAATAATTATATACTACAATTGGGATGAATAAATACTGACTACATTCGTATATAAAATAAGTTTCGCTCTAAACATAATAATATAATAATAATCTTAATGTGTTGTTTGTTTTTCTTTGTTTTTTTTTTTGTTTTTCTTTTCTATAACGCATATAGAGATGTGTGAGAGCCACGGCCAACGTTTATAGAGTATATCGAGCGTTTGATTTTCTTGGTCTTGGCCATTTTGGTTCGAGTATAACAATAATATAACAAAAATACAAATCGGGGTTTAAACAATCCGAAGTATATACGATTAATGGCCCCGGGATCGTGTGATCGTAGCTCTCGTTAACTAGAATTATCTTTACTTTTATCGCGTAGTATTACTACTTTCAATTCTTTTTTTCTTTTTCATTCTTTTCTATTTTCAATGATTACGAATTTTCCGTTGATACGCGCATTATTATTTTTTCTGTGATTTGCAGTTTTGCAATTTTTTGCATAATCATCATTATTCACCGGCCATTTGATAATGATGACGTCGCAACGCGGATAAGCGCAGTCTTTCAGTCTCTAGTGCCTGTTCCAGTTCGAGGACGCGGACCTGCGCTTCCATTTCCAGCCTCTTTGCTTGATGTAAGCTTAATCCCGACATATCGAGATCATCTGCAAAAATCATTAATATTTTACTCAAAATTCCATTAACAATACAATAAAAATTTAAAAAATTTCACCTCTTGCCGAGAATGTGGCTTTGAAAAAAAAGAAAATCATAACTCGAGTAAATAATCAAGATCAAGGCGAAATTTATTTAAGGATGTTGAAATAAGGATCAGTGAAATCTGGCGAAAATTAGACTTTTGTTAACAAATTGTTGTGCTGTTAAAAAATAAGATGTCACAGTGGTTCGAAGGCAATTTTGAAGAGGATGATTAAGTGTACTCAGGAAAAAATTAAGCATTTTTTTCTTCTGTAATACATTTTTGTACAGCTGGAAACAGGGATGGGCACATTCGAGTGAAAAAGTATTTAAATACACGATTTAAATACTGAATGATTTCCACTCATTATTTATTTTCGCTTGAAATAATTAATGGTTTTCCACTCATTATCTTTCCGAGTTCAAATAATAAGTGGTTTTTCATTTATTATCTTTTCACGTATAAATAATGAGTAGTTTTCTACTCATAATTTATTTTTATTTTAGATAATGTTTTTTTATCCACTCATCAATAACGAGTGGAAATCAACTCATTCTTTTAAGCAAAAATAAATAATGAGTGGAAAAACATTCATTTTTTTTCTTTAAATATATTCTGCCCATTCCTGGTTGGAAATAAAAATCAGTGAATTTTGGCAGTAGTTATAGATGTGAAAATCAATGTTAACCCGCCTAAAAATCGAGATACTGAAATTGTTTGTACCTCTTGTTAAGGAGATGCTGGAGTCGATTTTATTACCGACTTTGGTCGGTAAAAATAGGCTTTTTCGTAGTTTTGATTTTTCTTCGTTAATATGCTACATATATGCTTGAAATTGTACACGATTGTAATATCAACATAAACGAGTGGACGTACATGCGAATATTTGGTGAAAACGTACAATAAATGAAAAAAATCGTATATTACTAAGCCTCCCGAAATCAAAATCGCTGCCAGGGTTTGACAGCATCGCCTGTTTGGTAAGATATAAAAGATTCTGGAACTCACATACGTTACATCGAAATGTACGTCCATTCTTTAATGTTCTCTGAATATTCTACGAGCGTCGAAAAGTCAATTACACAAAAGGAATCCACGCAAAATCCAGACTACGTTCACGTAGTCTGTTCGCGATCAGAGTCGGTCAAGAAGAGCGCAAATGAAGTTTCCCGATTAGAACACAAGTGGCGCCGATGTAGTCTGTTTTCTTTTGGCAAAATCTCCGAGCCTTTGCAACGTGACCACAGTATACATTATACATGGATTTGGCTTATGTAATTGACATTCTGATGGTTTTCGAATATTCAGAAATCATCACAGAATTGGCGTCCGGTCTGATTTTACACATTTAATTTCCAGAAGCAATTAAATCTTATGGCAAAGGTTAGCTGACATATCGTGTGCGGCCATATTGCTTTTCGGGAGAGTCAGTATCTTTTGCCAAAAGTAAACAGACTACGTCGGCGCCACCTGTGTCCTGATCGAAAAATTTACCAACCAAAGTCGGCAATAAAATCTACTTCAGCATCCCCTTAAGATGATGTGTTAGAGCTCGGTCGGTAACAAAAACTGTAAAGCGTTGTTCTTGGTTACAATTGATATTTCAGGCAAAAATATTTGCTGCTAATAATTTAAGGGATAAGGGAAAATCGTACCATTTTCCTCGACGAGTTGTCCACAGCTCTTCGCAGTAGCCACGACACTTCCGGTCGCCTGAGTTACGTCCCTCGAAGCTTCCGAAAGTGCTGAAAGATTCGTACTGTTGCGATCGGCTTTAACACGACTCGCAACAACGAGTTGCGCGGTTGAAGCTGCGATACCTTGAGACGCAACGACTAGTTGCTCAAACTTTCCATCACCAGAAACAACCTTATCAGCTGCTTCTCTGTAAAAAAAAAAATTAAAAATTACCTAAGATATATTAAACCACCAGAAAGATTTTTTGTCAGTGTCAATTTTTTTTTCAGTCTCTTTAAAATTAAAATAAACATATAATCTGAGTAATTATAAGAAATATTTGACAATATCGTACAAAAAAGTGGCTGAATTTACAGAAAAGATTTATCAAACCATCAGAAAGATTTAAATAAATTTGAGGTCAATGTCAATTTTTTTTTCAGACACTTTAAAATAAAAGTAAACATATAATCTTAGTAATTATAAGAAATATTTGACAATATCGTACAAAAAAGTGACTGAATTTACAGATTTATTAAACCACCAGAAAGATTTAAATAAATTTGAGGTCAATGTCAATTTTTTTTTAGACTCTTTAAAATAAAAGTAAACATATAATCTGAGTAATTATAAGAAATATTTGACAATATCGTACAAAAAAGTGGCTGAATTTACAGAAAAGATTTATCAAACCATCAGAAAGATTTAAATAAATTTGAGGTCAATGTCAATTTTTTTTTCAGACACTTTAAAATAAAAGTAAACATATAATCTTAGTAATTATAAGAAATATTTGACAATATCGTACAAAAAAGTGACTGAATTTACAGATTTATTAAATCATCAGAAAGATTTAAATAAATTTGAGGTCAATGTAAATTTTTTTTCAGACACCTTAAAACAAAAGTAACCATATTAGAGAAAATTCAAAAAGGGAGTAAAGAAATTATGTCGACTTACAGCAAAAAATTTGCTCCCATTCCGATAGCCTTAGCTGCTGAAATTAGACCTTCGGACCATTGATGATTTCTCTTGTAAAATTCAGTCGCCGAAGCCGTTCCCTGTGTAATAATCATAATATTTAGTAATAAGTTCTCGGAAAAATTTGAAACGCACAGAGCTGAAATAATAATAATACCACTCACTTTTCCTTGAGCAACAATCTCGGTCTGCAAAAACCTCGATTTTTGCACCAATATTCTTATGCACTTCATCAACTCCGTACAGGAATCGAGTATTTTGCCATTAACTTCGAGTTTAACTCCAGAATCGGCTGCACGAGATTTGTCCAGCATTTCCTTAATTCACAGAGAAAAAAATATCAAATTTTAATCAAACCTCATCGTAATTCTTCAAATTAAATACACTGAATATTTGTAGATTTTTTACACTACTTAAATATTTTATTTTTCCAAAAAATCATCAAGAAAATAATTTTGTTTTTCTCTTCATATTTGGACTATGTGAATTTTTTCCTTTTATGAAATTAATAATATCAATAAATCCTTTTCTTGAATTGTTTGGTAAAAATTTGACTACATTTACAGAAAATATATTCATAAAATTGTGATAAATATGAGAAATATCAGATGCTTCAGAAAATGACAAAATATTACCTGTATTCTACCGGCAGCTTCTTCGATTGCTTTGTCCATGCTGAGCAATTCATTTTCCACCAAATCGCCAATTGCATCGACATTTCCTCGAGCCTTTGCAAATGTATTCGCCAAATTCGAAACTGTGTTTAACTGCGTTTTGACCACGACTATTTGTTCCGAAGTTTTGTCAGATTTTTCTTTAACGTTAGCGAGCATTTTCAAAGCCTCGGAAGCCAGTAACTTGCATTCGTCTGTCAATTCTGTGAAAAAATGTTATTATTAATATTCATAATATTGAGATTTCGTACTATTTTTTTTAATTCAATTTTTCGATACTTTATTTCAACAACAAAAATTATTGAAACCCAAAATTTCCTTCTTAATTACCTTCCATTTATATTATTGTGTAACGATTTGATTGATTTTATTCAAGTAGATTTAAAAAATCGTTCTCAAATGTAAAATTCTGTAAAATTTTTAAAAAAAGATCCTCAACAAAAAAAAATATTATTTTTTTATTTCGTCGTATTTTCGTTTATGAGAAGAATTTAATTGAATATTGGAATGTTTTTTGTACAATCAATTTTGAATATACAGCGAAGTAAAAAAAAATTCGGTATTAAATTTTTGGCAATCAATGTGTGTAAAAATTCTGAAATAATTTGAGGCTGTTCGTGATTCTCTAAGTAATATTTAAAAAATGTATGGGGTATTCCATACCGACTCGACCTGGGTCTGACCCTCGACCTCTCGGATGTGGTCGAAATTTTTTTATATGATTGGACCAACTCCAAAAAGTACTGGAAAATTTTTTCAGATTTTTTTCATTTATTTATTTATTTTTTACAATTTTTTAAAGGTAACATATCGTTAGCCCAAATTTAAAAATCTGAAAAAATTCTCAAAAATTCTGCATGAAATAACAAAATTTTTGAGCCTAAAGCCTAAGTCGGCCGGGTTGTGCTTCTATTTTTTTTTCTATAAAAAACTATTAAAAAATTTAGAAACGAAAGAGGAAAAGTTATCAAATTTTTCTAAACTGCGAGTTTCACAAAATTACGAAAAAAAAACATTCCTCGTGGAGTACAGGGTTGAGTCAGATAACAAAATTAGATTTGTTGTGCGGTAGAATCTAATTTGATTTTATTGTTTGTTCATCTCAGCTGCACTCGGTAATCTTGAATTTTTTTTGTATTCGAAGGTGCGATCGCTTTTTAAATTATCATCATTGACATCTGATATTATCAATGGAATCCTTTGATTAGCGCGGCTTGTCAATTCTGATTCATGAGTATTTTTTTGGAAATAGGAAAAACTATTCGATAAGAATGTTATATAATTCTAGGAATTGCTGTATTACAAATAATAAAAAAACATGAAAATTGAAATTTTCACAGCACTTCCTCTTTTTTTTCCATAAACATTCTTCCGCAAGAAATTATATCGTTATTATTTGGCTGCCTCAGAGAGAAACTCTGTTATGCGATTTCAGCCTGATTTAACAGTGAACATATTTTCTATGAATCGCATTCTTTTTTTTTACGAAAAGAAAGCACTTGCAGAAGAAAGCAATATTTTAGAAAAATTTGATAACTTTTCCTCTTTCGTTTCTAAATTTTTTAATAGTTTTTTATAGAAAAAAAAATAGAAGCAAAACCCGGCCCACTTTGGCTTTAGGCTCAAAAATTTTGTTATTTCATGCAGAATTTTTGAGAATTTTTTCAGATTTTGAAATTTTGGCTAACGATATGTTATCTTTAAAAAATCGTAAAAAAATAAATAAATAAATGAAAAAAATCTGAAAAAATTTTCCAGTACTTTTTGGAGTTGGTCCAATCATATAAAAATTTTTCGACCAAATCCGAGAGGTCGAGGGTCCGACCCAGGTCGAATCGGTATAGAATGCCCCGTATAAACACTTTTTGAGACTACAAAAAAATGTAGGGATGTCAATTTGGTATGGAATTCTCTCGTTTATAATAAAATATATATATTTTATGCTGGCTATCGACATTTCCAGTCTTGTATTAATTAAGACACGGATTATTACTTACTATCGCCTAGCGTAATATCCGTTGATATGTTCGATGTAGATTTCGCGTGTGTGAGATATATAGCAAGTGCGTAAGCAGCGCTTATCGAGCTTCGAATCAGTTGTTTTCCCTGCTTCGTGTCGGCCGCATAAACCGTAAAAGCCGCTTCAAGATCGTCCAGAGTCTGCAGGCTTGGTTTTACCAGACTTTCCAAATAATCGGGAGTGCAAGTCAGCGTCGACATTGCTGGATTTTCAATTGCGCTCGAGGCACTCGACAAAATATTCTCCGCCGATGATATGGAGTTTACTGAAAGGATTAACGTAATAAAAAATTATCAAATACTCCCAATTTTCACAATTCAATAATCGTGCATAAATTATTGTTATTATTCACGATTTAAAAAAAATTATTTGCCCAACAAACGGTTGAAACGAAATTTTAGAAAAATTTATTTTGCCATTAAATAAATTCACTTATTTTTCCCAAGTACCTAATGTTTTTTCTTCAAGTTTCGACCAATTGTTAATATGCGAATTTTACATACGCTTTTTTTTAAGAAATGTTTTATATTGCACATAAAAAATGTTAAAGTCATTGATAAAAAAAATTCATAAATGAAGCATTCTCTGTCAATTCAGCCACATTCTTTTTCGACCCTCTCCGATTTGCCCTGTAATTGATTATATGAATGTACCACTTAAAGACACTCTATGTGAATTTTTTCAGATTTTTTAAAATAATTTTTCAGAAAATGGCTTTTTTTTATTCAAGTCCAAATATCTCAGAATTTTGAAGTTACTGAAAAAAAATGTCTGCACATAAAAGTTGTTGTTTATTGTTAGCTTACGAGCGGAATATTCCAAATAATTGTCACGTTCCTGTGAGTATGATTTTTTTCCGAAAAATGGAGGAATTATTTTTTAATTAATAAAAGGATATTTTTTTACTGAAAAAATTACAGAGTATTGCTATATGACTGTTGATACCACCAAAAAATCGCCAGATTGGCACCGATCGATCTTCTGGTATTAAAAAATGCGTTTGTGTGAAAGTTCCGAAAAACGGGGGCATTATTTTTTTTTTGATAAAAGAAAGGTTACTTTTTTTTGGCTAATAAAATTACAGAGTATTCTTGCATGACTGTATATATTGCAAAAAAATCATCAGAGTGGTACGAATCGAGCTTCCGGTATAAAAAAAATAATTCCCCCGTTTTTCGAAACTTCCACACGAGTAACTTTTTTTAATACCGTAAGCTCGATCCGTACCACTCTGATGATTTTTTGGCAATATCTACAGTCATGCAAGAATACTCTGTAATTTTATTAGCCGAAAAAAGTAACCTTTTTTTTATCAAAAAAATAATAATGCCCCCGTTTTTCGGAACTTTCACACAAATGCATTTTTTAATACCAGAAGATCGATCGGTGCCACTCTGGCGATTTTTTTGTGATATCAACAGTCATGTAGCAATACTCTGTAATTTTATCAGTAAAAAAAAATATCCTTTTTTTAATTAAAAAATAATTCCTCCATTTTTCGGAAAAAAATTATACTCACAGGAACGTGACAATTATTTGGATAATTCCGCTCGAAAGCTAACAATAAACGACAACGTTTATGTGCTGACATTTTTTTTCAGTAACTTCAAAATTCTGAGACATTTGCACTTGAATAAAAAAAGTCATTTTCTGAAAAATTATTTTTTAAAATCTGAAACAATTCACATAGAGTGTCTTTAAGTAGTACATTCATATAATCAATTACAGGGCAAATCGGAGAGGGCCGAAAAAAAAGTGGCTGAATTGACAGAGAATGCTACAAATACAGCATTTAAATAAATTTAAAAAATGGCATATGGTATTTAAAAAAATGGTAAAAATTTCTTGCATCTTGTATGGACTGTTTTAAAGACATTATGAATTATCTTACAAAGTAATTCGTAGTATGCAGCATCAAAGTCAGCTTTTGCTTGATTTCGCGTGCGTTCGATTTGAGTCTGAAGTTCGGCTATCCTGACATCGAGTTCCTCTTTCTGTGCGAGAAGATCATGCAGATCTCCTTCGGCTACAGCTTTTTCCGAGGAGATAAAGTCGATTTTTGCCACGAGAGCGAGATTTTCAGTTTTCGCCTGATCGAATTGTTTTCTGACATCATCCAAATCTGATCGCGCTTGAGCGACTCTCTGAGCTTCCTGATCCGCTGTCGCTTGTCCTTGCTGCAATTCCTGCAGTCGCTGTTCAGCCTCGAGCGTTTTACGCTGCGCCTGTTCCTGCAGTATTTTTATTCCACCGAGTTGTCGATCCACTTCGGCTTTCTGTTGATTAAATGTAAATATCAAATATTATCTTGCTCGAAATTATCGACGACCTCTTATCTCAACAAAAACCGCTTATCTCACCTTTCTGATTAAACTGATATGCTCTTCTCGAAGCTTTGAATAAACCTCTTTGAGTTTTTGAAATTTTTCGTCCAAAAGACGATTTTTTTCTGTGAAAAATAAAACATACATTATTTATAGTGATTTATGCAAATTTTGGCCTCAATGAAATTTGTAAATCCGTTTAATTAAAAAAAAAATGGAATATTAAAAATTGAAAAAAATAAGCTAGACTTTCTAAAATTGCGTGAAATTATCTTAACTTTTTGCTTCTATAAAATTTGAGAATTCGTTTAATTAAAAAAATGGAATATTAAAAATTGAAAAAAATAAGCTAGACTTTCTAAAATGGCGTGAAATTATCTTAACTTTTTGCCTCTATGAAATTTGAGAATTCGTTTAATTAAAAAATGGAATATTAAAAATTTAAAAAAATAAGTTAGACTTTATAAAATTGCCTGAAATTATCTTAACTTTTTGTCTCTATAAAATTTGAGAATTCGTTTAATTAAAAAAATGGAATATTAAAAATTGAAAAAAAAATAAGCTAGACTTTCTAAAATGGTGTGAAATTATCTTAACTTTTTGCCTCTATGAAATTTGAGAATTCGTTTAATTAAAAAATGGAATATTAAAAATTAAAAAAAATAAGTTAGACTTTATAAAATTGCCTGAAATTATCTTAACTTTTTGTCTCTATAAAATTTGAGAATTCGTTTAATTAAAAAAATGGAATATTAAAAATTGAAAAAAAATAAGCTAGACTTTCTAAAATGGCGTGAAATTATCTTAACTTTTTGCCTCTATGAAATTTGAGAATTCGTTTAATTAAAAAATGGAATATTAAAAATAAAAAAATAAGTTAGACTTTCTAAAATGGCGTGAAATTATCTTAACTTTTTGCCTCTATGAAATTTGAGAATTCGTTTAATTAAAAAATGGAATATTAAAAATAAAAAAATAAGTTGGACTTTCTAAAATGGCGTGAAATTATCTTAACTTTTTGCTTCTATAAAATTTGAGAATTCGTTTAATTAAAAAATGGAATATTAAAAATTTAAAAAACTAAGTTAGACTTTCTAAAATGGCGTGAAATTATTTTAACTTTTTGCCTCTGTTAAATTTGAGAATTCGTTTAATTAAAAAAATGGAATATTAAAATTTTTTAAAATAAGTTAGACTTTCTAAAATGGCGTGAAATTATAATTTTGTGTTTGTAATTTTGTGCCTTTTTCGGAATTAAATAGAGGCTCAAATTTTATTAAGTATAAAAAATAAAGAATGTTAAATATTTGTATTTTTAATTTTTAACTGAGATAATTTATCTCTTATTATCCGATTGGAGATAAAAAAAGCCTGGATTACCTTCCAATTCACGAACTTTTTGCGTCAGGTCTGCATTTTGTTTGTTCAGATTTTCCCTCAGTTGTTTTTCATCGACAAGCTCTTTTTCTTTCAAAGAAAGCGCTGGTTCCAATTCGCGTATGTGAAATTTCATTTCGCTTATTATTCTGTTGTATTCGTTGAGAATGCGATGCATCTCTTCTCGTTGTCGGCCGTTTTCTTGATGAAGATGCTCTATAAGATTGTCTCTGTAATAACAACAATCAAAATTATTATCAATGTCGTTTTATCGCTCGAACTACTTTTTCTTTTTTAAAATTCTGTACTTCATTTAAAAAATAGAATATTAATCTTTGAAGTCGTAATTTCTTAGATAATACGAACAGGCAAAAGATTAATCGTCGCATAGATTATTATTATTTAACATATAATCAAACCCATAAAAAATGCCTATCAATATCGTTTTATCACTCGAAATGCTTTTCCTTTTTTTAAATTCTGTACTTCATTTTAAAAATAGAACATTTATCATCGGAATAGTAATTTCTGCGATAATACGAATAGGCAAAAGGTTAATCATCGCATGGATTATTATTATTCAACATGTAATCAATTTCTTAAAAAATGCCTATCAATATCGTTTTATCACTTGAAATACTTTTTCCTTTTAATGAATTCTTTAAATAATCTTTTAATTAAATCTGTACTTCGCTTCGAAAATAGAACATTTATCTTTGAAATAGTAATTTCTTAGATTAAAAATGCCTATCAATATCGTTTTATCACTCGAACTGCTTTTTATTTTTTTAATTCTGTACTTCACTTTAAAAATAGAACATTTATCATTCGAATGGTAATTTCTGAGATAATACGAATAGGCAAAAGGTTAATCATCGCATGCATTACTTTTTCCTTGTAATTAATATTTAAATTAATTTCCTTTTAATTAATTCTGCACTTTGCTTCAAAAATAAACCATTATCTAAGAAATTACAACTTGAAAGAGATTGAAGTTGTAATTTCTTAGGTAATTCAAACAGGCAAAAAGTTAATCATCGCATGCATTATTATTATTCAATATATAATCAATTCCATTAAAAATGCCTATCAATATCGTTTTATCACTTGAACTATTTTTTCCTTTTTTAAATTCTGTACTTCGCTTCGAAAATAGACCATTATCTAAGAAATTACAACTTGAAAGAGATTGAAGTTGTAATTTCTTAGATAATACAAACAGGCAAAAAGTTAATCATCGCATGCATTATTATTATTCAATATATAATCAATTCCATTAAAAATGCCTATCAATATCGTTTTATCACTTGAACTATTTTTTCCTTTTTTAAATTCTGTACTTCGCTTCGAAAATAGAATATTCATCTTTGAAATTGTAATTTCTTAGATAATACAGACAGGCAAAAAATTAGTCATCGCATGCATTAATATTATTCAATATGTGATACAAATATTTTGTTATAATGGTTAGTTCTCGTTGGTTAATCTGTAAATTTAACGTCTGAAAAAAGCTTGCCTCTCGGCAAGAGCATCCGGTGAGATAGAACCGTTGCGAGCCGCATCCAACTGATCGCTTGTCATGGAACTCGTGTCGGATGTGTCGATGAGGCTGTCGACCGCCGTATCTGCATCTAAAGGTTCTTCCGGTGGCAACACAACGACGGGAGTCACGTACGTTCGGAGTTCCGATTGTATAAGGAAATTTGGTGGATTCTAAAAAAAAAAAAAACCACTAATTCGTCGTTAAACGTTATCGTCATTAACTTTATTTTTCACCTTAAAATCATGAAAATAAAATCGTCCTACAGTTGCAAAATTTTCAGTCAACATTTAAAAATAATGTCTAAAGGGAAAATTAAAAAAAATTGCATTATTAAAATTTGATGTGAATTTTTTAAATTTTTATCTTAAAAAACACTTTTTTTTAAATTGAATTTAAGAGAATCTTTTTTTTATACCGGACTTTTTTTACATGAATATTCACAAAGAAAATTCTCAAAGAAAAAAATACATTAATTTGTTGTTAAGCGTTATCGTCATTAAATTCATTTTTTACCTTAAAATTATGAAAATAAAATCGTCCTACAGTTGCAAAATTTTCACTCAACATTTAAAAATAATGTCTAAAGGGAAAATTAAAAAAAATTGCATTATTAAAATTTGATGGGAAGTTTTTAAATTTTAATCTTAGAAAACACTTTTTTTTTAAATTCAATTTAAAAGAACCATTTTTTTTATACCGGATTTTTTTTACAGAAATATTCATAAATAAAATTCTGAAAGAAAAAAAAAACATTAATTTGTCGTTAAGCGTTATCGTCATTAAATTCATTTTTTACCTTAAAATTATGAAAATAAAATCGTCCTACAGTTACAAAATTTTCAGAGTCAACATTTAAAAATAATGTCTAAAGGGAAAATTAAAAAAAAATGCATTATTAAAATTTGATGGGAAGTTTTTAAATTTTAATCTTAGAAAACACTTTTTTTTTAAATTCAATTTAAAAGAACCATTTTTTTTATACCGGACTTTTTTTACAGAAATATTCATAAATAAAATTCTGAAAGAAAAAAAAAACATTAATTTGTCGTTAAGCGTTATCGTCATTAAATTCATTTTTTACCTTAAAATTATGAAAATAAAATCGTCCTACAGTTGCAAAATTTTCAGAGTCGACATTTAAAAATAATGTCTAAAGGGAAAAGTTAAAAAAATTGCATTATTAAAATTTGATGGGAAGTTTTTAAATTTTAATCTTAGAAAACACTTTTTTTTAAATTGAATTTAAAAGAATCATTTTTTTTTTATACCGGACTTTTTTTACAGAAATATTCATAAATAAAATTCTGAAAGAAAAAAAAAAACATTAATTTGTCGTTAAGCGTTATCGTCATTAAATTCATTTTTCACCTTAAAATCATGAAAATAAAATCGTCCTACAGTTGCAAAATTTTCAGAGTCAACATTTAATAACAAAAGCTAAAAGAAAAAATTAAAAAATTTGCATTAACAAAATTTGATGTGAAGTTTTTAAATTTTTATCTTATAAATAAACATTTATAAAACACTTTTTCTTTAAATTAAATTTAACAGAATCATTTTTTTATACCTGATATTTTTTAAAGAAATATTCATAAATAAATTTTTTTTATTTTTTTATTTTTTTTTATCAATTTTTGAAAACTTTTACACGAGTTTAAATTGTTAATTTTGAGAGAGTAATTTACCTCCGGTAGCGATGGTATCGTTATTAGATGTTTGAAGTATTGCATGTGCTTTACGGTTGTATAAAAAGTTTTTAAATCGTGAAACTGCTTGTCAAAGCGATCGCGATGACCGATGAGTATGTCAGGTGGCAATGCACCGTGCAATTTGAAGAGAATCTTCACGCAATAATCGTACAACTGCGAGGCATCCTGAACGCAAGGTATCAAAGGCGCCAAACGGCATTGACCAGACGGCGTCATTGAATTTGAACGCGCCAAGTCCAAGGAAGCGTAAACCGCTCGCTGAAGATTCAGAATGTCGTCCATGTAATCAAACATTTCTACGGACATCTGAAAGCTGGATAATAAATGATTATTACATCATTATTATAACTATACAATAATAAATAAATAAACAAAAATAATTACACAATAATAAATAATGATTACATAATTATTACTAATTAATAATTATGTACTAATTATTTATTATTATGTAATTATTTTTGTAGTGAAAAATGAAGTAATTTTCGACAAAAAATAAATAGAAAAATCTCGTTCAATTATTTTTGTTGAGATAAATAATTATGTAATAATGAATTTTTGTTTGGATCAAAATTTATTGTCTAAATTATTTTTGGTCCAAATTAATGATCGAACTTTATTTAATGAAAATTGATCATCTAATTTTTTTTGTGCCAAAAATCAATCTTCAATATTTTTTTTATTGGTTTTTCTAGGTTGCAAAAAAAATGAAGTAATTTTCGACAAAGAATAAATAGAAAAATCTCGTTTAATTATTTTTGTTGGGATAAATAATTATTACATAATTATTACAAAAATAATTAAACGAGATTTTTCTGTTTATTTTTTATCGAAAATTACTTCTTTTTTTTTGCAACCTAGAAAAACCGATAAAAAAAAGATAGAAGATTGATTCTTGGCAAAAAAAAATGTAGATGACTAATTTCCATTTAAAAAAGTTAGATCATTAATTTTGACCTACAAAAATTTAGACAATAAATTTTCATCCGAAGAAAAATTCACAAAATGAATTTTCATTTTTCAAATTCACCTAAATGATATTTCGTAAATTAAACGAGATCTTTCTGTTTATTTTTTGTCGAAAATTACGTCATTTTTTTTGCAACCTAGAAAAACCGATAAAAAAAGATAGAAGATTGATTTTTGGCAAAAAAAATGTGGATGATTAATTTCCATTTTTAAAAGTTAGATCATTAATTTTGACCTAGAAAAATTAAGACAATAAATTTTCATCCAAAGAAAAATTCACAAAATGAATTTTCATTTTTCAAATTCACCTAAATGATATTTCGTAAGTTAAACGAGATTTTTCTGTTTAGTTTTTGTCGAAAATTACTTCATTTTTTTTTTGCAACCTAGAAAAACCGATAAAAAAAAGATAGAAGATTGATTTTCGGCAAAAAAATGAAGATGATTAATTTCCATTTAATTTTGACCTACAAAAATTTAGACAATAAATTTTCATCCAAAGAAAAATTCACAAAATGAATTTTCATTTTTCAAATTCTCCTAAATGATATTTCGTAATTTTTTCTCTATAAACGAATAGAAATAAAATTTTCACGAGAAAATTGATGACGTACTATATATTTATGTCGTTTTCGCCTATAGCTTCGAGTTCTTCGTTGGTAACTTGAAGATTTCCCGGGAGGCCTGGATTTCGCTTGTGAAAGTCTAATTTCGTAACGAGTAGGCGTATGTAAAGGTGAATGAGTCGACCATATCCCTCTCTCAGGTGTTGCCATAATTTTCCAATGTCTTCCAGCTTTCCCCGATGGCATTGAGAGTCCTGAATTACACGAGGATGTCCCTCCCTCAGGACTTTGTGTAATACGTGACAAAATTTCCATGCTACTATACGATTTTCCTGGAGAGGCTGACGTAGTATAAACATCCAAAAAATTGCTCCGCTCTTCTCCTGATATGTACCGATAATAGCGCCTGAATTTTCGTTAAGGAAATACCATTAAAGATAAAAAGAAAGGATGCAAAGTAGTTGCTTCCTCATTATTTTAGGCTTATTACAAAGTTACCTCTATGAGGAAGTATGTTAATCAATTTTGGCTTCCTCATAGAGGAAGCTTTGTAAAAAGCGAAAAATAATGAGGAAGCAATGTGCAAGGTTCTACTTTGCATCCTTGTTTTATTTTATTCTTATTTTCTGATGTTTTACGAAATGCAGAGCGAAACCAGTCAATTTTTTTAAAATTCAAATTAACGTAAAATCCGAACCGATTTACCGATCATCACCAAATTTGGTACGTAGCAGAGCTGAATGTTTTTTTTTCCTGTGTAGAAAATTTCACTGGATTATTCGAAATTTTACCTGAATTAGAGCAAAACGAAATTTTTTCGAAAAATTCAAAATCTCATAAAAACCGAACCGCTTTACCGATTTCGCCCAAATTCAATACTAAAGGTCGCATCACTTTGTTGAATTTTAATACGAAGTTTCAGCCCGATAGTTAAAAATTCGTTCGAGCTAGAGCATTTACGTACTTTTAAAAAAATTTAAAATTCTTATAAAAATGAAATGTGTCTATCGATTTTCCCGAAATTTATACCAATTGAAGATTAGGTAGTACTGCGCATGTTGTTTAAATTTGAGCTGATTCGGTCGAATAGTTTAAAAGTTACAGTTAAATGAATTTTTGGCCTTTCATCACACACACACACACACACACACACACACACACACACACACACGCACACGCACGCACACACACACACACACACACACACACACACACACACACACACACACACACACACACACACACACACACACACACACACACACACACACACACACACACACACACACACACACACACACACACACACACACACACACACACACACACACACACACACACACACACACACACACACACACACACACACACACACACACACACACACACACACACACACACACACACACACACACACACACACACACACACACACACACACACACACACACACACACACACACACACACACACACACACACACACACACACACACACACACACACACACACACACACACACACACACACACACACACACACACACACACACACACACACACACACACACACACACACACACACACACACACACACACACACACACACACACACACACACACACACACACACACACACACACACACACACACACACACACACACACACACACACACACACACACACACACACACACACACACACACACACACACACACACACACACACACACACACACACACACACACACACACACACACACACACACACACACACACACACACACACACACACACACACACACACACACACACACACACACACACACACACACACACACACACACACACACACACACACACACACACACACACACACACACACACACACACACACACACACACACACACACACACACACACACACACACACACACACACACACACACACACACACACACACACACACACACACACACACACACACACACACACACACACACACACACACACACACACACACACACACACACACACACACACACACACACACACACACACACACGCACACACGCACATACGGACATTTATTCTAGATCACTTTTCTGGACGTTTTGGACAATTCTAAGTGTCCTGACATAAAAATCTCGAAAAAATTTTTTTCATGAAAACAAAGCTTCCTTTATGAGGAAGCAAAAAAGGTCATTGATGAATCATGTATTTATTCTATAAAAAGGATACTTCGCACATGTTTCTCCTTCACTGGAGTCTCTGAAGGATGAACGGCCTTGCTTATACTGATGTTCTGAAAATAGCAATGAAATTCCACGATCATTATTTCTGCTTCAAGCAGAATTATATGTGTTTTTATATTGAGGATTTTAAAGCATTAATTATTAAATGCAGGATTATTAAATGTTAATCATAGTGCAATTATAAGTATTTTTTATGTTTTATCTCAGGGCAGATTTATTAAAAATTCTTTAAAATACATTTAATCAAAAGCGAAATTTGAAAATATAAAACTGTGCACTACTCATTAATTATGATAGTATTAGAATTTTTTTTAGTGAAAAAAATGGAAGACTGAGGATTATAAATGAAATAAAAATTTCTTCAAAGCAAAATTGGTAGAATATTTATAGTTTGGTGAAAGTTTTCTAAATTAGTGTTATTAATAACTCGCTTTTTAATTCTAAATCCAGCCCAAATACGAAATTGTTATAAATTCATTAGAATTAATAATAAATAAATAAAATATATGATTTTTCATCAATTTGATAAAATTTAATTTCTTCAGTATTGTAATTGGAAAAAAAAAAGCTTGCAAGAGTGAAAACTATAAACCAAAAACAGACTTTTGGGAAATCCACACAATTTTTCTCTTAATAGTGCTTTAAAAAAATCAGGAAAAAAATTCTCAAATCCTAGAATACAATACTCAAAAATATTCCAGAGTTATCATTCAATAATTGACCAAATCTTACACACAAGTGAAAATTTAAAAAAATACCTACTTGTTAACATAAATTTTTGCAAAGGAAAACTTTCTTCAAACCAAAATTGTTATAAAATCTATAGTTTGTAAAAAAATGTTACAAAGACAAATCCACAAAATTTTTCTCTCAATATTGCTTTAAAAAAATACGAAAAAAAATGTACAAATCCTAGAATACAATACCCAAAAATATTCCAGAGTTATCATTCAATAATTGATCATATCTTGCACACAAGTGAAAGTTTTTAAAAAAATTATCCGGTTGTTAACATAAATTTTTGCAAAAGAAAACTTTCCTCAAACCAAAATTGTTATAAAATCTATAGTTTATAAAAAAATCTTACAAAAACAAATCCGTACAATTTTTCTCTCAATATTGCTTTAAAAAAATCAGGTAATAAATGTACAAATCCTAGAATGCAACACCCAAAAAAATCTAGAGTTATCATTCAATAATTGACTATATCTGGCAAACAAGTGAAAGTTTAAAAAAAAATTACCTGGTTGTTAACATAAATTTTTGCAAAGGAAAACTTTCTTCAAACCAAAATCGTTATAAAATCTATAGTTTATAAAAAAATGTTACAAAAACAAATCCACCAAATTTTTCTCTCAATATTGCTTTAAAAAAAATCTGCAAAAAATGCACAACTCCTAAAATACAATACCCAAAAATATTCCAGAGTTATCATTCAATAATTGACTATATCTTGAACAAAATTCTGTAGAATTTTCAGAAAAATTACCTGAACGCCCGATAAATTTGCAGGTGAGAAAAAAAGGTGTATGCGAGCCTGACGATATGAAAGCAGCGGGAACGAACAAGGACTCACCTGCTGTTGCAGTTGTTTGGCGGGAGGCGGTACAACAGGCGGCATTGTTAGTAGTGCTTTTGACCGTTACTTGGATAAACAAATTGTCAGGGAAGCAAAACGTGTGTTCCCGTTTCTCTCGTTTTGTTTCCACGCTCGATTCCGAAGGTCGATTAGTAAATTCTTTAGCAAATTCACTTTGAAACGCACGCATCCATCCACATTTTCATCAGCGTCGCCAAGGTTTATTTTTTACCGCATAATTAAAAGTAATTCTTAGCGCCCGAGCGTAATATTCATGCCTCCGTCTTTTGAATCATCAAAGCTTTAGCGCCTCGGCAGATATTTTCTCTCCCGCTTTCCCCTCCGTTATCGCAATGAGTAACGATCGTTTCCATGCAATTGTGTGTATATGTGCGTGAATGGCCGTGAAGTTCTATTAGTAACGTGCGATGCAAACAAATTCCTGGAATCCAAGTAAAAAAAAAAAACAACAAAATAACGCAGCCTGAGTCATACCTGAAATTTCTCAAAATGCTCTCGCTCCAGATCCAAACTCGTTTTTCTCTGTTGCAAAACTCTCGGCAGTGACAACGATGCCATTTTTATTTTTCAAAAATCAAAAATTCAATTTTTTTTTTTTTTTTTTTTTGCTTCGTATTTCACTTTCGAGTCGATGGAAAATGTTGCGATTTTAGAGGCGAAAATTTAACGAAAAGCACTTTTGTTGCTGATAATAAATAAAACGAATTGGATTTGAGAATGATGTCGCAACAATTATTACACACTTTTTCTCACTAATAAAGTTACGATGACGAATTGCTGCGTTTTTTTTTTTTTTTCATTCGTCAGTGATACACTTTCACGTTTTAATTATTCGTTTGTTTTATCACGTAATTAAAGATTCATCGAAATGGCAAATTAATCATGTTAGAGTGCGAGAGAGACGAGACACGTCGTCGTTGTCGTTGTTGAAAATTGAAAGAGGCTGACAGGTGAACGCGATTGTTGCGCGAGATAACAAGTCGCAGGACGATAAGCGAAAAAAAAAAACGGGGGGGCTCTACTTGCTGTAACGAGACCCACCCACATCCGCGTTTATGAATTAAGCACGAACCAACGAAGGAGAGAATAATAATAGCGATGATTTCGATGGAAAAACGAGAGGAAATAGTATAGTGTGAGGGACGCGCGTATAACGTAGTATTATTACTATTACTACCGTTTATGTACTCCGAAAATTGATGAATGAATGAATGGGAGGGCGAACGAGGTTGGTACTGATAGTTACTTTTATTTTTTCTCACGTCCCGTTGTCAGCACTGACGCTACGGTGATTTTTTTTTTTTTTTGGCAGCCCTGAAATCCCTATCGTAGGCGACTAGGGATATTTTTTTAAATTTCGCGCCTTTTCTACGGCTTCGTATTTTTTAAGCTAAAGTATTTTTAATACTTCGAGTGTATTTAATACTTCAGAAGAAAATTTAGTAATTTTACATGCAGTTGGAGAATAAAAAAATTGTAATCCTATATTTATATGGGGCATTCCATCGCGATTCCCCGCAAATGCACCAGATTTTTATTTTTTCTATGCAAATTTTTTTAAAAATATTTTTTAAAGTAACATCTCGAATGCTATAATTTAAAAATTTGAAAAATTCATTGTTGAATATCAAAATTTTTTAGCTTATAGCCAAAGTAGGCAAGAATTTACTTCTTAGTTTTTAAACTTTATTTATTTAAAAAAATTATTATACAAATGCACTAGATTTTTATTTTTTCGATGCAATTTTTTTAAAAATATTTTTTAAAAGTAAAAATCTGAAAAATTCCTTGTTGAATATCAACATTTTTTAGCTTACAGCCAAAGTGGGCAAAATTTTACTTCTTATAGTTTTTAAGCTTTTTTTATTTGAAAAAATGATTATACAAATGCACCAGATTTTTATTTATTTTTTCTATGCAATTTTTTTTTTTTTATATTTTTTTTAAAGTAACATATCGAATGTCATATTGTAAAAATCTGAAAAAATTCTGAAAAATACTCTGTTGAACATCAAAATTTTCTAGCTTAGAGCCAAAATGGGGAAGAATTCTCTTCATATAATTCTTAAGCTTTTTTGATTTAAAAAATTATAAAAAAATAGAAAAAAAAAATCAATCTACTATGGACGACTTGTCAAACATGGGCAAAATTTTACTTATAGTTTTTTAAGCTTTTTTTATAAAAATAAATTATTATACAAATGCACCAGATTTTTATTTTTTATTTTTTCTATGCAATTTTTTTAAAATATTTTTTTAAAGTGACATATCGAATGCCATATTGTAAAAATCTGAAAAAATTCTGAAAAATACTCTGTTGAACATCAAAATTTTCTAGCTTAGAGCCAAACTGGGGAAGATTTTTCTTCATATAATCTTTAAGCTTTTTTGATTTAAAAAATTATAAAAAAATAGAAAAAACATCAATCTACTATGGACGACTTGTCAAACATTTCTGTATATGAAACTGTATTTTTCAGATTTTTAAATTATGGCATGCTGGTCCTGGAATATCTTCCTGGAATATCTTCGTTCAGAAAAATATGAAGAATTCTTAAAAATCTGAAAATATTCTTAAAAAAATGTTTCTATTTTATATATTTCGATAATTAAAAAACATCAAAAACCTTGGAAACTATAAGAAAAATCTTGGCCCTTTGGCTATAAGCTAGAAAATTTGATATTCCACAATGTATTTTTCAACATTTTTTCAGTTTTTTAAATTATGCAATTCCCCCTATAAAATAGTTAGTTGGGAAAGTGATTATTATTTCTTGGTCTATTAGTGTATGAAAATTAGGATTTGAATAAAATAAGTACAAAGTCAATTGAAGCTTTTATTCGTACGAAAATATAAAAGAGTTATACTCAGTCGGTATTACATATTGTCTTGAGATATGAAAAATATCTGAGAAAAATCATGCAAACCTAAATTTATCAATGACTTATTAGCTAAATATTTTTTGAAGCAAACTCGGAAATTCGCTGAACAAATTGACATTGTTTGCTTTTGCCAGAACACGTGTGTTGCTCTTGATATACTGTATAGCCTTATTTTCCAAAGTCGTGCAAGAGTAACGATGTGCTGTGATAAGATAATCGATGGCATTTTCGTCATTTAAATGGGTCACCATGTATGTTTCGCACATTTCTAGCAGATTTAGCACTTCGTACTTGTCGGCTACGATGATCATTTCTTCAACCACGTTTTCCATCTCCGTTACTTTTCCTGCGTACATGAAATTTAGAAATATCTCAAACAAATCGACATCAATTCCTTCTATATTTACGACACTCTCCGCTTGTTCTTTTGTGTCATTTGTGAACATAGCTCTGAAGACGCGACTATTGGCGGCAAGGACAAGTTTGTGTGCCTTCAGAGTTTTTTCGGTGTTCTCAAAAGAAAAGACAACATCACACAAATGTTTGCTCTTGTATAGTTCGTCAATCACTTCAAGTGTATTCTTCCTGTCATTCGGAGTAAAGTTGGTAGTAGTGATTGGCAAATCTCGAATAGTCTTAACGATTTTAACTTCGAAAAGCAATATCAGGGTATCATTCTGCAAGGATTTAGACTCTGTTGAGTCGAAGACAGAACTGGAAAGGTCCAACGGAAAAGATCTTTGAGTATGGCCTTGAGTCACCGTTTTGTAGGTTGATAGTTTCCTCATATCTTTGTCGGTAGTGGACAAAGTTAGCTGCATCAAGCAGTAATCAATTTCGCCGATAAAATAAGCCGTAAATGGCGATTGATATTGATTGTGAAGTGTAGGATTGATTGAGTTCAATGTTAGTTTACACTTGCATTCTGCAAATCCTGTTATGTCGAACTCGGGAGACGTTACGCCTTTTTTGTAATGTGCACTGAGCAGAGACCATTGTCTGAGATTCCATTTATAACTGGTGTATAGTACCTCAGCATCAATGCTGCTTTCGTGCTCCATTTTTCTGACAATATTCATTTTCGTCTTTGCTTTTTTTTTTTCTTTTTTAATATTCTGTGGTCGAATTCTGAAGATTTCAACGTGGCGATTATGCCTGCAAATAATTAGACATATAATACAATTATACGTTGAATCATTGTTTATACACAATAAGTTGTAGGAACTGTTTTAATTTTATTATAAACAATTTCTTACTTCAATTCGCTGTTCAATCACACTAAACACAACTAGCGTTATGGAAGGCTTTGTGGTGAATGAAAGACGGTTGGCTTTAAGCGAAACGACGCGTAGTGAAAATATTGAAGTTCGGGCGGGATTCCCCATCCACTCAACTGGGTAACACGTGATTCGCGATAGCCAATCATGGATTCGATAGCCGATTACTGAAATGCTTTTTTTTTATATTCACTTTAAAGGGTTTCGAGCGCCACCTAGGCACCCATTTCTGAAATGCGTAAGAGAAGTGAACTTGAGAAACTTGCGCCAGCCAATCGCGGATTCAGCAATTCCTTAAATTGTCTCGGTCCAACGGAATGCTGAATCTATAATTGGCCAGCGCAATCTTTATTTATGTTTATGCAAATAAATATTTATTTATATTTATGCAAATAAATATTTGCATAAATAATTGCTTTATATTCACGAAAAATGTGCATATTATTAACTCTGCGCTAATTGAATCATTTCTAAACGACATCTTTCGGAAAACAATTCAAATTTTTTACCGCCAAAAAACGCTCCAATCAGAAACGTTATAAGTTTGAAGTTACAGGTGGCGCTGCTGACTAACAAGTGTGACGAGCGCACGCTTGTGACGCATGCGTCACTTTACCATTATCTTAACGCGGTTTATTCAAAGATTCGTATTGCAGAATAAAGCTATTGGTATAAATCGGCTAAATTAAATAGAATAATTATACCCTGAGAGATTCGAAATTAATAAATGGTGAGTTATAATAATATGTTGCAATAATATTAGATATTCATGCTTAAAGTAGTCCTTCTTTCTCTGTCTATCGATGCTGGAGTGGGCATAGACATATAATTCTTCAATCCCACTATCATTCTACATCGCCAATCGCTGCGCTGCTAAACAAGGTTAGAGGGACTATTCTACATCAGCTATCTCTTTCTTACGTTCGTACAGACTTGTAATGTAGAAAAGATAGGGTTTATCGATACATGTTTATTTTTGATAACGCTGCCTATCTTAAGGGGAGGTGAAACATGTACCACGTGACATACGAGTCCGAGAGAGATAGCTGCATTTTTTTGGACACCGCCATTCGGAGTCTATTGCTATTTTGGAAAAAAGGACTATGTCACCGGACGAACAATTAAATTGCCCTTCCGGTGACATATTTCTTTTCCTCGAAATGTCTACGGTTTCTGCATACTATTGGTTACAGTTATTGTTACCGACGGAGTAGGTTTCACCTCCCCTTAAGGTGATGTGCTACATTGACTGAACTGCCGTGAGTGCAAGAGAGATAACACCATTGGCAACCATGGTGGTGTGAGAGAGAGAGCGATAAAACGACTAGCACATCACGTTAAGGTGATGTGCTACATATCGTCTGTCTCTCTCAGATCGCCATAAGTGCGAGTGAGATAGCTGAATCTTCCCGAAGTGTTACTCTTCGCCACGGTTGATTTTTCGAATAAAAGTCGACAAGTACTGACTGCAGGATACCAAGACGCAGTCAGTACTTCTCCTCTTTTGCCTGAAATATCAATTGTGACCAAGAACAACGCTCTACAGTTTTTGTTACCGACCGAGCACTAACACATCATCTTAAGTGGCAGTGATACAACGCTGAAAATTCCTTCGCCCAATGTTAAACGCCTATAGGTCTGTCTAAAGGTAACTACAGTTATAATTACCTTTGAACTATAGCTATATATACCTTTGAAACACGTAGATTTCTGCGTTACCGACCGATGCCACCTCCAACCGTCGGTAATTCAGCTTATACTTTGGATATAGGAGACAAAAATTGTTTTTCTTCAAAATAATTGACTGGCTGGAAGATTCAACGACTTTAATACAATTTCGTCAGATAGCGTCGCTGTATAGAGACAACGAGACTTTTTACCGCTGGCATTTTAGCACTATTGTCGAGTGACATTTACACGATTTGAACACGCAAATGTGTTTTGCATTGTACTCGGATAAGTTCATACGGAGGATATATTAATGCACGGATAATTTTTTTTTGTATGATCAAGGTAAATTAGCACCGTTGTGACGGATAATTTTTTTTTTTTACAACATTGGCCATGCAACCTATCGGATTTCGGCCACTTGTATGTCGACCGTGAAACTTGCGCAACGTACGCTAGCCAATCATGAATTCAGCAATCCTTTAAATTGTCTCGATCCAACGGAATGCTGAATCTATGAGTGGCCAGCGCAATCTTTTTTTATATTTATGCAAATAATTATTTCCATAAATTTCTCCATAAATAATTGCTTTTTATTCACGAAAAATGTGCATATTATTAACTCTGCGCTAATTAATCATCTTTAAACGACATCTTTCGGAAAACAATTCAAATTTTTTGCCGCCAAAAAACGCTCCAATCAGAGTTATAAGTTTGAAGTTACAGGTGGCGCTGCTGACCAACAAGAATCTCACCGGCGGCCATTTTTGTCAGACAAATTCTAACCTCTTACTGTCACTGTCAGATGATTCCGAGTAAAAGCAATTGTTGTCGGTAGTGAAAATTAGTTTGGCCATAGTTAGTTTAATAGCAATTTAACGTGTGTACAAAATGGGTATATTTTTTGCGAAAAAGAAGCCACAGAGTCGTGTCACCGAGCAGGACAAGGCAGTACTGGTAAATTACGAATTTTCGAAATTTCTAACCTCTCCGAACGAAATTTCGTCTTTCTTCTATTTCAACCCCTAATTCTCCCTCTTTTTTTATTCCAACAACAGCAACTTAAACAAACGAGAGACAAGATCAAACAGTATCAGCGACGAATCGAACAAAACATCGAGAAAGATCGCGAAATTGCAAAAAAACTTTTGCAGGCTGGCAGAAAAGAGTAAGTTGCCTTACGTCAGTAAATAAACACTCGACCCTTTTTTTTTCGTCATATCTGAAAGATAGCAGCAAGAAAGATAGTAGGAAAAGCTATAATAAAAAATACTTAAATTTTTGAAGCGCTAATGTTTGACGATAGATTTAGTTTCTCTCGATAAGGTTTCTATCTTATATTTATTTCATAGACATTTATTATTATTATTGAAGGAATTTATTAATAGTTAATATCGTCTCAAATCAAATATTGATAAGACGTAACAAAAGAAATAGATTAATCTTAAACTTATTTATAAAAAAAAAGACAAAAACAAAAGCGTAGGTAAAATTAAACAAAAAAATAGATTATAAGACACAAACAATGACTTTCAATAATTTTTAAGCGCATCTTCTTAAAGTTTATTTTTCTTTATTTAGTCGAGCGTTATCGCTGCTACGTAAAAAGAAATTCCAAGAGCAAGTTCTATCGAAAACCGATGGCCAGCTAGAGAATTTGGAGAAAATGACTCACGACCTTGAGTTTGCTCAAATCGAGACAAAGGTCATTGACGGTTTGAAAATCGGTAACACTGCACTGAAAAAACTTCACGATATACTGTCTATCGATGATATCGAGAGGGTGATGGACGATACGAGGGAGGGAATAGAAAAACAGAGAGAATTGGACGATTTACTGATGGGAACGTTGACTGAGGAGGACGAGACTGAAGCAGAGGCTGAATTGGACGCCCTTTTGGCTCAAGAAGCTGCAGATGCAGAGCCAGAAGTACCGGAAGCTGCGGATGAGGAGGCAGAAATATCGGAGGATGTTGTGCTTCCAGAAGTACCGGAAGATGACATGGAAAAGACGGAGGAGAAGAAAAAAGGTATCAAAAGTTAAATTAAGAGATTTTTAATATCAATCGGTACTCAGGAATTTTTTTTATCACTAAACGGCTGTATATTTTTCAATATTCTATGAAACTTTTATAGTACATTTTTCTGGGTTCGTAAATCAATTTTTTTTTTTGGTAAAAAAATATTAATAATTGGTGGAGTTACTACATGCAATGTTAATTGGTTAATTTAAAATAACATGGTTATTTTAACATTTTCAAATCCTACAACTAAAAAAAAAAAAAAATTGATATTTTCTATTAAGTAGCAAATAGGATAATATTCTCATTTAAATATTTTAACAAATTATTTAAATTTATTTTATATTTAATTTATATATATATACATATATATATTTTTTAAAATTAATTATATTTAATTAAAATTTAATTTATACTTAAATAGTTTAACAAACTATTTAAATAAAAATGTTAACATATTTGCTACTTTATAGAAAATATTAGTTGTTTTTTTAAATTTTTAATTTGTTTTTATTTTTAAATTGTATTTTTAATCTTTATTTTATTTATCGTAAATGCGGTAAAAAAAAATTATGTGTTGAGATAAAATAGAGTTATCGGCTGATTGTGTCGCTGATAGTAATTTCATTGTTTTATCAATAGATGTCGTGAAGAAGAAGAAGACGATACCTGTCGCTGTAGCAGTCGGATTTTAAACGTGACTATCACTAAATCCACGGCACGTTACCGTTTTTCGCAAAAAGGAAAAAAACAAAAAAACGATTTACGCGATAACGTCGATGTATATATGTAAATGCGTTGATACGACGAGATTGTGTCGTTGCTGGATCGTGTTTCTCGTCACGATACGGTAATTACATCGATGAGTGATCCAAAGACATCGAGCGGAAATAGCCCGTAAATTAACACGAAAATACACAAAGTGACGAGAATAATGTGATTCACGATTTGAGCAAGTGTCGCTCTTAGATACTAGCGAATTTTTCTATCACTGATCGTACAATAAATGACCTAATTTACGAACTATCATTAAAAAAAAGCCTCGCCTATGGTTTTAAATCATGAACAGGCAACATTTGAATTAAAAAGCGTTTTTTTTATGGCAATAAGTTAACAATTGTGCATAAATTAAAATTCACACGCTTTTGCAATAATTATGAATAATTCAGAGTATTTTTTTTTTACTATTAATGTTAATATTTAGTTAGAATAATAATATATAGTATTATTTAGCCGAATACTTTTGCATTCAAATGGTGCGTATTCGTGATGATTTTTTATAGTTTAAGGTAGAACCAATTATCTCAATCCTTTAGATTGTTTTTTTGTGCAGTTATTATTTTCGAAAAGTTTTTACGCGTAATTTAATTATCATAGTACCGAATTTATTTGCTTTATTTTATTTTTGGCTTCCTCATAGAGGAAGCTTTGCGAAAGATGAAAATTATTGACGAAGTTGATGATTTCTGACGTTTTACGAAATCCAGAGCGATACCAATAAATAAATAAAAAATTCAACATCACGTAAAATCCGAACCACTTTACCGATCATCACTAAATTTGGTACGTAGCAGGGTTGAATGTTATTTTTCCGGTGTAAAAAATTTCAGTCGATTAGTTGAAAAAAATGTCAATTTTTCTAAAAATTTAAAATCTCATAAAAACCGAACCGCTTTACCGATTTGGCCCAAATTCAATACCAAAGATCGTATCACTTTGTTCAATTTTAATTCGAAGTTTCAGCCCAATAGCTAAAAATTCGTTCGAGCTGGAGCATTTACGTACTTTTTTCAAAATTTCAAAATTCTTGTAACAATGAAATACGTTAAGCGATTTTTGTAAAATTTATATCAATTGAAGATTAGCCAGTACTGTACATGTTGTTTAAATTTTAGCTGATTCGGTCGAATACTTTATAAGTTACAGTTATATGAATTTTTCGCCTTTCATCACACACACACATACATACATCCGGACAATTTTTCTAAACCACTTTTTTCGACGTTTCAGACTATTTTAAATGTTTTGGCATGAAAATCTCGAAAAAAATTTTTTTCATGAAATCAAAACTTCCTCTATGAGGAAGCAAAAATGCTGAGAAATCGAAATTTCGTATTTCAAAATGAAGCATATTTCGATGAAACTTATTAGGTATATATATATTTGCTATTTCTGTATAGTTACGCTGTTGCTAAACAGCGTTGTTCCTTTGTTAATAATAAACAAAGAGGAGTTCGCTCGATCGGTCTGAAGGAGACGGACGCGGTTAGAATCGATCCGCAATAAACATCTCTCATTTCTAAAACGACGTGTTTTTACTTTTATCAAAGTCACCTGACATTCGCTAGAAGTTGCGACAATTATCAGAAGTGGGATAATTACTCAATGGACGCACCAATCAAGTGTACATGAATCTGGGATTCATGACTGAGTTTGGAATAAAGGAATTTCTCAAGCAGCAATGGAAGAGATTGGAATATTCAAGATTTGGGATAATTACACGGTTTAGGCGCGAATCAAATGTAGATGAATCTGGGATTCATTAGTTGCGTTGAGATAACGGACTTTCTCAAGCAATGCTGATAGTGATTCGGATAAACGAGAATTATGATCCAAAGAGTGAAAATTGAGTTAGAAAATGAATACACCATAAAGTCAGATATCGAAAGAACACCGTCAAAGAAGACCAGAGAAAAATGAAGATGTTGCCGAGCCGATGCAGAGACAAAGCGGTTCGTAACAAGCAGATCGATGAGAAGCTGAAGTAGTCAAAGAAAATTCGAACCGGGACATTTGAAGATACGATACGAATAATACCTACTCAAGACATCGAGAGCGAAAAGCCAAGTAAACGAATATAAAGGAATTTCAAGAGAGGAATGAATTCAAAACCATCGACGAGGACGTCGAATATTATCAGGAAGGCCGAATTGAAGCATATTTCGATGAAACTTATTTGTTATATATATATTTGCTATTTCTGTATAGTTACGCTGTTGCTAAACAGCGTTGTTCCTTTGTTAGTAATAAACAAAGAGGAGTTCGCTCGATCGGTTTGAAGGAGACGGACGCGGTTAGAATCGATCCGCAATAAACATCTCTCATTTCTAAAACGACGTGTTTTTACTTTTATCAAAGTCACCTGACATTCGCTAGAAGTTGCGACAAAAATTAAATTCTTTAGAAAAAAAAAACAAAATCTAGTCACGTTTAAGACTTTTGATTAATTTTTAGCTCATCCGTTATCAAAAGATTGAAAAATTATACGAGTGCAATGAAATTACATCGATTTTTCGAATCCAGGTAATAATATCCTTGAAAAAAAAGGACACAAAAAATATCCGCAGAAAAATGACCCGGTGGAAAAAATATGCGAAGGACATAAAATCCTTGGAAAAAAAATCATGGAAAAAATGTCCTTGGATAAAAAGATGCATATTGAAGAACCCGGAAAAAATAGCCTTTAGATGTTTATCTCACAAGAAAAATATTTTCATTGTTTAAAAACAGCAGTATAACCATACTGCAGAGCCCATACCCATACCTAGCGGCTCTCTAGTGGGCGTTTGCGTGTAGTTGGCGAGGTTTGAGTCCTCGTTTTCCAAACGCCGTACGAAAAGTAATGAATATCGAGTTTTTAAAAAAAGAAATTGAAATTAAATGAAGCATAGCTACTAAACAGAGGTTTCGCCCATCTAAAAAAGAATATGAGTTTACTCTACAAACTTGTGAGTATATTCTGGAATTTTTTTAAGAAAAATAAAAGAAGACATATTGACTGAAAAAAAAAAATTTATTGTAATTGTGATAGAAATAGATCTTTATTACATTATAAAAAGTCTATAAAAAATTGTTTTACAAAGTTCATTCGAAGCGCCTACTTTTGTCTCATACATTTTTTTTGTACGACTAATAGTTTTTAAAATACAAAGGTTTTTGAAAAAATATCAATTTTTCTAAATCTAAAAAAAAAAACAGCATCCAAAAATTCTGAAACAAAATTGGAAAAATCGCTTGTAAATAATCATGAATTCTGGTAAATTAACCATTTTTTTGGAGGCGGTGGAGTTTTGGATCGTTCGAAAAGGGATGGAATACCTCATATATTAGTCATCCGTACATTAATATTAGTAACAATAAAAAATCTTGTGTGGTAGATGGGGGGGGGGGGCTCCGCTCCCCCCGATCCCCTGGAGAGGGGCTCTGCCCCTCGACCCCGCCGGGGGCTCTGCCCCCGGATCCCCCTTGCATGCCGCCACCCCCGTTCCTCTTCCGTCACCATATTTATTCATTTACATCACAAACATGCATCGGGTAGTTGGAGTGTGGGGGTGGTTCAGTTACTCAGTAAAACGAACACGGTTTAAACAAATTACCATCTTTGCTCAATTACAATCAAATCACTGTCACACGCAGCATTACTGTATTAATCACACAACACACAAACACACTTTAAATATAACATTTTCGAATCCTGACCCCTCAAAGGCTCTGCATTTATGCATATTATAATACAAACTGCAAATGGCAAAAAAAAGGGTTATTCTTTCAGCGGTTTTTATTTCTATCGGTTATTATTTACTCATGATTTTTTTTCCTGCGGATATTTTTTCCTCGGATATTATGTCCGTCGGATATTTTTTCTGTGGGTTTTTTTCCAAGGACATTTTTGGCGGATACCGATTTTTCGATTGTTTCAACCAGATGTGAAATTTCGAAGTGGCAGATGTTTTCATTGTTATTCCTTCGAAAATTCGCGAAGAGTTTATGAATCACAATCTATCGTAAGAATCGCGCAATCTACATCGTCATTATTTGAGTTTCACTCGAGGACAAGTGTTTTTTTTAAATTCACCTTTAAGTGGCCCGATACACAATATATTAACGTATTTTTTTTTGTATACCTGGTGATACCACTTGATCCTTGGTCGTGTAAATAGCGATATAGAAGACTTAGGCATATACATGTACTTGTTGGTCGTTTATTAGCGAATTGCTTGCCGTCAAATTAGCGGGACAACGAGACGCTCTTCTCTTATCGAGACTCTTATTTACGAGAGGCTTCTAGAGGCTTTGTAATCACGTCAGGTATCACAAATAGAAAGACGAAAAGCCAGCATAAGTCATTGGCGTATAACCGATTAGCTGTTCCGATTTTATCGCAGCCTCTTTATCGATATTCGATCAACAAGTTTCAAGTGTTGACTTGTCCAAATTTTCTGTAGAAGGGATTTTTGTCTGCTGAAAAAGTCCGTTTTTTTAAGCAAATAATCCAATTTTTATAATCTGACTCTGACCTACCACAAATTTTTTGATATTTTCCGACATTTAAAAAAAATGTTAATATCTTGGAAATGAGAAATGAGAAATATTGAATCATGTGTAGGATTTTTTTGTATAGTAATAAAAGACAATAATTAATTATTATGCATAACTTATATTTCCTGCAATGATTTTTGAAAAGTTTAAATGATTTATACTTTTGCCATAAATTCTAATTCTAATAATTATTGAGTCATGAAACTATTGCAGATACATTTTCATTGAAATCTCTTTCCTATTTTCAATAATTACTCAAAAACTAATATGAGACTTTGGCGTATCATCGATTAGCTTGTTCCGATTTTATCACAGCCACTTTATCGATATTAGATTAACAAGTATTGACTTGTCCAAAAGTCTGCTGAAAAAAGTCCGTTTTTTTTTTTTTGGATCAATTATTCCAATTTTTATAGTCTGACTCTGACCTACCTCAAAATTTTGACAATTCTCCTTTTGGACAGATCGAATTTTTGTACAATTCTAAATGAAATTCTTTATTGCCTCTTTTTTTTTTAATGATGAAATTCTTTTAGTTTGAATTTAGTAAAAATGGAATTTCTTTATTTTGAAATGTGTTACACAATATATACATTTTTTAAATATAATTTTTATTAATATTTTTATTCACATATTGTGTATATTTAGAATATAAATATAATTTTTTAATTGCGTTTTGGTGAATTATTTAAGGAGTTTCTGCAGTACATTAATTCTTTTTTTTTTTCTTTAAAAAATGTTCAAAGAATTATCAAATAATTTATTGCACCGATAGACGGAAATGACAGGTTTAAAAGTCTCTGTGACATTTGAAGCTCCGGTTCAAGAGACAAAATCCCAAAAGCGTCATTGTATCTTATCAAGAGCGTACGCGACTTCCCTCATCCGAGAAATTACGACCCCAAAACAAGCATTAACGTCACTCGTTAGATATTGTGGTATCACCTTTTTTTTGCTCCGGGAATAACATAAATCAGACAAAAATCATGTTGGCACGTTGTGACGGTTTACAAATTTTTTAATGATGTTGTTCGACTTTAAGCTTCACGTGATTGCAAGCACTGACGAATTCACCTAAACCCCAATGTTATGCCCCTTTTAATTACTTTTCAACTTTCCATTTGCTAATTTGTGCCATAAATTATTTAATTTTATTTGTCTCTTAAAATGCAGAGAACTTTGCATTTATTGCAGAATTGCTCTCATATTATTTTGGAAAATAAAAATTAAGGGTACATTTTGTTTTCTTTTAAAAATTCAAAAATATTTATTTCGGATTATAAAAACTTCAGATTTTTAATAATTCAATAGATTATTAATAATTCAACTTATTAAAAATTGATATTATTAACAATTCAAATTATAAAAAATTGATATTATTAATAATTCAACTTATTAAAAATCCAGATTATTAATAATTGAAGTTATTAAAAATCCAGATTACTAATAATTGAAATTATAAAAAATTGAGATTATTAATAATTCAAATTATAGAAAATTGAGATTATTAACAATTCAAATTATAAAAAATTGAGATTATTAATAATTCAACTTATTAAAAACTCAGATTATTAATAATTCAAATTATAAAAAATTCAGATTATAAAAAATTCAAATTTCTATATAATCCAAAAATGAATAATAAAATAATCAAATAAGAAGTTGAAATATTTTACGTTCAGTGGAATTGAGGAAAATCCAACTTAATTTTTGTTTCTTCAATATATCGAATTTCGAAAAAATAAAAAAAAAAATAATTAAAAAAAAAAGACAGGTGCTTTACTGTCTGGATTCTAGAAAATTCCCTTAAGGTATCGCTTAATGATTTTGATATTATTAATCAAGAAATCGAATGATCCAGAGGTTAATTGTAAATAGATCTCGGACGTGTGAATCCAATGATCGAGGAGCGTTGATCCCTGATAAGATAAGCCAATCAGTAACACGATAAGTGTTATCTTTTTCTGTATTTGAATATCTCTCTTTGCCCAAGTGATAGAATAGAAAAAACTCTTGGAGGGAATCACACGGCGTTCGAATAGCTTTTACTTATTTACCGAGCTCGAGAATTCTATTCTTGAAACGTGAGGTTCTTCTTGGTGATCTGGAGTTTATGCTGAATTCTCTAGATTCTCTTCATTGGATCACTCTTGTCTATTAGCTTTCGAGTCAGTAAAATGCACGAACTTGTAAATCTCTCAGCCAAAGTAAAGATTTACAATGGCCCAATGACCTCGACTTGAACACTGATGGACGAGTCATTGATTCATGAATTTCGAACCAGAACTTCTTAAGAATGCGACGTTTCCGAATGTTAAATATTTCTCACTTGACGTCCTCTTAATATTTACTTTATCTCATTGCTTCCCCATTCCTCGCCTGTTTAAATGGTTAAATCATCGCTTCAAATAGTTTCATTCATTTAATTTATTCAAATTTTGTAATACTAGTTGTGAATTTTTTTTTAAAATTTGTATCCAATTTTTTGTATATTTATTTCATAAATAATTTGATTTATTGTTATTATTATATTAATAAGGTTGGTGAAATCATAGTGAATATTTTTTTCTAACAAATTTTAATCACATTCCTTGGATATTAATTTCACAAATTATTTGCTATTTTAGTGTTATTATTATACTATTTTATTAATCTATTTGATAATTTTGATGAAAAGTTGAATTAGCATTTTGTCAAAACTAAGCAAACATTTTCATCATAGATTTGTTAAAAAAATTCCATAAGCTAAAATTAGTGGTTCTTATTTTCATTTCCATGAAATTTTCTAATTAATTTTAATGGAAATTTTTCTGGTAACATTTTTTTTTTAATTTTCGTAAATGTTTTGAAAAAAATGATTAATAGCAAATGATTTGCAGAACAATTAAATGAATAGTTTGAGTGTAAAATTAATGTGTTGTTTTTTTTAAATATATTTTTTTATAAATATTCTGATTTAGTAAAATGATATTTTGCTATAATATATATTCTGTGTATCTGCAAATCCTAAAAAAATTAGGTTGTAGCATTAGAGTTGAAGGTCCTTGGAAGTAGAAGGTCTCAAGGTTTTCGCAGTCATCCTTTCAACGCAAGGATAAATAGCTCGAGACGGATTGCCGAATTTAGAAATTCGTTGGTAAGTGTAAATTCTCAGTTTGTGACCTCGTAAATATTTTTCTATACCTTATTTGTTTTTTACAAGAATTTTAAACATCCACTATTTAATTACACAAACATTTATCGTGTCACTGAATCGATCGCTATTATTCTCCAACAATTATCTGCATTTTTGTAAATAAAAAGATGCTAATTAAAAAAACAAATTTCATGAAAATATTGCTGAAAAAATGGAAAACGCGAAAATTTAATGAAACACAATTTTTTTTCGTTACGTCTATTAAAAAATTTAAACACCTTTTTATAAGCCTTGGAGTTTATTATTATGATGAAATTAATGATACCATATATTTTTATTTCGTAAAATTAATTATACCATATAATCTTATTTCATAAAATAATTGAGGCTTATAATTTAGACTGTGATAAAAAGAATTAAAATATTAGATTTCATTACTTTTACTAGTTCAATTTAATGATTAAAGTTTTATTTAATTTTGTACAGCCTGCCAATTTTATTCAATTATTAAATTCATCTTAATTTTTTTATAGCCTGCCAATTTTATTCAATTGTTAAAATCATCTTAATTTTTTTTATAGACTGCCAATTTTATGCAATTATTAAAAACATTTTAATTTTTTTATAGCCTGCCAATTTTATTCACTTATTAAAATCATCTTATTTTTTGTACAGCCTGCCAATTTTATTCAATTATTAAAATCATCTTAATTTTTTTAAAGCCTGCCAATTTTATTCAATTATTAAAATCATCTTAATTTTTTGTAGCCCGCCAATTTTATTCAATTATTAAAACCACCTCAATTTTTTATAGCCTACTAATTTTATTCAATTATTAATATCATCTTATTTTTTTATAGCCTGCCAATTTTATTCAATTCTTAAAATCATCTTAATTTTTTTTATAGTCTGGCAATTTTATTCGATTATTCAAAACATTTTAATTTTTTTATAGCCAGCCAATTTTATTCACTTATTAAAATCATCTTATTTTTTTTATAGCCTGCCAATTTTATTCAATTATTAAAATCATTTTAATTTTTTATAGCCTGCTCATTTTATTCAATTATTAAAATCATCTTAATTTTTTATAGCCTGCTCATTTTATTAAATTATTAAAATAATTTTAATTTTTTATAGCCCACCAATTTTATTAAATTATTAAAATAATCTTAATTTTTTTATAGCCCACCAGTTTTATTCAATTATTAAAATCATCTTATTTTTTTTGTAGACTGCCAATTTTATTCAATTATTAAAATCATCTTAATTTTTTATAGCCTGCCAATTTTATTCAATTATTAAAATAATCTTAATTTTTTACAGCCTGCCAATTTTATTCAATTATTAAAATAATCTTAATTTTTTATAGCCTGTCAATTTAAGCCAATTATTAAAACTGTATTAAATTTTTTTGAAGTCTTTTGACTGGATTAAAACAATTACAATTGTACTGTATATTTCAGGTGAGAAATTGGAACGTTTGTTTCTATCAACGCTAGCTGTCAATTCATCAAGATCTATCCATCGATCAATCTTTGCGGCGCCGACAAACTGTTTACGCTTCGAGATGGAAGATTTTTCATTTACCCTTCGTGAATTCGAGTGTTTTCACCTCAAGCGATTTGTAAGTATTATATTTTTTGTAATTTCGTTGGGTTTATCATGTTTTTCACGAGAAGGAGTCGCTGGTGTATGTCTGCCAATTTAACTTATATAAAAATTGTCGTCTACGTTGTTTACCACGGAAAAAAACCTCTCATTTCTCATGAATTATCGTTATTGTTTCAGTGTGATTTTTTATTGTCTCCTATCATAATTTGATACAACAAAATCGTGGCAAATCTTCGCCTCGAAAGCGAAGGAAGCTGTGGTCTCTGACTTGAAGCTCTCTATGCTCTTCCTGACGTCACCTTAAATATACGTGATGCAATTCAACGCCTTAGCCATACCATAATAATAATACTTCCTCGTACTCCAATTGCAGAATTTAAAAAGGGTTATTCCTCATGCCTGCCAAATTGATTTTACGTAAATCAAAAGTAAGAAATTTGACAATTTATTGTTTTTCTTATATTTGTAATAGAGAGAAAAATATTGTCTCAATTTATTATTTTTCTTATGTTTATAATAGAGAGAAAAAATATTGTCTCAATTTATTATTTTTCTTATTTTTATAAAGGAGAGAAAAATATTGTCTTAATTTATTATTTTTCTTATATTTATAATAGAGGAAAAAATATTGTCTCAATTTATTATTTTTCTTGTATTTATAATAGAGAGAAAAATATTGTTTCAATTTATTATTTTTCTTATATTTGTAATAGAGAGAAAAATTTTATCTCAATTTATTATTTTTCTTATATTTATAATAGAGAGAAAAATATTGTCTCAATTTATTATTTTTCTTATATTTGTAATAGAGAGAAAAATATTGTCTCAATTTATTATTTTTCTTATATTTATAATAGAGAGAAAAATATTGTCTCAATTTATTATTTTTCTTATATTTATAATAGAGAGAAAAATATTGTCTTAATTTATTATTTTTCTTATATTTATAATACAGAGAAAAATATTGTCCCAATTTATTATTTTTCTTATATTTGTAATAGAGAGAAAAATATTGTCTCAATTTATTATTTTTCTTATGTTTATAATAGAGAGAAAAAATATTGTCTAAATTTATTATTTTTCTTATTTTTATAAAGGAGAGAAAAATATTGTCTTAATTTATTATTTTTCTTATGTTTATAATAGAGAGAAAAAATATTGTCTCAATTTATTATTTTTCTTATTTTTATAAAGGAGAGAAAAATATTGTCTTAATTTATTATTTTTCTTATATTTATAATAGAGAGAAAAATATTGTCTCATTTTATTATTTTTCTTATATTTGTAATAGAGAGAAAAATATTGTCTTAATTTATTATTTGTCTTATATTTATAATAGAGAGAAAAATATTGTCTCAATTTATTATTTTTCTTATATTTGTAATAGAGAGAAAAATATTGTCTTAATTGATTATTTGTCTTATATTTATAATAGAGAGAAAAATATTGTCTCAATTTATTATTTGTCTTATATTTATAATAGAGAGAAAAATATTGTCTCAATTTATTATTTTTCTTATATTTGTAATAGAGAGAACAATATTGTCTTAATTTATTATTTGTCTTATATTTATAATAGAGAGAAAAATATTGTCTCAATTTATTATTTTTCTTATATTTGTAGTAGAGAGAAAAATATTGTCTCAATTTATTATTTTTCTTATATTTGTAATAGAGAGAAAAATAGTGTCTCATTTATTATTTTTATTATATTTATAATAGAGATAAAAATATTGTATCATTTTATTATTTTTCTTATATGAAGCATTCTCTGTCAATTCAGCCACTTTTTTTTTCGACCCTCTCCGATTTGCCCTGTAATTGGTTATATGAATATACCACAAAAAGACACTCTATCTGAATTTTTTCAGATTTTTTAAAATAATTTTTTAGAAAATGGCTTTTTTTATTCAAGTGCAAATATCTCAGAATTTTGAAGTTACTGAAAAAAAATGTCACCACATAAAAGTTGTCGTTTATTGTTAGCTTTCGAGCGGAATATTCCAAATAATTGTCACGTTCCTGTGAGTATGATTTTTTTCCGAAAAATGGAGGAATTATTGTTTAATTAAAAAAAGGATATTTTTTTTTCTGAAAAAATTACAGATTATTGCTGCATGACTGTTGATATCACAAAAAAATCGCCAGAGTGGCACCGATCGATCTTCTGGTATTAAAAAATGCATTTGTGTGAAAGTTCCGAAAAACGGGGGCATTATTATTTTTTTTGATAAAAAAAAGGTTACTTTTTTGGCTAATAAAATTACAGAGTATTCTTGCATGACTGTAGATATTGCAAAAGAATCATCAGAGTGGTACGGATCGAGCTTACGGTATTAAAAAAAATTATTCGTGTGGAAGTTTCGAAAAATGGGGGAATTATTTTTTCTACTAACTTACTAATTTGCTTAACTAAAAATTCACCAAAATTTTTGTACAGAATCATCAAAAAGCTTATTGTGGAATCTTGTGGATAAAAACTTGTTATGTTATGTACAAAAACACTAAGTATTTGGCATGCATTTCATTTTAAAAAATAGCCTCGTTCTTTTATATAAGTTTTTTTTTTAATAAAAAAACTGGTCAATCGTAGGAAAAATTTCATATGTTAATACCAGCAGAATTATAAACGAATGTTTGCGCAAAACTTGAAGTTAATCTATGGATGTTTGCGTTGAAACGCCCTCCGTTTAAAAATGTAGTTTGAGGAAAAAAAAGTCATCGGAATTTTTCCACTGAAAATCCCACGACGTTTTTAATTCTTTTTTATCTTGATATCAGGTTCGTATAAATATGTTCTTGGAAATCAATTTATGAAGACGTGTAGAATTTCCAGTTTTTTTAAAATAAACTTCAAACGAATTTATATTCGCCTATCAATTAAAATATAAATATTGTCACATGGAATAATTACCTTTTTTTTCTTACTGTAGAATTGCCAGAATTACTTGGTTTTTCCTTAATACTAGAACGAATTTTTAGTAATGATTCGACGGTTTTTCCTCATCAGAAAATCTCAGGCTTACGTACAGGACGTTGATCTTTATCCTCCACGTGTCGATTTTTTTTTTATGATGCAGTCTCGCTGATTAAATTTGTTTACCACTCGTGTGAATGCATAAGTGGAGCTTGAGAGGTATTTCGACATTCCACTGAAATTGTAAGACGATTTAATTTATGATTTGGTATAATGCAGCGAGATATGAATACGACTATTAAACTGCAGTTGTGACGTCATATTTTTTAATTTAAAAAAAAAATCAACATTGGCCAAATATCGACAATTTAAAGAAATATATATAAAAACTTCATATTATTAAAACTACAGATTATAAAAAATTTAGATTTTTAATAATTGAAATTATAAAAAATTCAGATTATTAATAATTGAAATTATAAAAAATTCACATTATTAAAAATTCAAATTATTAATAATTCCGATTATTAATAATTGAAATTATAAAAAATTCAGATTATTAATAATTGGAATTATAAAAAATTTCAGATTGTTAATAATTGAAATTATAAAAAATTCAGATTATTAATAATTGAAATTATTAAAAATTCAAATTATTAATAATTTGAATTATAAAAAGCATTTCCCAAAAAAAAAGTATCACTCATGTAAAAAAAAAAGAGTAACTTTGAGAAATTTTTTGAACTTCCAATGAAATAGCAAGAAAATTTAATTTATGATGAGATATAGAAATGCAGCGAGACATGAATGTTGCTAGTAAATTGCAGTCGTGACGTCGTATTTATTGCCTAATTTATTTAGCGTCTGTTTGTGCGCACGAATACGAGTCGCAAATCTTTTTTAATCAGTAACATTGTCGAAGAATTGAGGAGCTCGCTGTGGTCTCAGTGGCGAGGGCTTTAATAGCTCTCTCGGGCTTTTCTATAAGTGCCTTTTAAGTGGGTCTTGGGTCAGTATTAGCGCACGAAGTGGGTCGTCTCGAATACGGGCCAACGTCGCGAGAACGAACGACCAGTGACTTTTGTGCCGTTGCTTCAGTCCTGACCCGAGAGTCACTGTACCAACTAAACTAACTCGAAATTCTCTTCTCATTCATTTACTACTTCTCTTCTTACAGACTTGAGTAAATCTAACGATTTTTCAGCTGAAAAAATATGTGACATTTTTTAAAAAATGTCACATTTTAGGGGAAAAATGTCACATTTTACAAAAAAAAATGGCACATTTTAGGAAAAAAATGTCACATTTTAGAAAAAAAAGTGTCACATTTTAGAAAAAAATGTCACATTTTAGAAAAAATGTCACATTTTCGAAAAAAATGTCACATTTTAGGGAAAAAATTTCTCAATTTAAGAAAAAAATGTCACATTTTAGGAAAAAAAGTCACATTTTCAGAAAAAAATGTCACATTTTAGGAAAAAAAGATGTCACATTTTAGGGAAAAAATGTCACACTTTCGAAAAAAATGTCGCATTTTAGGAAAAAAAATGTCACATTTTAGGAAAAAAAATGTCACATTTTAGGAAAAAAAATGTCACATTTTAGGGGAAAAATGTCACATTTTAGGAAAAAAAATGTCACATTTTAGGAAAAAAAATGTCACATTTTAGGGGAAAAATGTCACATTTTCAGAAAAAATGTCACATTTTCAGAAAAAAATTCATATTTTAGGGAAAAAATGTCACAGGAATTAAAAAATGCGGTATCTAAAAAAATGAAATTGTTTCTACAATTTGTCGTGTGAGCTAACAATTCGTTGTTAGTTCAATAACTTTTATATCCTGAGCATCTTGAGCCATTTCGATATTTCCTGTGAACCGTTCTACATTTTTTTTTGCGTTTGCATACATTTTTTGAAAATGGCTCGTTTATTCTCTTTTAATGCATTTTTTTATAAATCAATAGCATAATAATACATTAAAAAAAACTATTATCATCACTTTTATAAATTATTTTGGTTTTTCAAAAAAATTAATTTCGTTTGAATATTAACAGAATGTACAAGCAGAAAATACTTTGTTTATAGTTATGCAAAGATTTTCCCGTATGATTCAAACACCGTTAGAAACAATCACACGTGCAGATTTTTTCCACATTTTATCTTTCTGTCTACAGATAATAAAACACATTTTTTTTCTAAAGTCGTTGCACCTGTTTAATAAACGGGAGAATAATGACGAGTGGCAATTTGTCTATCGCTTCCGTGTTGCTGCGTTTAAAATAAATGAGATACCGCTATGCATAAACAATCGGTAGACCAAAGCAAAACCAAAAACGTGAAAAAAAAAAATACCGAGAAAAATAATCTTTTTTTTGCTAGAAATATTTTTAATTCTATTTTTTTGATTATAAGATAATGGAAATTTGTTGTTACAATTGTAACAAAAAATTCGGGAGTTATTCTCCTGTCAATTTTATAAATTATTTCAGTCTTTTTATACATCATTTTCTATTGAATATCAACTGCATTTTTTTAAATTCCTAGAGTCATTGGACCTGTTTGAGGTAGTATGAGCGAAGTACCTAGTCAATAGAAAGTCCATTTTTTTATTATGGGCAAAAAGCGAAGTATCACACATTTCGCTATTTTAAAAATCACAATATAAAGAGAGAAAAATTATGAAGTGTGTGTGATGATAAGGTGTGTATATTTATAAAACGGTAGTAGTTTAAATAAGAGTGTAATTTGACTCAGATTGTCCAGCCGGCCGCCATTTGGCCAATCAAGGAACGCGTAGCTACGCTATAGTCAACTGTTTTCCGGCAGTTTGATGCCGGTTCGCGAAATCTCGCCAATTTAATCGATGATATCTATTCGAAATATTCGGTAACATATATTTTTTAAGGGACGTACGTGTTCGTAGCAGTTTTCTCGGTATTTCGAGCTTTTATTTGCGGAGGTGTCTGAATTTGAAGAATGGTTATTTCGGTCTCAAAGTGTTAACAGGGCGATTTCCGTATATAACATGTACTAAATTTTCCAATTTTGCACATTAACTGTTATTGTAAATGGTCGGTAAAATGGTTTGAAATTTTACAGACAGCATCCTCTGAACCTATTCTATAGCATATTAAAAAATCCCTTTTCTCTCTGATCGTGAGGTTTGTGCTCATACTACCTTAACAAACGCGAGTGGCTATTTTTCTATCGCTTCCGTGTTGCTGCGTTTAAAATAAATTAGATACCACCGTGCATAAACAATCGATAGACCAAAGCAAAATCGAAGATGTAAAAAAGACTAAACTAACGATTTTTTTTCCATAACCAAATAACCGTTACAATCACACTTGTGTCCCTTTTTTACCACAATTTTTTTGTCCGTCTATAGGCAATAAAACTCATTTTTTAAATTTATTCTCATGATTGTAAGATAATGAGAATTTATTGTTACAATTGTAATAAAAAATTCGGGAGTTATTCTCCCATCAATTTTATAAATAATTTCAGACTTTTTACATATAAATTTTTATTGAATATCAACTGTAAATTTTTACTTTAATTGAAGAGTCGTTGGACCTGTTTAAGGTAGTTCTGTCGGTGCGCCGGAGTCATAAATCTCAGAGTCTATATGACATTAAAAAATAATCATACGCATCACTTTGACTGCCTCAATAATGATATAAAAAATAATCGAGAATCCTTCGAAATTGTCGTAATTAGATTAAAACGATTATTTGTGAATAGTTGATATGTTTAGTGCGGATTTAACTTCAATTTTACGATAATTAGGTTAGGAAACTTCATTTGGCCCAGTATCGTGCACTTTGATCTTGGTTCATTTAAACATTATTCCGGAGACTTCACCTTTTTTCATGATGCATCAATTCCTGAATGATTTGCGAATCCGTAGTACTTTTTATTTTTTCTCTATCTTTGATCTAAGTATGTTAATTTTCGATTTAAAGATCAATTTATCCTGTCCTCCCGTAAGCGCCGTGTAAAAAGATCGATTTTCAAGTTTTAATTGTTCATTCAAATACTCGGTAAAAGCCTTCAAGATTTTGTGCAAGTAAAATTTAATAGCTAAACTACAACATGTCAAAAATTCATGCATATGAGTTTGGATTGCCTTCACGACACAACTACCTTAACAAACGCGAGAATAATAGCGAGTGGCTATTTTTCCATCGCTTCCGTGTTGCTGGCGTGTAAAATAAATTAGATACTGCAATATTAAAGATGTACAAAACAAAAAACAAAAAAAGGAAAAATAGTGACCTAAAGATTTTTTTTTTTCTCGATAAAAATAATGGAAATTAATTGTTACATTTATAATAAAAAATTCGAGAGTTATTTTCCTATCAATTTTACAAATTATTTCAGTCTTTGTATGTACAATTTTCTATTAAATATCAACAGCAAAATTTTTTTTTTATTCCTAGAGTCGTTGGACCTGTTTAACAAACGTGAGAATAATAGCGAGTGGCTATTTTTCCATCGCTTCCGTGTTGCTGGCGTGTAAAATAAATTAGATACTGCAAAATCAAAGATGTACAAAACAAAAAACAAAAAAAGGAAAAATAGTGACCTAAAGATTTTTTTTTTTTCGATAAAAATAATGGAAATTAATTGTTACATTTATAATAAAAAATTCGGGAGTTATTTTCCTATCAATTTTACAAATTATTTCAGTCTTTGTATGTACAATTTTCTATTAAATATCAACAGCAAAAATTTTTTTTTTATTCCTAGAGTCGTTGGACCTGTTTAACAAACGCGAGAATAATAGCGAGTGGCTCTTTTTCCATCGCTTCCGTGTTGCTGGCGTGTAAAATAAATTAGATACTGCAAAATCAAAGATGTACAAAACAAAAAACAAAAAAAAAGGAAAAATAGTGACCTAAAGATTTTTTTTTTTCGATAAAAATAATGGAAATTAATTGTTACATTTATAATAAAAAATTCGGGAGTTATTTTCCTATCAATTTTACAAATTATTTCAGTCTTTGTATGTACAATTTTCTATTAAATATCAACAGCAAAAATTTTTTTTTTATTCCTAGAGTCGTTGGACCTGTTTAACAAACGCGAGAATAATAGCGAGTGGCTATTTTTCCATCGCTTCCGTATTGTTGGCGTGTAAAATAAATTAGATACTGCAAAATCAAAGATGTACAAAACAAAAAACAAAAAAAGGAAAAATAGTGACCTAAAGATTTTTTTTTTTCGATAAAAATAATGGAAATTCATTGTTACATTTATAATAAAAAATTCGGGAGTTATTTTCCTATCAATTTTACAAATTATTTCAGTCTTTGTATGTACAATTTTCTATTAAATATCAACAGCAAAAATTTTTTTTTAATTCCTAGAGTCGTTGGACCTGTTTAACAAACGCGAGAATAATAGCGAGTGGCTATTTTTCCATCGCTTCCGTGTTGCTGGCGTGTAAAATAAATTAGATACTGCAAAATCAAAGATGTACAAAACAAAAAACAAAAAAAGGAAAAATAGTGACCTAAAGATTTTTTTTTTTCGATAAAAATAATGGAAATTAATTGTTACATTTATAATAAAAAATTCGGGAGTTATTTTCCTATCAATTTTACAAATTATTTCAGTCTTTGTATGTACAATTTTCTATTAAATATCAACAGCAAAATTTTTTTTTTTATTCCTAGAGTCGTTGGACCTGTTTAACAAACGCGAGAATAATAGCGAGTGGCTATTTTTCCATCGCTTCCGTGTTGCTGGCGTGTAAAATAAATTAGATACTGCAAAATCAAAGAAGAACAAAACAAAAAACAAAAAAAGGAAAAATAGTGACCTAAAGATTTTTTTTTCGATAAAAATAATGGAAATTCATTGTTACATTTATAATAAAAAATTCGGGAGTTATTTTCCTATCAATTTTACAAATTATTTCAGTCTTTGTATGTACAATTTTCTATTAAATATCAACAGCAAAAATTTTTTTTTTATTCCTAGAGTCGTTGGACCTGTTTAACAAACGCGAGAATAATAGCGAGTGGCTATTTTTCCATCGCTTCCGTGTTGCTGGCGTGTAAAATAAATTAGATACTGCAAAATCAAAGATGTACAAAACAAAAAACAAAAAAAGGAAAAATAGTGACCTAAAGATTTTTTTTTTTCGATAAAAATAATGGAAATTAATTGTTACATTTATAATAAAAAATTCGGGAGTTATTTTCCTATCAATTTTACAAATTATTTCAGTCTTTGTATGTACAATTTTCTATTAAATATCAACAGCAAAATTTTTTTTTTATTCCTAGAGTCGTTGGACCTGTTTAACAAACGCGAGAATAATAGCGAGTGGCTATTTTTCCATCGCTTCCGTGTTGCTGGCGTGTAAAATAAATTAGATACTGCAAAATCAAAGATGTACAAAACAAAAAACAAAAAAAGGAAAAATAGTGACCTAAAGATTTTTTTTTTTCGATAAAAATAATGGAAATTAATTGTTACATTTATAATAAAAAATTCGGGAGTTATTTTCCTATCAATTTTACAAATTATTTCAGTCTTTGTATGTACAATTTTCTATTAAATATCAACAGCAAAATTTTTTTTTTATTCCTAGAGTCGTTGGACCTGTTTAACAAACGCGAGAATAATAGCGAGTGGCTATTTTTCCATCGCTTCCGTGTTGCTGGCGTGTAAAATAAATTAGATACTGCAAAATTAAAGATGTACAAAACAAAAAACAAAAAAAAGGAAAAATAGTGACCTAAAGATTTTTTTTTTTTCGATAAAAATAATGGAAATTAATTGTTACATTTATAATAAAAAATTCGGGAGTTATTTTCCTATCAATTTTACAAATTATTTCAGTCTTTGTATGTACAATTTTCTATTAAATATCAACAGCAAAACATTTTTTTTTATTCCTAGAGTCGTTGGACCTGTTTAACAAACGCGAGAATAATAGCGAGTGGCTATTTTTCCATCGCTTCCGTGTTGCTGGCGTGTAAAATAAATTAGATACTGCAAAATCAAAGATGTACAAAACAAAAAACAAAAAAAGGAAAAATAGTGACCTGAAGATTTTTTTTTTTCGATAAAAATAATGGAAATTCATTGTTACATTTATAATAAAAAATTCGGGAGTTATTTTCCTATCATTTTTACAAATTATTTCAGTCTTCGTATGTACAATTTTCTATTAAATATCAACAGCAAAAATTTTTTTTTTATTCCTGGAGTCGTTGGACCTGTTTAACAAACGCGAGAATAATAGCGAGTGGCTATTTTTCCATCGCTTCCGTATTGCTGGCGTGTAAAATAAATTAGATACTGCAAAATCAAAGATGTACAAAACAAAAAACAAAAAAAGGAAAAATAGTGACCTAAAGATTTTTTTTTTCGATAAAAATAATGGAAATTCATTGTTACATTTATAATAAAAAATTCGGGAGTTATTTTCCTATCAATTTTACAAATTATTTCAGTCTTTGTATGTACAATTTTCTATTAAATATCAACAGCAAAAATTTTTTTTTAATTCCTAGAGTCGTTGGACCTGTTTAACAAACGTGAGAATAATAGCGAGTGGCTATTTTTCCATCGCTTCCGTGTTGCTGGCGTGTACAATAAATTAGATACTGCAAAATTAAAGATGTACAAAACAAAAAACAAAAAAAGGAAAAATAGTGACCTAAAGATTTTTTTTTCGATAAAAATAATGGAAATTCATTGTTACATTTATAATAAAAAAATCGGGATTTATTTTCCTATCAATTTTACAAATTATTTCAGTCTTTGTATGTACAATTTTCTATTAAATATCAACAGCAAAAAATTTTTTTTTATTCCTAGAGTCGTTGGACCTGTTTAACAAACGTGAGAATAATAGCGAGTGGCTATTTTTCCATCGCTTCCGTGTTGCTGGCGTGTAAAATAAATTAGATACTGCAAAATCAAAGATGTACAAAACAAAAAACAAAAAAAGGAAAAATAGTGACCTAAAGATTTTTTTTTTTCGATAAAAATAATGGAAATTAATTGTTACATTTATAATAAAAAATTCGGGAGTTATTTTCCTATCAATTTTACAAATTATTTCAGTCTTTGTATGTACAATTTTCTATTAAATATCAACAGCAAAAAATTTTTTTTTATTCCTAGAGTCGTTGGACCTGTTTAACAAACGTGAGAATAATAGCGAGTGGCTATTTTTCCATCGCTTCCGTGTTGCTGGCGTGTAAAATAAATTAGATACTGCAAAATCAAAGATGTACAAAACAAAAAACAAAAAAAGGAAAAATAGTGACCTAAAGATTTTTTTTTTTCGATAAAAATAATGGAAATTAATTGTTACATTTATAATAAAAAATTCGGGAGTTATTTTCCTATCAATTTTACAAATTATTTCAGTCTTTGTATGTACAATTTTCTATTAAATATCAACAGCAAAATTTTTTTTTTTATTCCTAGAGTCGTTGGACCTGTTTAACAAACGCGAGAATAATAGCGAGTGGCTATTTTTCCATCGCTTCCGTGTTGCTGGCGTGTAAAATAAATTAGATACTGCAAAATCAAAGATGTACAAAACAAAAAACAAAAAAAGGAAAAATAGTGACCTAAAGATGTTTTTTTTCGATAAAAATAATGGAAATTAATTGTTACATTTATAATAAAAAAATCGGGATTTATTTTCCTATCAATTTTACAAATTATTTCAGTCTTTGTATGTACAATTTTCTATTAAATATCAACAGCAAAAATTTTTTTTTTATTCCTAGAGTCGTTGGACTTGTTTAACAAACGCGAGAATAATAGCGAGTGGCTATTTTTCCATCGCTTCCGTGTTGCTGGCGTGTAAAATAAATTAGATACTGCAAAATGAAAAATGTACAAAACAAAAAACAAAAAAAGGAAAAATAGTGACCTAAAGATTTTTTTTTTTTCGATAAAAATAATGGAAATTAATTGTTACATTTATAATAAAAAATTCGGGAGTTATTTTCCTATCAATTTTACAAATTATTTCAGTCTTTGTATGTACAATTTTCTATTAAATATCAACAGAATTTTTTTTTTTTATTCCAAGAGTCGTTGGACCTGTTTAACAAACGCGAGAATAATAGCGAGTGGCTATTTTTCCATCGCTTCCGTGTTGCTGGCGTGTAAAATAAATTAGATACTGCAAAATCAAAGATGTACAAAACAAAAAACAAAAAAAGGAAAAATAGTGACCTAAAGATTTTTTTTTTCGATAAAAATAATGGAAATTCATTGTTACATTTATAATAAAAAATTCGGGAGTTATTTTCCTATCAATTTTACAAATTATTTCAGTCTTTGTATGTACAATTTTCTATTAAATATCAACAGCAAAATTTTTTTTTTTATTCCTAGAGTCGTTGGACCTGTTTAACAAACGCGAGAATAATAGCGAGTGGCTATTTTTCCATCGCTTCCGTGTTGTTGGCGTGTAAAATAAATTAGATACTGCAAAATCAAAGATGTACAAAACAAAAAACAAAAAAAGGAAAAATAGTGACCTAAAGATTTTTTTTTTTCGATAAAAATAATGGAAATTAATTGTTACATTTATAATAAAAAATTCGGGAGTTATTTTCCTATCAATTTTACAAATTATTTCAGTCTTTGTATGTACAATTTTCTATTAAATATCAACAGCAAAAATTTTTTTTTAATTCCTAGAGTCGTTGGACCTGTTTAACAAACGCGAGAATAATAGCGAGTGGCTATTTTTCCATCGCTTCCGTGTTGCTGGCGTGTAAAATAAATTAGATACTGCAAAATTAAAGATGTACAAAACAAAAAACAAAAAAAGGAAAAATAGTGACCTAAAGATTTTTTTTTTTCGATAAAAATAATGGAAATTAATTGTTACATTTATAATAAAAAATTCGGGAGTTATTTTCCTATCAATTTTACAAATTATTTCAGTCTTTGTATGTACCATTTTCTATTAAATATCAACAGCAAAAATTTTTTTTTTATTCCTAGAGTCGTTGGACCTGTTTAACAAACGCGAGAATAATAGCGAGTGGCTATTTTTCCATCGCTTCCGTGTTGCTGGCGTTTAAAATAAATTAGATACCGCTGTGCATAAGCAATCGATAGGCCGAGGCTCAATTCTCCGGCCAAGTGCGTGAGAGACGTGACAGAATCAATGAGGCAATTCTTGTTCCTCGACTCTCTGTATCGTAATCGCAACAGAGACAATCTCCCTCTCTGCTATGCACCAAGAACGAACTTTATACGATTCACACAAGATGTTCTCCTCACATCTCGCACCGTCGCGATCATTCTCCGGCCTCTAAGTTAATGGAAAGATATATATAGGAAGTACATGCCAAAGAAGAGGAGAAGCGAGAAGAAGGAAAGAGAATGCTACGAGCAAAAGCAGTAGCAGCTGCTGCTTCTGCAGCGTGAAAAGACGCAGCAGATTCAACGTTCTCGTCCTTCTTGGTCACGATTGCAGCGACGAGCGATTGCTACGCTGCCACAAGTTCCGTATTCGAAACTAGACGACCTTCGAGACAAGCCGAGATTCCCGCGTCCGCAAAGAGAAAGGAATAAGTATTATATGTATAGTGTTCGAGCTCACAGCCAAACCCACTCTCTGTGATTCGATCGTCACACAACGTTTCATCTCGAGTAGCTGAACGCTCCTCGGAAATTGATGACGACGCTGATTTGTTTCCTACGATCTTGTTTCACACTTCCTGCTGACGCACCTGCGTCACGGGAAAGTATTCGTCGTCGGAAATTTTTTGCTGATTTTTTTCTTTTTTTGTTTTTTTTTTGTGGGCTTTGAGGAAATTGCGGGAAATATTTTTTTAGTTTGGTTTTTTTTTTGCTTGGGCTTTTGTGATTCTGTTGGAGGCCTTGGAAAAATTAATAGCTATTCGTTACTTATTTATTTTTTTATTTTTTTTTAGGTGGATTTGAAAAAAATATGGGAAATATTTTTTTAGTTTGTTTTTTTTTTACTTACGTTTTTGTGATGCTGTTGGATGTCTTGGAAAAATAAATAACTATTGGTTTGTTATGTTTTTTTATTTTTATTTTTTTAATGGGACTTGGGGCAATAATTGTGGGAAATATTTTTTTAGTTTGGTTTTTTTTTTTTGCTTGGGATTTGTGATTCTGTTGGAGGCCTTGGAAAAATTAATAGCTATTTGTTACTTATTTATGTATTTTTTTTTTAGGTGGATTTGAGAAATTACGGGAAATATTTTTTTAGTTTATTTTTTTAAATTTTTTTACTTACGTTTTTGTGATGCTGTTGGATGTCTTGGAAAAATGAATAACTATTGGTTTGTTATGTTTTTTTATTTTTTATTTTTTAGTGGGGCTTGAGGCAATAATTGTGGGAAATATTTTTTTAGATTGGTTTTTAAATTTTTTTTGCTTGGATTTTTGTGATTCTGTTGGAGGTCTTGGAAAAATAAATAACTATTGCTTTGTTATGTTTTTTTATTTTTATTTTTTTTAGTGGGACTTGAGGAAATTGTGGGAAATATTTTTTTAGATTATTTAAAAAAAAATTTTTACTTGATTCTGTTGGAGGCCTTGGAAAAATTAATAGCAATTGCTTTGCTAAGTATTTTCGCTGAATATTAAACTGCAATTATTTTTATGAAAAATCGTCATACGAAAAGTTGAAAAAATTGAGCAAAAATTTCGAAACTAAAAATTCTGAAATTTCGAAAAATCAACATTTAACAATTTAGAAAACCGGCATTTCTAATGTTCAATTAACTAATTTTTAAATCAGAATCTTCAAATATTTCAGCTAAATATTCAAAATTACAAAAATCCAACATTTTTATTAATCATTTATTAATCAGTTCAGCATTAGAATATCAACGGGAGAATGAGTATTTTTTATTATTTTGAAAAACTACAAATTAATTTAAAAAATTTATCCGAATTTTCAAATATTTCATCCGAAAAATTCAAAATAAAAAGAAAATCCATCTATAATCACAAAAACCAATAAATCTTCCTTACACTTCACTTCAACATTAGAAAATCAACACAAATCAAGTATTTTTTATTATTTTGAGGCTTTAAAACTAAACCACAAATTAATTTTTAAAGATTATCACAATCTTTAAATATTTCACCCAAAAAACGCAAAATAACAAAAATGCAATATTTTCGAAAAATCGATTTAAAATCTCACAAAAAACAATAAATATTCCAGGTCGTTTATCAAATACTGTATTTAATTTATTATTGTAAGGCTTTAAGAAAAAACGATAAATTATTTTTGTTGAGATTTAAGTAAATTCGAGTCGATCATCTCATCGATCGTTATGGTTTTGTTTGTTGTGATCGATCTATTCATTCCATGGCTGGCAGTCTTACGGACCATACGTTATAACCCTCAACTGTAACCTGATCTCTTTTTAATAAAACATGATTTATTTACGCTGACTAAGTACTTTGCTCAATAATTTTTAAAAGTATCAAAATATTTAAATATTTCATCTAAAAAATTCAATATAAAAATCCAACATTAAAAAAAAATCGATCTAAAATCGCAATAAAAAAAATCAAAAAATAAATCTCCCAAGTCGTTTATCAAATATTTTATACGTTATAACCCTCAACTGTAACCTGATCTCTTTTTAATAAAACGTGATTTATTTACGCTGACTAAGTACTTTGCTCAATAATTTTTAAAAGTATCAAAATATTTAAATATTTCATCTAAAAAATTCAATATAAAAATCCAACATTAAAAAAAAATCGATGTAAAATCGCAATAAAAAAAATCAAAAAATAAATCTCCCAAGTCGTTTATCAAATATTTTATTCAAATTATTATTGTAAGACTTTGCTTACACGACAAATTTTAAAAAAATGTATCACAATCTTCAAACATCCCATCTGAAAAATGCACAAAAAAAAGAAAAAAAAATCCGCCATTTTCGAAAAATCGATACAAAATCTCACAAAAAACAATAAATCTTCGAAGTCATTTATTAAACAACTCGGCATTATAAAATCAATGGAACAGCGAGTAAATTTGATACACATCAGTGTCCGTGCTTCTCAATACATATATACGTATAAATATATATGGGTCATTCCACGGGATTTCGCACAAGAAAAAACCCGACCGACTCCAATTTTCGCCTAATTTTTTTATATTGTTGAATATGTCAAACGGAGAATCTGTGAATTTTTTGAGAATTTTATTCTTATATTTCGACGAGCCATAAAATAAAAGGTGAATACAAATTTAAAAAATTGTAATTCGATTACATTTAATGAATCGAATACATTTACATATAAAATTATGAAAAAAATCACATAAGATCCTTTTAATATTACCAATTACATAAAAAAATACGCAGAAGATTGGAAGAAAATTTAAAAAATCAATTACCCGAAATATTTTTTTAAAAATGGGTAAAATGCGTTCTCCATCTTGGGCTTGTTCTTAAAATGTTTGGGACTCCATGTAGTATATTCGTGATTTTTTGTATTGAAATCGGAGGGGGCCAAATTAGCGAAATGGTACCTTTTCTTGGTAAAAGACATAAATAAAATAGAAGTTATGTTTATTTTTTATTTTGATTATTTTTATCGTAAACTGTGTAGAATTACGAAAATTTTGACCTAGTTATTTTTGTCGATATCATTATTCCACTTGACGTCAGATTTTTTTTTCATTTTTTCACCTTTTATTTTATGGTTCGTCGAAATATAAGAATAAAATTCTCAAAAAATTCACAGATGCTCCGTTTGACATAGTCAACAATATAAAAAAATTAGGCGAAAATTGGAGTCGGTCGGGTTTTTTTTTGTGCGAAATCCCGTGGAATGACTCATATATAGATTACTATGTGCCGGAACGAAACGGCCGGTAAATTGAGTGGCCAAGGTCGAAGCGGTGGTCGACCCCCAGGTGTGATACCGTAGATTAAAAAAGGCAGAGTGGAAGGGAGGGCGACGCTCCGACGTCGTCGAGACACTCCCAGAAGCCACACGAGACGTAACCGTGATTTCTGGGCTTTCTAGAGAAAATCGTACGTGCGAGACTGACGAAAAATCCAGTGGACGTCAACGATGATGACAATGATGACGAGTCTCGCAATAATAGCGGATGATTCACTGGTGGATTCCGACCGAGAGTTGCACGAAACTCTCAATCGTAACACGAAGACACTGTATAATTATTATTTTTTTTTTTAATTCCTGCAAGCGACTACAAAGTTTTATAAGTCATTCACGGCCAATTACGAAGCTATTGATTTGATTGCCAGTCATTTGTGTCTCTACGACTCTGGGAACACACCTTAAACGAGGTTCGAGCCTCGCACTTGATGACTTAGTGCTAGATTTTTTTAAATGTTGTTATACAATGTTTTACCGATGAGTTGATCACTGTGGAATTTTTTGTTTGTGTAATTAAGTAAATGATAAAATGTGGAAAAATGGTTAGGTGTATAATTATGGAAAATAAAGTATAGCTAAAAAATGTGTAGCACTGGTAGAATTAGTGTTACATATTTTTTAATACTATACAATGTTTCATGGATGAATTGATCATAGTGGACATTTTTTTTTGTGTAATTAAGAAAAATAATATGATAAAATGTGAAAAAATGTTTGGTTGTATAATTATGGGAAATAAAGTATAGCTAAAAAATGTGTAACACTAGTAGAGTTAGTGTTACATATGTTTTAATATTATACAATGTTTTACGGATAAGTTGATCAAAGTGGACATTTTTTTGTGTAATTAAGAAAATGAAATATGATAAAATATAAAAAAATGTTTGGTTGTATAATTATGGGAAATAAAATATAGCTAAAAAATGTGTAACACTAGTAGAGTTAGTGTTACATATGTTTTAATATTATACAATGTTTTACGGATAAGTTGATCAAAGTGGACATTTTTTTGTGTAATTAAGAAAATGAAATATGACAAAATATGAAAAAATGTTTGGGTGTATAATTAAGAAAAATAATCTATAGCTAAAAAATGTGTAGCACTGGTAGAATTAGTGTTACATATTTTTTTATGTTATACAATGTTTCACGGATGAGTTGATCACAGTGGAAATTTTTTTTGTGTAATTAAGAAAATGAAATACGATAAAATATGAAAAAATGTTTGGGTGTACAATTATGGGAAATAAAGGATAGCTATAAAATGTGTAGCACTGGTAGAGTTAGTGTTACATATTTTTTAATGTTATACAATGTTTCATGGATGAGTTGATTGCAGTGGAAATTTTTTTGGTGTAATTAAGAAAATGAAATACGATAAAATATGAAAAAATGTTTGGGTGTACAATTATGGGAAATAAAGTATAGCTAAAAAATGTGTAGCGCTAGTAGAGTTAGTGTTACATATTTTTTAATGTTATACACTGTTTCATGGATGAATTGATCACAGTGGAAATTTTTTTTTGTGTAATTACGAAAATGAAATATGATAAAATATGAAAAAATGTTTGGTTGTATAATTATGGGAAATAAAGTATAGCTAAAAAATGTGTAGCACTGGTAGAATTAGTGTTACATATTTTTTAATGTTATACAATATTTCACGGATGAGTTGATCACAGAGGAAATTTTTTTTTTGTGTAATTAAGATAATGAAATATGATAGAATATGAAAAAAAGTGTTTGGTTGTATAATTATGGGAAATAAAGTATAGCTAAAAAATGTGTAGCATTAGTAGAGTTAGTGTTACATATTTTTTAATGTTATACAATGTTTCATGGATGAATTTATCACAGTGGAAAATTTTTTTTGTGTAATTAAGAAAATGAAATATGATAAAATATGAAAAAATGTTTGGTTGTATAATTATGGGAAATAAAGTATAGCAAAAAATGTGTAGCACTGGTAGAATTAGTGTTACATATTTTTTAATATTATACAATGTTTCACGGATGAATTGATCGCATTGGAAATTTCTTTTGGTGTAATTAAGAAAATGAAATATGATAAAATATGAAAAAATGTTTGGTTGTATAATTATGGGAAATAAAGTATAGCTAAAAAATATGTAGCACTAAAAGAGTTAGTGTTACATATTTTTTTATGTTATACAATGTTTCATGGATGAGTTGATCACAGTGGAAATTTTTTTTATGTAATTAAGAAAATTACATATGATAAAATGTGAAAAAATGTTTGGTTGTATAATTATGGGAAATAAAGTATAGCTAAAAAATGTGTAGCACTGGTAGAAATAGTGTTACATATTTTTTAATGTTATACAATGTTTCATGGATGAGTTGATCACAGTGGAAATTTTTTTTGGTGTAATTAAGAAAATGAAATATGATAAAATATGAAAAAATGTTTGGTTGTATAATTATGGGAAATAAAGTATAGCTAAAAAATGTGTAGCACTTGTAGAATTAGTGTTACATATTTTTTAATGTTATGCAATGTTTTACGGATAAATTTATCACCGTGGAAAATTTTTTTTGTGTAATTAAGAAAATGAAATATGATAAAATATGAAAAAATGTTTCGGTGTATAATTATGGGAAATAAAGTATAGCTAAAAAATGTGTAGCACTGGTAGAGTTAGTGTTACATATTTTTTAATGTTAGACAATGTTTCATGGATGAATTGATCATAGTGGAATTTTTTTTTGTGTAATTAAGAAAAATAATATGATAAAATGTGAAAAAACGTTTGGTTGTCTAATTATGGGAAACAAAGTATAGCTAAAAAATGTGTAGCACTTGTAGAATTAGTGTTCCATATTTTTTAATGTTATACAATGTTTTACGGATGAATTGACCACAGTGGACATTTTTTTGGTGTAATTAAGAAATTTAAATATGATAAAATATGAAAAAATGTTTCGGTGTATAATTATGGGAAATAAAGTATAGCTAAAAAATGTGTAGCACTGGTAGAGTTAGTGTTACATATTTTTTTCTGTTATACAATGTTTCATGGATCAGTTGATTGCAGTGGACATTTTTTTTGTGTAATTAAGAAAATGAAATATGATAAAATATGAAAAAATGTTTGGTTGTATAATTATGGGAAATAAAGTATAGCTAAAAAATATGTAGCACTAAAAGAGTTAGTGTTACATATTTTTTTATGTTATACAATGTTTCATGGATGAGTTGATCACAGTGGAAATTTTTTTTATGTAATTAAGAAAATTAAATATGATAAAATGTGAAAAAATGTTTGGTTGTATAATTATGGGAAATAAAGTATAGCTAAAAAATGTGTAGCACTGGTAGAAATAGTGTTACATATTTTTTAATGTTATACAATGTTTCATGGATGAGTTGATCACAGTGGAAATTTTTTTTGGTGTAATTAAGAAAATGAAATATGATAAAATATGAAAAAATGTTTGGTTGTATAATTATGGGAAATAAAGTATAGCTAAAAAATATGTAGCACTAAAAGAGTTAGTGTTACATATTTTTTTATGTTATACAATGTTTCATGGATGAGTTGATCACAGTGGAAATTTTTTTTTGTGTAATTAAGAAAATGAAATATGATAAAATATGAAAAAATGTTTGGTTGTATAATTATGGGAAATAAAGTATAGCTAAAAAATGTGTAGCACTAGTAGAGTTAGTATTACATATTTTTTAATGTTATACAATGTTTCATGGATGAGTTGATCACAGTGGAAATTTTTTTCGGTGTAATTAAGAAAATGAAATATGATAAAATATGAAAAAATGTTTCGTTGTATAATTATGGGAAATAAAGTATAGCTAAAAAATGTGTAGCACTGGTAGAGTTAGTGTTACATATTTTTTAATATTATACAATGTTTCACGGATGAATTGATCACAGTGGAAATTTCTTTTGGTGTAATTAAGAAAATGAAATATGATAAAATATGAAAAAAAATTTTGGTTGTATAATTATGGGAAATAAAGTATAGCTAAAAAATGTGTAGCACTGGCAGAATTAGTGTTACATATTTTTTAATGTTATACAATGTTTCACGGATGAGTTGATCACAGTGGACATTTTTTTTGTGTAATTAAGAAAATGAAATACGATAAAATATGAAAAAATGTTTGGGTGTACAATTATGGGAAATAAAGGATAGCTATAAAACGTGTAGCACTGGTAGAGTTAGTGTTACATATTTTTTAATGTTATACAATGTTTCATGGATGAATTGATCACAGTGGAAATTTTTTTTTGTGTAATTAAGAAAATGAAATATGATAAAATATGAAAAAATGTTTGGTTGTATAATTATGGGAAATAAAGTATAGCTAAAAAATGTGTAGCACTGGTAGAGTTAGTGTTACATATTTTTTAATATTATACAATGTTTCACGGATGAGTTGATCACAGTGGACATTTTTTTGGTGTAATTAAGAAATTTAAATATGATAAAATATGAAAAAATGTTTCGGTGTATAATTATGGGAAATAAAGTATAGCTAAAAATGTGTAGCACTAGTACAGTTAGTGTTCCATATTTTTTAATGTTATACAATGTTTTACGGATGAATTGACCACAGTGGACATTTTTTTGGTGTAATTAAGAAACTTACATATGATAAAATATGAAAAAATGTTTCGGTGTATAATTATGGGAAATAAACTATAGCTAAAAAATGTGTAGCACTAGTAGAGTTAGTGTTACATATTTTTTTTATGTTATACAGTGTTTTACGGATGAGTTGATTGCAGTGGAAATTTTTTTGGTGTAATTAAGAAAATTAAATATGATAAAACATGAAAAAATGTTTGGTTGTATAATTATGGGACATAAAGTATAGCTAAAAAATGTGTAGCACTGGTAGAATTAGTGTTACATATTGATTAATGTTATACAATGTTTCATGGATGAGTTGATCACAGTCGAAATTTTTTTTTTTGTGTAATTAAGAAAATGAAGTATGATAAAATATGAAAAAAAGTGTTTGGTTGTATAATTATGGGAAATAAAGTATAGCTAAAAAATGTGTAGCATTAGTAGAGTTAGTGTTACATATTTTTTAATGTTATACACTGTTTCATGGATGAATTGATCACAGTGGAAATTTTTTTTTGTGTAATTAAGAAAATGAAATATGATAAAATATGAAAAAATGTTTGGTTGTATAATTATGGGAAATAAAGTATAGCTAAAAAATGTGTAGCACTGGTAGAATTAGTGTTACATATTTTTTTTATGTTATACAGTGTTTTACGGATGAGTTGATTGCAGTGGAAATTTTTTTGGTGTAATTAAGAAAATTAAATATGATAAAACATGAAAAAATGTTTGGTTGTATAATTATGGGACATAAAGTATAGCTAAAAAATGTGTAGCACTGGTAGAATTAGTGTTACATATTGATTAATGTTATACAATGTTTCATGGATGAGTTGATCACAGTCGAAATTTTTTTTTTTGTGTAATTAAGAAAATGAAGTATGATAAAATATGAAAAAAAGTGTTTGGTTGTATAATTATGGGAAATAAAGTATAGCTAAAAAATGTGTAGCATTAGTAGAGTTAGTGTTACATATTTTTTAATGTTATACACTGTTTCATGGATGAATTGATCACAGTGGAAATTTTTTTTTGTGTAATTAAGAAAATGAAATATGATAAAATATGAAAAAATGTTTGGTTGTATAATTATGGGAAATAAAGTATAGCTAAAAAATGTGTAGCACTGGTAGAATTAGTGTTACATATTTTTTAATGTTATACAATGTTTTACGGATAAGTTGATCAAAGTGGACATTTTTTTGTGTAATTAAGAAAATGAAATATGACAAAATATGAAAAAATGTTTGGGTGTATAATTAAGAAAAATAATCTATAGCTAAAAAATGAGTAGCACTGGTAGAATTAGTGTTACATATTTTTTTATGTTATACAATGTTTCACGGATGAGTTGATCACAGAGGAAATTTTTTTTTGTGCAATTAAGATAATGAAATATGATAAAATATGAAAAAAATGTTTGGTTGTATAATTATGGGAAATAAAGTATAGCCAAAAAATGTGTAGCACTGGTAGAATTAGTGTTACATATTTTTTAATGTTGTACAATGTTTCATGGATGAGTTGATCACAGTGGAAATTTTTTTCGGTGTAATTAAGAAAATGAAATATGATAAAATATGAAAAAATGTTTGGTTGTATAATTATGGGAAATAAAATATAGCTTAAAAATGTGTAACACTAGTAGAGTTAGTGTTACATATGTTTTAATATTATACAATGTTTCACGGATGAGTTGATCACAGTGGAAATTTTTTTTGGTGTAATTAAGAAAATGAAATATGATAAAATATGAAAAAATGTTTGGTTGTATAATTATGGGAAATAATCTATAGCTAAAAAACGTGTAGCACTAATAATCTAATCTTTTTCAATGATGAGTTTATCGCAGTAAAACAAATTATCTGCATAATTAAGAAAATAAGAAATCATAAAGTATAAAAAAATGTTTGTGTCTATAACGAAAGAAAATAAAAAAACAAATTATCTGCATAATTAAGAAAATAAGAAATCATAAAATATAAAAAAAATGTTTGTGTCTATAACGAAAGAAAATAAAAAAATCAAAAAATATTTGTGTCTAAAACTCAAAGAAATATTTATTATTTTTTTCTCGACGTAAGTATTTGTTCTGATTTTTACAAAAATAATCAGCAGATTTTTTCGTCGTATAATTAATAATTATTTTTTATCGTTTCTATTGACGCAATATTCGACGAGCAAATCGAATATAGCGGAAGATATGAATAAATGTAAGCAACGTGACTTTATTTGGAAAATACACAGACGTAATGACGACTGTTTATAAAAAGTGCATATCAACGTCAAAAACAATTGCATGTACCAAAACGTACAATTATAAAAATTATTCAATTTTTAAATAATACCATTTTACAATCATTAAAAAAAATTATAATAATTAAAAATAGTAATAATTACTACCATAAAAAAATTATTAATTGAAACAATAATTTTTACTTCTATTTTGAATTACCATAATTTTCCCCTTTTATTAAGTAACCAAAAAAAAATTATTAATCAACTATTAATTTTCCCAATGTATTAAATAAAAATTAATCTCCACTTAATTTAATCCACAAAAATTAATAATAAAAATTACAAAACTGATATTATTATTGAAATATTATTATCTCGACTTCCTTAAGGTGAAAACAAACAAAAAAATCTGTGATAAGAAATTATATAGTGAAAATAACAATATTGTTGTGTAAAATAATGACGTAATTGGCTCTTTTCGTTAACGTAGACAGATTTAAAAAAATTAAAAATATTAATGCAATCTGTGCGAGACAAGTGTTTAATAAATGGAGCTTTTGCTTTTTCGTTTGCGATTTGGAGAGAAAATACAATTTGCATAGTCTTACCGCATCCTTCGGCTGTTATCATTATTTATTAATTAATTAATCTGCAATAATCAAGATGTATCTCGAGGGATTTGACTTTCGAGTGTCTGGTAATACTGATTGCGGATCATCGCCGAGGATCATCGAGAATCAGTGGCCACTCGAACGACAAGATGATTATGAGCTGCTGACAGGTTCGTTATCTTGTAAATCTCCGGATCTTATCCTTCAAACAGGTTCTGCATTCATTTACATCGACAGCAATTTTTTTTCTTTTTCTTTGATTACAAAACGTTTAAACTTTTTTCAAAAATTATAGAAACACTTTTGCAGAAGATCTGAATTATGAGAAAAGTTGTGGTTGAATAATTTTTCAAATTAAATAACAGGCGACTTTTTTTTCTCGTTTTCGAAAATTTCAAAAAATTGTAATATTGATTTTTTTTTGTCGAAATTTTTTTTTTCGGCTTTCTACAAATTTATTTTGTGTAAACAAATGGAATAGGACTGAATTTAAATTAGTCTTTTAATTTTTGTGGAAGTAAAAATATTTTTTAAATGAGCGACAGAAATTTACGTAAAAACTGGCAAAAATTAATTACCTAATCAATTACCAATTACCAAAGGTTGATGGGTATGCGTTTATTTACCTAAAAGTCCCAAAACCTAAATAATAAAAAAAGACTGGTAGAATATATAATGTAAAACATTATAGATTAACCCAAAACAAAAATATATCTATATATAAACAATCGAATTCCTAAAACTAACACGAATTAATCATCAATGTGAAAAACGATTGATTTATTTCCACAATATTAAAAATTACTCATTTTATTACACATATAAATATTTCTACGAATTTTTTTAAGTAATTGAAAACTCAAAAACTGTGAGTGGAATCATATCGAAAGTTTATTCAAAGCCTCAAAATCTAAATAATAAAATTAAAATATTATAATCAATACTTGATTGATATAATATAAAGAGTCATAGATTTACAAAAAAAACCGTCCAATTCCTAAAAAAAAAAAAAAAATAATCTACGATATTGAAAATTCAAAAACTATCAATAAAAACATAACAAAAACTTATCAAAAGGCACAAAAAAATTTGATAAAAAAAATAAAAATATTCCATTCTTTAAAAAAAAATACAAATTAATAATCACTGTAAAAAACGATTGATGTATTTCCGCAATATTAATAATCACCCATTTTTAAATCCACCATCCTCGCGTATAAATATTTATACGATTTTTTAAAAGTAGAAGTACAGGTCGGTAATGGTTCGTATATATCACAGCGTGAGTTACAAAGTTTCGTGGAAATACATTTACACGTTGAAACTTCATTGAAACTTCATAATCTTGCTCATAATTTACAATATTGCAAATTCAAAAACAGTGAAAACATAGCAAAACCTTATTAAAAGACCCTAAACGTAAATAATTTTTAAAAACGTAAAAAAATAAATAAATAATAAAGAATTACAGATGGCCCCAAAAAAAAAAAAAGAAAACAAACAATCCAATTCCTAATTAAAATCAAAACAAATTAATAATTACTAGCAAAAAAAACGATTGATGTATTTCCGCAATATTAATAATCACCCATTTTTAAATCCGCCATCCTCGCGTATAAATATTCATACGACTTTTTTTTTAAGTAGAAGTACAGATCGGTTTCGTATATATCACAGCGTGAGTTACAAAGTTTGATGGAAATACGTTTACACATTGAAAATTCAAAAGCAGTGAAATCATAGAAAAACCTTATTAAAACGCCCTAAACGTAAATGATTTTTAAAAACGTAAAAAAAAAATCCAATTCCTAATTTAAAAAAGAAACGATCCAATTCCTAATTTAAAAAAAAAAAAACAAATTAATAATTACTAGCAAAAAAACGATTGATGAATTTCCGCAATATTAATAATCACCCATTTTTAAATCCGCCATCCTCGCGTATAAATCTTCATACGACTTTTTTTTTAAGTAGAAGTACAGGTCGGTTTCGTATATATCACAGCGTGAGTTACAAAGTTTGGTGGAAATACGTTTACACATTGAAAATTCATTGATATATTCTTGCTCATAATCTACAACATTGAAAATTCAAAAACAGTGAAATCATAGAAAAACCTTATTAAAAGGCCCTAAACGTAAATAATTTTAAAAAACGTAAAAAAAAACAATCCAATTCCTAATTTAAAAAAAACCACATTAATAATTACTAGCAAAAAAACGATTGATGTATTTCCGCAATATTAATAATCACCCATTTTTAAATCCGCCATCCTCGCGTATAAATATTCATACGACTTTTTTTTAAGTAGAAGTACAGGTCGGTTTCGTATATATCACAGCGTGAGTTACAAAGTTTGATGGAAATACGTTTACACATTGAAAATTCAAAAGCAGTGAAATCATAGAAAAACCTTATTAAAAGGCCCTAAACGTAAATAATTTTAAAAAATGTAAAAAAAAATCCGATTCCTAATTTTAAAAAAACAATCCAATTCCTAATTTAAAAAAAAAAACAAATTAATAATTACTAGCAAAAAAACGATTGATGTATTTCTGCAATATTAATAATCACCCATTTTTAAATCCGACATCCTCGCGTATAAATATTCATACGACTTTTTTTTTAAGTAGAAGTACAGATCGGTTTCGTATATATCACAGCGTGAGTTACAAAGTTTGGTGGAAATACGTTTACACATTAAAAATTCATTGATATATTCTGCTCATAATCTACAACATTGAAAATTCAAAAACAGTGAAATCATAGAAAAACCTTATTAAAAGGCCCTAAACGTAAATAATTTTAAAAAACGTAAAAAAAAAATTCAATTCCTAATTTAAAAAAAAAAACAAATTAATAATTACTAGCAAAAAAACGATTGATGTATTTCCGCAATATTAATAATCACCCATTTTTAAATCCGCCATCCTCGCGTATAAATATTCATACGACTTTTTTTTTAAGTAGAAGTACAGATCGGTTTCGTATATATCACAGCGTGAGTTACAAAGTTTGATGGAAATACGTTTACACATTGAAAATTCAAAAGCAGTGAAATCATAGAAAAACCTTATTAAAACGCCCTAAACGTAAATGATTTTTAAAAACGTAAAAAAAAAATCCAATTCCTAATTTAAAAAAGAAACGATCCAATTCCTAATTTAAAAAAAAAAAACAAATTAATAATTACTAGGAAAAAAACGATTGATGTATTTCCGCAATATTAATAATCACCCATTTTTAAATCCGCCATCCTCGCGTATAAATATTCATACGACTTTTTTTTAAAAGTAGAAGTACAGGTCGGTTTCGTATATATCACAGCGTGAGTTACAAAGTGCGGTGGAAATACGTTTACACATTGAAAATTCATTGATATATCACATTGATATATCTTGCTCATAATCTACAATATTGAAAATTCAAAAACAGTGAAATCATAGAAAAACCTTATTAAAAGGCCCTAAACGTAAATAATTTTAAAAAACGTAAAAAAAACAATCCAATTCCTAATAAAAAAAAACCACATTAATAATTACTAGCAAAAAAACGATTGATGTATTTCTGCAATATTAATAATCACCCATTTTTAAATCCGCCATCCTCGCGTATAAATATTCATACGACTTTTTTTTTAAGTAGAAGTACAGATCGGTTTGGTATATATCACAGCGTGAGTTACAAAGTTTGGTGGAAATACGTTTACACATTGAAAATTCATTTATACGTTCTTGCTCATAATCTCCAACATTGAAAATTCAAAAACAGTGAAATCATAGAAAAACCTTATTAAAAGGCCCTAAACGTAAATAATTTTAAAAAACGTAAAAAAAAAACAAATTAATAATTACTAGCAAAAAAACGATTGATGTATTTCCGCAATATTAATAATCACCCATTTTTAAATCCGCCATCCTCGCGTATAAATATTCATACGACTTTTTTTTAAGTAGAAGTACAGGTCGGTAGTGGTTCGTATATATCACAGCGTGAGTTACAAAGGTTGGTGGGTGTGCGTTTACGCGACGAGAGTCTATTGAGTGAGCGCGACGGCTACGCGAATCCCGGTAGACCCGTAGAGTGTAGTCGGTAGTATGTACGTATAGTGCGAATATAGTGAGCACAGAAACCCGAGTATGTACATGGGGTTCCTGCTGCTGCTGCTGCTACTGCTGCTGCTGGCTGGTGTAGCGTACGTACCACGCTGCTGCCGCCGACGTACTTTACGTTTCCACGCTCACATATAACCCACAACATACACTATCCTGTACGATATACGCGACCTGTGAGTCTCGTTCGTCGCGGCAAGTGGCAAGAGAGTAGTATATAGAATATAGAGTCGGCTGCTCGGGTTAGACACACCGGGCCACTCGAGTCTGTCGTCAGTTGCCGCGCGGAGTCCGCCGTAGGAGCTGCGCTCTTCTGGCGCGTAAAAATAAAAACGTGCCTTCAGAACCTATATTAAAAAAAAAATAATATTTCACCAGTAATATCACGAAATTTTACTACATATCTAAAGCGTGTACGACACTTGATAAAACTACGTCGTTTTACGTGCAAGTTTATTAGCGTTTTAGACAAATTTTTCTTTTCGCGCATCGCTCGTGTTACGGATTTGAGCGTCGCGAAGAAATTTCGTCAAACGAGTTATATTTCTCGACCCCTGAAGTGTGTGCAATCTTTCGTGGAAAAAAATAAACGTATATATATATATATCTATATATATATATATACTGTTGAACCTTTTTTTTCGACTCTTTTCTGGGAATATATTGAAAACAACGCGGTCAAACTGTCTGACCCAAACGCCACGTTCAGTTCAGGTAGGTCGTAACATACATTTGCTTTTTGTTGTTGTTGTTGTTGTGAGGATCCGGTTTATGACGAGTTTGATACATTGTGAGGCGATCATTGGCGGATATCAAGAGATTGATCTATTGGGGATTATTATCGATTTTGCGAAGAGTCTGGGTGTTTTTTTGTTGTTGTTTTGTGTTTGTGTGAAATCAGATGGAAATAGTCGATTTATTAATTAGGCTCTAGATAATTCTGACCAAGTGGAATATTAATGATTTTAAATTATGATATTTTACTTTGTGTTTATAAGTTTTGAATGCAGGTTTTATTTATTCTTTATAAAATAAGGTAAAACGTGTAAGTGGGTCAGTAATAGGGACACGTCAAGTTTCAATTAGTTGACGGTAGATTTATTGGCAAACGGTAAACAATAACTATATTAATTATTGATTTTGTATTAATCGATAACGAATAAATTCGCAAATCTTTAATTGAATTATTAATTAATTAAATTTGCAAATTGATGTCCAAAATAAAAGTATTGCTTAAAAATCCTTCAAGCTAAGAAATTTTGGCTTCAAAGCCGATTATCAATATAAATAAAATATAAGACTGCCGATTTTTTTTGTAAATCGGTTGGCAGAAAAAAAAGTACTGCTTCAAAATCTTTGAAGCTAACAAAGTTCGACTTCATAGCTGATTATGATAATGAAAATAAAATATAAGTCTGCCGATTTTTTGTAAATCGGTTGCCCAAAAATTATTTCCCTAATATTTTTAACTCATCACCACGTGGTCTACGAGGCCCATAACATCGGTTAGTCGATTACATGTCGATTAACTATCGTCAATAATTACCCTAAAATTTTAGAGCGTCTTTCCTTAAATGACTTAACGATCATAAAAATCGGTATGGAATTAATTTTTTATAAATCGTCACTTCCCGATTACATGTCGATGAACTATCGTCAATAATTACCCTAATATTGTAGATCGTCTCTCTAAATGACTTAACGATCATAAAAATCGGTATGGAATTAATTTTTTTATAAATTGTCACTTCCCGATTACATGTTAATGAACTATCGTCAATAATTACCCTAATATTTTAGATCGTCTCCTTAGATGACTCAACTATCATAAAAATCGGTATGGAATTAATTTTTTATCAATCGTCACTTTACGATTATGTGTCGATAAACTATCGTCAATAATTATCCTAAAATTTTAGATCGACTCGCCTTAAATGACTTAACGATCATAAAAAACGGTATAGAATTAATTATTTATAAATCGTCACTTTAAAATTACGTGTCGATGAACTATCGTCAGTAATTACCCTAATATTTTAGATCGTCTCTTTAAATGACTTAACGATCATAAAAATCGGTATGGATTTAATTTTTTATAAATCGTCACTTTAAGATTACGTGTCGATGAACTATCGTCAGTAATTACCCTAATATTTTAGATCGGCTCCTTAAATGACTTAACGAGCATAAAAATCGGTATGGAATTAATTATTTATAAATCGTCACTTTAAAATTACGTGTCGATGAACTATCGTCAGTAATTACCCTAATATTTTAGATCGTCTCTTTAAATGACTTAACGATCATAAAAATCGGTATGGATTTAATTTTTTATAAATCGTCACTTTAAGATTACGTGTCGATGAACTATCGTCAGTAATTACCCTAATATTTTAGATCGGCTCCTTAAATGACTTAACGAGCTTAAAAATCGGTATGGAATTAATTTTTCATAAATCGTCACTTTACGATTACGTGTCGATGAACTATCGTCAATAATTACCCTAATATTTCAAATCGTCTCCTTAAATGACTCAACGATCATAAAAATCGGTATGGAATTAATTTTTTATAAATCGTCACTTTACGATCACGATTACGTATCGATGAACTATTGTCAATAATTACCCTAATATTTCAGATCGTCTCTTTGCAAATGTGTTGACCTAACGGTCATGAAAATCGGCATGGAATAAATTTTTTGTAAATCGCCACTTTACGATTACGATTACATGTCGATGAACTATCGTCAATAATTACTCTAACGTTTTAGATCGTCTCTCTTTAAATGTATTGACTTTAACGGTCATAAAAATCGGTATAGAATTAATTCCCGGTAGACTAGTAACGTGACGCGAGTCGCGAACCGGGTTCTGCATTTTATCGATTCGCGTCGCGGAACGAGTGTATAGATCAGCCGGTTTAGCGAATCACATGTACACAGAGGCGAACTTACACCGTGATAAATATGACCGAGAGATCCGTTAGCGTGCCGTTGAGCTCGCGCTATGCGCGTTTCACTCGGTATCGTGTGAGATCCTAGTAGCAGTAACACAAATGACGAGGAGAGCGCGATCGTGTTGTGCCCGTCCTTGGCGTAGAGTTTCTTTTATTACCTCGATCGGCGATCGTATCGAGGCCTTTCGTATGCATATACGAATATCGCACAACGGTTAGTCCGTATTTGCCCTTTCAGTATTTCTCTAATCGACATTTCGGATGCGCAGTCGCGTCGATAAAATCGAACGACATAAAATCGGTAACACAATCTTGCCGATTTCTTCTCACTGTGCAATCGTTTCAACGTAACTCGTTACATATTAAGCGATGATTCATAAATGTCTGCTTCTGTAATTTTTGACAATGATTCTCGAGACAGTTAATGGTAATATACCGGATGTCTGACTACTTAACGATTTGTCATAAATTTGCAATCGAAAGTTTCGGACAATTAGCATTTTTGTATTTTGGGACGGGGAAAAAAATTGGAGAAATAAAATGTATTCATTTGGTATAATAATAATAACGAAAAATGAGATGCGACTAAAAAAATTGTTTAACCAATTCGATTTAACAAAAATTTTATATGGAATTTATGACCTGATTTATTTCGGATATATTTTAAGGATACTTTGCCAGCGGAAATTTTATTTTACAATGTAAAATGAAATAATCGATATTAATAAAATATTTCCATTCGAAATATACGTATTCACTGGATTTTGCTTTAATATACCGGTCTAAGATTTACGGCGACATTTTTACGATGTTTACGCAATAAGAATATTCACGATTGAATTTAAAGTTTTAATAGTCGTCACCATAACTGACGACCAAAACGTGATCGGTAACTTTACCGACAAGACAGTAATTATTATTTACCAGTAAATGTACAGTGCTATAATTAGAATCTGCTTAGATAATTGGCTGCAAAACAAGGAAAATCGAAGCTGCCGATTTTTGTAAAAAGTCTTACCAGACTTGGAGGAAATGTGCAACGAAAAAATTGCATAAATTTCTTCGAATTAAATGGTTTTTTTTAACCCAGAAATTTAAAAAAATTAACATATTAGATTTATTAAACAAAAATAATTAAAACATTAATGCATTTTAGTAGAATTATTTTGATAATAAATAATAATGATAACAACACAATAAAAAATTGATCGTTAAAAAAATCGGTTGAATAAATTTATCTGAATCAACTGGTGGATATATTTTGATCCATAAATAAATAAATAAATATTCGATTAAAGAAAAATGAAAAAAAATTGATTGCATCTTATTTGAATTATTGTGATAATAAATAATAATTATATCGACGCAATAAAAAAAATGACCGATTAAAAAATCGTTTGACAGAAACCGCGATTACAAAGCAATAGGTTTCGGAAGTATTTTCTCTATGACGAGAAGAGTAAGACGAGAAGAAATCAGAGAAATCTGCTGTGGGGTCTCAAGCGACGCGTGAATGTTGAGTCTAAGGAGTCGGTTGATAGCGCGATGAGCGTTTCTTTACTGCTCGGGGAAATATAGAGAGACGACGATATCAGTGACGCTCGGTTGGTGCTGATTCTTTTTATGTTGATGTTGCTGGTTCAGCAAAGCTTGTGGGAACGACGCCTTATTTGCCTGAGCGAATCTCTCACTAAAACCAAATACACACACACACACACATATATATATACAGGGTGATGCATAACGATTTATTAAAATATTATTGAGTGTTTCGCTCTAAAAACTATATTTATGAGATAAGTACAAATTCTAGGCCAAAGCATAATAATATTTGATAAATATGTATCTAAGAATGTTGCCGTACATTCTCTGAGTAAATTTGCTTGATCGTTTTTTAAATATTTGGTATAGTTATTTAATTATAAGCAATTTTAATAAGTGGACCAATCAGAACAGCCCATTTTGACGCGTTAGGAGTGGGGGGACCGGATCGACGAATGACGACCACGCATCCCCTCTTCGACTCCAAGCGCGCCAAAACGGGGCGCTCTGATTGGTTGATTTATTCAAACTTGTAATACTTATAATTAAATAACTGTTGCGAATTTTGAAAAACGGTTAAGTAACTTTGTTCAGGAGACAATCAGCAATACTTTAAGAATACAGTGTAATTATTATTATTAAATTACATTATAAAAATTAGTTTTTCTACTAATATTCAGTTTTTAAATAAATAATGTCCTTCAATGATTAAATATCTTATGGAAATTTATAAAAACGCTTAACCAATTTAACCCAAAAACAGCAAGCAACACTCTAAGAATATAACATAATTATTCTCCAATTAAATTACAAAAATAAATCCACCTATTAATATATTAAATAAATAATTTTATTAATTCAATAATTAAATAACTTGTGATAATTTCGACAAATAGTTAAGTTTACTATCTTTACTATTATTACCATAAATTTTGAAAAAAATAATTCTGAATCACCCTGTAAATATCTGACCATCATCTGTCTCTATCTTTTACTTTACGTCTTTTCTCCGCTTTGTTCTTCAACTCGTGTCTCTATCCTCATTTCTTAATCTCTACCTCTCGGCGAATGCAGAATTCTCCCTTTTAAGTCTCCCTCGCTCTCTGCGCGTTCGCAAGAGCTTTGAATGAAGAGCCTGGGCTATATCCTCGTTCTCACGAGGCAAAACCTCGTTCGCACGTTGTGCCGGCAACGGCAGAACGCTCGGCGATCGATATGGAGAAAAGTATGTACGAAACACGCGGCGCTACGTTGCAGGAAAAACCGGCGTTGGTTACAACAGTTTTTACAATTTTTTCCACGTGATTTTGACGTCACACTAAAATTTCCGGGCAATTTTTATCCTGACGATTATGTTTGACGATAATTAACCTAAATCACTGCAGAGGAAGATATTACGTTTTATTTTCCTCCTATTCGATGGTTCCGACCAATAGAAAAATTCTCACCGATTCTCAGGCACATTGAATGGTATAATTAAATAATTATCGAGATTCCTGACTTAAGGGTTACACTTTTATGCTTGGATTTATCGATTGCTGCTTGTGGATATTATGCACGAGCTGCTGAAAGCATCGTCATTCTTTGGCAACTTTTCTTTACACATTTAAACGTCCTACGCCGAAAAGTTTTCAGTAATTCGAGTCAGTATTTTATTTTGTATTTTATGTGATGTTATTTTTTTTTTTTTTTTCGTCATACGGACAAGGATTTATTCATTTTTATATCCTAATATCTTATGGATTATTTAATGGGAGATATTTAAAAAAATAAAAAATACATTTTTTTTTCTAACATATTTTTTTTTTGGCTTGAACAAAATTCATTCATAATCCAAAAATATGTATATATAATTGAGACAATTTAAAAAATATATTTATTTTGGATTTTTTGGTGTGTGTATTTTTTTTTCTACGAAAAATATGCAAATTGATGGGTAATTTCATAATGTTTAAAGTTTATGTAATAGTAATTTCTTAATTTCTTAAGGCCAAGGCAATTATTTTTAAAAAAATTCTTAAGTTTTTTTTGAGAATTAAAATAATGAAAAAAATGCACTTCTATAATTTTTACGAAACTGTTTTTTTTTTTTAAACAAAATTGAAAAGTAGAATGCATTACTAATTGAATTCCACTGCTTGCCAATTTTTCCAGAATTTTTTAACGAAAATTGAAAAATAGTTGTTCTAAAAAATAAAACACTAATTCTACGTTCGAATTAAAGCAATTCAATTAATTTTTCAAGTTCTTAATATTTTTGTATATTTCTCAAATTCTTAATATTTTTATATATTTCTCAAATTCTGAATATATTTTAATATATTTTTCAAATTCTCAATATTTTAATATGTTTATCAAATTCTCAATATTTTAATATATTTTCCAATTTCTTAATATTTTAATATATTTTTCAAATTCTTGATATTTTAATATATTTTCCAAATTCTCAATATATAGATATATTTTTCAAATTCATAATATTTTTATATATTTCCCAAATTCTCAATATATAAATATATTTTCCAAATTCTTAATATTTTATTATATTTTTCAAAATCTCAATATTTGAATATATTTCTCAAATCCTCAATATTTTAATATATTTTCCAATTTCTTAATATTTTAATATATTTCCCAAATTCTCAATATATAAATATATTTTTCAAATTCATAATATTTTAATATATTTCCCAAATTCTTAATATTTTATTATATTTTTCAAAATCTCAATATTTGAATATATTTCTTAAATTCTTAAGATCCCAATTTATTCTTCAAATTCTCAATATTTGAATATATATATAAACACAAAGTTATCTAATGATAATTAATAAATTACGGAGAGTTCTTTAGTGCGTGCAGCTGTGCGTGAATGCGTAGCTCTGAACCAGGCCATTCAGAGGCTGTTTCTGCTGTTGTGTTGTCACTGCTGCGTATCCAGGTGAAGGTTGATCGTGTCGCATGTGTAACCGGCCCCCGTAGACTTCTGAGTACATAGAGCGCCATCAACTTGTTCTTCTCATTCAAATAATCGAATCTTATGTTTCTCCACCCAAGATTTACGAAGTAGAAAATGAGGATGTAAAATAGCACATAGTCGACGGTACAATTGACTTTGTAATAATGTTTCCATTCCATTAACAAGTAGCAATTATAATATGAAATGTAAATTTTTGAATTGCTGCAAAAAATTATAATTTTCAATAAATTTTCATAGTAAACTTTTTGCTCTTTTATATTTCCCCCAGTTTCTTCTAATATTTCATTGAAAATTCACATGTGACTTCATTTAAAAATAAATAAAATAAATAAAATAAATAAAATAAATAAAATAAATAAAATAAATAAAATAAATAAAATAAATAAAATAAATAAAATAAATAAAATAAATAAAATAAATAAAATAAATAAAATAAATAAAATAAATAAAATAAATAAAATAAATAAAATAAATAAAATAAATAAAATAAATAAAATAAATAAAATAAATAAAATAAAAAATTGCTGATCAAAAAAAAAAATTTAACTATAAATCTAGAAAAAAATTCACTACTATTTTTTTGTAAAATTAACATATATTTTCGATTTACGTTTGTGGACAATTTTTGTTGTTGTTAAAAATAGAACAATTGAATTTTTTGCTATGATGAAGCAAAAAAAGGTATTTTAATGTCTGACGGTGATTTTTCCACGCGAACCGATAATCGGGTGTCATAGACGAGTAAAGCTGATTACGATACCACCTACATTATTATTCCCTGTTGTATAATTTATTCGAAGAAGAATTTATGCAACTGACTAGCTTATCGGTGCAGAGCTTCGATTGCGAGGTAACGGGAAGCTCCGGTTTATCTCGATTTCCAGCAACATAACGTCTTCCTCCTTCGCACCGCTTATTTTTCTCGTAAACAACGTTATCCATATATCTGCAGCTGCAGAAAAAAAAAATTAATGCTGCACACTTAAATTTTTTTTTCATCTTTAATTATTACGCTAATAATAATAACGTCAATAAAAGAGTCATAAACATCCATTAGTTTCGAAATCACTCTATTTGTTTATTTATGCCATAAGTTATTTGATATTCGCAACAGAATACTCGATTATATAAAGGAAATATATAATTTTTTTTATTACGGAATCGAGAAAATTGTTATTATTTTTCACACGGATTCGCTTAAAAATTTTACTAACAATAATTAATGGGTAATTAAAAAAATGATTTTTGCCACTTTTTGTAATAATTTAATATGATTTTTTTTTTTTTTTTTACAAAATATTCATACATTTTTTTATCAGTATGTAAGAATATTTTTAATAAATAATTTGAGTAAATTTGCATTTCCGACATTTTTGTACGTCGAAATATTGAAAAAAAATCAATTTATAATTTTTCTAGAGCTGCCGATTTTTTATTTTAATAATTTGTTTACAAAAATAGATACTACAATAATTAATTTAATAATAATAATAATTCATAATTTAAGAGAAGTAAAAACAAAGAATATTAAGAAATATATGATAAATTGTTGAACCTATGTAAGAATTCTAAAGCCGAAAAAATGGCAAAGAAATAAATTTAAAAAAATAATATAATTCATAATAATGGTAATAATAATATTATGACATAAATCGGGAAAATAAGAATTAGCAAACTATTTGTGTCACGCGAATTGTCCGGTGTGAATGAACCCAAGGCGGTTCGTTACATCCGCAGCATTATTTTTCCACTCTCGTCATATTCCATTATTCTCGACACTGATTGGTCGATTTCTATCAGCGATATTTCCATTATCCATCGCATTAAAGCCATGTAATTAGGCACTCGAGACACGTTGATCCACTGCGTAGCAAAAGATTTTCTATTGACGCAGGTGAACGCAGGTGAATGTGTAGATTGATGAAGAGAGGAAGAGAGAGAGAGAGAAAATAATGTGAAAAAAAGTTCCGCTGATCTGTCAGTGATTAAAATTCACAGAAAAAAATTTTTATTACATTTTTATAGTTCGAAAAGGGAAAAAAAAATGTTACGAATTTTTTGTTAATTTTATAGGAATTTCTTTTTTCAATTTATATTTTTTTTAAATAATTAAAATTTCAACTTTTAGATTACTCAAAATTTTTCTGTAAAATTAACAAAATTTTGTTGTAATAAAATACACAGGAAATACTGAATAAGCAATTTTCACTTTTAACCAAAAATTCTCGTTCACAAACATTCACAGAAATTTTTGGATAATTTTACAGACATTTTTTAGTCATATTCAAGTTTCAATATATTTTTATACGAAATTTTAGAAAAATCAAGTATAAATTAATAAGTATAATTAATAAGTATAATTTCAAGTTTAACAAAATAAGTACAAAATTAATTTTTTCAAATAGAAATATTAAAGTTTAATAATTTTCTGACATTAAAACAAATTTAGTTGTTACTAAATTTGTCATTAATTCTAAAATTTAGTTATTACTAAATTTGTCATTAATTCTAAAATTTAGTTATTACTAAATTTGTCATTAATTCTAAAATTTAGTTATTACTAAATTTGTCATTAATTCTAAAATTTAGTTATTACTAAATTTGTTATTAATTCTAAAATTTAGTTATTACTAAATTTGTCATTAATTCTAAAATTGAGTTATTACTAAATTTGTTATTATTACTAAAATTTAGTTATTACTAAATTTCTTATTGTTACTAAAATTTAGTTATTACTACATTTGTTATTGTTACTACAACTTAGTTATTACTAAATTTGTTATTGCTACTAAAATTTAGTTATTACTAAATTTGTTATTCTTACTAAAATTTAGTTATTACTAAATTTGTTATTATTTCTAAAATTTAGTTATAACTAAATTCCTTATTATTACTAAAATTTAGTTATTACTAAATTTGTTATTATTACTAAAATTTAGTTATTACTAAATTTGTTATTATTACTAAAATTTAGTTATTACTAAATTTGTTATTATTACTAATATTTAGTTATTACTAAATATCCTACATAATTTTAGCAATTTTACTAATTTCCTAATATTACAAAAAAAATTACAAGAACAATTCATTGAACTCAAAATGTACCACCATTATTTTGGGTAAAATTAACAAATATTTTCCGTGCACGTTTGAAGACAATTTTTTTTATTAACAATTTTGAAAAATCAGTTTTTACTTTCTAGTAAAAAATCGAGTGTAACTTTTAATTTTCCACTTTTTATTGTTTTTGGTATTTCATTTTCGTCACTAATGCAACGAACAACTTTCTCGTGACTTACCGAGACGAATGGCTCGATCATCCGTGCAGTCATTTGATCGTCGTCATCGAGGCCGTCCCAACGATTCGCACACATTGACAAATATCATTTTTATACGTTTATACCAAGTGCAATATAGTCTGAAACGTTTGTCTCAATAACGATGCACGAGTTGGCGTAAATCAATGGTCAATTAACGTCAAGGAGTCGCCAATATGACAACGGTGACACAGACAGACAGACAGACGGACAGACAGATGGATCCGAGAATTATAGGCAACGTCCTGAGGCGATTCTGCATTCTCGTTAATCGTTTATTAGCATAAGTCACGTACGTTCGATTCGATCATTAACCGTTCACTTAAACGCGCAAATTTTACTCCGGGATTCCAAAGAATTTTCGTGGCAGTGAATATATTTATTTATTTACTTTTTTTTTACACTGAATGGAATTTTTTTTTCGGTGTCTGGAATTTTTTTATTTATTTTTTTTTTACACTGAATGGAATTTTTTTTTCGGTGTCTGGAATTTGGTGTGTTTAATGAGATCAAAAAAAGAATGTGGTTAATGTGGAAAGATTTATTAACTAAGCAGCTGAATTAAAGTACAGAATTTGGGGAATTTCAGCTAATTAATAATGTTTTTTTTTTTTTTTTTTTTACTATTGTTTTTATATACATTTTTGTATATTTTGCTTCATTAATTTTTGCGTCTGTTTTTGTCCTCACAATGTATCATTTTGCAAATAGTAGATAACATTTATTTTTCTCTCTGGAATTCCAAAGAATTTCCGTGACTGTGAATTTTTTGTTTTGTTTATTTTTTACGGTGAATGGAATTTTTTTTTTTCAGTCTATCTGGAATTTGGTGTGTTTGATGAGTTGAATAAAAGAATGTGATTAATGTGGAAAGATTTACTAACTAAACAGCTGAATTAGAGTACACAACTTGGGGATTTTCAGCTAATTAGTAATGTTTACTTTTTTTTTTTTTTTTTTTGGTATTCCGTTTTATATACATTTTTGTATGTTTTGCTTCATTAATTTTTGCGTCTGTTTTTTTCCTCACAACGTATGGTTTGAAAATAGTAGATAACATTTATTTTTCACTCTGGAATTTCAAAGATTTTCCGTGACAGTAAATTTTTCGTTTTGTTTATTTTTCACAGTGAATGGAATTTTTTTTTCAGCGAATCTGAAATTTGATGTGCTTAATGAGTTCAAAAAATGAATGTGGAAAGATTGATTAACTAAGCAGCTGGATTAAAGTACACAACTTGGAGACTTTCAGCTAATTGATAACGTTTAATTTTTTTTTTACATATTCATTTTTATATAAATTTTTGTATATTTTGCTTCATTAATTTTTGCGTCAGTTATTTTCCACAATTTTTTCCTCAAAACGTATCATTTTGCAAATAGTAGATAATATATCTTTTTTCATTTCAGAATTTAAATACTAATTTTTTGAAGGAATATGTCGTGGAATTTTTTTTAATGGTATTGACCCATTTGGTTTTAGTGGAAACATATTTTAACATTTTTAATTTAAGCAATCGAGTGTGTAGAAATAATTCGACTCCTCAAAACTTTCCACTTTTATGTTTGAGAATCAGCAGATAAAAAAAAAGAGTTGAGTAATCAATGCAGAATTTGCTATATATAAAGTCCAAAAATATCATCAAATTTGATTTGGCTATTTTTGAGTAAATTTTGTTCCGAAGATTTAAGGTGTTATTTGATCTCACGTCTTTCGTTAATCGTTTTGTTATTGCATATGCATCTAATGGTTTAAGCCTGCAAAAATAGAAACTTGCACGTGACTTATTATTTTTCACCTCTAACAAAACTTCCTCTTTGAGGACGTCAAAATCAATCGATAAATTTCCTCATAGAGGTGACTTAAGGTGAAAATTAATGAGGAAGAAATGTGCAAAAAAAGATTTATTTATATTTTTATTCAAAGGTTTAATTTTATTTAATCGTTTTTTTAAATAATAATTTTCAATTCCTTGGCACATTTTATCTTTCTTTTAATTAAAAGTTAATAAACATATTTTGTGGCTTTAAATAAATGAGGAAGGAATGTGCAAGGATTTTTTTATTTATATTTTTACATAAAGTGTTAATTTAATTTCATGGCAATTGTCTACGCTCGTGTCTAATTCATTGGTAACACATAGCACGTGCCGATCAAGTAGTAACAGTCAACATATGCTCAGACATAGTTTTATGAGTTTGTACATTGACTTTTGCTTCTCGACTTGTCGCTAATTTGTCACTTTGTATGTGCGTTGTGTTATCGTGGTCAGAATCATAGATTCAGCGCTGACAAAAATACACAACTCTAGGTTAACTCGCTGGGGACCATCTGGGTGTCCAGCCACCCAACGTGACTACATAAACGAAGTTTGTTTGTAAAAGAATCACAACGAAGGTCATGGCTATTTATTTAAAAATTGTCGAATAAATGTGGCGTATCTGTTAGCCAAGATTTTTTTTAAATTTAATGCACCTAAATCTATTTTATATATATATAATCCCACAGAAAGTTCTTTGTTTCTGATATATTTAAAAAAATATATTTTCGGCTATTATTAAATAAGATATATAAATTAATAAATTTATCAAAATTGATTATCTAAAATAAAAATATAACTGAATTAAATTCAGAATGTTCGAATTTCTGTTGAATTATAAAAGTAGCGACACGCTCGTTGATCACAACAAAATCGTAGGAGTGTATCGACGAAAATAGAAAGAAAAAAAAAGAAAGTAGTCACAGCAAAGGCTTAATTAAATATCCAGAAGGAAACGTTATTATCGTTACGATATTTTTCTGGATTTCACGAGTCCGGGAAGGACATAAATTTGTTTGGCCACGAGATAGTCAGATAAGGAGTCTAACCTGTGGACTGAGATCGATCGGCATGGATGTAATACGGAAGAAACCAGAAGTTCCAAACGATACGAGAATTTTGTGGCTCGACGACTAAAATTATCGGCATATCTATAGATGAAGATATGTGCCTCATTTTATTTCGTATTCGTATCGCATTATTACAGGAGCGAGAAAGAAAGATACTATAACGACATATGTGTAGCACCGTTGAGCAATCTTGCGATAAAATAAAAACCGCAGCTTTGCCCGGAGACGATACAGTTCGGTTTCTTCGCTCACGAAGAGTGCGTCTAACGGTAAAGCTAACCGCAAGCCAGTAACAAAAAAAAAATCGAACGAAACACGCGTTTTCGTCGCGTCTGACCACTACATCATTTTCTACTCAAACGCACAGTCTGACCGCTAAAACTTTTTCTCCTTTTACTTATTGTCTGACCACCAAAACTTTTTCTACTTTGAAATATTGTCTGAGCAGTGAATTTTTTCTACTTTGAAATATTGTCTGAGCAGTGAATTTTTTCCACTTCGAAATATTGTCCGATCAGTGAATTTTCTACTTCGTCCATTGTCTGACCACTACGGATTTTTCTGCTTTGAAAAAGTTATCTGATCAGTGAAGATTTTTTCACTTGACAAAAAAGTCGTAACGCTGGATTTTTTCTACTTCGGCGTATTGTCTGAAAACTAAGGATTTTTCTACTTTGAAAAATTGTCTGACCAGTGAAGCTTTTTTCACTTGACAAAACGTCGGAACGTCGGATTTTTTCTACTCGGACATAACGTCTGGCCACAACCGGATTTTCCACTTCAGTGAATCGTCTGACAACCACTGGATTTTCCACTTGGATATTTTATTTTACGCTCTTCGTCGGCGATTAACTTGAGACTCTTGCAAGTAAGTTTTGCCAGTTTTGCACTTGCGATGACGCGCTATAATTTGATTCGTTTACGACGGTGAATCAACTTGGGGAATATGAGAGTCAAAAAAAAAAAAAAGAAATAAAAATTTGTCAGCGGAAGGAGAGTCACTACGACACCGGTAATAAATCCAGTGACTCGTGATACCTTCTTGGAAGTTTAGCCACTCCTCAGAGTCACAAGGAAATTATTTATTTTTTAATGGTTGCCGTAACTACTTTGTAAACCATTTCCTGGTTTGCCGTTATTCCACAATGATTTTGGTGCTAACGCAATGCATTTAAATAATCTCGTAATCGACCTTCGTTTTGCCATAAAGTGAACAGACAGTAAAAAAAAAAAATATTAATTGGAACAATCGTTAAAGTCTCTTTGAGTTTATCAAACAATTAGGATTGCATAACTATTGGACTCAGCGATATCGTGCACAGCTCCTAGAAAACGGTTAAGTGACAATTATTGATTGTACTTCGTGCGACGATTTTTTTAAATTGCATACATTTTTCCCAACTATTAAAAAATTAAGATAACAATGGTTCAAAAATGTTGTTGAGTTGGTTTTTGCTTTTAGGCTACAGAATAAGCTATAATTAAATTAATAGCTTAATTGTTCGTATTTATCCATTAATCATGTATTTAATTTAATTGTTTTCCATAATAATAGTAATAGCAATTATTATTGTTAATTTTAGAACTTGTTGAATGGATGTCATTTTTACACTCTGTGAAATCTTGTTGCACCTTGAAACTATTAAGTGACAACTGTTAATTGCAGTTTATGTGATTACATTTGTAATCACTATTGAAATAATCACCAAAATCAGTCAGAGAAAAAAAAAGTAAACTATTTTTAAATATTAAGTAGTTACAGTTATTTTTTTTTATTTTGCTCATTCTACATATCAATAATTAATTTCGTGTTATAATTGTTCGTATTTAATAATTAATTAATTTAATTGTCTTCTGCAATCATGACAATGATGTCAATTACTATTTTTAATAATAGTGAAACTTGTATTCATTTTTTCTAACTTTTTAATATTAACAGTAATTATAATAAATCATTTTTTTAATTCTCAAATTTGTTGCAGTTTAATGATTAATGCTACAATTAATCTACTTGTCCTCAATAATGATGACAGTAACTAATTAATAATTAACTATTTTTAACTATTAAGTAGTAACTTGAAAAACTTTTTCTCGCACATTTTACATATCGATAATTAATTTAGTATTATAATTATTCGTATTTAATAATTAATTCAATTGTCTTCCGCAATCATGACAATGATGTCAATTATTATTATTAATAATAGTGAAACTTGTTGTATTAATTTATCCAAACTTTTAAATATTAACAGTAATTCTAATAAATAATTTTAAAAGTACTCAGATTTGTTGCAGTTTAATGATTAATACTACAATTAATCAACACGTCCTCAATAATGATGACAGTACGTATAGTCATTATTATTATTATAATTCGAGGAAATTGTTGAATATTTAACTGACGTGTTGCTCACTTAAATAATGCATGTGTAAAGATTAAATATATTCCGTTGTCACTGCAATAAAAATAGCGATTGTCTTTATGTCGTTTGTGTATGCGAATAATACGACGAGTTTTACAAAGATAAAGATAAAGTCACTGTGTAAAGACAAAGAGTAATGTGCGTAGTAGAATATGCTTTAAGGTGTACAGTTGCGACATTTTTTTTTTTTTTAAGTTGTTTCAACGGGTTTGCACAGTTTGTCGTGTTTTTTTTTATTACGCTCGATTAAACCTTGTTTTATATGCGTAGCGTTGGTTGTGGTGGGAATGGAGTGAAATCTCGTGGTCGAGCCTCTCGATAGTCCTTGGAAATCGCGTTAATTCACGGGTATTATGCCCGCGTGGCGCTCGGGAATTATAATTAATTTTGCGTGCACTCTGAGCCGTCTCTTTGGTTAACTGGACGTCACTATGTATAGGTAAAGCAATGTACCAGCACGTCTGATCTGTACCGTATGTAACTACTTCGCTAAGTCTCGTCTATGCTGATGGATTGCGTGAACTAACCGTCAACACTTCGGCACGCAACTTCGAGCTGACATATTGCCAGAGAACAGGCACGGAATTTAAGGGTGTCGAGATAGCCATGATTTTTTTTTATAATTAATTACTTTTGATAAAAGTAAAATTATAAAAAAGAAATTTTATTTATAATTTTTTTTTTTTTTTTTTTTTTTGTCATCTTGTGAAATAATTGGATAATACATTAAGGGGTTTGCAAAAACAGCTCATTTATTATCCACTTGTATTAAAAAAAAAATGATCATTAATTGTTGATATGCAATAAATAATTATTTTTATTAATTATAAAAAATTATTTAAGAAATTTAATTATCATTTTTTTTTCAACATGTGAAATAATTTGATAATTCATTAAGGGGTTTGCAAATACACCTTATTTATTATCCACTTGTATTTTTTTTATTGTTCAGTAATTGTTAAAATGCAACAAATAATTATTTTAATTAATTGTAAAATATAATTAAAAAAATTTAATTATAATTTTTTTTAACTTGTGAAATAATTTGATAATTCATTAAGGGGGTTGAAAAAACAGCTTATTTATTATCCACTTGTATTTTTTTTTATTGTTCAGTAATTGTTGATATGCAACAAATAATTATTTTAAATGATTAATTATGTAATTACGCAAAATGTCAGCACCTTCGGCACGCAACTTCGAGCTGACTGCCATATTGTGAGAAAACAAGCACGGAATTTAAGGGTGCCGAGATAGCCATGATTAAAAAAAATTAATTACTTTTGATAAAAGCAAGATTATTTTTAAAATTTTAATTTATAATTTTTTTTTTCAACTTGAGCAAAAATTATACAATAAATTAAGGGATTAGCAAAACCACGATCTTGTATATTTGATTTATTTCAACTCATTAATAAATTAATTAAAATACTATTGACATTGAAATAAAAAACTAAATTCCTGCAACATTCTTAAATTATTTTGCTATTGTTTTATAGAGCCTAAAAAAAATTGAGCGAATAATGTAAATCTTGATAAATCGAATAAATAAATTATCAGACTTGTCAAGAGGTAAAATTATATAATAATTATTAGACTTTTTTAACATAGTGAGAGAGACCTTGGCTGCTTATCAACGATTAATAAAAGAAAAGTCACGAACTTTGCGTGATAATGAGAACACGCACGAAATTTAAGGGTGCCAGGAGCTAGTCTTAATCTTTTTAGATTGAATTCATTAATTCTAGATAACAATAATGGGTGGAAAAAAATCTCAGGATGTGACGCAAGTCTTGAATTTCGTGAGAAAATCTGTGAAACAATAACATAAAAATTTAAGATCAATTTTTTTTTTATTTTTTTTTTTTTGGGTTTCGTCACGTTCTTACTTTTTTTATCCTTTACTGGTATTTCAGATTAATTAATTAATTCTATCTAGAAAAAAAAATTACATAAATTAGCAAAATAACGATAAATTAGAAAATTTCATAAATTAATAAAATAATTTTATAAAAATTATAAAACAATTTTAATATCTTGAAAATTTGACTGATGATCGATGATAATTTTTTTAAATCACCATTAAGTGGAATTTTTTTCCAAAATTTAGGGTGTTTAGTTGTTGGTATCACAAATTATTAAAATAAAAAAAAAATTTATATATTCATAAATTAGTAAAATAAAGATAAATAAAAAAATGTCATATACTAATAAAATAAATTTATGAAAATGTGAAATTCTACGAAAAATTATAAAACGATTTTAATATCTCAATAATTTGACTTATGATCGATGATAATTTTTTTGAATCACCATTAAGTGGAAGTTTCTTCCAAAATTTAAGGTGTTTTTTTATTTATGAATTTTTCTTAACCCTTTGCTGGTATCACAGATTATTTAAATAATAAAAAAAAATATTTATATATTCATAAATTAGTAAAATAAAGATAAATAAAAGAATGTCATATACTAATAAAATAAATTTATGAAAATGTGAAATTCTATGAAAAATTATAAAACGATTTTAATATCTCAATAATTTGACTTATGATCGATGATAATTTTTTTGAATCACCATTAAGTGGAAATTTCTTCCAAAATTTAAGGTGTTTTTTTATTTATGAATTTTTCTTAACCCTTTGCTGGTATCACAGATTATTTAAATAATAAAAAAAAATATTTATATATTCATAAATTAGTAAAATAAAGATAAATAAAAAAATGTCATATACTAATAAAATAAATTTATGAAAATGTGAAATTCTATAAAAAATTATAAAAATCTTTTAATATCTCAATAATTTGACTTATGATCAATAATAATTTTAAAAAATCACCATGCGTGGATTTAAACACATACCTAACGTGTCGTGTGGCTAAAGTAATGAGTAAGTCGTATAGAATCGTTCGATATCAAGTGCTCAGGATGTACGTGTGAAAGCCACACAAGTTGGGGGGTGAGGAAAGAGGGGGTGAGTGAAAAAGCTCGTGAATAATCGAGGAATCAAACAAACGACGCGGTTGACGAGGCGACTAGGAGGAAGAGAAAGAAATCGATCGATCCTTGCACATGTAGATCTAGATTAGGTGCCCTCGGCGTGTTTTGTGTCACGTTACTTGCCCTCAAAAGCTTAAATGCTCGTAGAACTTATTACTAGAAATAAAAAAAATAAAAAATAAAATTACCGTTGCAGTTAGGATTTATTGAACGGCAGTTGAGGAAATACTGGTTATTGAGTACACAAGCATTAAAAATTTATAAACGTACAAAACTACCCGATTTTATACCCACATAAACGATAAATATAAAATTACGATAAAGATTTTTAATAACTCATGCAATTAAATTAGTAATATTATTCGATATTGAAATAAGATAATTAAATAAATTTTTTAAATAAATTTAATGTAGTATTGATTTTAAGAATTTGTGCATTTTGAACTTTTCGTAAAAATTAACATTAATGAATTTTGGGTCTGTTTATTTATATCGTTTTAGACTTGTGTTATTAATTGTTGCAATGAGAAAAAATAGTTTAAATGAAGTTTAGCAATTTTAGGAAAATTAAGTAATGATTATGGGTTATAAATATTTTCGGTTGAATAAAAAAAGTAATATTTAATTTAAAGCTAAATTGCGTTTTTTCCCAATTTACATAATAATTATTTCCTTTCATGAATCAATTTTTTTTCTACTTGTTAATTAATTTAGTAGATAAACCCGATTTGTTTTTCATCGTAGTAGATTTTTTTAATTCTCATTGTTTTTCTCCGTTTCGCAAGTTTCTTTAAAATAAATAAATAAAAATAAGTAAATGAATAAATCGAACTGTGTCAAATTTTTGTCATACCTAATTTGCCGAAAAAGAGTATTATCCCGTTTATTTTCGTTAACAATTACCGAAAAATTTTCTAATTTTTTTTTTCAATTTCAAAATTTTTTTCTAATTTTTCGTTCCATTTCCATATTTTATTCTAATTTTTTGTTCCATTTCCATATTTTATTCTAATTTTTTTTACCAATATTTTTTCATTTTTCAAAATTTTATCTATTTTTTTTTTTAATTTCCAAAATTTTATCTAATTTTTTTTTAATTTCCAAAATTTTTTCTAATTTTTTTTTCAGCATTATCTGTTTTTTTTTCTTGTAAAAAAAAGTTTTGTCTTCTTATCGATATTTTGCACGTTAAATAAAATCAATCGCCAAGTGCGTTACAATTTTTTAAGCCATAATGTCAAGGTGGTTCCCTGTCGGCTATGACCTACCCTCTCAATTTAAGCATCCCCATTATTTAACCCACAAAGTAAAAGTATATTCGAAGAATAGTTACTGGCTGCGACAATCGCTATCTATAACGAGGACATTGCGAGCGATGTCACCTGTATGATTTCTACTGTCCCCACGCGACTTTGTGAATACGTATATATATATATTTTCCCCTTGTCACTTGTGGCAGCAACACACATGGAATATTATTGCAAATCGAGGCGAAAAAGTGGAGCAGTCCCTAAGCGCCTGGACGACGTAAATACGATAACGGGGACACTAAAATAGACAGTGGGAGGGGATGGAGACTCTGCTACGACGTATAGAGTCACAGTCAGGCCTGTCTGTTCGCTTTTGCTACGCTTTGACGGGAGACTTGTCACTTGTTTGGAGTGCCTGACGTTGTCGTCCCTCTCTTCTTCTTTCTCCACTGCGCATTTCACCGCCAGAAACATCCCCTTTGTCCGCATACTCGTAGCCTACTCTGGACAATTGTATATCTCAGTCTGACTAAAACCTACCTTAACTACTGGCTCGAAATTCCCTGCGAATTACAGTTTCCCAGAGGCATAAATTTTCTGCGTACGTTTGTGATGAAAACCCACTTGTTTCTTTGAAGAGTGATTCAGTTGGAATAATAATTTATTAATCAATTGTTTTATATTTTTATTATAATTTTTTTAAATATATGTGTATTGCAAATTTTTGGTAAAACATGGTATTTTATTGGAAATTTATTTTGTTGGAGTAATTGTGATGGCGAAAAAAATATCTGAATTATTATAAATTATATAAAATTTGTCGTATATCTTAGTCTGACTAAAACCTGCCTTAACTACTGGCTCGAAATTCCCTGCGAATTACAGTTTCCCAGAGGCATAAATCTTCTGCGAACGTTTGTGATGAAAACCCACTGGTTTCTTTGAAGAGTGATTCAGTTGGAATAATAATTTATTAATCAATTGTTTTATATTTTTATTATAATTTTTTATTAGCATTTTTTTAAATATATGTATATTGCAAATTTTTGGTAAAACATGGTATTTTATTGGCGATTTATTTTGTTGAACTAATTGTGATTGCGAAAAAAATATCTGAATTATTATAAATTATATAAAATTTGTCGTATATCTTAGTCTGACTAAAATCTGCCTTAACCACTGGCTCGAAATTCCCGGCGAATTACAGTTTCCCAGAGGCATAAATTTTCTGCGTACGTTTGTGATGAAAATCCACATGTTTCTTTGAAGAGTGATTCAGTTGAAATAATAATTTATTAATCAATTGTTTTATATTTTTATTAGAATTCTTTAAATATATGTATATTGCTAATTTGTGGTAAAACATGGTATTTTATTGGAGATTTATTTTGTTGAAGTAATTGTGATTGCGAAAAAAATATCTGAATTATTATAAATTATATAAAATTTGTCGTATATCTTAGTCTGACTAAAACCTGCCTTAACTACTGGCTCGAAATTCCCTGCGAATTACAGTTTCCCAGAGGCATAAATCTTCTGCGAACGTTTGTGATGAAAACCCACTTGTTTCTTTGAAGAGTGATTCAGTTGAAATAATAATTTATTAATCAATTGTTTTATAATTTTATTACAATTTTTTTAAATATATGTATATTGCTAATTTGTGGTAAAACATGGTATTCTATTGGAGATTTATTTTGTTGAAGTAATTGTGATTGCGAAAAAAATATCTGAATTATTATAAATTATATAAAATTTGTCGTATATCTTAGTCTGACTAAAACCTGCCTTAACTACTGGCTCGAAATTCCCGGCGAATTACAATTTCCCAGAGGCATAAATTTTTCTGCGTATGCTTGTGATGAAAACCCACTTGTTTCTTTGAAGAGTGATTCAGTTAAAATAATAATTTATTAATAATCAATTGTTATATATTTTTATTATAATTTATTAATCAATCCCTTTATATTTTTATTATAATTTTTTTAAATATATGTGTATTGCAAATTTGTGGTAAAACATGGTATTTTATTCGAGATGTATTTAGTTGAGTCAATTGAGATACCGAAAAAAAATATCTAAAATAAAAAGTAACTTTACAGCATTAAGGGAGAAAATAATTAATTTCTCAGTTATTTAATAATATTTTAATTATTCTTTTTGTTTGTTATATTGAAATTTTATGGTGAATCCTCTTGTTTTGTTGAACAGTTATTTTTGTTGTTGAGGAAATCGTGATACTAAAATGAATTAATAAATTAAGTTGTTATTTTATAGTAAATAATTAAATGATTAATTATTTTATAGTATTTTAATGGTGTTTTTTTGTTTTTATTTTGCAGCCATGTCCCTGGAGGAGTCACGACGTTCTCAGCGTCCGTACCGTTACGGTATGGTACTACTGTGCGTCGGTGCACTTATAAATTGGCTCGGGTTAGCCGAAAATTACGTGGAACCCGTGAGATACGTGGGGGTGGCCTGCATCGTTGCAGGAGCTCTCCTCATATGTGCTGCCATGTGTTGCTGGTTACATGCACCACCGACTAGGGCTAGTGTCCAAGCCCAGCACTCGAATCATCCAATCACAGCTCAGGTAAAAAAAAAATACTCAATTTAATTCACATTCTACATTATGCATTTAAAAAAATGCATAATTATTGCATAATATATTAAATTGCATAATAATAATTTTTTAGGTTCAAATAAGTCCATTAAAAAAAATGCATAATAAATGCATTTTCGAAAATGCATAATAAATTGTTCTGCAATTATTATGTATTTTCAGTCAAACTTTTTTTTATCTAATAGAAATTTCCTATAACAATTTTTTTTTAAATTAAAAAAAATGAATAATATATTAAATTGCATAATAATAATTTTTTAGATTTGAAAAAATGCATAAGTGCATTAAAAAAAATGCATAATAAATGCATTTTTTAAAAATGCATAATAACTGCATTTTCGAAAATGCATAATAAATTGTTCTGCAATTATTATGTATTTTCAGTCAAACATTTTTTTTATCTAATAGAAATTTCCTACAATCATTTTTTTTAGATTTAAAAAAATGCATAATATATTAAATTGCATAATAATAATTTTTAAGATTTGAAAAAATGCATAATAAGTGCATTATTCATTTGAAATATAATATAACGATTGATTTATATTTCCATGAAGATAAAAAAAATGCGTTATTTTCTGCACTATATTTTTTAAAAAATAACTTGTAATAACGAGAAAAAATTATCAGGAAGAAAAAATGTTAAAAAAAAAATGCGACAGGCAATAAATCGAATTTTGGCAATTTGCCCAATTAATCCTCTAGAATCTCGAGCGTAGACAGTGAAAAGTGTCATCATCGTACAAAGTCCAGACGCAGGCCAAACAATTTGTCAGATTAATCGAGGCCCACATTTTCACCGAAAGACGTATTCCTATCTGTACACCACAAACGTAGAGTTTTGCTGGTGAGTCAGAGACTCGTGAATCATTGTTTCTTCTCTCGTAAATCCTCGGGCTACGTACAATATATATAATATAAATTGCCACAGTTCGTCGACATTGTTCAAACGTAACATCTCTACTATATGTATATATATATATAGATATACATACGTACAGTTAGCTTTAGGTGAATCGAGTTTTCCCTCTTTTCTCTTCGCTTCAGTCTATCTCATAATACTATATGTATATTCACATATTTCTTTTTCGATTTCAGCCTCTATAAATAAGCCGCTGCGCTTCATCGTTGAATTACTTTCGAGATCCAAAGCCTCAGCAAAAATAAACGTGGGACGCACTCTGTCTGCACAATATATATATACATACGGTGAATTCCAAGCCAAGTTGATGAACTGACTCTTTATATTTTTTTATTGAACTTATTCCGAATTTCAGTGAATTTTACCACCCCAAAAACGAACAATGAATTAGTTTTTAAAAAATTAAGAGAAAGATAAAAAATACTCCATAAGAAAATAATTAAAAAAAAAAAAAAAAAAAAAAAAATCAAATTTTTTTTTTTAATCTTAAAAACAAAACTGTTATCTGTTTATTTTTCCTTTTTTCGATGATTTCAATGAAAAAAAGGCACATGGAGTCTTTGGCAGATTTTATAATTGTTAAATTGTAGAATAATTTTTTCTTTCTCATTTTATTGCATTCTGAAACTATGTGTTTAATTTTAAAAAGCAAACAGTATTCTACAATTTAACAAATATAAAATCTGCCAAAAACTATAGTATATGCCTTTTTTTCATTGAAATCATCGAAAAAAGGAAAAATAAAAAAATACCACCTTTATTTTTATGATAAAAAAAAAATTTCAATTCTTTTTTTTTTCAAAATTTTCGTTATTAATTTCTTTATTTTTCATTTTTAATATTAACAAATCTCGACGACAAAAATATGTCTAATTAATTTTTTGCCATTTTTGGTATAGTTTAATTGAAATAGAAATAAGTTGAATAAAAAATATAAAGTGTCAGACATTCATCAAATTGACTTGGAATTCCCCATGTATATACATGTACATATATATACAGATAGGAGAGTCTTTTTTCATACAAAATGCAGACGGTGCATCGACACCGCGACTTTTGCCTGTGGAATTGGATTTCCTCGTTTTTATTTTCTCCCCGAGTCGATAACCATTGGAAAGCTCGTATTTCGACACGTATCTATAAATACGATATCGCTAAATTGTCGACTGTCGGTGGTAGAGTCTCCGGTGTATTATGGAGAGCTTGGACTCGATGACGTTACTATCTGGATTATCGCGAACGAGGCTATCGAGAGGGTGGGTCTCGACCTCTTACACCCTCAACCCCCCCCCCCCCTCTTTCTGGTGTAGTATTACGTTATATGAGCGATAACACACTGCGGAGGTTTTTTTTTCTTACGAGTCGAGCCAACGAGGGTTGAAGACCCTGGGGAACGTTTTTAGGAAGATTCGGGTCAACCCCCCTCCCCCCCTCATATTTCCTGTCGCGGAAATACGTTTATGTTCTACACACATTTTTTTTTTCTTTCTTTTTTGAGATTTTTTTTTCGACAGGGTTTTGTTTATCAACACCATTTATAAGGTGTTTTTATAAATAACGATCCATTTTTTGCTGCGTAGAAAAAACTTTGATTTCGTGATTTTTTTTTTTTTTTTTTTTTTTTTTTTGGAGGTAACTTTGTTTTCGTCATTTTTTTTGTTTTTCTTTTATTTTTTTTGTTTAGTGAGATGAGAAATGTGGTTTAGAAATTTTTTTTGAATGTGTGTGTGTGTATGCAAATTTTCTTTTTTAACGTGATAATTGTCGTAATTTTTTTAGGAACCTTCTTCAAATTTTTTAAATTTCGTTTAAAGTTATTTTATGATGTAATTTTTGTAAATTACGAGATATTAGGGTGAAATTTTATACGCGAATGAACTAATATTAAATTATGACTGGTTCGAAATTTTTCGATAATCGATAAAATGGTGCTAATTGTATTAAAATTAATTTTTCTTTTCTCAAAAATATTGAAAGTTGAATTTATATTATTTTATAGCTTGAAAAAATGATAATAGTTGAATAAAAATGCAAGGCTAAAAAAGAACATTTTTTAGTGAAATTTGTATTTTTATTTCCATTTAAAAAAATTGATGCTGCAAAAAATTATTTTGATTAAAAATTGTGATTCAATTTTACTTAAATATTGAAAATCAAATTAGTTATGCAGGTAAAAAATTAATTAAATTCGTTTTTATCCAGAACTGCATAATATTGTAATTTTCTTAAATAAAAATAAAAATAATAATAATTTTGTTCGTAAAAAATAATAGACTAATTGTAAGTTTTATTGCATTAAAAAGTTCATGTAAATATAAAAACTAAACGAAAAGATGTAATGATTTCGATTCTAAAATATATATAATTTCATCTTCTAAATATTAATGAAAAATTTGTAGATTTTTGCAGAAAGTATTTGCAATTGTAACTAAAATTTGGCGAAGCTGTAGAAATATTGGAGAGTGCAGAGAAAAATGGCTAAATTATCGTAGAAGCTTCTGTCAACATCCGTGCGAAGCTTTTTCAATCCCTCTTCAATATTCATGAAAACTGAGCTCCAGGAGTGCAACGTTTCTGCAGCGACGACGAACAGGTTGACTTTGTAGATATCGTTCACATTTCGGTTGTCATTCATTGGAAACTTTCACGGGATCAATATTGGCTGGGATATATATAGTGTGAATTTAATAGTGGAGTTAGATACCTTTTCGTCTCGAACTCAACAGGAAAATGCATTCTATTATTGATGTCCGATTGTTTCCCGAGGTCATTGAACTCGTGGATTCAGTTCCGTGTCAAAACTTTGCCAGCATCTCACGAAAAATTCAGTCCATTCATTTTTTATTGTGCACTTTAAAAAAATTATCCATTCTTTTCAATATGTTTTCATTTTTTATTAACTATTCAATCGAAAACAGGTAATTTTTGGGGAAAAATTAAAATCTGACATCTTAAATTTTTGTCCTAAAAACATTAACAAATTTTTTTTTCCCTTAAAAGTTAATTAAAAAGAATTTTGTTAATATTGGATATTGGCACTTTTGAAATCTGGAGATATAATTTTTATTTTCAAAATATATATGTAATTAATAAAAACAATATATAATATATAATACCTGATAATAAAAAAGTAAATAAATAAAATAAATATTTGATGTAATGTCTAATAAAATTCCACTGCTTCAAAAATTTCTCCCAAATATTAATCTGCACACAAAAAAATATGAATTTAAAAATAGCTATGTAAATAACATGTAAATGCTACATTAGCATTTACATGTCCAAAGACTTAGAATTCTGAATTCCAATATTAGAACCCGATTCTTATCTTTAATCACCGTGAGCTAAAAATATATTTTAAAAAGCGTCAACCCTATTCCAATACCAGCCAAACAATAAATAACCGTCGACGTTGATGATTGCTTTTCCCGGGAGTCATTTCCCCAGGGTTATGCGTGAGTGCTTTTCCTTCCTCTTAAACATTAGGATCGCCATTTCCACTGCGCGATAACAACTTGCGTGTCAGTTAATTTGCGGTTGCACGCATCGGTGTCACTCAGCATTATTGGACAACACAATACATCTCTCTATATTATAAAAATATCTGCCGCCGTCGCCGTGTCAAGTATCGAGCCAAATATATAGGGCATTTCATGTCAAGTGAACTATGCTGGCCCTAATTTTTCTATATTCCCCAAGGGCCAGCGAAGCGCGGATTTTTCTAAGTCCTGCTAGGGCTTAAATACAGGGCATTCCATGTCAAGTGGACCATTATAGCCCGAATTTTTCCAAATCCCCCAAGGGCTTATAATCGGGCAATCCATGTCAACTGGACCATTTTGGCCTGAATTTTTTCAAATCCTCCAAAGGCTTATAATATGGCAATCCATGTAAAATGGACCATTTTGGCCCGAATTTTTCCAAGTCCCCCTAGGGTTTATATATAGGCCATTCCATGTCAAGTGGGCTATTATGGCCCGAATTTTTCCAAATCCCCCAAGGGCTTGTAATAGGGCAATCCATGTCAAGTGGACCATTTTGGGCCAGAATTTTCCAAATCCCTCAAGGGCCTCCGAAGCCCAGATTTTTCCAAGTCCCCCTAGGGCTTATATATAGGGAATTCCATGTCAAGTGGGCTATTATGGCCCGAATTTTTCCAAATCCTCCAAGGGCTTATAATAGGGCAATCCATGTCAAGTGGACCATTATGGCCAGAATTTTTCCAAATCCCCCAAGGGCTTATAATAGGGCAATCCATGTCAAGTGGACCATTTTGGTCCGAATTTTTCCAAGTCCCCCAAGGGCTTATAATAGGGCAATCCATGTCAAGTGGACCATTTTGGCCCGAATTTTTCCAAATCCCCCAACGGCCTCCGAAGTCCAAATTTTTCCAAGTCCCCCTAGGGCTTATATATCGGGAATTCCATGCCAAGTGGGCTATTGTGGCTCGAATTTTTCCAAGTCTCCCAAGGGCTTATAATAGGGCACTCCATGTCAAGTGGACCATACTGGCCCGAATTTTTCAAAGTCCCCCAAGGACTTACATATAGGATATTCCATGTCAAGTGGACCATTCTGGCCCGAATTTTTCCAAGTCCCCCAAGGGCTTATATATAGGGCATTTCATGTCAAATGGAACATTCTGGCCGGAATTTTTCTAAGTTTTTTATGAGACCAATAAAAAAAACGTCATCGCGACAGCGCGAGCTATAATAGCCCCCAGTATATATACATATATACATACTACGTATAAAAGATATGACGTACGAAGAGCTGGAGGGGTAGTTTGTTCTCATTTCCTGAGTTTACGTTGTCGTGTGCAAATGAGAGAAAGAGAGAAAGCGAGAGAAAGAGGAAGAGAGTGCATATGATGCTCTGGTGGAAAAGAGGGTCGCCTAGACCGCGTTTAGACGCTTACCTAAGGATATTAACCCGAAAGAGTATACGTAGTCGCTCACCTAGCGTGCAAAAAGCTATATTTATCGCATAGCGGGGTCGCTACAGTTCCATAGATACAACCGTCCACTAGTCGCACATATTCTCGTAATATGTGTTGTATAACATAGGATTTTATATGGTCGGTGACCGGCGGCGAAGCTTATGTACAGCTTCTATTATTATTGCCTATTTATCTCTCTTCTCTTCATTATTATTTCTTAAAATACACGTGAAGACAGTGGCGACCGTAATAAAAATGGCTCGATTGAAAAGGGCGAGTTAAATAAGTGCATCTATAGGAAATGCGAACGTGAGAGCCAAGAATAGTTTTATATCTATGGACAAAATGATTCCGTAGTAGGATTCGAATATTCAATGAGCTACTCTTCGTAGGCTTATTTATTTCTGAAGGACAAAAATCGTTATAGCAAAGTAGGAATACATAATTTGGTCATATATCTCTTTATATTATAAAAAGATCTCGCCTCCGCCGCCGCCGCCGTGTCAAGAATCAAAATTCTGAAAATTTTGGAAATTTTGAAAATTTTGGATATATATATATATATATATGGCATTGCATAACCAATTGAAAATTATTCAACAATAAAAATTTTATTCAAATTATTTTATTAAAAATACTTACCAATTTTATTTTCGGTGTGAATATTTTTGCGATAATCTCATTAAATTTTTTCTAAAAAAACCTCGGAAAATTTTCTCTGACTGTCTTTAGGGAAAATAAATTTTTTTACGAACTACAGAATGATCTCCGAAATATTTACGATAATCTATATTAATATTGCGTATTTTTTTCTCTATCTCGTCATTATTTCTTAAAATACACGTAAAGACAGTGGGGACCGTAATAAAAAATGGCTCGATTGAAAAGGGCGAGTAAAATAAGTGCATCTATAGGAAACGCGAACGTGAGAGCCAAGAATAGGTATATGTATGGACATAATGATTCAGTAGTAGGGTTCGAGCATCGAGTGAGCTACTCTTGGTAGTCTGTACGTCATTGCACTCGTATAGGGCTATTCGTACTGGCTAATCTCTATATATATGTGACTTTACAGCTTTTTCCCCCCTTCTTTTATTCTGGTATTCTCGTATTCTTCGTAAAAAGGGATTGTAAGAGACAAGCCTTCGGGGCTGCTATATCCATCAAAACGAGGACTCTGCTAGAGTGCAATCAGTGCGCGGAGCTCGTGGCTTTTCACTTTCGTCATTCACACGTACATAGAGGCCTAGGCTGACACTGACAGACACACACATACACAAACACACACATTATGCATTACAGGCGTCGTCTATCGAGCTATCTATTCAATTATGGCACGTACGTCGCGAGTCTCTCGCTAGATTATTGTCACGTCTGGTTTGGGCTAGACGACGTCTGCAGATATTCGAGAAGCTGAAGATTGCACATAGGATTTTCTTCACATATTTTTTTCACATCGAATTTAATTGAATATAGTGTAGGATTGATGTTTTTCTAACATATATTAAAATTCGTGTAGGGTTGAAATAATTTTTTTTGTAGGACTGATTAAAGTTACGTGGAGAATTCATTTTTTTTGCTACATCGACTGAGTCGTGTAGGGTTGAGATAATTTTTGGTGTAGGACTGATTCAATTTACGTGGAGATTTTTTATTTGCAGCATCGACTGAAAGTCGTGTAGGATAAAATATTTTTGTGTAGGACCGACAATCGTGTAGGGTTGAAATTATTTTCGTGTAGGACTATTCAAAGTTATGTGTGGAGCGGACTTTTATAGCAATGACAAAAAGTCGTGTAGAGTTGAAAATATTTTCGGTGCAGGACTGACTAAAATTGCATGTAGAACTGTTATTTCGTCGCTCGGACTAATTGTCGTGTAGGGTCGAAATTATTCTTGTGTAAGACTGATCAAAGTTACGTGTAGAGTGGATTTTTGTAGCATTGATCAGAAAATCGTGTAAGTCTGAAAATAATTTTCGTGTAGGACTGACGAAAGTTACATGTAGAATTGATTTTTCCCCCCTCGGACTAATTGTCGTGTAGGACTGAAATCATTTTTGTGTAGAACTGGCTAAAGTTACGAGTAGCATGGATTATTGTATCATTGACAAATAAACCGTGTAGGGTTGAAAAATATTTTTGTGTAGGACTGAATAAAATTATGTGTAGAATTGATTATTTTTTTTCGTAACATCGGCCAAAAGTCGTGTAGAGTAATAATTCTTGTGTAGGATTGACAAAAATTGTGTATCGATTAAAAAATGTGTAGAACTGAAATAATCGGCGAAAAAATTATGTGCAGAAATTATTGTAAGACATTTTTTTTTTAAATGAGACATTTTCTAAAATTGTGCTTCGCTTAATTTTGTTACAGATCGATGATCCGATTCACGTAATTTCGATAGAGGAGCCTTCGATAACGAATTCACGACAGAAACCGCCCGACTATGAAGCAGTGGCGGATGCACCGCCCAGCTACGACGACGCCATCAAATTGAATCCTGCTCAATTAGCAATGCCAAGCAATAGCAATAACAGCCCGGCAGCGGGTACCACAACAACGACCACACAGCCCGTGGTCGTAACCATCCTTGGGACCGTTGGAACGGGAGGTCTTGCGTCCGTAGAACCCACCGCTCCATCGCCGCCACCGCCATACGCGAGGTAAGCAACAGATTATCAACGAATAAATTATTTGCAATTTTTAAATAATATAGATAGGCGCGTATTTGCTTCTGAAGGGAAAACATCCTTATAGCAAAGGAGAAATACATAATTTCGTTGTACATAAATGGATTTGCATAATCAAATCATAATCATTGAACGAATATCATTTTAATTCAATTAATTTATTAAAAATTGGAAATATATTTTCATCCGGTTCAGTAAAATTTAGTCTCTCATTAATTAATTGAAAATTTTCGATTGAAAAAGAATTGAGAATTGCCTAATGAAAATTAATTGAAAATTACCTAATGAAAATTAATTGAAAATTACCTAACGAAAATTAATTGAAAATTAGCTAATGCAATGCAATAATATATATATTTATTTAGCCATTCTCACCCTTTAGGAAAATTAGTTTATGAAATGAATTGAAAATTATGCGATGAAAAATATTTGAAAATTATCTAATAGAAGTGAATTGAAAATTACTTAATAAAAATTAATTTAGAAATACTCAATGAAAATTAATTTTAAATGACCCATTGAAAATTACCTAATTAAAAATTAATCAAAAATTACCCAATAAAAATTAATTGATTTTTGTTCCCTTAATTTTGCAGGTGAGGTTCCACAATCGGCGTGTCGCACTCTCTGATGCGATCGAGAGTATTAGCAACGAGCGGTTGTCGCGATGTGTTCGCGGCTCGTCAGCACGCTCGTGGAAGCGCGCGTGCCGATCATCACCATCGTCACCATCATCACCATCACCATCATCAACAACAGCAACAACAACAGCAAAACCAATCTCATCAGCATCATCGTAGGCCGTCGCGACTTAAAACGGCAACGACGACTTCGTCGACGACACCGAGATATCGACGTTACGACGTCAGGCCCGCTTCGTCGACGAGTCGAGCTTCGTCACCGTTCTCCACGACCGGAGCAAAAAGATCCCGAACCCGTGGTGTTCACGTGCTCTACGCACACGTTCCATTCGCCGAGCGAAATGTCGCCGCTTCTTGAACCGCTGCCGTCGATTAATCGATGAAAATCGATTACGAGAACATTCGAGGAGAATCAGAGGCTGCATTAACGAATCATCGTGCATCTCGTGATTGAATCGCCACGTCAAAGCCGAGAGTAACATTGAAACTCGCGTTTTAGTCAGTGCGCAATGGTCGAGAGTCGTAAAGTCGATAAACTCTTCTCAGAGATTCGTGAATTAATTGAGAAAAGCATTCCTACGCCGTTGTCTTGTCGATTAAGTAAAAATAAACCGTACTAAAGAAAATTCCATCGTTAAGGAATCGCAAAATCAATCGATCGATAGGTTTCTTAAAGTTACTCTATATTTATTTGCCATTAATCGTTTTAATCGATTAATATCGATTGATATCGATTAATATCGATTAATATCGATTAATATCGATTAATATCGATGAATATCGATGAATATCGATGAATATCGATGAATATCGATGAATATCGATCAATATAGATTAATATCGATTAATATCGATTAATATCAATCAATATCGATTAATATCGATTAGTCTATTAAAATCGATTAGTCGATTAAAATCGATTAGTCGATTAAAATCGATTACATGAAAATTCGGGCAAATTGAGAGGCTGCATAAAAGAAAATCGTGCGTTTCATGATCAGATCACGAGAGAAACATTGAAACTCGCGTTTTAGTCAGTATGCGTCAAAGTTGATAAACTCACGTCAGAAATTGGCGAGTAAATTGAGAAAAGCATTCCTACGTCGTCGTCTTGTCGATCGGGTTGAAAAAAAATCGTACTAAAGAAAATTCCCTACCTGAGGGATCGCAAAATCAATCAAACGATTGATTTCTTAAAGTTGCTCTTTATTTATATGCCATTCGATGTTGAAATTATTTTGGAGTAATCGATTGAACGTCGATTCTGAGATTCTCAGGACGCTCATTCACAGGAGCTTGCCATCAGTAAAAATTTATATGAATTGTAAGAAGAATGAAGGAAAAGACTTTGCTTCTTCGGTTTTTTTTAAATAGAATTTTAAGAGCGAATAATTTAACCGGCAATGCGACAGACGGTGAAAGACGTCCCCTGGAAAAAAGAGTCTGTGCATCACAGATTCGAGATGATTATATAGTTTTTAAGGAGATATAAGAGAATCAGGGATCAAGCTACGCAAAACCCTGCCATTCGTCTTAATTGGATTCGAAGTACGATTTGAAAAAAATAAATAAATTAAATAAATAAAAAGAAGTAAACTATCGTACTCAATTTACAATAATTTACCGATGTATTATGTATATAAGTGATATATACGATTCGTCTAAGTGCAAAAAAAAGGAGACGCACGCACGTCCCTCTTTCGATTGTGATGATTTATATTTTCTTTCTTTTTCTACTTCTATAAATAGAAAAAAGAAAAAAATACTTGTGAATGATTGATTCGCAGAACGTACCACTTATCAAAGACTGTCCGCGCAGCATCTAGCCAACTTTGCTGCGTTGCAAGTCGGCCAGGCGCGGAACCTATTTCTCTCATGTTTCTTTTGTAAGATAAGACGCTTCTTTTTTATATGGACTGAATAAACGTAAATTAATACGAGAAAATGCATAAAATTCATTTCACTTCATGGTTTCGTTGAAAGGAGAAGGTTTCTAATCTGGAATATACGAAGTAATAAACAGTAAAGGTTCAAAGTCAACCTTTACTTGTCAGTTCCTTCCTTGTCAGTTGGCAAGGAAGAAATCTTCATGGGATCCGATTGAAATTGTTCTGTCGGCAAGGAAGGAATCTTCATGGGGTTATATTTAAACTCTTCAGTCGGCAAGGAAGGAATCTTTATAGCATTCGATTGAAATTCTTCAGTCGGCAGAAAAGGAACCTTCGTGGGTTTCGATTAAAATGTTTTAGTTGGCAAGGAAGAAATCCTCTTCTGAGGATTCGATTGAAACTACTCAGTCAGCAACGGGGGAAAAAAATGCAAATTTGTAAAAAACATATCAAGTACAGCCCATAAAAGCCGACAAATTAAAAAAGGGAGTATCCTGAAATGAAAATTTTGAAAAAAAAAAAATGGTTTCCGTGAACACAAAGGTTGCTTCCGCATTTCCATGAGGAAAATAAAGGTAAATATTAATTGAAGAGAAAATAGAAACCTAACTGTTACTTTGCCAAGCCAGGGCATGAACACTTGTGCAGACGGCTCCTACATCCTGTCCAAAAATCGTTACACTGTACGGATTGCCTCCGAAGAACATAATATTTTTCTTAACCCATTGTAGTACGAGATTTTGATCTTTGAGGCCATAGTTGCCAGAGGCCGCATCGTCGCGAGTGCTAATAAATCCCAAAACTCCAAGACGATAATTCACCGTCACCAGGACGATGTCCCTGTCCAAAAGATATTCTGGTCCGGCGTCTGTGGATCTTCCGCTTCCCCTCACAAAATCACCTCCGTGAAAGTAGACCATTGTAGGATACACTGGTGGTGAAAACACCAGGTTCTGTCTGTCATGATAAAACGTAATTAAATGTAAGGATAGAAAATAATCAATCTGGACTAGTGATGCCGCGAGACAAGGCGAGACGAGAATTGGCTTTTCTCTCGTCTTGTCTCGACAAATATGAAAAAAATATCGTATCTTCTCGACTCAAAAGTCGAGAGAATTTTTCTCTCGTCTCGAAAGATTCTCGAATCTCGAGAAAGGTTTTGTTCTCTCGTCTCGAAATATTCTCGAATCTCGAGAAAGGTGTTTTCTCTCGTCTCAAGAAAAGATTTTTCTCTCATCTCGAAATATTCTAGAATCTCGAGAAAGGTTTTTTCTCTATTTTCGAAACATTCTCGAATCTCGAGGGAGGTTGAAATATTCTTCAAGTGAGCTATCGATGTACCGATCGCGAGCGGTGTTCCTTAACCGATGAAGATACACATCGACCAAGCGGCTACTACCGTCGGTACAACAACGTATATATTGTCGAGAACCGAAAGCGCGCCATGAGCGCGCGATGGCTTGTGTATACCTCGGTGGTCGGGGCAGCACTGCATAGTCACGTGTCCCCACCTATTAGTTTCTGGAAACCGCATGCTCGTATCCCTCTGTTAGCTGTCCCCGGCAACGGTTGGAGACTGCACGCGAGCGTAAAATGGATGTTCGACAGTAACAGTGATATTTGTTGCGGTGTTCCAAAAATGAATCGATCACGTTCCGGTGTGAGAAAGTACAATAAAGACGATAATGAACCTCAAATCGAACAGTGCGATGACCGCGAATCTGCGTCCACCTCGCAACGAGCGCATCGTGGAGAATCGGCTGACGCAAGTGATGCAAGCGTCCCGCGTCGGCAATTGTTTATGTGTGAACGTTGTTGAAAAAAAAAGTTTATTATGCGCACCCCTATGTGTCTCCATTTATTCAGCGAACTATAATTATTGTGTAAATTCTTCAGTTTGCAAAAGAATTATGCGATTTTTGTGTCGATAAAACGCGATTCTCGATATTCTCGCCTTGACTCTCTCGTCTTGTCTCGAGTCAAACGATGAGACAAATATAGTTCTCTCGTCTCGTCTCGTCTCGTCTCTCGACTACATTTTCTCATCTCGTCTCGTTATTTTCGTCTCTCGCGGCATCACAAATCTGGACCAGATCATCAGTTGTTAATGTAGTTACAGCAAGTCTTATTTTCTATCGTGACAACAACAAATTTGTTAGACCGCGTAAAAACAATTATGTCAAATTGTGATCATAAATTGACATATCTCAAAAAGTGCCATTTTTGAGACGCGTTAAGACGAAAAATCTTAGAAATGGTTCAAAGCGATTTTCAGATTGATTTGATACCAAGTTTTTTTTACTAATTTGAGCGCAATTATTGCCCGGAAATTCAATTGTATATTTGAAAGATTACACGAATGACAAGAATTACAATTTGATGTCAGTAAACGTGATATCAAATCGATCTCAAAAACGCTTTCAAATTTCCTAAGATATTTAGTTTTATGCATCTTAAAAATGGCACTTTTTCACATATGTCACATATGTGATCACAATTTAACATAGTTACTTTTACGCGGGCGGTTATATCAGCAAACGATTTTTCTTCGTCTGAAACTTGGTGCATCTTAGGGGCAAAAAATGTAATCTATGTAAGTTTTTGACTGTGTACTGTCAAAAATGTGTATGACTGTTTGTCAAATTTTTTTGACTGTGTACTGTCAAACTGCGGATGCTAATAAAAGTCAGCCATTTTCAGTCTATAAGTTTACCGGTTTGCCAATATGGATAGAACTTTTGACGATCATTGCAAAATTACATAGATCATTTTTCACTGTAGTTTTTAATAAACATTGTACAAGGTTGTCTTACATTTGGTGAGTATACGTTTAAATACAGACAATCTTCATCACCAACTACGATATTATTATCATCCAATTGTGGGCACTGATTGCTATCAGTATCAACGGTTAAAACTTGATCCCACTTGTCCACTGGTTCCGGATTTCTGAATCTATTTCATCGCATAGATAAAAATGTATAGTTCATAGTATTAAGGAGGTTCTAGCTATTATTTGTTATTAACTAATTGATGAAAAAAAAAATTGTTCAACAAATCACCTGTCAATCTAACTTTTTTTTTCTTCAAATGAAAATGATCTTTAAAATTTTATGAATACGTACGAATTTTTTCGGAATTTTGTGTAATTTTGTAAAACTATGTTTTTACTGTAATATTTTTTTTATGTGTTAAAAGTCATGATCATTATATCCATACCAAAAAAAAAACATTACAAAGAAAGGAACGCCATTTAAAAAGAATTATAAAATTGCGAAAAAATTCATACGTATTCAGAAAAATGAACGAATCTTTTTCATACTTACTAAGTTAGTTTGACGAGAGTTTTGTTAAACACCTTTTTTTCATTAATTTGTTAATAACATTTTTAACAGATCACCTTATTTTCGAAATTTTCAAACTAATATATCGTTTGCTAATCATTCGAAGAGTTCATACCTAAGTCGGCCAACAGGTGGTTTTGCGTAAGGTATCCCTAAAAACGCTTCTATATTTCTACCATTTCTTGTGGGCATCGTCGTTCCTTCAACCGGTCCATCTTCGAAATGAACTTTCTGAACTCCCTGGATGGATTTCAAGCACAAAGAGAAAGTGATCGCGATTGCAAGTTGGAACATTGCTATGTTATCAAGAGTCGCGGTAGCGACTCGATGCCAAGTTTTTTTTCATATCCCGACACCGACTGTAACGACAACTGTTAGTTTGGTATTCGAAGATATCACCCTAGGTGATATCTCTCTATATTATAAAAAGATCTCGCCGCCGCCGCCGCCGTGTCAAGAATCGAGGGACTTAGAATAATTCGGGCTCAGGGCTTGGCGGAAGGGGGTGGGGCTAAACGCTTGGGGCTAGCCCCAGGGGCTGGGGCTAGCCCCACCCCTTTCAGCCAAGCCCCGAGCCCGAATTATTCTAAGTCCTTTTCCAAAAACATAGGTCCCCCAAGGTGCGGGCACCCTTCGGGGGGGCACCCTACGGAGGGGGGCGATTGCGAGCGCGCGCAGCGCGCGAGCCACAATAAAATCCTAGTATATATATATATATATATATATATATTGTAACGTGGTAAAATTCCGCTCATCTCCGATTCTTAGCGAGACGACAACAACCGGCAAATCCATACCGTTTCGATATACAATTAGGACATAATTCTAGTTCTTTTTATTTCTTTATTATTTATGTACGCCGAGCGATGAGAGTTTTCCGCATCGATATTAACTACGTGAATATGGAAAATCCCGCTACGCTACGACAAAGAGGAATAGTCGATCTCGAGGCGCATTTCTGCGCTAACATTAATCTTCTCTCCCGAATCTGCAACTGAAAGAAGGAAGGGCAACATCCCGAGCAACATCGTCGCATGAAATGAGTCCGTGTCTTGCATGAGTTCGCCATATATCTTGGTCTTAATCAATCTAATAAAGTCAGAAATGATCGCTTGAGGCTGCTTGATCTAGCATTCACAGACGTATCGTGCACTGTTGACACTGCAATAGACTGCGTAACCCCGATTGACCCGCCTCATCCCCCGCTAGAGGTAGACCTTTTCCTAAAACCAGATGAGTTTTCGTGTGAAAATGAGGAGGTGCGTTTTTTCGATTTTTCGAATGCTGACTTTGCAGCTATTAATGAGTATCTTCTGTCGGTTAACTGGAACATCCTATTTCTTGACAGTCATGATATTAATGATTCTGTAAATACTTTTTATGATCAACTTAATCATGCGATTGAGACTTTCGTCCCGTTTGTCGTTATTCGCCCCTCTTCATTTCCGAAATGGGTAAGTGTGGAGACACGCACTTTAATATATAAGAAAAAGATTGCTCATTTAAAATATAAGCGTGCATTGAGATCTGATAGTATCTCGCCAGATAAATATGCTGAGTTTAAAGCGTTACGTTCGCAGTGTGTTTTGGGCCTTGAATCAGACTTCAATAAGTACATTGCTGGCGTTGAGCATAACCTGTGTGAGTCGGATAATCCTAAGCCTTTTTGGAATTACGTGACTAGTGTTCGGAAATGTGCTTGCCTTCCAGCTAGCATGTTTTTGGATGGGTCTCGGTGCGACTCTTCTCCAGAGATAGCCAATAAGTTTGCGGAATTCTTTAGCAGTTCGTTTACTGGGTTTTCTCACACCGATAATTTAGCGGGAGCCTGTGACTATCCGGACACGAATCAAATAAACTTGCCCTCATTATTGCTTGATGAGGCGGACGTGCGTAAAAAACTTCTCAATTTGGATGCGAGTAAAAGTAAGGGCCCGGACGGTATTCCCCCGGTTCTTGTTAAGAGGTGTGCTCGAGTTCTTGCGGGTCCTTTGACTACTATTTATAATTTATCATTGTCATCCGGTATATTTCCCGAGCGCTGGAAAGACGATTTTGTATCGCCTATTCACAAGAAAGGAGACCTGGAGGATATTAGAAATTATCGGCCGATTGCTGTCCAGTCATGCTTTCCAAAAATTTTAGACGCCTCAGTCTCGGAAGCTTTAGCGACGGCTTCTGAATCTGTCATCATTGGGGAACAGCATGGGTTTTGTAAGGGTCGATCCACTGTAACGAATCTCCTACTGTACACTAGCCATCTCAACTTGCAGGTCGAGCATGGTAAACAAGTTGATAGCGTGTATACTGACTTTTCTAAAGCCTTCGACACTGTGCACCATTCCACACTTCTCGCTAAGCTTCAATCGTTTGGTGTTCAGGGGGCTTTGTTACAGTGGATTGCCTCATTTCTCATAGGTAGACGACACATAGTTAAGGTCAGGGGTGCTCAATCTGAGCCATTTTTAGTTAACTCCGGCGTCCCGCAGGGGTCCCATTTGGGTCCCTTACTCTTTATTCTCTTTATAAATGACATCAAAAACTGCTTTAAACACTCGCAGTTCCTTTTGTATGCGGATGATCTGAAAGTATTTAGGACCATTCGCAATCCGGAAGATGCCCTATTATTACAGGGCGATCTTAACAGATTGGTTGTTTGGTGCTCTGCTAATCGTTTAGCTCTCAGCGTTCCTAAATGCTTAGTCATTTCGTTCTTTCGTATCACTTATCCTTACGAACATGTGTATAGATTGGGTGACGCAGTGCTTGCTCGCCAAACATTGGTTAAAGACCTCGGTGTATACCTGACCTCCTCGATTTCATGGGGTCACCACATTTCACATATCTGTGGGAGGGCAATGCGTGTTCTCGGATTTATTAGACGTCATACGACTGGTTTCAAAAGTATTCGGGCGCATAAAGTTTTATATTGTGCATTAGTTCGCCCCATATTGGAGTACGCGTCGGTTGTGTGGGCACCCTCTTATTTAGTATATATTAACGCTATCGAACGTGTCCAACGTAAATTTGTGCGTTTTTTACTGTTTAAGTTTAGAGTTAGGGATAGAGGACTCACAGAGTATATGCATGTGGACCTCCAAATGAGTACACTCACAGTGCGTAGGCTGAAAGCGGAATTAGTTTTATTATATAGAATAATACATGGGGCAGTTATTTGTCCTGAGCTACTTAGTTCCGTCACTGTCTCAGTCCCGATGCATAATGTTAGGAACCATGCGATCTTTTATACGGGATATCACCGAACAAATTACGGATTTAATGAGCCGCTTACACGCATTTTTCGGGATGGCAATGCTGCCTCAGTATTCATAGATTTTTTCGTTTCTCCACCTTCGGTATTTATGTATGCCTTAAATCAATTCGTTAATCTTAGAGACTCCATGTGGTAGATTAGGAGAATTTGTATGTCTATCCTAAGTTTGCACCTCTAGGCATAAGGTACTATAATGTATATAATTGTGTTATTTTTTTTTGTTTTTTGTTATCTTTATTTAATGTGCCATTATTATAATTGTTTTTTCAAGGGACTTGTCCCGTTCACGGCAAAATAAATAAATAAAAAAATAAATAAATGAAATAACGCATTATCAACTGTCGTTATCCTGCTGCCCTGCAATTATCGAGCGCGCACAGATTTTGGAGTTCGCGCGCCAGTGCGACAAATATTAAATCGCTAATCGTGGTTGCGAGTAGTTGCGAGAGTCAGAGTTGGCCGCCTGATTGTTCCTTGCCCAATTTATGTAAGAGTAGGGATGAGAGGGCTCGTGCTTCCGCGATCGGCACATCTCTAGGCTGTTCCTGTCCGATCGTCGTCCCGCTAAGTCGCGTGTCGAGGGTAACCATGGGGGCTGAGGAGAGAGAGAGGGAGTCGAGGAATATTCCCGCGTCTTCGGCATCGAGGTGAGCCCTTGTCGTTCGGCATTTAGAGTCTTTTGTTTTTGTAATTTTGAAATGGTGTTTTCCCGTAAATAATTGAATCGGTGGTGACGAAGGCCTTGCGCGTGGAGAAGTTGGCGATTCTCAATTTGATCGTTGTTAGTGAGTCTCGCGTAACTTACGGTGAGTCGTTTTCCCACGGATGTTAATGTGTTAAAATAGTTTTTTGGTTTTGCCGGGAGATAGTATCGGCGGGTTCAGTCATTTTAGTGTTAATTATTTGTGCGCGGGAACGATTTGTGTGTTTTCTTGTTTGAGAGTGATTCGCGTTATGTTATGACACTGGTGAACTGAGTAGCTGGTTTTCCCGTTTGAGAGGTTGATTGTCGCGAATAAGTGTCATTCTTTAATTACTGTTCGAGAGTGAGTTCGTTCCCGCTGCACCGTGCGTGTGTGTGCGTGTGAGAGAGAGATACGGGTAGATCGCGTCGTTTGGAAAAGTGAGGTGTTGAAACGCGTGATCTATTTTCTTGAATTCTATATGTTATATTGTAAAATCGGAAATCACCCGGTATCGTCCCACGTCGTTTTGGACCTTGTGGATTTGGTGGGCAACCGGCGAAATATCCGATCGCGGGTGAAGGCTCGAGATCATCCCGTGTATAGAGTCTTAGCGTTGTTTAAAGTAAATCGATCAGGGCGGATTATCGATTGTTCGAAACCGTCCCGCAGTAAATCATAGTGTCGTTAGGTTTTCGTTAATTCCCGTTCTCTCGTATGTTGTGTGTGCGTGTGCGTGTGTTGGCCGATCGAGGTCCTTATGTTTAATTTCTAGTCATTTGACTTTAATTAATTCTGAATAAATAGCTATTTTGTGATTCCCGTAATTAAAAACTTGAAATTTATTCTCATTGGTCTGCCCGAGTTCCTGACATAGAATCCCGCCACTCTACATTTCTTGACGGCTGCGGCTAGTCCGGCAAAGCAGCTTGGTCCCTGAACATCGCGAGTTTTTCCCGGGGCGTAAGCGCCTGGCGCCCATTAAAAATAAAAGGGAAAGCTCGGGACTTTAGCTTTGTAGTGCGTTTGGCATTTTTGGGGAAATTTACACTACAATATATAAGTGTAACGGCGAAAATTTCTGGACGATATCACTTTCTTGCGTTGATAAGTGTTTGCCAAAAACAAAAGTATGAGGTCTTATCACAATCATTAGCGTCGGTGACAATAACAGATATAGATAAGTGAAAAGTCAGCCGTCGAGGAGTCAAGGCGTTCGTTTATTGTAACGAAATTTTCGACGACGTTGTCGAACGATATAAATTTGTGTTAAGTCATTGTACATTTTTGTCAGCTGTGCTGATATAAACAAGTGGCGAATTAACGAATGTCTCCTGATACCTGGTCGATTAAAGTAATTATGACACTTGGGGTAATTATACACGCACGAGTGTTGAGAACGCTCGCGTCGAGCGCCCTAGCAAGTCCGATGACCGTCAAAACAACCAGGTTCACTTTTGCCCAAAACTAACGGTTGTTCACGTTTCAGAATAACCACCTTGTGAATTTTGTAACTGGTTAACCACACCCAATAACTACTTCGATAATTGTCCAACAAACATCCAGCTGCTGGTTGTTTTAAAGTTATGGCATGGGTTATATATATTAAAGTTCCATTAGGTCAGATTTATTAAACTCTAACCAAAACCAAAATTTAAGACATCTTTCGTCAAATCCGTGCTGCTCCATGCTCAATGTGAGATCCGAGTCATCGCCAATTTGAGCATGATTAAACCTTTCTCCATCAAAGTTGTCCCACATTAACGAGTCTGATGTAGAATTCGTGGCAGGAGTCCTGGGAATTATTGAAGATACGTCACGTGTCGATTATTCAATTTCAAATTTCGTTTTTTAATTAGCGGACTAAAAGCTTTGCTTAGAAATATATTCACCCTGTAGAAGCGAAGGAAGTCCACAGATCGATCATTGTGTCGATCATCTTTTCGTCGGTTTCGCTGAATTTAACATCTCCCGTGACGTTTTTGATCTTTGCGCTCAATGGAAAAATATAAATAAGATCGTCACCGTGAGTTACACCGAGGTTCTCATTGGTACCGGTCGTTAAGGATGTATGACTGAATGTACCACGATAATTGAACTGGTAGTAATAATGAGGCACATCTTCGTCCTGACTCATATACAACTGGGCCCCTATCGCCTCCGTGAAAGTTACACTGGTTATAAACGCCGTCATCTTCTGTACAAACTAAAAAAAGTGAAAAGTTAACAACACATGTATTATCATAGTGGACCTAGGCTCTAAATGTGGGAGATCTCTAGTTCTGAGACTTGGAATCTTTAGACTATGACTTTCGGGAGCTCGATTTTTCCCTTACAGAATAAAACAATTGGAGTCGGGAATTAACTATTGAAAGTAAATAGTTTTTTTTATAATTCTCACTATTAAAAATGAATACCAACTATTTCACGATAATCAAACTATGTCTCACTAATATTTTGGCGACTCCAATAGTTTTTTTTCCGTAAGGGTTGAGATCTCTCGATTATTTGAGACTTCGATTTTCAAAACCTCGATTATCGAAACCTCAATTTTTTGAGATCTCGATGATTCGAGATTTCGATTTTCAAGACCTCGATTCTTCGAGTCTGCCCGCAATACTAAGTGTTATACAAGTTTGTGTCAACACTTCAACATTCCATACCAAGTGGGCTACCCAAATTTGGCATGGTCGCAAAAAGTGTTGATCATTTTTTCAAAAGTTGTTTAGAGTCACGAACATCCACAAATTATTTGCGAATTTTAGCACATATGGCTTGCCCAAAATTTAATATCGATTTTTTCTATTCCATTTTTTTTAAATTCGCTGTATATTAAAAATTACCGGTCGCACAAAAAATTTGTTCCTGCATAAAATTTAAGTTTTTGAATATACTTTTTAATAAAAAAAAATTTCACCCGTTTTTTGACAAAATAAAGTAATAATATTCTTTTTCCTTGAGACATACTATTCTGATTTTTCTCAAAATTTCACAGAATTTTCATTATTATGACTACAAACTACAGTGAAATGACCAGAAAACATCGGCAAGAACAAACATCCAATTTTGTTGTTACAATTAAATTAATTAATTTATTTTATAATTTTATGTCAATTTTTTATTATTTAGCTTTTAATATAAGTATTATTTTTTAATAATCAAATGCGATTTTCATTTTTTTAATAAAAATTATATATCGTGTCGCGATATATGTTAATTATGATCAACATGTACTTGACAATACATGCTACCGATGTTTTCTGGTTATTTCACAACATTTTATTGTACACATACTCAACTCTGTGAAATGGAGAAAGTAACTTTAAAAAAAATTATTTTTACATCTTTTAGCCAACAACAAAACCAAACCTTGAGAATATATTCATTAGCTATCGCGACAATTTTTCTGTAGTTTGTACGCATAATAATGGAAATTCTGTGAAATTTCGATAAAAATCGAGAAAAATATATATATATATATATGTCTATTATTACTTCATTCTGTCAAAAAAGGGCTGAAAATTTTTTTATGAAAAAGAACATTGAACGACTTAAATTTTATACAGGAACAAATTTCTTCTGGGATTAGTATTTATTATTATAGAGCGAATTGAAAAAAAAATGGAATAAACGAAAAACGTTATTAAATTTTGGGCAAATTATATGTGCTAAAATTCTGAAATAATTTGTGGACATCCGTGATACTCTAAACAACTTTTGACAAAATTATCAACACTTTTTGTGACCATGCTAAATTTGGGTGGCCCACTCGGTATGGAAAGACTCATATAGAATAAGTAAGTCTGCGTAATCACATCCTCTTTGTCGGTGACTGGTGAAGAAAAATCAGTGCTATTGAAGAAAAATTTGTATATCCACTCAGCTTCGACTTCAGGTTGCTGGGTAGATCCGCGGGCATTTGTCACATCCAGTACGAATGCAAAAGGGTCTTTTGCAATGCTTTCGTACAGGCTATTATTCGTGCGAAATTCTGTAACATTTTAAATGAACGACAAATAAATTCTTCGAAAATAATAAATTAAACTAGGGCAGAACATTTAAACCCTCACCTGCAGTCAATATTAGCCCTTCGTCCGAAACGGCACCTATGATCGCTGGAATTTTCTTGGGTTCGACAAAGAATATGTCAGTCGGATGGTGGGTGATTAATGTTCCCTCATTTACCCATTCCTCTTGCACAGGTAGCCAAGTCCCAGATTTAAGCTTTCTATTGTCAAATATATAATTTGAGTCCACAAGACTATTGATGTCTTTTGTTCGTAGACAATCAATGAGAAGAGAAGTGTTTGTCGTAGTGCAGTTCAAGGACTTTCCAAGTTTCGTGGCATATTGGGGATAATTTGTTTTTATATCTTCAAAGCCCCAGTAAGCTAATGGACTTCCACTTTGAGCTATAAAGCGTTCGAACAGGCCTATAAATGTAATTTTCATATATTTTCATCGTCATATCATCATTACCGGTGTTGATATTATAGCGACCGTCTATAATATTATTTATTCTATTTATTCGAATTAGTTATTTAATCCTGGCCTAATGTAGTTATGTGATGGTAATTTTTCTCGTCCTAATTCTAATTATTATTGCTTCCTCATGGAGGAAGCTTTGTTTTCATGAAATTTTTTTTCCCGAGATTGTCACAATATTTGGAATGGTCTGAAATGTCGAGAAAAGTGATTTAGAAAAATTGTCACGATCTATGTGTGTGTGTGTGTATGCTTATTTGTATTTTAAATACGGACGTAAAGTGGAACTTTACACATTGCTTCGTCAATAATTTTCATCTTCCCCAAAGCTTTCTCTATAAGGAAACCAAAAATAAAATAAAGAAACTTCCTCATAGAGGCGGATTTGCGCAAGATGAAAATTAAGGAGGAAGCAATGTGCAAAGTTCTACTTGGCATCCTTTTTTTATTTTTATTCTTATTATTCGAATTAATTATCGCTTTCAACTGTACATGTCGTATTTGACTTTTTGTCAGAGTGTTTTATACAAAATACGTGTGTCTGAGTATCCTGAAATGAAAATTTTGAAAAAAAAAAGTTTTCCGTGAACACAAAGGTTGCTTCCGTATTTCCATGAGAAAGATAAAGGTAAATATTAATTGAAGAGGAAATAGAAAACTAACTGTTACTCATCTCAGCCAGGGCATGAATAACTGTGCAGACGGCTCCTGCTTCATGTCCAAAAATCGTTACACTGTTCGGATTGCCTCCGAAAGACATAATATTCTTCTTAACCCATTGTAGTACGAGATTTTGATCTTTGAGGCCATAGTTGCCAGAGGCCGCATCGTCGCGAGTGCTAATAAATCCCAAAACTCCAAGACGATAATTAACCGTCACCAGGACGATGTCCCTGTCCAAAAGATATTCTGGTCCGACGTCTGTGGATCTTCCGCTTCCCATCACAAAATCACCTCCGTGAAAGTAGACCATCGTAGGATACAGGTTTTCACCAGGTTCTGTCTGTCATGATAAAACGTAATTAAACGCAAGGAGAGAAAATAATCAATCTGGGCCGGAAAATCAGTTGTTAATTCAGTTAAAGCAAGTCTTATTTTCTATCCTGACAACAACAACAACAAATGTAATCCGTGTAAGTTTTTGACTGTGTGCAAAAGGATGTCAACAAAAGTCAACCATTTTCAGTCTATCAGATTACCGGTTTGCCAATATGGATAGTACTTTTGACGATCATCGCAGAATTACATAGATCGTTTGTCACTATATTTTTTAATAAACATTGTACAAGGTTGTCTTACATTTGGTGAGTATACGTTCAAATACAGACAATCTTCGTCACCAACTACAATATTATTATCATCCAATTGTGGGCACTGATTGCTATCAGTATCAACGGTTAAAACTTGATCCCACTTGTCCACTGGTTCAGGATTTCTGAATCTATTTAATCGCATAGATACAAATGTAAAGTTCATAGTATTAAGGTGGTTCTAGCGGTACAGTCCGCTAAAACATGAGATTCAGAGAGAATTTTGAATATTTCTATTTTAAAAATAAAATATATGCAAAAATTGATTTTGCTTATTAATAATGCCAAAATATTATTAACTAATTGATGACAAAAACGGCATTTCAAAAAATTATAAAATTGTGAAAAAATTCATACGTGTTCAGAAAAATTAACAAATCATTTTCATTTTTTTATAAGTTAGTTTGACAAGAGTTTTGTTGAACACATTTTTTTTTAAATTAATTTGTTAATAATATTTTCAATAGATCACCTTATTTTCTAAATTTCAAACTAATATATTGTTCGTTGGTACAGAACGTACCTCAGATACTAAGAAATTTTTGAATAATTATTCGAAGAGTTTATACCTAAGTGGGCCAACAGGTGGTTTTGCGTAAGGTATCCCTAAAAACGCTTCTATACTTCTACCATTTCTTGTGGTCATCGTCGTTCCTTCAACCGGTCCATCTTCGAAATGAACTTTCGGAACTCCCTGGATGGATTTCAAGCACAAAGAGAAAGTGATAGCGAGTGCAAGTTGGAACATTGCTATGTTATTTTTCGTGTCCCGATACCGACCGTAACGACAACTGTTCGTTTAGTATTTGAAGATATCACCCTGGGTGATATATATATAAGTGCAATGACGAAAATTTGTGGACGATATCACTTTATTGCGACGATAAGTGTTTGCCAACAACAAAAGTGTGAGTTCTTATCACAATCATTAGTGTCGGTGTCAATTACAGACATAAGAGTTTCAAGTGTCGGTTTTGTTCCAAGTGTGATCGGTGTGGTCAAAGTGTGAGTTCTTATCACAATCATTAGTGTCGGTGTCAATTACAGACATAAGAGTTTCAAGTGTCGGTTTTGTGAGATAAGGAAAACAAGAATGCGAAGAAGAACCTTGCATATTGCTTCCGCATTATTTTTCGCTTTTTACAAAGCTACTTCTATGAGGAAGTATTTAAATCAATTTTGGCTTTCTCGCACGCACACATACGGACATTTTTTTTATATTACTTTTTTGGACGTTTTGGACCATTCTAAGCGTCCTGACATGAAAAAGGCGAATTTTTTTTTTCATGGAATCAAAACTTCCTTTATGAGGAACCAAAAATAAAATGTGAGTATTCTAAGTTAATAAAAATTTCCGGCTGGACTAATCGTAATGGGATTCCATTTAAATTCTTCATGGGATTTGATTGAAATTCTTCAGTTTGCAAGGAAGAAATCCTCTTCAGAGGATTCGATTAACATTGCTCAGTCAGGAAACGGCAGAAAAAAAGCAGATTAAAAAAAAATATATCAGTTTAAAATAGTGCTATTGAGGCGTAAAAGAAAATCCAAATTGCAATAAAATTTAAAGCCGAAAAATTAAGAATGTTTACTCTTTTACAATTACTGTTGGACTTTTAAACTATCAAGATATTTCTCAAGAAAATTATGTTGGCTGTCAAAGATAAAATTCGCTTATAATCAATATCCTGCTAATTCCTGTAAGAACGTCGCGTCTATATCCAACCACAATTGAAGACTTTTCCAGGCTAATCCGTAGTCCTCCATGCTCAATGTGAGATCCGAATACGATGGGTCCGCGACAAGCGTTTGGAAATACGAACAAAACTTGGATTGTGTTATTGTATTTACTCTTTACGTTGCAATACTCTCACACATAGGGTCCTCGGAATATTGTACTATGCTCAATTGTTGTTATTTTTGCGCAGCACTCGTGTAAATAATTATTTCCGTCGAAGTGGTCGGCAGAGGGAGCATGGACGGGAATGGGGACATTTACCTTACTAAGAAACTTTTGAACAATCATTCGAAGAGTTTATACCTAAGTGGGCCAACAGGTGGTTTTGCGTAAGGTATCCCTAAAAACGCTTCTATACTTCTACCATTTCTTGTGGTCATCGTCGTTCCTTCAACTGGTCCATCTACGAAATCAACTTTCGGTACTCCCTGGATGGATTTCAAGCACAAAGAGACAGTGGTAGCGAGTGCAAGTTGGAACATTGCTATGTTATTTTTCATGTCTCGACACCGACTGTAACGACAACTGATAGTTTAGTATTCGAATATACCTGGATATATACGTGCAATAATGACACAGTTTCGTAAATTATCTCGTCAATTTTGCAACATTTAGAGCGTTTAAAATTTTAATGAGCTATATCTCCATACAATTTGCAACAATTGAAGGTTAATATCTGTATCATTGGGTGCCATCACCATCGGGTGAATGGAGTCAGATAAAAATTGATGATATTCACTTATGAACATGTCTCGTTTTTAGCTACTGGTATTGTACTTTTTGAAATCTGCTATTTAAACCACGAACAGAATTTTTTTTCGCGTGGCAAATGGATCTAGCTTCTCCGAGTCACTTGGAATAATTTTTGTTATTGTTTATATTATTATCACATTTTTTAAAAGAAAACCGTCGTATAAAATTTTATTAGGTAATTATTAATTGTGTGTAACAAAATAAATTCTTAAGACATGACTTCACAGATTTAGGACAGAATTCAAATTTTAGTAATGCCACGCAATAAATCATCAATTAAAAGAAAAAATTCTGTAAGCGATCATAAATTTACCATTTTATTAAAGAAACAAAAATGTAAATAAATTTATGCCGAAAGAATATACAATATATTTACAACTGAGAATTATTTGTGCATAATGTAAATATATGGAAAGAGTTACTGTACATCACTTAGAGTAGTCAAATGCTTTGACTAGCGAACAAAAAATATTCTGTTTAATGGGTTCATCGCACATATTTTAAAAATATAGCATCATTAGCCAATCAATTGGAATATCCATCAATGAATATCACTCATAATGATCTAAATTCATTGTCTTAAATATCTCTCAAATTCTTCTCAAATGTCTTCTAAGCTTTTGTTGTCGCCGAATATTTTTGTGTGCTATTTTGCTTCCTAATAGAGAAAGCTTTGGCAGGGAAATTTCTTTTCTTTCGAGACATACTCATAATCAACGTAACTGAGATATAACAGTTATGTAACGCATGTTATATGACATTGTAAAGCTGCTGAGTGAGAAATAATAAGTTACACGTAATTCACGTGTTATTTGCAGGCAACATTACATTGCTGTTATATCGCTGTAATATTGCTGATATATAGCAGTTACATTGCTGTGTTTTTTGGGCATTTGTAAGGTTCAAATGTTCAGAAATTTGGAAAGATCTACTGTGTACTTTCTTTTTTTTGTGATTTTGTTGAAGAGTATGTTTTTTGTCGTCTTGTAACAAACTAATCACGTGTAATTAAATAACACACTAGCAAATTTCACCTTTGGTGTGTAAACGTTCAAGTACAAACTCTAGCAAGTCGTGTCACCGCAATTTTACCGCAATTAACCCCTAGTTCACCAAAAAAAGACTAAAGTCGTTTTGTGCAAAAATGTTACGGCAAATCACTGCAAAACGACCGATATTATTTCATACTCGATCGGTCGTTTTCCGGCTAGTTGACGAAAAAACGACTGCAAAACGACCGACCTTATTTCATGCTTGATCAGTCGTTTTACGTTTTACGCACGCACGCACGCACGCACGCACGCACGCACGCACGCACGCACGCACGCACGCACGCACGCACGCACGCACGCACGCACGCACGCACGCACGCACGCACGCACGCACGCACGCACGCACGCACGCACGCACGCACGCACGCACGCACGCACGCACGCACGCACGCACGCACGCACGCACGCACGCACGCACGCACGCACGCACGCACGCACGCACGCACGCACGCACGCACGCACGCACGCACGCACGCACGCACGCACACACACACACACACACACACACACACACACACACACATTTTTTCTAAATCACTTTTCTCTACGTTTCGGCCCATTCTGAGTGTACTGACATGAAAATCTCGAAAAAAAAAATGTTTTCATGAAGAGAAAGCTTCTCTACGAGGAAGCAATAGTAGAATAGTAGGTCGAACTATACCGATACAATTCCCAGGAGGGACGATCATATCAATTGCTATTGGAAACTATGTATTTCATTAGTTGAGCAATTAATATATTTGCAGCTTTTATTTTTTATCATTGTCGTAACTATAACGTAGAAACGTCCCTCCTGGGAATTATACTGTATGGTAAAAGTATAGTATTGTTGTTTCAACCTCGTATTTTTCTCTCAGTGCACATGCACAAGTTGAAAATAGTTATTTATGAATATGAGTTTTCCAATTTAATAAAAATTTCCGATTGATATGATATGTGTTGTATAGGTTTTTATTAAAAATCTTGGAAATCACGAAGAAATACAACACAAGAATAATATATCACGTCATTTATTATATTCCTCTTTCTGGGTTATATTGGGAAAAGATAAGTTTTACGGCATTTAAGTACGCTTCACAAATAGGTCGTTTCGTTTAAAATGTTCAGTCGGCAAGGAAGAAATCTTCATGGGATTCCATTCAATTCTTCAGTCGGCGTTGTGTGTTTATTTTCTCTGTGGTATCAAGTGGAACAAGTTATTGTGTTCATTTCAGGAGGTCTTGGTCCACTCTGTCTATGGTTCAAACATTTTGTTGAACATCGTAGTATTTTTTAGAATTTGTTGAGATTTTTTAATTAGGGCCTTTTTTAGATAGCTTTAATTATTTATAACTCAACAATTTCGATAAAGAGAAATCCGAAAAAAAGTGCTGCAGGCTTTTTTCAGATGGATTCTTCCAAACATAAAAAAATGCCGGTAAAAAAAATTAATATTCAGCCGTTGACCAAGTTGGCATGGAATGCTCCATATATATAAATACTATTTATGTTCATTACGTCTGTACCTTCGTATATACCCTCGTTAAAAACCAAAGTAAAACGTTGAAAATTTTGTTCTTACATTTATTTCTTTCAATTGATTCCGTGATTTTTTGCATTGCCTAAGGTTTTACATGAGATTTCTTATGATTTCTCGGAATAGCATAAGATTTCTAAGATTACTCAATATTTCTTGCAATTTCAAATATTCCCGAAATTTCTGCGAATGTCAAAAGATTTCTCAAAATATGTTCAGATTTCTTCGGATTTCTCGTGATTTCAACCGAATACACGAGATTTCATCGGATTTCGTACATTTCAAGGTTTTTGCAATATTTCTATGATGTATCAAATTTCTTGACACCATGTACACAGGGAAAAAACGACTTTGTTAGGTTAAGGAAATGTTGTGTTGGTAATTAAACACGTTTATTTAAATACAATACAACGATTAATAATCTCGAGAGCCTTCGTGACATGTTGGTTCAGTCGGCTCCGAGAAAAAATTGACTGTTATTTCGGTAACTATCTAAAGATGAAACATATGACAAAAGACAACGACATAAAGCTTCCAACTCGAATACACAGCACGAAAAAAGTAGTTCGACCCAACCAAGCGACTTAGTGCTCTGAGAGAAAGACGATTTCTTGGTTAGGTAAACTATTTTCAGGTGGTTGGCTCTGATCGTTGCCCGAACTAAATAGTTAGTTGGGCCAACTATTTTGGCCCAAACTATCTTCCTTAGTTGGCATACGAATAAAATTCGTTGTGTAACCTATTTAACTCAACTAAGTCGGAAGGATAAAAGTGACTACTACCACCAGTGCACCAGATTTCAAGAGTGGTTTACGGTTTTCTAATTCTACTCATATTATAGTCTGGAATTCCCATATTTTCTCAGCCTCTATTTCTATCCATAACCGGAAATCTTGATAGTCAATTCCAAACTCCTCCATGTTTACTGTGAGATCCGAGTCATTGCCAATTTGAGCACGATTAACTTTTTCTGAATCATATCTTTCCCACATAAACGAGTCCAATGTGGAATTCGTGACAGGACTCCTGGGAATCATTGAAAATACATCACGTATCGATTATTCAATTTTAAATTTGTTTTTTTTTAAACGAGCACACAAGAAGCTTTGCGTAAAAATATATTTACTCTGTAGAAGCAAAGGAAGTCCACAGATCGAGCATTATGTCGATCATCTTTTCGTCGGATTCGCTGAATTTAACATCTCCGGTGACGTTTTTCATCTTTGGGCTCAATGGAAAAAGATAAATAAGATCGTCACCGTGAGTTACACCGATGTTCTCATTGGTACCAGTCGTTAAGGATGTATAACTGACTGTGCCACGATAATTGAACTTGTAGTAATAATAAGGCGTTATATCATCACCGATCGTAAGGTGATCCAACTGCCACAATGTGCCTTCCGTGAAAATTATACTGTTTATAAACCTCGTCACCTTCTGTGTAAACTGTAAAAGTGAAAAGTAACAAGTCATATATCATATATGCCCTAGGCTCTTGAGGTAGCTATGTCAGTACGCCGGAGTTATAGACAGCAGCATCTGTGTGATATCGAAAACTCATTATATATTGCATTTTGACTGTGACAATGATAATACCAAAACTAAGCGAGAATTTGTGAAAATTGTTGCAATGGTGTTGACACTATAACTTGCAAGTAAATAATTTTTTCACTGTGAATTTGACTTCGTTTTTACCACGACATCTTACAAATCGGATGATAGCTAGGTTAGGTAACTTCATCTGGCCCGGAATCGTGCACTTTAATATTAGTTGACTTTAACACGTGTCCCGTGACTTTATTTTTTTATGATACTCAAAAATTCGACAATAATTTTCGAATTCGCGGTACTTTTTATTTTTTCTCTATCCTTGATCCAAGTATGTTAATAGTCGATTGAAAAATTAATTTCGCTAACACTCCCGTAAGCGACCGTGTAAAAAGATAAATTTTCAAGTATTCAACGAAAAAACATATTATTTTATTTTGTCAAAAAATGGCGGATATTTTTATTGAGCATCTATGGAAATTTTTTTTATTAAAAAGTACATTCAAAAACAAAATCTATACAGAAACAAATTTCTTGTACGATCGGAATTTTTGAATATACTGCGAATTGAAAAAAAAATGAAATAAAGAAAATAACGTTATTTAACTTTGGACAAATCATATGTGCTAAAATTCTGAAATTATTTGTCGATGTTCGTGATACTCTAAACGACTTTTGACTAAATTATGAACACTTTTTGGGAACATGCTAAATTTGAGTAATCCACTTGGTATGGAATGACGCGTGTTGTTGCATGACAAGTAAGTATACGTAATCACATCTTTTTTGTCGGTGACTGGTAAATCAATGTTATTGAAGAAATGTTTGTATATTTTCTTAGTGTCCGCTTCAAGATTATTGTACCAGCCGCGGAGCCTCGTCATGTCCCTTACGAGGGCCAAAGGGTCTTTTGCAATGCTATCGTATAGGCTATTATTCGTTTGAAATTCTGTAACATTTTTAATGAACGACCAATAAATCGCGCGTAAATAATAAATCAAACTCAGGCAGAACGTTTTAACCCATACCAGCAGTGAATATTAGTCCTTCGTCCGTAACTTCACCAAACATCGCTGGAACTTTCTTGGGCTCGGCAAACGTGTACAATTGAGCCGGACTTGTGATCAAAAATGCTTGCTCATTGAATTCATCCTCTTCCACAGGTCGCCAAGTGCCAGATAGAAGGTTTCTATCTTTTTTGTCAAATATATAATTTGAGTCCACAAGACTATTGATGTCTTTTTTTCGTAGACAATCAATGAGAAGATAAGTGTTTTGCATAGGGCAATTCAAGGACATTCCAAGTTTCGTGGCATATTTCCCGTAATTTTCGTTTGGTCGTTCAAAGGCCCAGTAAGATAATGCACTTCCACTTTGAGCTATAAAGCGATCGAACAGGCCTGTAAATGCAACCTTCATATATTTTTATCGTCATATCATCATTACCGGTGCTGATATTAATAGCGACTGTCACGTCCTGACCGTTTTTCTCGTCATATTTCTAATTAATATTATTTATTCTAATTATTCGAATTAGTTATTTACTTCTCGCCTAATTTAGTTACGTTGTGGCCATTTTTCTCGTCCTATGTCTAAGTATTGCTTCCTCGTAGAGGAAGCTTTATTTTCATGAAAATTGTTTGTTTGCGAGATTTTTTATATCAAAACACTTAGAATGGTCTGAAACGTCGAGAAAAGTGGTTTAGAAAAATTTTCCGGATGTGTGTGTGTGTGTGTGTGCGTCTGCGTCTGCGTGACGAAAGGCCAAAAATTCATATAACAGTAATTTGTAAACTATTCGACCGAATCAGCTCAAATTTGAATAACATGTACAGTACTGGTTAATCTTCAATTGGTATAAATTTTATAAAAATCGCTTAACGCATTTAATTTTTTAAAGAATTTTGAAATTTTGATAAAAGTACGTAAATTCTGTAGCTGAAACGAATTTTTTAGCTATCGGGCTGAAACATCGTATTAAAATTGAACAACGTAATGCGGCCTTTGGTATTTAATTTGGGCGAAATCGGTAAAGCGATTCGGTTTTTATGAGATTTTGAATTTTACGAAAAAATTTTGTTTTGCTTTAATTCGGGTAAAATTTTGACAAATCGACTGAAATTTTCTACACAGGAAATTGTATATTTTGATACAAGAGGACAAAGAAGCGTTTTGCGAACTGCTCGCGTGAACACAGCACGAAACCTCGCCGAAGCCGAGGCTTCATACTGAACGATCCTTTGGCCTCGTGTATCGAACCATATTTTTCTTTACGAGTGCAATGCAAAATCCGAATGAGGGAGCCAGTGCGCGAAATGTTTTGCGCACTAGTGCGTCAACCGGCCATTTTGCATGTCTGCAAACGGTGGACAAACGAGGATTTTGCATGTACGAGTAAAGAAAAATAACATTCAGCCCTGCCACATACCAAATTTGGTAATGATCGGTAAAACGGTTCGGATTGTACGTGATTTTGAATTTTCTGTTATTCAAGATGATGTACTTTTTTTTCAATTTTCTAACTATAATTTCTTTTTCGCATGATACATTGTTACAACTATGTATTGACTTTTCGTTTTTCTTGCTCTTTTGAGATTGATAAATTCGTATTTAAAATAAGGATGCAAAGTAGAACTTTGCACATTGCTTCGTCAATAATATTCATCTTCCGCAAAGCTTCCTCTACGAGGAAGCCAAAAATAAGATAAAGAAACTTCCACATAGACATTAAAATTAATGAGGAAGCAATGTGCAATGTTCTACTTGGCATCCTTTTTTAATGTTTATTCTTATTATACGAATTAATTATCGCTTTTAACTCTGAGTATAGATGTGGCATTTGACTTTTTATCACAGTGTTTTATACAAAATACGTGTGCCTGAGTATCCTGAAATGAAAATATCGAGAAAAATGTTTTCCGTGAGCGCAAAGGTTGCTTCCTCATTTCCATGGGGAAGATAAAGGTAAATGTTAATTGAAGAGGAAATAGAAACCTAACTGTTACTCTTGTCAACCAGGGCATGAATACTTGCGCAGGCGGCTCCTGCGTCCTGTCCAAAAATCGTTATACTTTTCGGATCGCCTCCGAAGTACGGAATGTTTTTCGCAACCCATTGTAGTGCCAGATTTTGATCTTTGAGGCCATAGTTGCCAGAGGCCGCATCGTCTTGAGTGCTAATAAATCCGAAAACTCCCAGACGATAATTCATCGTCACCAAGACGATGTCCCTGTCCAAAAGATAATCTGGACCGGCATCTGTGGATCTTCCGCTTCCCCCCACAAAATCACCTCCGTGAATGTAGACCATTGTAGGATAAAATTTTTCACCAGGTTCTGTCTGTCATGATAAAACGTAATTAAACTCAAGGAGAGAAAAACAATCTGAATCAGAAAATCAGTTGTTAATATAGTTACAGCAAGTACTATTTGCTATCCTGACAAGAAACATTTGTTAGGCCAGCAAGAAGATTTTGCAGGTTACCAAATTTTCTTGTAGATCTGTTTTGCGGCAATGTTCGGTCGTAGGGAAAATAAAGTACTTTTTCTTTTCAACGTTTCGACTCACATTGGAGCCCTCTTCATAAATATATATTTCACTCGACGGTCTTCAACGACTGAAATAGTTTTACAAAAATAATAATAAGTAAATTTATAAACGTTTAATTACCCTTATAACTACAATTTCTGTCATAAATAAATAAATAAATAAATAGATAAACAAAAGAACAGAAGAATATTATGTAAACACATCAAGTATAAATTTTGACTTAGTACCAACACTCACCAAATATAAATCAATCATTGGTGTGTATTGACACCTATTATCGATGTGTGTCGAAATGTTAAAAAGGAAAAATATTGCCACAAACAAATCTACAGTTAAAAAAATCGGTCATGAACTTATCAACTTATAACAAATTTTCTGTTAGCCTAGCAAAAATCTTGTTAACTGTTAGCCAATACGGTTATATCGTCAAACTATTTTTCTGCGTCTGAACTTTGGTGCATCTTAGGGGCAAATAATGTACTCTACGTAAACTTTTGATTGCACTGTAAAAAAAATCTGCTTGAAATTTAATGTACAAGTACTGGAAGTTTTTATGCATATACTGGTATATTAAATTAAATATATAAGTGCGATCTATAATTAATTTATTATACAACAAATTCAATAATTTACTTAAATTGTACAGTAAAAGTACTTGAATTTTTATAGCGTTCTTTAATTTTACCGCAAAAGTACATTCATTTTATACCACAATTCTACATAATATTTAGATGACAAATTTATGCATAAAAATTTCCAGTCTTTTTTGACAGTGTGGCTACAAAAGGAAACCATTAAAAGTCAAGCATTTTCAATCTATAAGTGTGCCAGTTGGCAAATATGGATAGTACTTTTGACATTCATTGCAAAATTACATAGATCATTTTTCACTATATTTTTTAATAAACATTGTACAATGTTATCTTACATTTGGTGAGTATACGTTCAAATACAGACAATCTTCGTCACCAACTACAATATTGTTGTCATCCAATTGTGGGCACTGATTGCTATCAGTATCAACGGTTAAAACTTGATCCCACTGGTCCGCTGGTACAGGATTTGCGAATCTATTTAATCGCAAGCATAGAAATTATAGTTCATAGTATTAAGGTGGTTCTAGCGGTACAGTCCCCCATGGAAAATAAAATATATCCAAAAATATATACATTCCCAGGTGCGGTTGCCCGATTCGTGGAGTACGTCCGACGATCGGCGGTATGTCGGCAGCAAGTCGGCTGCCGACAATCGGAACCCGACTACGGCCCAGCGTCGATCGAACCTTCAATCCATAACTGTGCCGACATTGGGCTCCGTAGCTGCCACGACGATGGTCCCCAGAGTTCTGGTGACGTTTGGCTACCAACATTTCGCCGACGCTGGCGCGTTAACCGTAAATTTACCTCTCGCCGTAATATCGGTTCAGTACTGGTAGTCGGGATTCCATCAAAATAATCAATTAAAGTAGGATTAAAATGAATAAAATAATAAAACTTATACCATTTTTCGTAATTGATGAACGAATATTAAGCAATTCCATCGTTTTTAATTTAACACACTTACTCTTTATTCTTTTTGTTAACGATGTCAAGCATTGCTTCAAGTACTCGCAGTTCCATCTCTATGCGGATGATTTGAAAGTTTTTAAAACTATAGACGGCCCGGAAAATGCTCTTCTTTTGCAAGGGGATCTTAATAGGCTTGATAACTGGTGCTCTGCTAATCGCTTAGTTTTTAGCGTCTCTAAATGCTTGGTCATCTCTTTCTTTCGTGTTACTGGTTCCAGCGAATATGAATATAGATTGGGTGGTGCAGTGCTTGCTCGACACTCTTTAGTTAAGGACCTTGGGGTGTATTTGACATCTTCGCTTTTTATAATTATCACGTATCGTATATCTGCGGCCGAGCGATGCGCGTACTTGGTTTCATTAGGCGAAACACGGTTGGATTCCGAAATGTGCAGACTCATAAAGTACTGTACTGTACACTAGTTCGTTCCATATTACCAAGTAAACACATAATTGAACAGCAACGTAACCTGGAAGTTACATGTGATTGTAACAATGTAACGCTTGCGTTATGTTGCGGCTATGTAACGTAGGAGTAACATGTAATGTTTCGTTTGTTATATGCAGGTGATGTTACTGTTATGTAACATATTCTCGTTGCAGTTGCATAACAAAAGCTATGAAACCGCAACGCAACGTGCAAGTAACAATGGGGACGTCACTTTTGTGACAGGAAGGCAATGTTAACGTTATGTAATGTGGCAACATTGCAAGAACGTTGCTAGGGAATATAACATTTAAGTAACATGCATATTACAGTGGTTGTGTAACATCGTGAACATACACGTTATGTAACTGTTATATGTGCGGAGTTACGTTACAGTTATGTAACAAAAGTGTGTAACTGTAATGCAACATGTATGTAACGATTGTAATGTAACTCCGGCTATTGTCCGATCCTGTTACAGTTATGTAACGTGGCAACATTGCAAAAATATTGCACGGGAATGCAACATTTACGTAACATGCATATCGCAGTGGATATGTAACATCGTAAACATCCACGTTATGTATCTATTATATGTCGTAGTTACGTTACAATTATATAACGAAAGTGTGTAACTGTAATGCAACATGTATGTAACGATTGTAATGTAACTGTGGCGAGAGTTCGGTCATGTTACAGTTATGTAACGTGACAACGTTGTAAGAACGTCACATATTCATACAGAATGTAATGTCCGCTAGGTGGCTCACGACTCAAAACTTTCTCGCAAGCGATTCGTGACCCTAGCGTGTATAAGACTGAGCGACTTCGCAGTTCAAAAGAAACAGTGGGAAACCCTTCGGAGGTTCCCTAACTGGTTTGCATTATTCACCAATAGCATGTTCTACTTTTAATTGTAGCAGCTATGTTTTTGACCTTCTAAGGGTAGTGATTTCGCAACCCGTGAACTTTTGTGGACTTTCAGTCGTGAAAAGAACCTCACGTGAAGTTACCTTTCGAAGTTGCGGTTTCGTAACTTTCACGTTACTTGTTTCACATCAGTAACATTACGCAACGTACAGGCAACATAACTGAATTATAACGGTTATGTAACGCATGTTACATAACATGGTAACATTGTTGAGTGGGAAGTAATAACTTACATGTAAGTTACAGGTGATGTTGCTTGTAACTTTCGGTTACATTGCTGTTACATTGCGGTTACGTTGTGCAACATAGCAGTTACATTACGCAACGTGCGCGCAACATAACTGAAATGTAACGGTTATGTAACGCATGTTACATAACATAGTAACATTGTTGAGTGGGAAATAGTAACTTACATGTAAGTTACATGTAAGTTACACGTGATGTTCCTTGTTACATTGGGTTACATTGCTGTAACATTGCTGTAACATTGCTGTAACATTGCTGTAACATTGCTGTAACATTGCTGTAACATTGCTGTAACATTGCTGTAACATTGCTGTAACATTGCTGTAACATTGCTGTAACATTGCTGTAACATTGCTGTAACATTGCTGTAACATTGCTGTAACATTGCTGTAACATTGCTGTAACATTGCTGTAACATTGCTGTAACATTGCTGTAACATTGCTGTAACATTGCTGTAACATTACCGTGTTTACTGGGTAGAGTATGCGTCGGTTGTCTGGGCTCCCTCTTATTTTGAATACGTCAACGCTATCGAGCGCGACAGCGAAAATTTGTGCGACTTTGAATGTATTAGTTCGGAATTACTGGGAGGTCTCGCAGTGATTTCATGCGCACTGACTTACAAATGTCTTCTCTCGCAGCGCGTAGGATAAAGGCGGAGTTAGTATTAATATACAAGATACTCCACGCTGACATTATTTGTCCAGAGCTTCTTGCATCTGTTACTGTTTCTGTCCCAATGCGCAACGTCCGCAACCATAACATTTTTTACACGCAATTTCATCGTACTAATTATGGTTATAATGAGACGCTTACTCGTATCTTTCGGGATGGAAATGCGGCCTCAGCGTTCTTAGATTTTTTTATCACTCCCACTTCTGTTTTCTTTCTCGCCTTAAACAAATATGTAGCACTCATCGATGCCTCGTACCTCGGGCGGGGTAACCTGATTGATCGTACTAATTCTTTGTATGCTTTTTGGTATGTGTAATAAATTATAAATTATAATGTTATGTAATATGTAATATTTTTAAATGTACGATATGTCATCATTGTCATGGCTTCAAGGGACTTGTCTCGTTCACGGTAGAATAAATAAAAATAAAATAACTCAATTTATTGAGATAAATAATTTTCATTATTTTTCGCTATTGTTTATTTTTGCAATAAACTTCTAAAAACTGTTATGCCATCATAACACCATTAAGAGTCCATACGGTATTAATGAAGTAATACAGACGAGTGATTTATATACAGAATTCGACATTAAACTTTTCAAGATGAGGATAACCGAGTGGGTAAGATCGTGGACTACTAATCCCAAGGTTACATGTTCGAGCCCCATCACCGCCGGAAAAATTTATTCTAGTATTTCCAAAAAATAGTGGTGAAAAATTCATTTAAAAACAGGTTAGAATGATTTTAAAAAATTGGACGCCTGCGCAGACAGTGCTGTATTACCGCCTAGGCCAGCTAGGCCCGGGCCTAGGGCGGCACGATTTGCGCCGTAATGAGGGGCGGCATTTTTGCCCAATTTTTTGCGAAATCATGGTTACATTTTTTCAAATTCCCAGATTTTTTGTGCACTTTTTTGCCCGCTTGCTTTAAAGACTAAATGCTTAAAAAGTAAGCATTTCAAGCCAATAGCTATTCATTTGGCGTTGAATGCGAACATCTCGGTGCGCATCTAAGAACCTTGCAGATCGAAAAAATATCTGCGTTAAACTTGTGCAAGATGCTATTCGAGAAAAACTTGCAATCTGTATATCCGAATGTCAACATCGCTCTTCGTATGTTGCTAAGTATGCCCGCCACGAATTGTTCGGCTGAGCGATCGTTTTCTGTTTTACGACGCGTGAAAAACTATCTTCGATCGACGATATCGCAACATCGTTTGAATGCTTTAGCTATTTTATGCATCGAAGCAGATTTGACAAGAAGAATGAAATTTGACGACCTCATTAGAGATTTCGCGAGAGCAAAAGCTCGTAGGGTGAATATCTAAATATCGTATTAATTTTAGTATGAACTGTGACTGTGATGTGTCATATTAAAAAGTTTTAGATACATGCCATGTTTCGTTGTAATACTGTTTGGTTTATCGCATTCTTGTTATTAAAACTCCTGGACGGGAGGGGGTGGAGGGGGGGGGGGGCGGCAAATCTACAGTTGCCTTGGGGCGCCGCGACGTCTAATCCGGCCCTGTGCGCAGATCGATAATTAATTTTTTGAAATATTTTTTATTCAATGTCGGCAAAGCGTCGGCACCCAGTACTGGGCGAACGTCGTTTACAAACGTCCTGCCGTTGCTATTATTTCGACATGATGCTGACGCTACACCGACCTTAGTGACAATGTCGCGCCAACGTTCCCACGTCGGCCGGCACTGGCGATCCGACACTCGCCCGACTCGAAAACCGCACCTGGGTTCTTTATATATCGTGGATACACATCAGATATATTTTTCGCTTATATATATTTTCCAATATATCCGACATATACAATTTATCGGTGCAAATATATTTAGTATAAAACTTATATATTTTCGAATGTACTTTATTTTCATGGGGAGTCCGCCCAACCGTGAGATTTGGCGAGAATTTTGAACACTTCTCGATGGAATGAAAATCTTTAGAAAAGTCAAGCACATGCAAAGTGCTGTAAAGATTGATTTTGCTTAATAATGATTCCAAAAAGTTATTATCTAAATGATGAACAAAGAAATTGTTCGATATTTCACTCGTCAACCTAACTTTTTTTTCAAATGAAAATGATCTTTAACATTTTATAAATACGTACGGATTTATTCAGAATTGTGTGTAATTGTTAGAAATTTCGTTTTTGAATAAAAAAAAAATTTATCTGTTTATTTGTCATAAAACCACTCATTACATCCATGAACTGTCCGGCGAATTGATCGAGTAGATTCGCAACAACAGTTTAAACATTACAAAAAAAAAAACGCAATTTAATAAAATTACCCAAAATTCCGAAAAAATTCATACGTATTCAGAAAAATTAACAAATTATTTTCATTTTTTAAAAGTTAGTCGACGGGTGTTTTGTTGAACAATTTTTTTTTCATTAATTTTTTAATAACATTTTTAACAGATCACCTTATTTTCTAAATTTTCAAACTAATATATCGTTCGCTGGTACAGAACGTACCGCAGATACTAAGAAATTTTTGAATAATCATTCGAAGAGTTCATACCTAAGTGGGCCAACAGGTGGTCTTGCGTAAGGTATCCCTAAAAACGCTTCTATATCTCTACCATTTCTTGTGGTCATCGTCGTTCCTTCAACCGGTCCATCGACGAATTCAACTTTCGGAACTGCCTGGATGGATTTCAAGCACAAAGACAAAGTGATAGCGAGTGCAAGTTGGAACATTGCTATGTTATTTTTTATTTCCCGACACCGACTATAATGACAACTGATAGTTCAGTATTCGAAGAACTCACCCCGGGTGAACCTATATAAGTGCAACGACGCAAATTTGTGGACGATATCACTTTTTTACGTTGATAAGGGTTTGCCAAGGCCTAAAGTGTGAGTTCTTATCACAATCAATAACGTCGGTGATAATAACAGACATCAGAGTTTCAAGTGTCGATTTTGTGAGATAAGGAAAACAAGAATGCGAAGAAGGACTTTGCATAGTGCTTGCCCATTATTTGTTCCGGAAGCAACATTGTAACCAGCAATAATGAGAAAGTGCAGCTAATTATTTCGTAAATTTTACAACATTTAGAGTGTTTAAAACAATTAAAGGTTAATAGCTGTATCCGTTAAGTGCCAAGTGGCAACTTAACCACTCGCACATGCACACTGAGATAAAAAATATAGTACACTGAGAGCCCAGACAACACGAAAGTGTCCATTTGTAGAAAACTATCGCTCTACTCCTGACCGTCCATTTATACGCTTACGATGTCCAATGAAGCATTCATTGTTGAATGCTAGTATTAAAACAATAGCCCGAGCAGAAATTGGGGTCAGGCTGCCTGATACCTTATCAGGCCCTGTTCGGGTATGGCCAAGGCGTGCCCGATCTGGCGAACCTGATGTAGCCCTGGTGAGGCCCTGATAAGGTTCAGGTAGTGAAGACTGACTAATTCAGATAAGGCAAGCTCCATACTAACCTAATCGGGGCCTTATCAGTTGAAAATATTGCATGCCTGGAGAGGGCTAGCCTGATTTTACCGCTTCAGGGCCCTATACGGTTGCTCCGAAGGAAACCTTAACTACTATTATATTAAGTAATATAAATAATGAAGGCGAATTGTCTTGGAAAATAATCGCTACAATGTTCTGGTAAAATATTAAAGTGTCAGAATAAAATACGATTTTTAGTTGACCTTCAAAGCCATCGACGTGATTCCTTTGGTTTGAGTAAATAACTTACAGCTGTTGATTTCAAATTGTGTATATTAATGCAAGGACAAAACCTGATTCATTTTTGGTATCAAACTTGTCGTAAATCGTCTAGTGTTTTATTTTACGAATAAGTGTGCATAAAAACTCTTACACTAACACATATTCAGCTAACAGGCTGGAATTTGTCATAGAGGTTAAAAAATTTAGGAGTTATGGGACTCCATCCCCATAACATAACATAAGGCGATCACCCATCTAAGTATCGAACGTTAGTGTCAGCAAATCGGTCACCCATCTAAGTATCGAGTGCTCATCCATTTCAATATAGACCGCCAGGATAAACTCGGCGGTCATCAAACCAAGTACTGATAGAGTTAACCAGACGGCCACCCATCCAGGTAGTGACTTTTAGGGTCAACTCGGTGGTCACCTGTTCATCTACTGATCGACAGAGTCAGCCAGGTGGTTACCCACTCAAATACTGACGAACTAATTCGCGCAGACAATGAAACAAGCACCTTCATTGAATATCTTAATAGATGGCAATAACGATAAAATGATATAATCGATGATCGTGAAAAGTAACTGAATCACTTTTCATTTTCAGCACGTCAGATGCAATCATATAAGTCTATAAAGTGCTGACAATATTACATTTATTTTACTTCATATTACAGTCATTCAAACAGACAAAAAAAATTGATTTCGTACATTTCAAGGTTTTTTCAATATTTCGAGGATGTATCAAATTTCTTGAGACCATGTACACACGGAAAAAACGACTTTGTTAGGTTAACGAAAAAACTAGTTGGACTCAACCAAGCGACTTAGTGTTCTGAGAGACAGACGATTTCTTGGTTAGGTCAACTATTTTCAGGTGGTTGGCTCTGATCTTCATTCGATTGCTCGAACTAAATAGTTAGTTGGGCCAACTACTATTTTGGCCCCAACTATCTTACTTAGTTGGAATACGAATAAAATTCGTTGTGTGACCTATTTAAGTCGAATAAGTCGGAATGGTAAATGTGACTAATACCACCAGTGCACCAGATTTCAAAAGTGATTTACGGGTTTCTAATTCCAATCATCGTAATACGACCATTCCGCTAATTTATCACCCTCTATTTCGATCCATAACCGGAAATCTTGATAGTCAGTTCCAAACTCCTCCATGTTTACTGTGAGATCCGAGTCATTGCCAATTCGAAGACGATTAACTCTTCCTAAATCATATCTTTCCCACATAAACGAGTCCAATGTGGAATTCGTGACAGGATTCCTGGGAATCATTGAAAATACATCACGTATCGATTATTCAATTTTTAATTTGTTTTTTTTTAAACTAGCACACAAGAAGCTTTGCGTAAAAATATATTTACTCTGTAGAAGCGAAGGAAGTCCACAGATCGATCATTATGTCGATCATCTTTTCGTCGGATTCGCTGAATTTAACATCTCCGGTGACGTTTTTCATCTTTGGGCTCAATGGAAAAAGATAAATAAGATCGTCACCGTGAGTTACACCGATGTTCTCATTGGTACCAGTCGTTAAGGATGTATAACTGACTGTGCCACGATAATTGAACTTGTAGTAATAATAAGGCGTTATATTATCTTGATTCGAAAGGGTTTCCAACTGCCACAATGTGCCTTCCGTGAAAATTATACTGGTTATAAACCTCGTCACCTTCTGTATAAACTGTAAAAGTGAAAAGTAACAAGACGTATATCATATATGCCCTAGGCTCTTGAGGTAGCTATGTCAGTACGCCGGTGTTATAGACGGCAGCATCTGTATGATATCGAAAACTCATTATATATTGCATTTTGACTGTAACAATGATAATACCAAAACTAAGCGAGAATTTGTGAAAATTGTTGCAATGGTGTTGACACTATAATTTGCAAGTAAATCATTTTTTCAGTGTGAATCGTGCACTTTATTATTAGTTTACTTTAACACGTGTCCCGTGACTTGATTTTTTTATGATACGCAAAAATTCGCAAATAATTTTCGAATTCGCGGTACTTTTTATTTTTTCTCTATCCTTGATCCAAGTATGTTAATATTCGATTGAAAGATTAATTTCGCTAACACTCCCGTAAGCGTCCGTGTAAAATGATAGATTTTCAAGTAGTCAACGGAAAAAAAATATTATTATTTTATCTTGTCAAAAAATGGCTAAAATTTTTCTTAAGCATCTATGGAAATTCTTTTAATTAAAAAGTACATTAAAAAACTTAAAATTTGTACAGAAACAAATTTCTTGTACGATCGGAAATTTTGAATATACTGCGAATTGAAAAAATGAAATAAAGAAAATAACGTTATATAATTTTGGGCAAATCATATGTGTTAAAATTCTGAAATTATTTGTCGATGTTCGTGATACTCTAAACGACTTTTGACTAAATTATGAAAACTTTTTGGGAACATGCTAAATTTGGGTAATCCACGTGGTATGGAATGACGCGTGTTGTTGCATGACAAGTAAGTATACGTAATCACATCTTTTTTGTCGGTGACTGGTAAATCAGTGTTATTGAAGAAATGTTTGTATAGTTTCTTAGTGTCCTTTTCAAGATCAGAGTACCAGCCGCGGAGCCTCGTCATATTTCTTACGAGGGCCTTAGGGTCTTTTGCAATGCTTTCGTATAGGCTATTATTCTTTCGAAATTCTGTAATATTTTTAATGGACGATCAATAAATCACGCAAATAATAAATCAAACTAAGGCAGAACGTTTTAATCCATACCAGCAGTGAATATTAGTCCTTCGTCCGAAACGGCACCAAACATCGCTGGAATTTTCTTGAACTCGGAAAGCGTGTATAATTGAGCCGCAGGTGTGTTCAAAAATGCTAGCTCACTGAAAAATTCCTCTTCCACAGGTCGCCAAGTGCCAGATAGAAGGTTTCTATCGTTTCTGTCAAATATATAATTTGAGTCCACAAGACTATTGATGTCTTTTGTTCGTAGACAATCAATGAGAAGATAAGTGTCTTGCGTAGGGCAATTCAAGGACATTCCAAGTTTCGTGGCATATTTCCCGTAATTTTCTTCTTGTCGTTGAAAGGTCCAGTAAGATAATGGACTTCCACTTTGAGCTATAAAGCGGTGGAACAGGCCTATAAATGCAACCATCATATATTTTTATCGTTATATCATCATTACCGGTGCGGATATTAATAGCGACTGTCACGTCCTGATCTTTTTTCTCGTCCTATTTCTAATTAATATTATTTATTCTAATTATTCGAATTAATTATTTACTCCTGGCCTAATTGAGTTACGTTGTGGCCATTTTTCTCGTCCTGTGTTCAAATATTGCTACCTCGTAGAGAAAAGCAATGAAAAAATTTTCTTTTCGAGATTTTCATATCAAAACACTTAAAATGGTCTGAAACGTCGAGAAAAGTAGTTTAGAAAATTTTTCCGGATGTGTGTGTGTGTGCGTCTGCCTCTGCGTCTGCGTGACGAAAGGCCAAAAATTCATATACTGTAAATTGAAAACTATCCCGTGCAGAAATTAGTTCGGGCAACCGCGATTAAATAAGGAGCCTTCTTAGGTATAAATGTGGCATCCACAATAGGGAATCCACTCTAGAACCCTACTATGCTCAACACAGGCTGCCACGACAAAATATATAGTAAAAAATGTCCACTTCGGGGCCTAATCAGGCTCAAATGTGGAACGTTCGCTAGGGTCACCCATATTGAGCCTCTTCGTTGCCTTCAAAGGTACCCTTTACAGACAACAGTATAGGCACTGTATAGGCAACTTTATAGGCCCTTTATAGTTTGATTTTTTTATATTTCCGATACGTATTCTGCAATAGGTATGACAAATTATTCCCTTACTGAAATCCGCCGGAGTTAACCAGGTGATCACCCATCTAACTATTGAAGGTCAGTGTCAGCTAAGTGGTCACCTATCTATGTATTGACCATCAGTCGCCAGCCCCCCGGTCATCCATCTAAGTAATTACCGTCAGGCTAGGCGGTTATCCAACCTAGTACTGACAGTCAGAGTTAGCAAAGCGGTCACCCATCTAAGTATTGACCATCAGTCGTCAGCCACGCGGTCACCCTAGTACTAACCCTCAGGTCAGTCAGACGATCGTCCACCCAAATACTAACGAACTAATGCGCGCCAAGAATGAAATAAGCAACTTTGTCGAATATGTTTATAAATGACAAAAACGATACAATGTATCATTTTTTATATAACCGATTGCCGTGAAAAATAACTGAATGTGCTTCTATTATTACCACAGCAGACGCAATCATATAAATCTATAAAGTTCGGACTATATTACACAAATTTCATTTTATATTTCATATTACCGATGGCAATACGTCAGTTCTACAGAACCCATCGCTACACAGACCCATCTGTACACGAGCATCTGTACACCATTTTTTTACACGCGTTTAATTGAGCACAACGAAATTGTACACAACACGAACTTGACAAAGCGGAATTTAAAACGGATAACTTTGTCACGACGAAACCTTGCGGAAATTTAGTTCGACACGGAAAAATTGATCACGTCAGTAATCGTTATGACAAAACTTTGCACAGCATACTCTGGGCACCATCAATCTGCTCACAGCACTAGTTCGACACAACAAATTTCTTCGTAGCACAAGATCGAAATGGTAAATCTCGATACGGCACCATTTTGTAACGACAAATCTCTACACAACGCGAGTACGGCCCGGTAAAGTTTGCCACGACGAACCTTCGACACGACACAAGTTGTACACGACGATGTTCGATATAGACCCATCTCTACACAGACCCATCTCGACACCGACGCTAATCTTCCGATGGTAAATCGCACTCCCACTGCAATTGACGAAAACTCTGTCCCATATCTATTTTGCCGGCTTAACGCAAAATTGCCAGTCGGTAAATATATTATCCGATTTACCTTTACGAGGGAGCCAAAAAAAAGCATGTTAATCTATTTTGGCTTCCTCATAGAGGAAGCTTTGTAAAAATCCAACAATAATGAGGAAGCAATTTGCAAAGTTCTACTTTACAGCCATGTTTAAAAAAATTTTAAATGGCATTAGTTTTGAACCCCTTGACAGATTCTCGCCAGATTCGAACTGATGCTTAGTTTACCCACACTCTACTTATGGACCAAATTTGAGCCCGATATCTTAAAAATTGCGGAAGTTAGAGCACGAACAAAAAATTCAAAATGTCATAAATTTTAAACCCCATAACGGATTGACGACAAAATCACTCCCAACCACTATTTGATAACAGTCCACTTCTGGTCCAAGTTTGAGCCGGATATCATAAAAATTGCCGGAGTTAGAGCCCGAGCAGACATTCTCCAAAAAATTCAAACTGCCACCTTGATGGATCCAAATTCAATCCCGTAGCTTGTTTAACGACAGTTTACTCATGGTTCAAACTTGAGCCCGATATCTTAAAAATTGCGACGACTATCGTGCTAACAAAAAATTGTGCACATACACACACACACACACACACACACATACAGACATTTTTTCTAAACCACTTTTCTCGACGTCTTAGACCATTCTGAGTATCCTGACATGAAAATCTCGAAAAAAAAAGTTCACGAAAACAAAGCTTCCTCTCTGAGGAAGCAATAAAATAAAGAAACTTCCACATAGAGGCGGCTTTGCGAAAGATGAAAATTAATGAGGAAGCAATGTGCAAAGTTCTACTTGGGTTCCTTTTTAATGTTTATTCTTATTATACGAATTAATTATCGCTTTTAACTCTGAGTATAGATGTGGCATTTGACTTTTTATCACTGCGTTTTATACAAAATACGTGTGCCTGAGTATCCTGAAATGAAAATATCGAGAAAAATGTTTTCCGTGAGCACAAAGGTCGCTTCCTCATTTCCATGAGGAAGATAAAGGTAAATGTTAATTGAAGAGGAAATAGAAACCTAACTGTTACTCTTCTCAACCAGGGCATGAATACTTGCGCAGGCGGCTCCTGCGTCCTGTCCAAAAATCGTTACACTGTGCGGATCGCCTCCGAAGTACGGAATGTTTTTCGTAACCCATTGTAGTGCGAGATTTTGATCTTTGAGGCCAAAGTTGCCAGAGGCCGCATCGTCGTAAGTGCTAATAAATCCGAACACTCCCAGACGATAATTCATCGTCACCAAGACGATGTCCCTGTCCAAAAGATAATCTGGTCCGGCATCTATGGATCTTCCGCTTCCACCCACAAAATCACCTCCGTGAATGTAAACCATTGTAGGATAAAGTTTTTCACCAGGTTTTGTCTGTCATGATGAAACGTAATTAAACTCAAAGAGAGAAAAACAATCTGAATCAGAAAATCAATTGTTAATATAGTTACAGCAAGTTCTATTTGCTATCCTGACAAAAAACATTTGTTAGGCCAGCAAGAAGATTTTGCAGGTTACCAAATTTTCTTGGTAAAAATAAAGTATTTTTTCTTTCCAATGTTTCGACTCACATTGGAGTCCTCTTCGAAAATATATATGTCACTCGATCGTCTTCAACGACTCAAATAGTTTTACAAAAATAATAATAAGTAAATTGATAAACGTTTAATTACCCTGATAACTACTATTTCTGTCATAAATAAATAAATAAATCAATAAATAAACAAGAAAACAGAAGAATATTATGCAAACACATCAAGTATAAACTTTGACTTAATACTAACACTCACCAAATATAAATCAATCATTGGTGTCTATTGACACCTACTATCGATGTGAGTCGAAATTTTAAAAAGGAAAAATATTGGCACAAACAAATCTACAATTTAAAAAATCGGTCACGAATTTATCAACTTATAACAAATTTTCTGTTAGCCTAGAAAAAAAATCTTGTTAACTGTTAGCCAATACGGTTATATCGTCAAATTATTTTTCTGCGTCTGAAACTTGGTGATTCTTAGGGGCAAATAATGTACTCTACGTAAACTTTTGATTGCACTGTAAAAAAAAATCTGTTTGAAATTTGATGTACAAGTACTGGAAGTTTTTATGCATAAACTGGTATATTAAATTAAATATATAAGTGCGATCTATAATTAATATATTATACAACAAATTCAATAACTTACTTAAATTGTACAGTAAAAGTACTTGAATTTTTATAGCGTTCTTTAATTTTACCGCAAAAGTACATTAATTTTATACCACAATTGTACATAATATTTAGATGACGAATTTATGCATAAAAATTTCCAGTCTTTTTTGACAGTGGGTCTACAAAAGGATACCATTAAAAGTCAAACATTTTCAGTCTATAAGTGTGCCAGTTGGCCAATATGGATAGTACTTTTGACATTCATTGCAGAATTATATAGATCATTTTTCACTACATTTTTTAATAAACATTGTACAATGTTATCTTACATTCGGTGAGTATACGTTCAAATACAGACAATCTTCGTCACCAACTATAACACCATTGTCATCCATTTGTGGGCACTGTTTGCTATCAATGTCAGCGAATAAAACGTCATACCACATGTCCACTGGTACAGGATTGCTGAATCTGTTAAATCACATGCATACAAATTATAGTTCATAGTATTAAGGTGGTTCTAGCGGTACAGTCCCCCATGGAAAATAAAATATATCCACAAATATATACATTCCCAGGGGCGGTTGCCCGACTCGTGGAGTACGTCCGACGCTCGGCGGTATGTCGGCAGCAAGTCGGCAGCCGACCAGCGGAACCCGACTACGGCCCAGCGTCAATCGAACCTTCAATCTATAACTGTGCCGACATTGGGCTCCGTAGCTGCCACGACGATCGTCCCCAGAGTTGGCAGCCAAATGTTGGCAGCCAAACGTCTGGTGACGTTTGGCTGCCAACATTTCGCCGACGCTGGCGCGTTAACCGTAAATTTACGTTTCGCGGCAATATCGGTTCAGTACTGGTAGTCGACATTCCGTCAAAATAATTAATTAAAGTAGGATTAAAATTAATAAAATAATAAAACTTATACCATTTTTCGTAATTGATGAACGAATATTAAGCAATTTCATCGTGCTTGCTCGACACTCTTGAGTTAAGGACCTTGGATTGTATTTGACATCTTCGCTTTTTCATAATTATTACGTATCGCATATCTGCGGCCGAGCGATTCGCGTACTTGGTTTCATTAGGCGAAACACGGTTGGATTCCGAAATGTGCGGACTCATAAAGTACTGTACTGTACACTAGTTCGTCCCATATTAGAGTATGCGTCGGTTGTCTGGCCTCCCTCTTATTTTGTATACGTCAACGCTATCGAGCGCGTTCAGCGGAAATTTGTGCGACTTTGAATGTATTAGTTCGGAATTACTGGTAGGGCTCGCAGTGATTTCACGCGCAGTGACTTACAAATGTCTTCTCTCGCAGCGCGTAGGATAAAGGCGGAGTTAGTATTAATATACAAGATACTCCACGCTGACATTATTTGTCCAGAGCTTCTTGCATCTGTTACTGTTTCTGTCCCGATGCGCAACGTCTGTAACCATAACATTTTTTACTCGCAATTTCATCGTACTAATTATGGTTATAATGAGACGCTTACTCGTATCTTTCGGGATGGAAATGCGGCCTCAGCGTTCTTACATTTTTTTATCACTCCCACTTCTGTTTTCTTTCGCGCCTTGAACAAATATATAGCACTCATCGATGCCTCGTAGCTAGGGCGGGGTAACCCGATTGATCGTAATAATTCTTTGTATGCTTTTTGGTATGTGTAATAAGTTATTTATTTATTCTCCAGTGAACGGGAATAGTCCCTTGAAAGCAGCAAAAGTAGCAAAACAGATGGCGCATTACACCTTATTATATAAATTATACATACTATGACACATAACAAACAAACAATTCACAAAATTGATATCTATTATGAACTATGAGGGGTCTCTAAAAACAATATAATTATTTAACGAATTCATAAAAACCGAGAGTGGGGAGATGAAAAAGTCAACAATAATTCGTACGATGATACTGTACGTAAAAAATTGTATGGTTACTGACATTACGCATCGGGACGGAGGCGGTGACGGAACTGAGAAGCTCAGGGCAAATAACCGCGCCGTGGATAATTCTGTATAACAAAACTAGCCCCGCCTTTAGCCTTCTCACTGTTAGTGTACACCTACTAATTACTAACCCTAAACTTATACAATAAGAAGCGTACAAATTTACGCTGAACGCGCTCGATAGCATTAACATGTATCATATAAGAGGAAGCCCATACTACGGACGCATACTCCAATATCGGGCGAACTAATGCGGAATACAAAACTTTATGTGCCCGTATATTTCGAAAACCTATCGTATTTTGTCTAATAAACCCCAGAGCACGCATCGCTCGCCCGCAGACATATGAAATATGGTAAGCAAATGATAGCGAGGAGGTCAGGAGGACACCGAGATCCTTAATTAACGCGTGATGATCAAGCACTGCCCCACCCAATCTGTAAACATGCTCACAGGGACATGTGATACGGCAGAAGGAAATAACTGAACACTTAGGGACGCTGAGAACTAAGCGATTAGCCGTGCACCAGTTATCCAATCTATTGACATCAATCAGTAGTAAAAGAGCATCTTCAGGACTGTGAATGGTCTTAAAAACTTTCAGATCATCCGCATAAAGTAGGAACCGTGAGTGCTTAAAGCAATGCTTGATGTCATTACTAAAAATAACGAAGAGCAAGGGACCCAAATGAGACTCCTGCGGGACTCCAGAATGGACTAGAAATGGATCAGACTGAGTACCTCTGACTTTCACAATATGCCGCCTACCAATGAGAAATGAGGACATCCACCGCAACAAGGCTCCCTGAACACCCAAAGATTGCAGCTTAGCGAGAAGTGTACCATGATGTACAGTATCGAAAGCTTTAGAAAAGTCGGTGTAAACACTGTCAACCTGTTTACCACGCTCCACTTGCAAAGTGAGATAGCTAGAGTACAGTAGCAGATTTGTCACAGTGGATCGACCCTTACAGAACCCATGCAGTTCCCCGATAATAATAGATTCGGATGCCGCCGCCAATGTCTCTGAAACAGAGGCATCTAATATTTTAGGAAAACCTGACTGGACGACAATCGGTCGATAGTTTTTAATATCATTCAAGTCTCCTTTCTTGTGAATCGGCGTTACGAAGTCGTCTCTCCAGCGCTCAGGAAAAACACCAGATGACAATGACATGTTATAAATAGTAGTCAAAGGAGCCGCAAGAGCTAGAGCACACATCTTAACAAGAACCGGAGAAATACCATCCGGGCCCTTACTTTTACTCGCATCAATACTGAGAAGTCTTCTACGCACGTCCGATTCGGTAGCGACAACGAGGGAAAGTTAATAAGATTACTATCCACATAATTACAGGCTCCCATTAGATCATCGGTGTGAGAAGGCCCAGTGAATGAACTACTAAAAAACTCCGCAAACTTATTGGCTATCTCAGGAGAGGAGTCAGAGCGAGAGCCATCCAGAAGATTCTTTATATATCTTGGATACACATCAGATATATTTTTCGCTTACATATATTTTTCAATATATCCGACATATACAATGTTTCGGTGCAAATATATTTAGTATAAAAATTATATATTTTCGAATGTACTATATTTTCATGGGGAGTCCGCCCAACCGTGAGATTTGGCGAGAAATTTGATCACTTCTCGATGGAATGAAAATCTTTAGAAAAATCAAGTACATGCAAAGTGCTGTAAAGATTGATTTTGCTTAATAATGATTCCAAAAAGTTATTATCTAAATGATGAACAAATAAATTCTTCAATAAATCACTCGTCAACCTAACTTTTTTTTTCAAATGAAAATGATCTTTAACATTTTATGAATATGTACGGATTTATTCAGAATTGTGTGTAATTGTTGGAAATTTCGTTTTTAAATTTAAATAAAATTGATCTGTTTATTTGTCATAAAACCACTCATTACATCCATGAACTGTCCGGCGAATTGATCGAGTAGATTCGCAACAACAGTTCAAACATTACAAAAAAACGCAATTCAAAAAAATTACACGAAAGTCCGAAAAAATTCATACGTATTCAGAAAAATTAACAAATTATTTTCATTTTTTTAAAGTTAGTTCGACGGGTGTTTTTTGAAGAATTTTTTTTTTCATTAATTTTTTAATAACATTTTTAACAGATCACCTTATTTTCTAAATTTTCAAACTAATATATCGTTCGCTGGTACAGAACGTACCGCAGATACTAAGAAATTTTTGAATAATCATTCGAAGAGTTCATACCTAAGTGGGCCAACAGGTGGTCTTGCGTAAGGTATCCCTAAAAACGCTTCTATACTTCTACCATTTCTTGTGGTCATCGTCGTTCCTTCAACCGGTCCATCTTCGAATCGAACTTTCGGAACTCCCTGGATGGATTTCAAGCACAAGGAGAAAGTGACAGCGAGTGCAAGTCGGAACATTGCTATGTTATTTTTTATTTCCCGACACCGACTATAATGACAACTGATAGTTTAGTATTCGAAGATCTCACCCCGGGTGAGCCTATATAAGTGCAACGACGAAAATTTGTGGACGATATAACTTTTTTACGTTGATAAGAGTTTCCTCAAGTGTGAGTTCTTATCACAATCAATAGCGTCGGTGATAATAACAGGCATAAGAGTTTCAAGTGTCGATTTTGTGAGATAAGGAAAACAAGAATGCGAAGAAGAACTTTGCATAGTGCTTGCCCATTATTTCTTCCGGAAGCAACATTGTAACCAGCAATAATGAGAAAGTGCCACTAATTAGTTTGTAAATTTTACAACATTTAGAGCGTTTAAAACAATTAAAGGTTAATAGTTGTATCCGTTAAGTGCCACATTGCAGCTTAACCACACGCACATGCACACTGAGATAAAAAATATAGTACACTGAGAGCCGAGTGACAACTATTCATTTTTAGTTCCTGCGATCAATTTTGTTATAATTGCCATAACTATCAAATAGTTACTATAACTACCAAATAGTTACCGTAACTATGAAAATAGTTCCATGGGCTAAAAATTAATAGTTGTCACTTTATAGTTGACTGTATAACTACGATTTCTCTGAGTGTAGAATAGTAGGTCGTACTATTTATTTATTTATTTATAATAATAATAAACAAGCCCTTGATAACCATAAAAATTGCCGGCAGAAAAGCGAATGACATAAAAACTAATCATTTAAAAAATATCACAATACAAGAAGGCCACCTAAACGGGCTCACTGAGCGAAACAAAATTACGAACGGCGAGTATAAATAGAGAGAAAGGGCGACTGATAAAATCGACAAAAGCCGACGCCGCGTTGCCATTACGGTACATTCTTGTGAGGGGTTCATTGAAACCGTAGTTAGTGCGATGACCGTGAACATAAGAAACTGCGTGATTACGGACATTGCGCATAGGAGCGGAAACAGTGACGATAAGAGATCAGGACAATCGACAAAACCGTGGACAATCTTATAGAGTAGAATTAACTCCGCCTTAAGTCTACGCGAAGAGAGAGTGAGCATTTTAAGCTCAACGCGCAAATAGTGCAGGTAATGATAATGGAATCAACGAGTCTAAATTTATACAGCAAGAACCGGACAAATTTTCGCTGAACCCGCTCAATAGCATTAATATGTACTAAATAATACGTGGCCCAGATAACAGACCCATACTCGAGAATTGGACGAACAAGCGCACAGTAAAGAATTTTTTTTAACTCATGAATAGAAACTCCCGCTTTCCTCAACTGTAGAGCGTGGCGGAACGTGGCTGTTCCCGTACGCCGTTAAGAAATGTCCTACGCATGCGCACATCAGCTACATTCTTCTTTTTCTACACGCATATTTGTTTTTCTAGACGCTGCCGCAACATTTCCTAACGCGCCCGGCACATTTCTTAACGGCGTGTTGAGGTTAGGGACCCTTTCCGCTCATACTCTACAGTCTCGGAAAGCGATCGTTTCTATTCTTTCGTTAAAAAAAGCACGGTGTGCAACTAGTGCCGGAATTGGCGATTGCCACCCTCGCTTCGCTCGGACGGCAACTCTCGCACTCGTCAGAATCGCCAATTTTCGGCACTAGTTGCACAATGTACTATTAATAGAGTCGGGACTTCGTAAATCGGTAGTGTTACGCCTAATAAATCCCAGGGTCCGCAAAGCACGCCCACAAACGTAGGAAGAGTGATGATTAAAGCAAAGTTGCGAGCTGAAGTATACACCAAGGTCCTTTACTATTGTCTGCCGAGAAAGAACGGTGCCTGCGATACGGTAATCATGCGCATAGGCACTGGCACGACGAGAGAAGGAGATAACAAGGCATTTTGAGGTATCAAGATGCAGCCGATTTCTCGCACACCAACGCGCAAGCCTACAAATATCGCCCTGCAGCAACTCCGCATCGTCGGGACCTCGAAGGGTTGACCGAATTATATCAGGGCCGCGTCTAGCTGGACAGCAGGGCCCTATCTGGCTACTTCTTCAGTACCTTATAGGTCCACTGCGTTACAATACTGATCAGGGCCTGATATGGTACCTTATAGGAACCTGACGTCAGCCCGACGGCAATTTCTGCTCGGGAAGGTGTGACCCTTGCGGAACCCCCGACAGAGCTGTGAAAGGCTCTGTCGGGGCTCTGACTATGCCGATATACTTCCGAGGAGGGACGATGATATCAATTGGTACTGGAAACTATGTATTTTATTAGTTGAGCTATTAATATATTTGCAGCTATTATTTTTTATCATTGTCGTGACTATAAAGTAGAAATGTCCCTCCTGGGAATTATACTGTATGGTAAAAGTATAGTATTGTTGTTTCAACCATGTATTTTTCTCTCAGAGCACATGCACACGTTGAAAATAGTTATTTATGAATATGAGTTTTCCAAGTTAATACAAATTTCCGACTAACATAAAATGTGTTATATAGATTTTTATTAAAAATATTGGAAATCACGAGAAAATGCAACACAAGAATAATATATCACGTCATTTATTATATTCCTCTTTCTGGGTTACATTGGGGAAAGATAAGTTTTACGGCATTTAAGTACGCTTCACAAATGGGTCGTTTCGTTTAAAATGTTCAGTCGGCAAGGAAGAAATCTTCATGGGATTCCATTCAATTCTTCAGTCGGCGTTTTGTATTTATTTTCTCTGTGGTATCAAGTGGAACAAGTTATTATGTTCATTTCAGGAGGTCTCGGTCCACTCTGGTCTATGGTTCAAACGTTTTGTTGAACATAGTATTTTTTAGAATTTTTTGAGTCTTTTTAATTAGGGCCTTTTTTAGATAGCTTTAATTATTTATAACTCAACAATTTCGATAAAGAGAAATCTGAAAAATGTCTGCATGCTTTTTTCATTCGGAAGAAAAACACAAAAAATTGCCGGTAAGAAATTGAGGTTCAGCCGTTGACCGAGATGGCATGGAATGGCCCATATATATAAATAATATTTATGTTGATTACGTCTATACCTTCGTATGTACCCTCGTTAAAAACCAAAGTAAAACGGTGAAAATTTTGTTCTTACATTTATTTATTTCAATTGATCCCGAGATTTTTTGCATTGCCTAAGGTTTTACATGAGATTTCTTAAGATTTCTCGGAATAGCATAAGATTTCAAAGAATACTGAACATTTCTTGCAATCTCAAATATTTCCGAAATTTCTGGAAATGTCAAAAGATTTCTCAAAATATGTTCAGATTTCTCGATATTTCAACAGAATACATGAGATTTCATCGAATTTCGTAGATTTCAAGGATTTTGCAATATTTCTAGGATATATCAGATTTCTTGAGACCATGTATACACGGAAAAAACGACTTTGTTAGGTTAACGAAAATGTAGTGGGACCTAACCAAGCGACTTAATACTGTGAGAGACAGACGATTTCTTGGTTAGGTCAACTATTTTCAGGTGATTGGCTCTGATCGTTGCTCGAACTAAATAGTTAGTTGGGCCAACTATTTTGGCCCAAACTATCTTCCTTAGTTGGAATACGAATAAAATTCGTTGTGTGACCTATTTAAGTCAACTAAGTCGGAATGATAAAAGTGACTAATACCACCAGTGCACCAGATTTCAAGAGTGGTTTACGGGTTTCTAATTCTAATCATGTTAACTCGCAATAAGCGCCATGTTCCTATATTCTATTCCGAACCATAAACCGAAATCTTCATAGTCAGTTCCAAACTCCTCCATGTTCATTGTGAGATCCGAGTCATTGCCAATTCGAAGAACATTTACTTTTTCTAAATCATATTTTTCCCACATGAACGAGTCCAATGTGGAATTCGAGACAGGTTTTCTGGGAATCATTGAAAATACGTCACGTATCGATTATTCAATTTCAAATTTGTTTTTTTTCAAACTAGCACACATGAAGCTTTGCGTAAAAATATATTTACTCTGTAGAAGCGAAGGAAGTCCACAGATCGAGCATTATGTCGATCATCTTTTCGTCGGATTCGCTGAATTTAACATCTCCGGTGACGTTTTTCATCTTTGGGCTCAATGGAAAAAGATAAATAAGATCGTCACCGTGAGTTACACCGATGTTCTCATTGGTACCAGTCGTTAAGGATGTATAACTGACTGTGCCACGATAATTGAACTTGTAGTAATAATAAGGCGTTATATCATCTGACGTCGTAAGCCACTCCAACTGCCACAGTGTATTTTCCGTGAAAACTATACTGGTTACAAACCTCGTCACCTTCTGTGTAAACTGTAAAAGTGAAAAGTAACAAGATATATATCATATATGCCCTAGGCTCTAGGCCGGAGGTACGCCGGAGTTATAGACAGCAGCATCTGTATGATATCGAAAATTCATTATATATTGCATTTTGACTGTGACAATGATAACACCAAAAATAATCGAGAATTTGTGAAAATTTTTGCATTGGGTTTCACACAATAACTTGCAAGTAAATCATTTTTTCAGTGTGGATTTGACTTCGTTTTTACCACGACATCTTGAAAGTCGGATGATAGCTAGGTTAAGTAACTTCATCTGGCCCGGAATCGTGCACTTTAATATTAGTTTACTTTAACACGTGTCCCGTGACTTTATTTTTTTATGATACTCAAAATTTTTTATTTTTTCTCTATTCTTGATCCAAGTACGTTAATAGTCGATTGAAAGATTAATTTCGCTAACAGTCTCGTAAGCGACCGTGTAAAAAGATAGATTTTCAAGTATTCAACGCAAAAAAATATTATTATTTTATCTTATCAAAATAAATTAAAAGCCTTTAATTAAAAAGTACATTCAAAAACTTAAAATTTATACAGGATCAAACTTCTTGTACGATCGGAAATTTTGAATATACTGCGAATTGAAAAAAATGAAATAAACAAAATAACGTTATTTAATAGTGGGCAAATCGTACGTGCCAAAATTCTGAAATTATTTGTGGACGTTCGTGATACTCTAAACAACTTTTGACTAAATTATGAACACTTTTTGGGAACGTGCTAAATTTGAATAATCCACGTGGTATGGAATGACGCATATAGAACAAGTAAGTCTACTTAATCACATCTTTTTTGTCGGTGCCTGGTGTATCAGCGTTATTGAAGAAATGTTTGTATACATCATTAGTGTCCGCTTCAAGATTATTGTACCAACCGCGGAGCCTCGTCATATTCCTTACGAGGGCCTTAGGGTCTTTTGCAATGCTATCGTATAGGCTATTATTCGTTTGAAATTCTGTAACATTTTTAATGGACGACCAATAAATCGCGCGTAAATAATAAATGAAACTAAGGCAGAACGTTTTAGCCCATACCAGCAGTGAATATTAGTCCTTCGTCCGAAACGGCACCTAACATCGCTGGAATTTTCTTCGGCTGGGTATACGTGTAGAAATCAGACGGATCGTTGATCAAAAATGCTTGCTCACTGAATTTTCGCTCTTTCACAGGTCGCCAAGTGCCAGTTAGAAGGTTTCTATCGTTTCTGTCAAATATATCATTTGAGTCCACAAGACTATTGGTGTCTTTTGTTCGTAGACAATCAATGAGAAGAAAAGTGTCTTGCGTAGTGCAATTCAAGGACATTCCAAGTCTCGTGGCATATTTCCCGTAATTTTCTTCTTGTCGTTCAAAGGCCCAGTAAGATAATGAACTTCCACTTTGAGCTATGAAGCGTTGGAACAGGCCTATAAATGCAACTATCATATATTTTTATCGTCATATCATCATTACCGGTGCTGATATTAATAGCGACGGTCACGTCCTGAGCTTTTTTCTCGTCCTATTTCTAATTAATATTATTTATTCTAATTATTCGAATTAGTTATTTACTCCTCGCCTAATTTAGTTAGGTTATGGCCATTTTTCTCGTCCTATGTCGAAGTATTGCTTCCTCGTAGAGGAAGCTTTATTTTCATGAAAAATGTTTGTTTTCGAGATTTTCATATCAAAACATTTTTCCGTGTGTGTGTGTGTGCGTCTGCGTCTGCGTCTGCGTGACGAAAGGCCAAAAATTCATATAACTGTAATTTGTAAACTATTCGACCGAATCAGCTCAAATTTGAACAACATGTACAGTACTGGCTAATCTTCAATTGATATAAATTTTATAAAAAATTTAATGCGCTTCGCATTTAATTTTTTAAAGAATTTTGAAATTTTGAAAAAAGTACGTAAACTGTATCCGAAACGAATTTTGTAGCAATCGGGCTGAAACTTCGTATTAAAATTGAACAAAGTGATGCGGCCTTTGGTATTGAATTTGGGCTAAATCGGTAAAGCGGTTCGGTTTTTATGAGATTTTGAATTTTGCAAAAAAAATTTGTTTTTCGCAAAAACAAATCGGGTAAAATTTTGACAAATCGACTGAAATTTTCTACACAGGAAAAATAATATTCAGCCCTGCTGCTTACCAAATATGGTGATGATCGATAAAACGGTTCGGATTGTACGTGATTTTGAATTTTCTCTTATTCAAGGTGATGTATTTTTTTTTTAATTTTCTAACTATAATTTATTTTTTGCATGATACATGGTTACAACTATGTATTGACTTTTCGTTTTTCTTTCTCTTTTGAGATTTATAAATTCGTATTTAAAATAAGGATGCAAAGTAGAACTTTGCATATTGCTTCGTCAATAATATTCATTTTTCGCAAAGCTTTCTCTACGAGATAGCCAAAAATAAAATAAAGAAACTTGCACATAGAGGCGGCTTTGCGAAAGATGAAAATTAATGAGGAAGCAATGTGCAAAGTTCTACTTGGCATCGTTTTTTAATGTTTATTCTTATTATACAAATTAATTATCGCTTTTAACTCTGAGTATAGATGTGGTATTTGACTTTTTATCACAGTGTTTAATACAAAACACGTGTGCCTGAGTATCCTGAAATGAAAATATCGAGAAAAATGTTTTCCGTGAGCACAAAGGTTGCTTCCTCATTTCCATGGGGAAGATAAAGGTAAATGTTAATTGAAGAGGAAATAGAAACCTAACTGTTACTCTTGTCGACCAGGGCATGAATACTTGCGCAGGCGGCTCCTGCATCCTGTCCAAAAATCGTTACACTTTTCGGATCGCCTCCGAAGGACGGAATATTTTTCGTAACCCATTGTAGTGCGAGATTTTGATCTTTGAGGCCATAGTTGCCAAAGGCCGCATCGTCTTTAGTGCTAATAAATCCAAAAACTCCCAGACGATAATTCATCGTCACCAAGACGATGTCCCTGTCCAAAAGATAATCTGGTCCGGCATCTATGGATCTTCCGCTTCCACCCACAAAATCACCTCCGTGAATGTAAACCATTGTAGGATAAAGTTTTTCACCAGGTTTTGTCTGTCATGATGAAACGTAATTAAACTCAAAGAGAGAAAAACAATCTGAATCAGAAAATCAATTGTTAATATAGTTATAGCAAGTACTATTTGGTATCCTGACAAGAAAAATTTGTTAGGCCAGCAAGAAGATTTTGCAGGTTACCAAATTTTCTTGTAGATTTGTTTTGCGGCAATGTTCGGTCGTAGGGAAAATAAAGTATTTTTTTTTTAACGTTTCCACTCACATTGGAGTCCTCTTCAAAAATATATATTACATTCGATTGTCTTCAACGACTGAAATAGTTTTACAAAAATAATAATAAGTAAATTTATAAACGTTTAATTACCCTTATAACTACGATTTCTGTCATAAATAAATAAATAAATCAATACCCTGGTAAAAATAAATGATAGAAAACGATTATAAAAAATTTTATCGTTCCGCATACGGACTTTGAATTACGGACTTACGATTGAAATCCTATATGTTTCGTCCATATCCTATAATATTATTATAAATAATATAATTTTTGTATTTAATTTAGTAATAAACATATACGATTGTACGTATATACCCATGATGTACTATTCCAAGCAAAAAAAAAAAAGAAATCGACCGGATAATTACGTTTTTTTTCTTCTCTCTGATAGACTGCCTAACTATTCCATCCAAACTCTTCCTTGTAAGATAATACAACATCAATAATATTTAAGCCGCTTCATGTACTTATGAGTAATAACAGTAAAATTGAGCAGTTTTTTAGCATTTTTCTTACTAAATTATATATGTTAATTAACTCTGTAAGAATGCTTCACGTATACATTCCTTACCGAAAGTTTTATTTTATCCGTATTTGAGTACTTCGCGATACGAGAAAAATCTAATAAATAATCAAGCATATCAAGACACTAATAAGACCATTGATTTCGCATATTAAGAGGTCTAAGAATTTATTAAAAAATCAGTTTAAAAAAAATTATAAAATATTATAAATCCGTTAGTGTACCATACATCCCGATAACGTATCTATCGTATTTAACCAATAGAAAACGAAAACTAAAGGAAACTAATAACAACGATTCAATTTCTATAAATTGATGAAAGTCCGAATAGATGGAGATGATAACATACGACTAAATCCCATTCAAATTCTATTCATCTCTATCAATCTCTATAATATATTGCAACTCGTGCGATTGCCACCCTCGCTTCGATCGGGCGGCAACTCTCGCACTCGTTACAATCGCCAATTTTCGGCACTAGTTGCAAAATGTACTATTTTACCAGGGTAGGTAAACAAAAGAATAGAAGAATATTATGTCAACACATCAAGTATAAATTTTGACTTAATACTAACACTCAAATCAATCACTTAATCCAATCATTGGTATCCATTGACACCTACTAAATAAAGATATTGCCACAAACAAATCTACAATTTAAAAAATCGGTCACGAACTTGTCAACTTATAACAAATTTTCTGTTAGCCTAGCAAAAAATCATGTTAACTGTTAGCCAATACGGTTATATCATCAAATTATTTTTCTGTGTCTAAAACTTGGTACATCTTAGGGGCAAATAATGTACTCTATGTAAACTTTTGATTGCACTGTAAAAAAAATCGGCTTGAAATTCAATGTACAAATACTGGAAGTTTTTATGCATAAACTGGTATATTAAATTAAATATATTCAATAATTTACTTAAATTGTACAGTAAAAGTACTTGACTTTTTATAGCTTTCTTTAATTTTACCGCAAAAGTACATTAATTTTATACCACAATTGTACATAATATTTAGATGACGAATTTATGCATAACAATTTCCAGTCATTTTTTACAGTGTGTCTACAAAAGGATATCAATAAAAGTCAAGCATTTTCAGTCTATAAGTGTGCCAGTTGGCCAATATGGATAGTACTTTTGACATTCATTGCAAAATTACATAGATCATTTTTCACTATATTTTTTAATAAACATTGTACAATGTTATCTTACATTTGGTGAGTATACGTTCAAATACAGACAATCTTCGTCACCAACTACAATATTATTATCATCCAATTGTGGGCACTGATTGCTATCAGTATCAACGGTTAAAACTTGATCCCACTTGTCCACTGGTACAGGATTGCTGAATCTATTTAATCGCGAGCATAGAAATTATAGTTCATAGTATTAAGGAGGTTCTAGCGGTACAGTCCCCTATGGAAAATAAAATATATCCAAAAATATATACATTCCCAGATGCGGTTGCCCGACTCGGGGAGTACGTCCGACGCTCAGCGGTATGTCGGCAGCAAGTCGGCAGCCGACAATCGGAACCCGACTACGGCCCAGCGTCAATCGAACCTTCAATCCATAACTGGGCCGACATTGGGCTCCGTAGCTGCCACGACGATGGTCCCCAGAGTTCTGGTGACGTTTGGCTGCCAACATTTCGCCGACGCTTGCGCGTTAACCGTAAATTTACGTTTCGCGGCAATATCGGTTCAGTACTGGTTGTCGACATTCCGTCAAAATAATTAACTAAAGTAGGATTAAAATTAATAAAATAATAAAACTTATACCATTTTTCGTACTTGATGAACGAATACTAAGCAATTTCATCGTTTCTAATTTAAAAAGGCGAAATCATTGTACTCAATTTATTGAGATAAATAATTCTCATTATTTTTCACTATTGTTTGGTTTTTACAATGAACTTCTAAAAACTGTTATGCCATCATAACACCATTAAGAGTGCATATGGTATTAATGAAGTAAAACAGACGAGTGATTTATATACACAATTCGACACTAAATTTTCCAAGATGAGGATAACCGAGTGGGTAAGATCGTGGACTGCTAATCCCAAGGTTGCATGTTCTAGTGCCATCACGGCCGGAAAAATTTATTCTAGTATTTCCAAAAAATAGTGGTGAAAAATCCATTAAAAAACAGGTTAGAATGATTTTTAAAAATTGGACGGCTGCGCAGGTCGATAATTAATTTTAAAAAATATTTTTTATTCGATGTCGGCAAAGCGTCGGCACCCAGTACTGGGTGAACGTCGTTTACAAACGTCCTGCCGTTATTATCAATTCGACATGATGCCGACGCTACACCGACCTTAGTGACAATGTCACGCCAACGTTCCCACGTAGTTATATATCTTGGATACACATCAGATATATTTTTCGCTTACATATATTTTCCAATCTATCCGACATATAGAATTTTTCGGTGCAAATCTATTTAGTATAAAAATTATATATTTTCGAATGTACTTTATTTTCATGGGGAGTCCGCCCAACCGTGAGATTTGGAGAGAATTTTGAACACTTCTCGATGGAATGAAAATCTTTAGAAAAGTCAAGTACATGCAAAGTGCTGTAAAGATTGATTTTGCTTAATAATGATTCCAAAAAGTTATTATCTAAATGATGAACGAAGAAATTCTTCAATAAATCACTCGTCAACCTAACTTTTTTTTCAAATGAAAATGATCTTTAACATTTTATGAATACATACGGATTTATTCAGAATTGTGTGTAATTGTTGGGAATTTCGTTTTTGAATTAAAAAATTTTTTATCTGTTTCTTTATGTGATAAAACCACTCATTACATCCATGAACTGTCCGGCGAATTGATCGAGTAGATTCGCAATAACAGTTCAAACATTACAAAGAAAAAACGCAATTCAAAAAAATCACACAAAATTCCGAAAAAATTCATACGTATTCAGAAAAATTAACAAATTATTTTCATTTTTTAAAAGTTAGTTCGACGGGTGCTTTGTTAAACAATTTTTTTTTTTTCATTAATTTTTTAATAACATTTTCAACAGATCACCTTATTTTCTAAATTTTCAAACTAATATATCGTTCGCTGGCACAGAACGTACCGCAGATACTAAGAAATTTTTTAATAATCATTCGAAGAGTTCATACCTAAGTCGGCCAACAGGTGGTCTTGCGTAAGGTATCCCTAAAAACGCTTCTATATTTCTACCATTTCTTGTGGTCATCGTCGTTCCTTCAACCGGTCCATCTTCGAATTGAACTTTCGGAACTCCCTGGATGGATTTCAAGCACAAGGAGAAAGTGACAGCGAGTGCAAGTCGGAACATTGCTATGTTATTTTTTATTTCCCGACACCAACTATAATGACAACTGTCAGTTTAGTATTCGAAGATATCACCCCGGGTGAACCTATATAAGTGCAACAGCGAAAATTTGCGGACTATATCACTTTTCTGCGTTGATAAGGGTTTGCCAAGAGCTAAAGTGTGAGTTCTTATCACAATCGTTAGCGTCGGTGATAATAACAGACATAAGAGTTTCAAGTGTCGATTTTGTGAGATAAGGAAAACAAGAATGCGAAGAAGAACTTTGCATAGTGCTTGCCCATTATTTTTTCCTGAAGCAACATCGAAACGAGCAATAATGCGGAAGTGCTGCTGATTATTTCGTAAATTTTGTAACATTTAGAGTGTTTAAAACAATTAAAGGTTAATAGCGGTATCAGTTAAGTGCCAAGTTGCAGCTTAACCACACGCACATGCACACTAAGATCAAAAATATAGTACACTGAGAGGCGAGAATATTATGGTATCAGTAACTATAAAGTGGCAACTATTCATTTTTAGTTCGTGCGACCAATTTTTTTATAGTTGCCATAACTATCAAATAGTTATTATAACTACCAAATAATTACTGTAACTATAAAAATAGTTGCATGGACTAAAAATTAATAGTTGTCACTTTATAGTTGACTGTACGACTACGATTTCTCTGAGTGTACAATAGTAGGTCGTACTATTTATTTATTTATTTATAATAATAAACGGGACAAGCCCTTGATAACCATACAAATTGCAGGCAGAAAAGCTAATGACATAAAAACTAATAATTTAAAAAATATCACAATACAAAATACAAAATACAATACGATACGATAATCATGCGCATAGGCGCTGGCACGACGAAAGAACGAGATAACAAGGCATTTTGAGGTATTAAGATGCAGCCGATTTCTCGCACACCAACGCGCAAGCCTACAAATATTGCCCTGCAGCAACTCCGCATCGTCGGGACCACGAATGATACGAAAATTTTTTAGGTCGTCGGCGTACAGCAAAAATCGAGAGTGCTGAAAGCACTCATTGACATCATTTATAAATAGTAAGAAAAGCAAAGGACCAAAGGTGTGACCCCTGCGGAACACCCGACAGAGCTGTGAAAGGCTCTGTCGGGGCTCTGTCTATACCAATATACTTCCCAAGAGGGACGATGATATCAATTGGTACTGGAAACTATGTATTTCATTAGTTGAGCTATTAATATATTTGCAACTATTTTTTTTAATCATTGTCGTAACTATAAAGTAGAAACGTCCCTCCTGGGAATTATACTGTATGGTAAAAGTATAGTATTGTTGTTTCAACCATGTATTTTTCTCTCAGTGCACATGCACACGTTGAAAATAGTTATTTATGAATATGAGTTTTCCAATTTAATAAAAATTTCCGATTGATATGATATGTGTTGTATAGGTTTTTATTAAAAATCTTGGAAATCACGAAGAAATACAACACAAGAATAATATATCACGTCATTTATTATATTCCTCTTTCTGGGTTACATTGGGAAAAGATAAGTTTTACGGCATTTAAGTACGCTTCACAAATAGGTCGTTTTGTTTAAAATGTTCAATCGGCAAGGAAGAAATATTCATGGGATTCCATTCAATTCTTCAGTCGGCGTTTTGTGTTTATTTTCTCTGTGGTATCAAGTGGAACAAGTTATTGTGTTCATTTCAGGAGGTCTCGGTCCACTCTGGTCTATGGTTCAAACGTTTTGTTGAACATCATAGTATTTTTTAGAATTTTTTGAGTCTTTTTAACTAGGGCCTTTTTTAGATTGCTTTAATTATTTATAACTCGACAATTACGATAAAGAGAAATCTGAAAAAAATGTCTGCATGCTTTTTTCATTTGGAAGAAAAACACAAAAAATTGCCGGTAAAAAAATTGAGGTTCAGCCGTTGACCGAGATGGCATGGAATGGCCCATATATATAAATACTATTTATGTTGATTACGTCTGTACCTTCGTATGTACCCTCGTTAAAAACCAAAGTAAAACGGTGAAAATTTTGTTCTTACATTTATTTATTTCAATTGACCCCGAGATTTTTTGCATTGCCTAAGGTTTTACATGAGATTTCTTAAGATTTCTCGGAATAGCATAAGATTTCAAAGAATACTCAACATTTCTTGCAATCTCAAATATTTCCGAAATTTCTGGAAATGTCAAAAGATTTCTCAAAATATGTTCAGATTTCTCGATATTTCAACAGAATACATGAGATTTCATCGAATTTCGTAGATTTCAAGGATTTTGCAATATTTCTAGGATATATCAGATTTCTTGAGACCATGTATACACGGAAAAAACGACTTTGTTAGGTTAACGAAAAGGTAGTGGGACCCAACCAAGCGACTTAGTGCTCTGAGAGACAGACGATTTCTTGGTTAGGTCAACTATTTTCAGGTGGTTGGCTCTGATCGTTGCTCGAACTAAATAGTTAGTTGGGCCAACTATTATTTTGGCCCAAACTATCTTACTTAGTTGGAATACGAATAAAATTGGTTGCGTGACCTATTGAAGTCAACTAAGTCGGAATGGTAAAAGTGACTACTACCACCAGTGCACCAGATTTCAAGAGTGGTTTATGTGTTGTTAATTCTAATCATTAATTAACTAAATAATGCCACTAATTATTGACTCTATTTTAGCACCCTCTATTTGGAGCCATACCCAGAAATCGTCATTGTCAGTTCCAAGCTCCTGCATGTTCACTGTGAGATCCGAGTCTTTGCCAATTCGAAGACGATTAAGTTTTTCTAAATCATATTTGTCCCACATAAACGAGTCCAATGTGGAATTCGAGACAGGTTTTCTGGGAATCATTGAAAATACGTCACGTATCGATTATTCAATTTTAAATTTGTTTTTTTTTTAAACTAGCACGCAAGAAGCTTTGCGTAAAAATATATTTACTCTGTAGAAGCGAAGGAAGTCCACAGATCGATCATTATGTCGATCATCTTTTCGTCGGTTTCGCTGAATTTAACATCTCCGGTGACGTTTTTCATCTTTGGGCTCAATGGAAAAAGATAAATAAGATCGTCACCGTGAGTTACACCAATGTTCTCATTAGTACCAGTCGTTAAGGATGTATGACTGACTGTGCCACGATAATTAAACTTGTAGTAATAATAAGGCGTTATATTATCTTCAATCGTAAGGTATTCCAACTGCCACAATGTGCCTTCCGTGAAAATTATACTGGTTATAAACCTCGTCACCTTCTGCGTAAACTGTAAAAGTGAAAAGTAACAAGACGCATATCATATATGCCCTAGGCTCTTGAGGTAGCTATGTCAGTATGCCGGAGTTATAGACAGCAGCATCTGTATGATATCGAAAACTCATTATATATTGTATTTTGACTGTGACAATGATAATACCAAAAATAATCGAGAATTTGTGAAAATTGTTGCAATGGTGTTGACACTATAACTTGCAAGTAAATAATTTTTTCACTGTGAATTTGACTTCATTTTTACCACGACATCTTACAAATCGGATGATAGCTAGGTTAGGTAACTTCATCTGGCCCGGAATCGTGCACTTTAATATTAGTTGACTTTAACACGTGTCCCGTGACTTTATTTTTTTATGATACTCAAAAATTCGTCAATAATTTTCGAATTCGCGGTACTTTTTATTTTTTATCTATCCTTGATCCAAGTATGTTAATAGTCGATTGAAAAATTAATTTCGCTAACACTCCCGTAAGCGACCGTGTAAAAAGATAAATTTTCAAGTATTCAACGAAAAAACATATTATTTTATTTTGTCAAAAAATGGCGGATATTTTTATTGAGCATCTATGGAAATTTTTTTTATTAAAAAGTACATTCAAAAACAAAATCTATACAGAAACAAATTTCTTGTATGATCGGAATTTTTGAATATACTGCGAATTGAAAAAAAATGAAATAAAGAAAATAACGTTATTTAACTTTGGACAAATCATATGTGCTAAAATTCTGAAATTATTTGTCGATGTTTGTGATACTCTAAACGACTTTTGACTAATTTATGAACACTTTTTGGGAACATGCTAAATTTCGGTAATCCACGTGGTATGGAATGACGCGTGTTGTTGCATGACAAGTAAGTATACGTAATCACATCTTTTTTGTCGGTGACTGGTAAAACAGTGTTCTTGAAGAAATGTTCGTATACTTTATTAGTGTCCCTTTCAAGATCATTGTACCCGCCGCGGAGCCTCGTCATATTCCTTACGAGGGCCTTAGGGTCTTTTGCAATGCTATCGTATAGGCTATTATTCGTTTGAAATTCTGTAACATTTTTAATGAACGACCAGTAAATCTCGCGTAAATAATAAATGAAACTAAGGCAGAACATTTTAACCCATACCAGCAGTGAATATTAGTCCTTCGTCCGAAACGGCACCAAACATCGCTGGAACTTTCTTGGGCTTGATAAACAGGTAGAATTGACCCGGAAGGTTGGTCAAAAACGCTAGCTCACTCCGTGAGTTCTCTTTCACAAGTCGCCAAGTGCCAGATAGAAGGTTTCTATCGTTTCTGTCAAATATATAATTTGAGTCCACAAGACTATTGGTGTCTTTTGTTCGTAGACAATCAATGAGACGAGAAGTGTTTTGCATAGTGCAATTCAAGGACATTCCAAGTTTCGTGGCATATTTGCTGTAATTTTCATTTTTTCGTTCAAAGGCCCAGTAAGTTAATGGACTTCCACTTTGAGCTATGAAGCGATGGAAGAGGCCTATAAATGCAACCATCATATATTTTTATCGACATATCATCATTACCGGTGCTGATATTAATAGCGACTGTCATGTGCTGACATTTTTTCTCGTCCTATTTCTAATTAATATTATTTATTCTAATTATTCGAATTAATTATTTACTCCTGGCCTAATTTAGTTACGTTGTGGCCATTTTTCTCGTCCTATGCCCAAGTATTGCTTCCTCGTAGAGGAAGCTTTATTTTCATGAAAAATTTTTGTTTTCGAGATTTTCATATCAAAACACTTAGAATGGTCTGAAGCGTCGGAAAAGTGATTCAGAAAAATTTTCCGGATGTGTGTGTGTGCGTCTGCGTCTGCGTGACGAAAGGCCAAAAATTCATATAACTGTAATTTGTAAACTATTAGACCGAATCAGCTCAAATTTGAAAAACATGTACAGTACTGGTTAATCTTCAATTGGTATAAATTTTATAAAAATCTCTTAACGCATTTAATTTTTTAAAGAATTTTGAAAAAAGTACGTAAACTCTGTAGCTGAAACGAATTTTTTAGCTATTGGGCTGAAACTTCGTCTTAAAATTGAACAAAGTAATGAGGCCTTTGGTATTGAATTTGGGCTAAATCGGTAAAGCGTTTCGGTTTTTATGAGATTTTGAATTTTGCGAAAAACTTTTGTTTTGCTCTAATTCGGGTAAAATTTTGACAAATCGACTGAAATTTTCTACACAGGAAAAATAACATTCAGCCCTGCTTAATACCAAATTTGGCGATGATCGGTAAAACGGTTCGGATTATACGTGACTTTGAATTTTCTCTTATTCAAGGTGATGTATTTTTTTTTTCAATTTTCTAACTATAATTTATTTTTGGCATGATACATGGTTACAACTATGTATTGACTTTTCGTTGTTCTTTCTCTTTTGAGATATATAAATTTGTATTTAAAATAAGCATGCAAAGTAGAACTTTGCATATTGCTTCGTCAATAATATTCATCTTTCTCAAAGCTTCCTCTACCAGGTAGCCAAAAATAAAATAAAGAAACTTCCACATAGAGGCGGCTTTGCAAAAGATGAAAATTAATGAGGAAGCAATGTGCAAAGTTCTACGTGGCATCCTTTTTTAATGATTGTTCTTATTATACGAATTAATTATCGCTTTTAACTCTGAGTATAGATGTGGTATTTGACTTTTTATCACAGTGTTTTATACAAAATACGTGTGCTTGAGTATCCTGAAATGAAAATATCGAGAAAAATGTTTTCCGTGAGCACAAAGGTTGCTTCCTCATTTCCATCAGGAAGATAAAGGTAAATGTTAACTGAAGAGGAAATAAAAACCTAACTGTTACTCTTCTCAACCAGGGCATGAATACTTGCGCAGGCGGCTCCTGCATCCTGTCCAAAAACCGTTACACTGTTCGGATCGCCACCGAAGGACGGAATGTTTTTCGAAACCCATTGTAGTGCGAGATTTTGATCTTTGAGGCCATAGTTGCCAGAGGCCGCATCGTCTTGAGTGCTAATAAATCCAAAAACTCCCAGACGATAATTCATCGTGACCAAGACGATGTCCCTGTCCAAAAGGTAATCTGGTCCGGCATCTATGGATCTTCCGCTTCCCCCCACAAAATCACCTCCGTGAATGAAGACCATTGTAGGATAAAGTTTTTCACCAGGTTCTGTCTGTCATGATAAAACGTAATTAAACTCAAAGAGAGAAAAACAATCTGGATCAGAAAATCAGTTGTTAATATAGTTACAGCAAGTACTATTTGCTATCCTGCCAAGAAACATTTGTTAGGCCAGCAAGAAGATTTTGCAGGTTACCAAATTTTCTTGTAGATTGGTTTTGCGGCAATGTTCGGTCGTAGGGAAAATAAAGTATTTTTTCTTTTCAACGTTTCGACTCACATTGGAGTCCTCTTCAAAAATATATATTTCACTCGATCGTCTTCAACGACTGAAATAGTTTTACGAAAATAATAATAAGTAAATTTATAAACGTTTAATTACCCTTATAACTACTATTTCTGTCATAAATAAATAAATAAATCAATAGGTAAACAAAAGAACAAGAATATTATGTAAACACATCAAGTATACATTTTGATTTAATGCTAACACTCAAATCAATCATTTAATCCAATCATTGGTATCCATTGACACCTACTAAATAAAAATATTGCCATAAACAAATCTACAATTTAAAAAATCGGTCACGAACTTGTCAACTTATAACAAATTTTCTGTTAGTCTAGCAAAAAATCATCTCAACTGTTAGTCAATATGGTTATATCATCAAATTATTTTTGTGCGTCTAAAACTTGGTGCATCTTAGGGACAAATAATGTACTCTACGTAAACTTTTGATTGCACTGTAAAAAAAATCGGCTTGAAATTCAATGTACAAATACTGGAAGTTTTTATGCATAAACTGGTATATTAAATAAAATATATAAGCGCGTTCTATAATTAATTTATTATACAACAAATTCAATAATTTACTTAAATTGTACATTAAAAGTACTTGAATTTTTATCGCTGTCTTTAATTTTACCGCAAAAGTACATTAATTTTATACCACAATTGTACATAATATTTAGATGACGAATTTATGCATAAAAATTTCCAGTCTTTTTTAACAGTGTTTCTACAAAAGGATACCAATAAAAGTCAAGAATTTTCAGTCTATAATTGTGCCAGTTGGCCAATATGGATAGTATTTTTGACATTCATTGCAAAATTACATACATCATTTTTCACTATATTTTTGAATAAACATTGTACAATGTTATCTTACATTTGGTGAGTATACGTTCAAATACAGACAATCTTCATCACCAACTACAATATTATTATCATCCAATTGTGGGCACTGATTGCTATCAGTATCAACGGTTAAAACTTGATCCCACTTATCCACTGGTACAGGATTGCTGAATCTGTTTAATCGCGAGCATAGAAATTATAGTTCATAGTAGTTCTAGCGGTACAGTCCCCTATGGAAAATAAAATATATCCAAAAATATATACATTCCCAGATGCGGTTGCCCGACTCGGGGAGTACGTCCGACGCTCAGCGGTATGTCGACAGCAAGTCGGCAGCCGACAATCGGAACCCCACTACGGCCCAGCGTCGATCGAACCTTCAATCCATAACTGGGCCGACATTGGGCTCCGTAGCTGCCACTACGATGGTCCCCAGAGTTCTGGTGACGTTTGGCTGCCAACATTTCGCCGACGCTGGCGCGTTAACCGTAAATTTACGTTTCGCGGCAATATCGGTTCAGTACTGGTAGTCGACATTCCGTCAAAATAATTAACTAAATTAGGATTAAAATTAATAAAATAATAAAACTTATACCATTTTTCGTAATTGGTGAACGAATATTAAGCAATTTCATCGATTCTGATTTAAAAAGGCGAAATCATTGTACTCAATTTATTGAGATAAATCATTTTCACTATTGTTTTATTTTTACAATGAACTTCTAAAAACTGTTATGCCATCATAACACCATTAAGAGTGCATATGGTATTAATGAAGTAAAACAGACGAGTGATTTATATACACAATTCGACACCAAATTTTCCAAGATGAGGATAACCGAGTGGGTAAGATCGTGGACTACTAATCACAAGCTTGCATGTTCTAGCGCCATCACGGCCGGAAAAATTTATTCTAGTATTTCCAAAAAATAGTGGTGAAAAATCCATTAAAAACAGGTTAGAATGATTAAAAAAAATTGGACGGCTGCGCAGATCGATAATTAATTTTTAAAAATATTTTTAATTCAATGTCGGCAAAGCGTCGGCACCCAGTACTGGGCGAACGTCGTTTACAAACGTCCTGCCGTTATTATCATTTCGACATGATGCCGACGCTACACCGACCTTAGTGACAATGTCACGTCAACGTTCCCACGTAGTTATATATCTTGGATACACATCAGATATATCTTTCGCTTACATATATTTTCCAATATATCCGACATATACAATTTTTCGGTGAAAATCTATTTAGTATAAAAATTATATATTTTCGAATGTACTTCATTTTCATGGGGAGACCGCCCAACCGTGAGATTTGGAGAGAATTTTGAACTCTTCTCGATGGAATAAAAATCTTTAGAAAAGTCAAGTACATGCAAAGTGCTGTAAAGATTGATTTTGTTTAATAATGATTCCAAAAAGTTATTATCTAAATGATGAACAAAGAAATTCTTCAATAAATCACTCGTCAACCTAACTTTTTTTTCAAATGAAAATGATCTTTAACATTTTATGAATACGTACGGATTTATTCAGAATTGTGTGTAATTGTTGGGAATTTCGTTTTTGAATTAAAAAAAAATTTATCTATTTCTTTATGTCATAAAACCACTCATTACATGCATGAACTGTCCGGCGAATTGATCGAGTAGATTCGCAACAACAGTTCAAACATTACAAAAAAAGGCAATTCAAAAAAATTACACGAAAGTCCGAAAAAATTCATACGTATTCAGAAAAATTAACAAATTATTTTCATTTTTTTAAAGTTAGTTCGACGGGTGTTTTTTGAAGAATTTTTTTTTTCATTAATTTTTTAATAACATTTTTAACAGATCACCTTATTTTCTAAATTTTCAAACTAATATATCGTTCGCTGGTACAGAACGTACCGCAGATACTAAGAAATTTTTTAATAATCATTCGAAGAGTTCATACCTAAGTCGGCCAACAGGTGGTCTTGCGTAAGGTATCCCTAAAAACGCTTCTATATTTCTACCATTTCTTGTGGTCATCGTCGTTCCTTCAACCGGTCCATCTTCGAATTGAACTTTCGGAACTCCCTGGATGGATTTCAAGCACAAGGAGAAAGTGACAGCGAGTGCAAGTCGGAACATTGCTATGTTATTTTTTATTTCCCGACACCAACTATAATGACAACTGTCAGTTTAGTATTCGAAGATGTCACCACGGGTGAACCTATATAAGTGCAACAACGAAAATTTGCGGACTATATCACTTTTCTGCGTTGACGAAGGTTTGCCAAGAGCTAAAGTGTGAGTTCTTATCACAATCGTTAGCGTCGGTGATAATAACAGACATAAGAGTTTCAAGTGTCGATTTTGTGAGATAAGGAAAACAAGAATGCGAAGAAGAACTTTGCATAGTGCTTGCCCATTATTTTTTCCTGAAGCAACATCGAAACGAGCAATAATGCGGAAGTGCTGCTGATTATTTCATAAATTTTGTAACATTTAGAGTGTTTAAGACAATTAAAGGTTAATAGCGGTATCAGTTAAGTGCCAAGTTGCAGCTTAACCACACGCACATGCACACTAAGATCAAAAATATAGTACACTGAGAGGCGAGAATATTATGGTATTAGTAACTATAAAGTGACAACTATTCATTTTTAGTTCGTGCGACCAATTTTTTTATAGTTGCCATAACTATCAAATAGTTATTATAACTACCAAATAATTACTGTAACTATAAAAATAGTTGCATGGACTAAAAATTAATAGTTGGCACTTTATAGTTGACTGTACGACTACGATTTCTCTGAGTGTACAATAGTAGGTCGTACTATTTATTTATTTATTTATAATAATAAACGGGACAAGCCCTTGATAACCATACAAATTGCAGGCAGAAAAGCTAATGACATAAAAACTAATAATTTAAAAAATATCACAATACAAAATACAAAATACAAAACTGCGACCTAAACGGGCTCACCGAGCGAAACAAAATTATGAACGGCGAGTATAAATAGAGAGAAAGGGCGACCGAAAAAATCGACAAATGCCGACGCCGCGTTGTCATTACGGTACATTCTTGTGAGGGGTTCATTGAAACCGTAGTTAGTGCGATGACCGTGAACATAAAAAACTGCGAGATTACGGCATTGCGCATAGGAGCGGAAATAGTGACGGATGACAAGAGATCTGGACAATCGACAAAACCGTAGACAATCTTATAGGGTAGAATTAACTCCGCCTTAAGTCTACACGAGTGAGCATTTTAAGCTCAACGCGCAAACAGTGCAGGTAGTGCCCATCAACGACCCTAAATTTATACAGCAAGAACCGGACAAATTTTCGCTGAACCCGCTTAATAGCATTAATATGTACTAAATAATACGGGGCCCAGATAACAGACGGATACTCGAGAATTGGACGAACAAGCGCACAGTAAAGAATTTTAATAGGGTCGGGACTTCGAAAATCGGTAGTGTTACACCTAATGAATCCCAAGGTCCGCAAAGCACGCCCACAAACGTAGGAAGCGTGATGATTAAAGCAAAGTTGCGAGGTGAAGTATACACCAAGGTCCTTTACTATTGTCTGCCGAGAAAGAACGGTGCCTGCGATATGATAATCATGCGCATAGGCGCTGGCACGACGAAAGAACGAGATAACAAGGCATTTTGAGGTATTAAGATGCAGCCGATTTCTCGCACACCAACGCGCAAGCCTACAAATATTGCCCTGCAGCAACTCCGCATCGTCGGGACCACGAATGATACGAAAATTTTTTAGGTCGTCGGCGTACAGCAAAAATCGAGAGTGCTGAAAGCATTCATTGACATCATTTATAAATAGCAAGAAAAGCAAAGGACCAAAGGTGTGACCCCTGCGGAACACCCGACAGAGCTGTGAAGGGCTCTGTCGGGGCTCTGTCTATACCGATATACTTCCCAAGAGGGACGATGATATCAATTGGTACTGGAAACTATGTATTTCATTAGTTGAGCTATTAATATATTTGCAACTATTTTTTTTAATCATTGTCGTAACTATAAAGTAGAAACGTCCCTCCTGGGAATTATACTGTATGGTAAAAGTATAGTACTGTTGTTTCAACCATGTATTTTTCTCTCAGTGCACATGCACACGTTGAAAATAGTTATTTATGAATATGAGTTTTCCAATTTAATAAAAATTTCCGATTGATATGATATGTGTTGTATAGGTTTTTATTAAAAATCTTGGAAATCACGAAGAAATACAACACAAGAATAATATATCACGTCATTTATTATATTCCTCTTTCTGGGTTACATTGGGAAAAGATAAGTTTTACGGCATTTAAGTACGCTTCACAAATAGGTCGTTTCGTTTAAAATGTTCAATCGGCAAGTAAGAAATATTCATGGGATTCCATTCAATTCTTCAGTCGGCGTTTTGTGTTTATTTTCTCTGTGGTATCAAGTGGAACAAGTTATTGTGTTCATTTCAGGAGGTCTCGGTCCACTCTGGTCTATGGTTCAAACGTTTTGTTGAACATCATAGTATTTTTTAGAATTTTTTGAGTCTTTTTAATTAGGGCCTTTTTTAGATTGCTTTAATTATTTATAACTCGACAATTTCGATAAAGAGAAATCTGAAAAAATGTCTGCATGCTTTTTTCATTTGGAAGAAAAACACAAAAAAATTGCCGGTAAAAAAATTGAGGTTCAGCCGTTGACCGAGATGGCATAGAATGGCCCATATATATAAATACTATTTATGTTGATTACGTCTGTACCTTCGTATGTACCCTCGTTAAAAACCAAAGCAAAACGGTGAAAATTTTGTTCTTACATTTATTTATTTCAATTGATCCCGAGATTTTTTGCATTGCCTAAGGTTTTACATGAGATTTCTTAAGATTTCTCGGAATAGCATAAGATTTCAAAGAATACTCAACATTTCTTGCAATCTCAAATATTTCCGAAATTTCTGGAAATGTCAAAAGATTTCTCAAAATATGTTCAGATTTCTCGATATTTTAACAGAATACATGAGATTTCATCGAATTTCGTAGATTTCAAGGATTTTGCAATATTTCTAGGATATATCAGACTTCTTGTGACCATGTATACACGGAAAAAACGACTTTGTTAGGTTAACGAAAAGGTAGTGGGATCCAACCAAGCGACTTCATGCTCTGAGAGACAGACGATTTCTTGGTTAGGTCAACTATTTTTAGGTGGTTGGCTCTGATCGTTGCTCGAACTAAATAGTTAGTTGGGCCAACTATTATTTTGGCCCAAACTATCTTACTTAGTTGGAATACGAATAAAATTGGTTGCGTGACCTATTGAAGTCAACTAAGTCGGAATGGTAAAAGTGACTACTACCACCAGTGCACCAGATTTCAAGAGTGGTTTACGTGTTGTTAATTCTAATCATTAATTAACTAATGAATGCCATTAACAAATTCCAATATTTTATCACCCTCTATGTCTACCCATACCGAGAAATCGTCACTGTCAGTTCCAAGCTCCTGCATTTCCATTGTGAGATCCGAGTCATTGCCAATTTGAAGATGATTAAGTTTTTCTGAATCATATTTGTCCCACATAAACGAGTCCAATGTGGAATTCGAGACAGGTTTTCTGGGAATCATTGAAAATACGTCACGTATCGATTATTCAATTTTAAATTTGTTTTTTTTAACTAGCACGCAAGAAGCTTTGCGTAAAAAAATATTTACTCTGTAGAAGCGAAGGAAGTCCACAGATCGATCATTATGTCGATCATCTTTTCGTCGGTTTCGCTGAATTTAACATCTCCGGTGACGTTTTTCATCTTTGGGCTTAGTGGAAAAAGATAAATAAGATCGTCACCGTGAGTTACACCAATGTTCTCATTAGTACCAGTCGTTAAGGATGTATAACTGACTGTGCCACGATAATTGAACTTGTAGTAATAATAAGACGTTATATTATCTTCAAACGTAAGGTCGTCCAACTGCCAGAATGTGCCTTCCATGAAAATTATACTGGTTACAAACCTCGTCACCTTTTGTGTAAACTGTAAAAGTGAAAAGTAACAAGACGTATATCATATATGCCCTAGGCTCTTGAGGTAGCTATGTCAGTATGCCGGAGTTATAGACAGCAGCATCTGTGTGATATCGAAAACTCATTATATATTGTATTTTGACTGTGACAATGATAATACCAAAAATAATCGAGAATTTGTGAAAATTGTTGCAATGGTGTTGACACAATAACTTGCAAGTAAATCATTTTTTCAGTGTGGATTTGACTTCGTTTTTACCACGACATCTTGAAAGTCGGATGATAGCTAGGTTAAGTAACTTCATCTGGCCCGGAATCGTGCATTTTAATATTAGTTTACTTTAAAACGTGTCCCGTGGCTTTATTTTTTTATGATACTCGAAAATTCGTCAATAATTTTCGAATTCGCGGTACTTTTTATTTTTTCTCTATCCTTGATCCAAGTATGTTAATAGTCGATTGAAAAATTAATTTCGCTAACACTCCCGTAAGCGACCGTGTAAAAAGATAAATTTTCAAGTATTCAACGAAAAAACATATTATTTTATTTTGTCAAAAAATGGCGGATATTTTTATTGAGCATCTATGGAAATTTTTTTTATTAAAAAGTACATTCAAAAACAAAATCTATACAGAAACAAATTTCTTGTATGATCGGAATTTTTGAATATACTGCGAATTGAAAAAAAATGAAATAAAGAAAATAACGTTATTTAACTTTGGACAAATCATATGTGCTAAAATTCTGAAATTATTTGTTGATGTTTGTGATACTCTAAACGGCTTTTGACTAATTTATGAACACTTTTTGGGAACATGCTAAATTTGGGTAATCCACGTGGTATGGAATGACGCGTGTTATTGCATGACAAGTAAGTATACGTAATCACATCTTTTTTGTCGGTGATTGGTAAAACAGTGTTCTTGAAGAAATGTTCGTATAGTCGATTAGTGTCCCCTTCAAGATCATTGTACCAGCCGCGGAGCCTCGTCATATTCCTTACGAGGGCCTTAGGGTCTTTTGCAATGCTTTCGTATAGGTTATTATTCGTTTGAAATTCTGTAACGTTTTTAATGAACGACCAATAAATCTCGCGTAAATAATAAATGAAACTAAGGCAGAACATTTTAACCCATACCAGCAGTGAATATTAGTCCTTCGTCCGAAACGAGACCAAACATCGCTGGAACTTTCTTGGGTTCGGTAAACACGTAGTATTGAGCCGGACGTTTGGTCAAAAACGCTAGCTCACTCCAGAAGTCCTCTTCCACTAGTCGCCAAGTGCCAGATAGAAGGTTTCTATCGTTTCTGTCAAATATATAATTTGAGTCCACAAGACTATTGGTGTCTTTTGTTCGTAGACAATCAATGAGACGATAAGTGTCTTGCATAGTGCAATTCAAGGACATTCCAAGTTTCGTGGCATATTTGTTGTAATTTTCACTTTTTCGTTCAAGGGCCCAGTAAGATAATGGACTTCCACTTTGAGCTATGAAGCGATGGAAGAGGCCTATAAATGCAACCATCATATATTTTTATCGACGTATCATCGTTACCGGTGCTGATATTAATAGCGACTGTCATGTGCTGACATTTTTTCTCGTCCTATTTCTAATTAATATTATTTATTCTAATTATTCGAATTAATTATTTACTCCTGGCCTAATTTAGTTACGTTGTGGCCATTTTTCTCGTCCTATGTCCAAGTATTGCTTCCTCGTAGAGGAAGCTTTATTTTCATGAAAAATTTTTGTTTCCGAGATTTTCATATCAAAGCACTTAGAATGGTCTGAAACGTCGAGAAAAGTGATTCAGAAAAATTTCCCGGATGTGTGTGTGTGCGTCTGCGTCTGCGTGACGAAAGGCCAAAAATTCATATAACTGTAATTTGTAAACTATTCGACCAAATCAGCTCAAATTTGAAAAACATGTACAGTACTGGTTAGTCTTCAATTGGTATAAATTTTATAAAAATCTCTTAACGCATTTAATTTTTTAAAGAATTTCGAATTTTTGAAAAAAATACGTAAACTCTGTAGCTGAAACGAATTTTTTAGCTATTGGGCTGAAACTTCGTATTAAAATTGAACAAAGTAATGTGGCCTTTGGTATTGAATTTAGGCTAAATCGGTAAAGCGGTTCGGTTTTTATGAGATTTTGAATTTTGCGAAAAACTTTTGTTTTGCTCTAATTCGGGTAAAATTTGTAAAATCGACTGAAATTTTCTACACAGGAAAAATAACATTTAGCCCTTCTACATACCTAATTTGGTGATGATCGCTAAAACGATTCGGATTATACGTGATTTTGATTTTTCTCTTATTCAAGGTGATGTATTTTTTTTCAATTTTCTAACTATAATTTATTTTTGGCATGATACATGGTTACAACTATGTATTGACTTTTCGTTTTTCTTTCTCTTTTGAGATTTATAAATTTGTATTTAAAATAAGGATGCAAAGTAGAACTTTGCATATTGCTTCGTCAATAATATTCATCTTTCGCAAAGCTTCCTCTACGAGGTAGCCAAAAATAAAATAAAGAAAGTTCCACATAGAGGCAGCTTTGCGAAAGATGAAAATTAATGAGGAAGCAATGTGCAAAGTTGGCATCCTTTTTTAATGTTTATTCTTATTATACGAATTAATTATCGCTTTTAACTCTGAGTATAGATGTGGTATTTGACTTTTTATCACAGTGTTTTATACAAAATACGTGTGCCTGAGTATCCTGAAATGAAAATATCGAGAAAAATGTTTTTCGTGAGCACAAAGGTTGCTTCCTCATTTCCATGAGGAAGGTAAAGGTAAATGTTAATTGAAGAGTCAATAGAAACCTAACTGTTACTCTCGTTCACCAGGGCATGAATACTTGCGCAGGCGGCTCCTGCATCCTGTCCAAAAACCGTTACACTGTTCGGATCGCCTCCGAAGGACGCAATGTTTTTCGAAACCCATTGTAGTGCGAGATTTTGATCTTTGAGGCCATAGTTGCCAGAGGCCGCATCGTCTTTAGTGCTAATAAATCCAAAAACTCCCAGACGATAATTCATCGTCACCAAGACGATGTCCCTGTCCAAAAGGTAATCTGGTCCGGCATCTATGGATCTTCCGCTTCCCCCCACAAAATCACCACCGTGAATGTAGACCATTGTAGGATAAAGTTTTTCACCAGGTCTTGTCTGTCATGATAATAGGTAATTAAACTCAAGGAGAGAAAAACAATCTGGATCAGAAAATCAGTTGTTAATATAGTTGCAGCATGTACTATTTGCTATCCTGACAAGAAACATTTGTTAGGCCAGCAAGAAGATTTTGCAGGTTACCAAATTTTCTTGTAGATTTGTTTTGCGGCAATGTTCGGTCTTAGGGAAAATAAAGTATTTTTTCTTTTCAACGTTTCCACTCACATTGGAGTTCTCTTCAAAAATACATATTTCACTCGATTGTCTTCAACGACTGAAATAGGTTTACAAAAATAATAATAAGTAAATTTATAAACGTTTAATTACCCTCATAACTACTATTTCTGTCATAAATAAATAAATAAATCAATAGGTAAACCAAAGAACAGAAGAATATTATGTAAAAACATCAAGTATACATTTCGACTTAATGCTAACACTCAAATCAATCATTTAATCCAATCATTGGTATCCATTGACACCTACTAAATAAAAATATTGCCACAAACAAATCTACAATTTAAAAAATCGGTCACGAACTTGTCAACTTATAACAAATTTTCTGTTAGCCTAGCAAAAAATCTTGTTAACTGTTAGCCAATACGATTATATCATCAAATTATTTTTCTGTGTCTAAAACTTGGTACATCTTAGGGGCAAATAATGTACTCTACGTAAACTTTTGATTGCACTGTAAAAAAAATCGGCTTGAAATTCAATGTACAAATACTGGAAGTTTTTATGCATAAACTGGTATATTAAATTAAATATATAAGTGCGATCAATAATTAATTTATTATACAACAAATTTAATAATTTACTTAAATTGTACAGTAAAAGTACTTGAATTTTTATCGCTTTCTTTTTCCAGTCTTTTTTTACAGTGTTTCTACAAAAGGATACCAATAAAAGTCAAGAATTTTTAGTCTATAAGTGTGCCAGTTGGCCAATATGGATAGTATTTTTGACATTCATTGCAAAATTACATACATCATTTTTCACTATATTTTTTAATAAACATTGTACAATGTTATCTTACATTTGGTGAGTATACGTTCAAATATAGACAATCTTCATCACCAACTACAATATTATTGTCATCCAATTGTGGGCACTGATTGCTATCAGTATCAACGGTTAAAACTTGATCCCACTTGTCCACTGGTACAGGATTGCTGAATCTATTTAATTGCAAGTATAGAAATTATAGTTCATAGTATTAAGGTGGTTCTAGCGGTACAGTCCCCCATGGAAAATAAAATATATCCAAATATATATACATTTCCAGATGCGGTTGCCCGACTCGGGGAGTACATCCGACGCTCGGCGGTATGTCGGCAGCAAGTCTCCAGCCCACAATCGGAACCCGACTACGGCCCAGCGTCGATCGAACCTTCAATCCATAACTGGGCCGACATTGGGCTCCGTAGCTGCCACGACGATGGTCCCCAGAGTTCTGGTGACGTTTGGCTGCCAACATTTCGCCGACGCTGGCGCGCTAACCGTAAATTTACGTTTCGCGGCAATATCGGTTCAGTACTGGTAGTCGACATTCCGTCAAAATAATTAACTAAAGTAGGATTAAAATTAATAAAATAATAAAACTTATACCATTTTTCGTAATTGGTGAATCAATATTAAGCAATTCAATCGTTTCTAATTTAAAAAGGCGAAATCATTGTACTCAATTTATTGAGATAAATCATTTTCATTATTTTTCACTATTGTTTTATTTTTACAATGAACTTCTAAAAACTGTTATGCCATCATAACACCATTAAGAGTGCATATGGTATTAATGACGTAAAACAGACGAGTGATTTATATACACAATTCGACACTAAATTTTCCAAGATGAGGATAACCGAGTGGGTAAGATCGTGGACTACTAATCACAAGCTTGCATGTTCTAGCGGCATCACGGCCGGTAAAATTTATTCTAGTATTTCCAAAAAATAGTGGTGAAAAATCAAACAAACAGGTTAGAATGATTTTAAAAAATTGGACGGCTGCGCAGATCGATAATTAATTTTAAAAAATATTTTTTATTCAATGTCGGCAACGCGTCGGCACCCAGTACAATTTTTTGGTGCAAATATATTTAGTATAAAAATGATATATTTTCGAATGTACTTTATTTTCATGGGGAGACCGCCCAACCGTGAGATTTGGAGAGAATTTTGAACACTTCTCGATGGAATGAAAATCTTTAGAAAAATCAAGTACATGCAAAGTGCTGTAAAGATTGATTTTGCTTAATAATAATTCCAGAAAGTTATTTTCTAAATGATGAACAAAGAAATTCTTGAATAAATCACTCGTCAACCTAACTTTTTTTTTCAAATGAAAATTATCTTTAACGAATGAATACGTACGGATTTATTCACAATTGTGTGTAATTGTTGGAAATTTCATTTTTTAATTAAAAAAAAAAAATTCTGTTTCTTTATGTCATAAAACCACTCATTACATCCATGAACTGTCCGGCGAATTGATCTAGTAGATTCGCAAAAACAGTTCAAACATTACAAAAAGAAACGCAAATCAAAAAAATTACACAAAATTCCGAAAAAATTCATCCGTATTCAGAAAATTTAACATATCATTTTCATTTTTTAAAAGTTAGTTCGACGGGTGTTTTGTTGAAGATTTTTTTTTTCATTAATTTGTTAATAACATTTTTAACAGATCACCTTATTTTCTAAATTTTCAAACTAATATATCGTTCGCTGGTACAGAACGTACCGCAGATACTAAGAAATTTTTGAATAATCATTCGAAGAGTTCATACCTAAGTGGGCCAACAGGTGGTCTTGCGTAAGGTATCCCTAAAAACGCTTCTATGTCTCTACCATTTCTTGTGGTCATCGTCGTTCCTTCAACCGGTCCATCTTCGAATTGAACTTTCGGAACTCCCTGGATGGATTTCAAGCACAAGAAGAAAGTGATAGCGAGTGCAAGTTGGAACATTGCTATGTTATTTTTTATGTCCCGACACGGATTATAATGACAACTGTTAGTTCAGTATTCGAAGATATCACCCCGGGTGAACCTATATAAGTGCAACAACGAAAACTTGTGGATTATATCACTTTTTTGCGTTGAGGAGGGTTTGCCAAGAGCTAAAGTGTGAGTTCTTATCACAATCGTTAGCGTCGGTGAAAATAACAGACATAAGAGTTTCAAGTGTCGATTTTGTGAGATAAGGAAAACAAGAATGCGAAGAAGAACTTTGCATAGTGCTTGCCCATTATTTTTTCCCGAAGCAACATTGAAACGAGCAATAATGAGGAAGTGCTGCTGATTGTTACGTAAATTTCGTAACATTTAGAGCGTTTAAAACAATTAAAGGTTAATAGCTGTATCAGTTAAGTGCCAAGTTACATCTTAACCACACGCACATGCACACTGAGAGAAAAAATATAGTAGAATAGTAGGTCGAACTGTACCGACATAATTCCCAGGAGGGACGATCATATCAATTGGCACTGGAAACTATGTATTTCATTAGTTGAGCTATTAATATATTTGCAGCTATTATTTTTTATCATTGTCGTTACTATAAAATAGAAACGTCCGTCCTGGGAATTATACTGTATGGTAAAAGTAGAGTATTGTTGTTTCAACCATGTATTTTTCTCTTAGTGCACATGCGGACGTTGAAAATAGTTATTCATGAATATCAGTTTTCCAAGTTAATAAAAATTTCCTGCTGAAAAAAAATGTTGTATATCCCGGGTAGAAATCTGTCAGGGCTTCCCTTATCAGGATCAGGCCCCGATCGGGCAATCCTACGGCTAGCCCTATTATGGAAAGCCTGATTTGGCCCTGATCAGGCGATGCCACGGCTAACCCTATTATGGAAAGCCTTGCTTGGCCCTGATCAGGCAGTGCCACGGCTAGCCCTATTATAGGCAGACTGAACAGGGCGTGATCCGGCGCTATCCGGAGCCGCCGTATTAGGTGTAAGATCAGGCAACCGTGAAATTGTGCTGATTAGGCTTGCCTTACGAGTGCCTCATTTCCTACTTTATCCCGCGCGACTCAAAGTAGAATTCAGGCAGGTATCATATTCCATACCTATTATACTTATGGACTGGTACCGTAGAAATAAATGATGACGTTTGGTTCCAAATAATCGAAATTGTTCATCGGCATTCGAATTAACAATGCTCACAGCGTTCGCTGCCACGGATACGCTGTTGTCAAAACATAACCTTATTTTCGCATTCTTGGAATACTAGTGCCAGGTTAGTCAAATCAACTGTTTGAATTTTAATCTTTCCAAATATTGTTTGGCCGCCATGTTGATGTTATAAGTTTGAAGTTTAAATTCATAATAAAACTAAGATTGTTCATTTTCGTCCGACATTATTGAACCCACCATATGAACTTTACGAATGAAAAATTCAAATTCGCAATCGTCGAATTAAAAATATCATTTATAAAATCGAAATATCGCATTCGAGGTGGCGGACAAAGATGCTTTTTGCAATAAATAAATTTTATGCAAATAAAGTCAGTTTTTGCTTTTTCCACCGGCATGTTAAATCCGCCATTTTGATTTTACGAATTTTGAGTTAAAGTCACTTCCGTGCCAGAGAGATATCGTATAAGGTCGGCGAATTTCAATCCTAAGTTTTTGGTAGAACATCCTTTAAATATTGGATCCATATACCACCCTCTCGCATTACTCCTTTTACTGTAATCGTAAAATAAACTATTATGGAATTACAGTATGACATTATCCATATAGTCGGTTTGGTCTAGTGGTCAGCGTGCTCGGTTAGGTAGTTAGGTAAATAGGTAGGTCCCGTAGGTCTTGGGTTCAAATCCCGCGTGCATCACTTCTTGAATAGTGTTAGGAAAAACCGTCTCCGAAGATGATTCTCTTTTTTTGTTTATTTGTTATATTAATAGAATGTTATTGTTCATATTACTACATAATGTCCTGGAATTAATAATTAATTGTAATATTATTTATAATGAACGTAAATACAGCCTTTGGAAGTTATTAGGCATTCTCAGGGCAGCCTTAGGCCTGGTCAGGGCCTGGTCGGGCAGCCTGATCAGGGCCATATGTGACACAGCGTTACAGTTCGATTCAGGGCGCTATCAGGTTGCCATGAAAGCGCCCTACCAGGGCAGTCAGGCGGCCTGATAACGCCCTGACTAGGGCCCGGAGATAATTTCTACCCGGGAGGTTTTTATTAAAAATCTTGGAATGCAGGAGGAAATACAACGCAAGAATAATATATTATCTCATTTATTATATTCCTTTTTCTGGGCTACATTGTGAAAAGATAAGTTTTGCAGCATTTAAGTACGCTTCAAAAATGGGTCGTTCCATAAAAATTATTCAGTCGGCAAGGAAGGAATCTTCATGGGGTATCAAGTAAATTCTTTCGTTGGCAAGGAAGAAATCCTCTTCTGAGAATTCGATTAAAATTGTTCAGTCAGCAACGGGCAAAAAATGCAAATAACAAAAAATATATCGGTCTAAAATAGTGCAGGTGAGGCGTAAAAGAAAACCCAAATTGCAGTCAAATGTAAAGCTCATAAAAGTCGACAAATTGAGAAAATGTATTCTTTTAAAATTACCGTTGTACTTTTCAACTATTAAAATATTTCACAAAAAGATTATGTTGGCTGACAAAGAGAAAATTCGCTGTGATGACTTCATTTCACTTTCCCACTAAACCCTGTGAAAATAATTTCAAATATGTCTTTGCGTTTTCCATTTTCCAAAATACGTCACTGTCATTGTGCAATCCGTATTGAGTGCTCAATGTAGGATCCGAGTCATTGCCAATTTTAAGATTATTCATCGTATTTAAATTATAAGATTTCCACATGAACGGGTCCAATTTGGAATTCGAGATAGGAGCCCTGGGAATCATTGAAGACACGTCACGTATTGATTATTCAATTTCATGTTTCTTTTTTTAACTAGCACACAAAAAGCTTTGCGTAGAAATATATTTACCCTGTATAAGCGAAGGAAGTCCACAGATCGAGCATTAAGTCGATCATCTTTTCATCGGATTCGCTGAATTCAATATCTCCGGAGACATTTTTGATCTTTGGGTTCATTGGAAAAAGATAAATAAGATCGTCACCGTGAGTTACACCGATGTTCTCATTGGTACCGATCGTTAAGGATGTATGGCTGAATGTGCCACGATAATCGAACTCGTAGTAATAGATAGGAGTTATAACGTCTGTGTACCGAATGTATTCCATTTGGTTCACCAGCGATCTCGTGAAAGCTACATTGGTTATAAACGCCGTCATTTTCTGTGTAAACTGAAAAAGTGAAAAGTAACAATACATGTATTATATGTGCTGTAGGCTGTCAATGCGTGAAATCTCTAGTTCCGACAATTTGAATTTTCGGACTATGATTTTCGAAAGCTCGATTTTCAAGATCTCGATTTACGAGTCTTCGATTTACGAGACTTCGATTTTTCAAACCTCGATTTTTCGAGACCTGGATTTTTCGAGAACTTGATTTTTAGAGAACAGGATTTTTTGAGATCTAGAGTTTTCAAGACCTCGATTTTTCGAGATCTGGATTTTTCAGGACCTCGATTTTTCGAGATCTCGATTATCGAGACTCTATACACATAGAGTAAGTAATTCTACGTAATTACATCCTCTTTGTTGTTGGGATCAGTGTTGTTGAAGAAAAATTTGTACATGTCCCGAGCATAGTCTTCAGGTTCAGTGGTATCGTCAAGGAGCTTCTCCACATTCAGTACGAATTCATAAGGGTCTTCTGCAATTCTATCGTATAGGGTATTATTCGTTCGAAATTCTGTAACATTTTTAATGGACGACGATAAATTGCGCGAAAATAATAAATGAAACGAGGGCTTAACGTTTTAATCCATACCAGCGGTGAATATTAGTCCTTCGTCCGAAACGACACCTAAAATCGCTGGGATTCGCTTGTTATCTTCTTCCAACAGTCTGTACGCCGGAAACGTGTCGAGAAATGCTCCCACACTGCCCCGCTTCTCTTTCGCAGGTTTCCAAGTGCCAGCTAAACGATTTTTATTGTCAAATATATTATTGGAATCCACAAGACTGTGGATGTCTTTTTTTCGTAGACAATCAATGAGACGGTGAGTGTTGAGCGTGGTGCAATTCAAGGATGTTCCGAGTTTCGTGGCATAATTCTCGTAAGATTCCACTCGGTCATCAAAGGTCCAGAAAGCCAAGGGACTTCCACTTTGAGATATATATCGATGGAACAGACCTATAAATGCAAAATTCATGTTTTCTATTTTTTTTTTTTTCAATTCTAAGTGTTCTGACATAAAAATATCGAACAAATTTTCTTCATAAAAACAAATCTTCCTCTATGTTTTCCGTGAACAAAAATGTTAATTCCTCATTTCCATGAGAAATTGAAGAAGAAATAGAAAACTAACCGTTACTCAAGTCAGACATGGCATGAAGACTTGTGCTGATGCCTCCTGCGTCCTGTCCAAAAATCGTTACACTGTCCGGATCGCCTCCGAGGTATAAAATGTTGTTCTTAACCCATTGTAGTGCCAAAACTTGATCTTTGAGACCAAAGTTACCAGGTGCCGCATAGTCGCCAGTGCTAAGAAATCCTAAAACTCCAAGACGATAGTTCACCGTCACCAGGACGATGTCCCTATCCAACAGATATTCTGGTCCTGCGTCTGTGAATCTTCCGCTTCCCCTCACAAAACCACCTCCATGAAAGTAGACCATTGTAGGATACGGATGGTTAGGAAATGACTGTCATGATAAAACGTAATTTAACGCAAGGAGAGAAAATCTATCTGGATCAAAAATCAGTTACTAATATAGTTGCAGCAACACTTTTTTGCTATCCCGACAAAAACATTTGTTAGTCCAGCAAGACGATTTTCTGGGTTAACAAATTTTTCTGTTCGCCTGGCAAATACAGATATATCAGCAAATGATTTTTCATCACCTGAATCTTGGTGCATCTTAGGGGCAAAAAATGTAATCTATGCAAGTTTTTGACTGTGTACAAAAGGATGCCCATAAAAGTCAACCATTTGCAGTCTACACACGGAGAAAAATCATTTCTTAGCATAGTGACAGCAAACTTTATTTGTTGGCCTAAAAAATGTATTTGCTGGACTAACAAATGATTTTGCTGGCCTAGCAAATCTTTTTGCTGGTCTAGCAAATTTTTTGACAAGCCTAGCAAATAATTTTTGTTAGGCTAAGAAATAAGGCTTTGCTGTCACTATATTTGCAACTGATTTGTTGATGCAACAAAAAGTTTCTCCGCGTGCAAGTGTAAAGGTTGGCCAATATGGGAAGAACTTTTGACGATCATCGCAAAATTACATTGATGATTATTCACTATATTTTTTAATAAACAATGTACAAGGTTTTCTTACATTTGGTGAGTATACATTCAAATACAGACAATCTTCGTCACCAACTACAACACCATTATCATCCAATTGTGGGCACTGATTGCTATCAGTATCAACGCTCAAAATGTCATACCACTTGTCCACTCGTTCAGGGTTTTTGAATCTATTTAAATTATAGTTTATAGTATTAAGGTAGTTTTAATGGTAGAGTACGCCCAAACTGAAATTCAGAGAGAATTTTGAACACTTCTCGATGGGATGAAAATCTTTAAAAAAATATATATATATGCAATGATTGATTTTGCTTAACAATGATTGCAAAATGTTATCAACTAATAGATGAAAAAAAAAAAAAGTTCAACAAATCACTCATTAGCCTAACTTTCTTTTCATATGAACATTATCTTTAACATTTTATGAGTACGTACGAATGTTTTCAGAATCTTGTGTAATTCTTGAAAATTACGTTTCTTAATTAAAAAACAAATAAATAAATAAATGTACTGTGTGTAAAGTCACGAATTTTGGATTACACTCATCAACAGTTCAAACATTACAAAAAAAATGCAATTTAAAAAAATTACACGAAATTCCGAAAAAATTCGTAGGTATTCAGAAAAATGTATAAATCATTGTCAACTAAAAAGTAAAATTAGTTTGACGGGCGTTTTGTTGAACAATATTTTTCATTATTTTATTAATAACACTTTGGAATTATTATTAAGCAAAATCAATCTTTTCAGCATCTAGCATATGCTACGTTTGTATTTACATTTTTATCGCATCGAGAAGTATTCGGAATTCTCTATAAATCTCACGTTTGGCCGGACTATACCGCTTGAACTACCTTAATTTAACAGATCACCTTTTTTTAAAGTTTCGTACTATTATATTGTTCGTTGGTACAGAACGTACCTCAGATACTGAGAAAGATTCAAACAATAATTCGAAGAGTTTATACCTAAGTGGGCCAACAGGTGATTTTGCGTAAGGTATCCCTAAAAACGCTTCTATGCTTCTACCATTTCTTGTGGTCAACGTCGTTCCTTTAACCGGTCCATCGGGTAAAAAAGCTAACGGAATTCCCTGGATGAATTTCAAGCACAAAGAGAAAGTGATAACGAGTACAAGTTGGAACATTGCTATGTTATTTTTCACGTCCCAATGTCAACTGTACCGACAACTGTTAGTTTAGTGTTGAAAGATGCACCCTGGATGCACCTATATAAGTGCAATAACGAAAATTTGTGAACGATATCACTTTTTTGCGTTGATAAACGTTTGCAAACAACAAAAGTGTGTGTTCTTTTCACAAACTATCGTCGGTGACAATAGCAGACATAAGAGTTTCAAGTGACGATTTTGTGAGATAAGGAAATGAGGAATGCGAAGTAGAATTTTGCATATTGCTTCCCCATTATTTTCTCCGCAAACAACATCAAAACCTGCATTTATGAAGAACTGTCTTAAATTATTTCGTAAGTGTCGCTACATTTAGAGCGTTTAAAATTTTAATAAGCTATTTTTGCATACATTTTGCAACAATTAAAGGCTGTATCACTTGGCTGCCCAGTTTTAGCTTAAACGGTTAAACAGTGCTTGAGCTAAAACGAAAAAAAAAGAATTCTTGTGTTTGAAATTTGAAAAGAATTGAAATTTCTATGCCACATACGCACATGCACATGTTTTATTGAAAATATTAATTTATGAATGTGAGTATTCTAAATCAATAAAAAATTTCCGGCAAAAATAAAATGTGTTGAATAGTTTTTATATTAAGGGGAGGCAGTCAGGTCAAAATTATTAAATTTGTAAATTCAATATCATCCAAATTCTCTTGCATATAAAAATGACCAATGAACTATATTGTTGGTACTCGAGGAAAGGATTTTTTACTGCCATCTGACTTGTGCATGCCTTTCAATATTATCTTAAGCACAGTTCTTAGGTTTTTACTCTGTGCGTGATTCAGACCAAACTGCTAGGCAGATTGGGCTAGTTGATGTCTCATTTTCTTCTTCATAAAAAGATACACCGGCTAAATGGAGCAAACTATTTTTTTTTCATTCTGAAAGCAAAGTTAATCACTGATTTAGAAAATAGCATAAAATTTATTTAGTAATAATTATGTCACTTAAAAAATAATACCTTTTATTAACATTTGCTCCATTTAGCCGGTGTATCTTTTCATGAAGAAGAAAATAAGACGTCAACCAGCCCAATCTGCCTAGCAGTTTGGTCTGAATCATGCGCAGAATAGGTTTAAAACCAAGTTTTGGTAAATGGTATCTAAAGTTTACCACTCAATTAAAAATGTTTATGCTGCTTTCACCTTTGGGGCACCTTAGTACCTTTAATCAACAAAATAAAAATATTATTTGCATCTCAGATTACAGAATGTTATTAATAATGTTATTAATAAATGTTTTTTTTTTACAAATAACAAAGTAAATGAATGCATAATTTGAAAAAAACCTGTAAATAATATGGGGATGATCACTTTTATTGACAACGTCACTGAAAATTGATCTGGTGTTGACACATTCACAAATGTGCTGCACAAACATTAAATCATCACTTCATAACAAATTATACATATGTGACCACTTCTGATGATTGTTGATTCTGTTTTAAACACTATTGATTGAAAAAAAACGTAGCTGGCCAACGGAACCAAACAAATAGCATAATATGAACGAAAAATAAAAACGTCAATGCGAGGTTATGCGTCTCGAGTGTAGCAGACGTAACTTTTCGCAGAAGTAACACGCTGCGCATGCAATACGCGCTAAGATATCACAGCGCATGACCCATTATTAGCGCGAATTCGTATATAATGTAAGTGTTACGTGTTGCGTTGGAGACATCACACTGTCATCGCGTCATTTATATCGCGTTTCACTAACTGGTTTAAAAAATGGTAAACGAATAAAAATTTATTTACAAATGCGTAATAAACTCTTTATAATATAGAAAAAAATCATAAAAAGCAGGTATATTGCAGAAATCGGCCATTTTTTCGGCATCATGTCTAAGATTCTGCAGGTTCAAAGGTTATAAAACTAAACTAAAGTAAACTAAACTTCAGAGGCTTAACTAAACAAAACTGCCGAAGAGAAAAAAAAAAAAAAATTTGATTTTTTTTTTCAGCACCCTTAATTATTTTGTGTGAACAAAAAATCAGCCATAATGTCTGCATATAATAATAATAAATAAATAACATAATTTAAAATTCAAATATAATATTCTGGTAATCTTTTGAGAAAATTAAATATGAATGGTACCGTAAAAACTTGGCCATGTTTGCGAATTCCGGCTTATAACTTTAATAATAGTTAGATCACATGGAAATGAATGTTTTCACAGAAAAAAAAAACAATTGATTTTTAAAAGTTTTTGACCTGACTCCCTCCCCTTAAATCATGGAAATCATGGGGAAATAAAATACAAGAATAATTTATCATGTCATTTATTATATTTGTTTTTTTGGGTTACATTGTATGGCTTCACAGATGTGTCACTCTTGCATAAGAACGCTTTTTTTCGATTATAATATATAATATACATTAATCGTATATTGTCGAGTGTCCTTTATTACTTTTTTATTTATCGTCATCAGGTCCGTATTGTTTATCCTTAAAAACGCTTCATGCTTCTGACATTTCTTGTGGTCATCGTCGTTCCTTTATCCAGTCCATCGGATAAAAAAGCTAACGGAATTGGATGAATTCCAAGCACAAAGAGAAAACGATAACGAGTACAAGTTGAAACATTGCTATGTTATTTTTCACGTCCCGACATCAACTGTACCGACAACTGTTAGCTTAGTATTGGAAGATATCGACCCGGGTGAATAAGTGCAACGACGAAAATTAAGGTTTGCCAAAACCTAAATTAGGAGTTCTTATCACACTCATAAGCGTCGGTGACAATAGCAGACATAAGAGTTTCAACACTGCAAAAACAAAGCGTGTTGCCAAGTTTGTTATTTCCTATCATTTACATTGTAGTCACTTTTTACACACTTACAAGCGTATTCTTTTAACATATCATTACCATGGATAAGCAACACGCTTGAAAGTGTACAAAAAGTGACTACAAAGTAAATGATAGGAAAGAACACACTTGGCAACACGCTTTGTTTTTGCAGTGGAGTGACAATTTTGTGAGATAAGAAAAATAAAAATGTGAAGTAGAATCTTGCAAGTTACTTACCCATTATTTTTTCCGCAAACGACATCAAATCCTGCATTTATGTCTTAAATTATATCGTAAGTGTCGCTAAAGTTAGAGTGTTTCAAAATTTAAAAAGCTATTTTTGCTTACACTTTGCAACAATTAAAGGTTAATAGCTATATTACTTGGCTGCCAAGTTGAAGCTTAATCGGTTAAACAGTTCTTGAGTTATACAAAAAAAAAAAAAAAATTCTTGCGTTATACGTTACTGAAATTTCCATGCCACATACGCACACGCACATGCACACGTCTTATTGAAAATAATAATTTATGAATGTGAGTATTCTAAGTCAATATAAAATTTCCGGCTAAAATAAAATGTGTTGAATAGGTTTTTATATTAAATCTTGGAAATCACGGGGAAATAAAACACACGACTAATATATGATGAAATTTATTATATTTCTTTTTCTGGGTTACATTGTGAAAAAATACATTTTATGGCTTCACAAATGTTTCGCTCTTACATAAGAACGTTTTTTTTCGATTATGATTAGTGTTGCCGCGAAAGATGAGAATAACGAGCCGAGACCAGAAAATTTAGTCGAGAGACGAGACGAGACGAGAGAACGATATTTGTCTCATCGTTTGACTCGAGACAAGACGAGAGAGTCAAGGCGAGAATATCGAGAATCTCGTTTTATCGACACAAAAATCGCACAATTTTTTTGCAAACTGAAGAATCTACACAATAATTATAGTTCGCTGAATAAATGGAGAAAAATAGGGGTGCGCATAATAAACTTTTTTTTTCAACGACATTCACACGTAAACAATTGCCGACACGGGACGCTTGCTTCACTTGCGTCGACCCATTCTTCACGATGCGTTCGTTTCGAGGTGGACGCAGATTCCCGATCATCGCACTGTTCGATTCGAGGTTCATTATCGTCTTTATTGTACTTTCTCACACCGGAACGTGATCGATTCATTTTAGGAACACAGCAACAAACATCACTGTTACTGTCGAACATCCATTTTACGCTCGCGTGCAGTCTAAAACCGTTGCTGGGGACAACTAACAGAGGGATACGAGCATGCGGTTTCCAGAAACTAATGGGTGGGGACACGTGACTATGCAGTGCTGCCCCGACCACCGAGGTATACACAAGCCATCGCGCGCTCATGGAGCGCTTTCGGTTCTCGACAATATATACGCTGTTGTACCGACGGTAGTAGCCGCTTGGTCGATGTGTATCTTCATCGGTTAAGGAACACCGCTCGCGATCGGTACATCGATAGCTCACTTGAAGAATATTTCAACCTCCCGCGAGATTCGAGAATATTTCGAAAATAGAGAAAAAACCTTTCTCGAGATTCGAGGATATTTCGAGATGAGAGAAAAATCTTTTCTCGAGATTTGAGAATATTTCGAGACGAGAGAAAACACCTTTCTCGAGATGCGAGAATATTTCGAGACGAGAGAAAAAACCTTTCTCGAGATTCGAGAATATTTCGAGACGAGAGAAAAATTCTCTCTCGACTTTTGAGTCGAGACGATACGATATTTTTTTCATATTTATCGAGACAAGACGAGAGAATTTTGTCATCTTGTCTCGCGGCATCACTAGTAGAGTGCTTGTATTAAAAACAAAAAAATATAGATTTCTTGTCAAACTTTGAGGAGCTGTTTCACCCCCTAAATATCAAACTCAGCACATATTAAAAAATACGTATCCCTTAGATTTTCGAGTACTACAACATATATGAACCTTATCGAAATCGGGGTGGGACAATTGGGAATCTTCCCTTGTCAGTACACATGCACACGTTGAAAATAGTTATTTATAAATATGAGTTTACCAAGTTAATAAAATTTTCCGGCTGAAATAAAATGTTCTATAGGTTTTTATTAAAAATGTTGGAATGCAGGAGGAAATACAACGCAAGAATAATATATTATCTCATTTATTATATTCCTTTTTCTGGGTTACATTGTGAACAGATAAGTTTAGCAGGATTTAAGTACGCTTCAAAAATGGTTCGTTCCATAAAAAATGTTCAGTCGGCAAGGAAGGAATCTTCATGGGGTACCATGTAAATTCTTCCGTTGGCAAAGAAGAAATCCTCTTTTGAGGATTCGATTGAAATTGTTCAGTCAGCAACGGGCAAAAAAATGCAAATTAAAAAAAATATATCAGTTTAAAATAGTGCAGGTGAAGCGTAAAAGAAAATCCAAATTGCAGTGAAATGTAAAGCCCATAAAAGCCGACAAATTAAAAAAGTTTATTCTTTTACAATTACCGTTGTACTTTTGACCTATCAAGGTATTTTTTAAGAAGATTATGTTGTTTGTCAAAAATAGAATTAGCTCTTTATATTAGTTAATGATCCATGAACTAATTCCGAGAATAACAACCACGAAAAACTGTTCCAAAATGTAAAACTTTCTTCGTCAAATCCGTGCTGCTCCATGCTCAATGTGAGATCCGAGTTATTGCCAATTTGAGCATGATTGAACCTGAATCCATCAAATTTTTCCCACATGAACGAGTCCGATGTGGAATTCGTGACAGGAATGCTAGGAATTATTGAAGATACGTCATGTATCGATTATTCAATTTTAAATTTCTTTTTTTAACTAGCTCACTAAAAGTTTTGCCTAGAAATATATTCACTCTGTAGCAGCGAAGGAAGTCCACAGATCGATCATTATGTCGATCATCTTTTCGTCGGTTTCACTAAATTTACCATCTCCGGTGACGTTTTTCATCTTTGGGCTCAATGGAAAAATATAAATAAGATCGTCACCGTGAGTTACACCGATGTTCTCATTGGTACCGGTCGTTAAGGACGTATGACTGAATGTACCACGATAATTGAACTGGTAGTAATAAAGAGGCACTATAAATTCTAGGTCCTCCATTACCGTCATCTGGAATCCCATTCCCTCCAGGAAAGCTACACTGGTTATAAACGCCGTCATTTTCTGTATAAACTGAAAAAGTGAAAAGGTAAGAACACATGTATCATATGTGCCCTAGGCTCTCAATGTGTGAGATCTCTACTTCTGAGACTTGGAATTTTTAGACTATGACTTTCGGGAGCTCTATTTTTCCCTTACAGAATAAAACAATAGGAGTCGCCAATTTACTATTAAAAGTAAATAGTTTTTTTAAAATAGTTTTCACTATTAAAAATTAATAGCAACTATTTGGTCTCAATAATATTTTGGCAACTCCAATAACTTTTTTCCGTAATTGTTGAGGTCTCTCGATTATTTGAGACTTCGATTTTCAAAACCTCGATTATCGAAACCTCAATTTTTGAGACTTCGATTATTCGAGACTTCGATTTTCAAGACCTCGATTATTCGAGACTGCCCGTAATATTAAGTGTTATACAAGTTGTCTCAACACTATTTACGGGTCATCCCATACCAAGTGGGCCATCCAAATTTGGCATGGTCGCAAAAAGTGTTTATCATTTTTTCAAAAGTTGTTTAGAGTATCACGAATATCCACCAATTATTTCCGAATTTTAGCACATATGGTTTGCCCAAAATTTAATAACGTTATTTTCTATTGAATTTTTTTAAATTCGCTGTATATTCAAAATTACCGGCCACACAAAAAATATGTTCCTGCATAAAATTTGAGTTTTTGAATATACTTTTTAATTAAAAAATGTCCATAGCCGATGAAAAAAAAATTAAGCCGTTTGTTGACAAAATAAAGTAATAATATTCTTTTTCCTTGAGATATACTATTCCGATTTTTCTCAAAATTTCACAGAATTTTCATTATTATGACTATAAACTACAGTGAAATGACCAGAAAAAATCGGCAAGAACAAAGGTCCAATTTTGTTGTTACAATCAAATTAATTAATTTATTTTATAATTTTATGTCAATTTTTAATTTTTGTTATTTAGCTTTTAATATAAGTATTATTTTTTAATAACACAGCTTGTCAGGGTCGTGATATTCTAAATGACTTTTGATAACATTATCAAGACTTTTTGCGAACATGCTAAATTTGGTATGAAAAGACTCATATAAAACAAGTAAGTATACGTAATCACATCTTCTTTGTCGGTGACTGGTGAAGAAAAATCAGTGCTATTGAAGAAAAATTCGTATATGATCTTAGCGTCAGCTTTAGCGTCCATGGTGGCGCCGCGGGTCTCTGTCACATCCACTACGAATGCAAAAGGGTCTTTTGCAATGCTTTCGTACAGGGTATTATTCGTGCGAAATTCTGTAACATTTTAAATGAACGAAAATTAAATTCCGCGGAAATAGTAAATTAAACTAGGGCAGAACATTTAAACTCATACCTGCAGTCAATATTAGTCCTTCGTCCGAAACGCCACCTATAAGCGCTGGAAGTTTCTTTTGCTGCGTATAGAAATAATTATCCGTCGGAAGTTTGGTGATAATTGCTCCCACAATTTTTCTATTCTCTTCCACAGGTACCCAAGTGCCAGATTTAAGCTTTCTATCGTCAAATATATAATTTGAGTCCACAAGACTATTGATGTCTTTTGTTCGTAGACAATCAATGACACGATAAGGGTTTTGCGAAGTGCAATTCAAGGACATTCCAAGTTTCGTGGCATATTTATTGTAATCTTTTTCTGGTGATTCGAAGGCCCAGTAAGATAATGGACTTCCACTTTGAACTATCAAGCGTTCGAACAGGCCTATAAATGCAACCTTCATATATTTTTATCGTCATATCACCATTACCGGTGCTGAGATTTTCAAGATTTTCATGTCACAACATTTACAATGGCCTGAAACGTCTAGGAAAGTGGTTTAGAAAAATTGTCCAGATGTATGTATGTGTGTGTGTGATGAAAGGCCAAAAATTCATATAACTATAATTTGTAAATTATTCGTCCGAATCAGCTGAAATTTGATCAACATGTACAGTACTGGCTAATCTTCAATTGGTATAAATTTTATAAAAATCGCTGAACGCATTTCATTTGTATAAGAATTTTGATATTTTGAAAAAAGTGCGTAAACGCTGTAACTGGAACGAATTATTAGCTATCGGGCTGAAACTTCGTATTAAAATTGAATAAAGTGATGCGGCGTTTGGTATTGAATTTGGGCCAAATCGGTAAAGTGGTTCGGTTTTTATGAGATTTTTCATTTTTCGAAAAAACTTCGTTTTGCTCTAATTCCGGTAAAATTTTGACCAATCGACTGAAATTTTCTATACAGGAAAAATAACATTCAGTCCTGCTACATACCAATATGACTACAACTATGTATTTACTTTTCGTTATTTTCTCTTTTCGACAGTTTGTTACCAAATTTTATTTCATCAGGATTCAAATTTCTATAAATTAGAGATTTTTGAATGTGTATTTAAAATAAGAATGCAAAGTACAACTTTTCACATTGCTTCGTCAATAATTCATCATCTTTCGCAAAGCTTTCTCTATGAGGAATCGAAAAATAAAGTAAAGAAACTTCCTCATAGAGGTGGCTTTGCAAAAGATGAAAATCAATGAGGAAGCACTGTGCAAAGTTCTACTTTGCATCCTTTTTCAATTTTTGTTCTTATTATTCGAATTAATTATCGCTTGTAACTCTTAGTATATGTGGGGTTTGACTTTTTATCAGAGTGTTTTATACAAAATACGTGTGCTGAGTATCCTGAAATGAAAATTTCGAAAAAAAAAAATGGTTTCTGTGAACACAAAGGTTGCTTCCTCATTTCCATGAGGAAGATACAAGTAAATGTTAATTGAAGAGGAAATAGAAAACTAACTGTTACTCATGGGGGTCGTGGCATGAAGACTTGTGCAGACGGCTCCTGCATCCTGTCCAAAAATCGTTACACTGTTCGGATTACCTCCGAAGAACATTATATTTTTCTTAACCCATTGTAGTACGATATTTTGATCTTTGAGGCCATAGTTGCCAGAAGCCGCACCGTCGCCAGTGCTAATAAATCCGAAAACTCCCAGACGATAATTCACCGTCACCAGGACGATGTCCCTGTCCAAAAGATATTCTGGTCCGGCGTCTACGGATCTTCCGCTTCCCCTCACAAAATCACCTCCGTGAAAGTAGACCATCGTTGGATACAGGTTTTCACCAGGTTCTGTCTGTCATGATAAAATGTAATTAAACGCAATGAGAGAAAATAATCAATCTGGACCAGAAAATCAGTTGTTAATATAGTTAAAGCAAGTCTTATTTTCTATCCTGACAACAAATTTGTCAGCCCGCGTAAAAATGATTATGTCAAATTGTGATCATAAATTGACGTATTTCAAAATGTGCTATTTTTTATATGCGTTAAGACAAAAAAATCGTCGAAAAATATCAAAGCGATTTTCAGATCGATTTGATACCAAATTTTTTTTTACTAATTTGAGCGCAATTATTGCGCGGCAATTCAATTGTATATTTGAAAGATTACAAGAATTATAAGAATTGCAATTTGATATCAGTAAGCGTGATATTAAATCGATATCAAGATCGCTTTAAAATTTCCTAAGATATTTCGTCTTAACGTATGTCAAAAATGGCACTTTTTTATATATATGTCGATTTGTGATCACAATTTGATATAATTATTTTTACGGGGAAGGCCAGTAAGAAGATTTTCCCAGTTAACAAATTATGTCAATCGACACATGTCAAAAAGTGCCATTTTTGAGATATGTCAATTTATAATCACAATTAGACATAATTATTTTTACGCGGGCGGTTATATCAGCAAATGATTTATCTTCGTCTGAAATTTGGTATATCTTAGGGGCAAAAAATGTTATCCATGGAAGTTTTTGACTGTGTACGAAAGGATGCCAATAAAAGTCAACCATTTTCAGTCTATCCGATTACTGGTTTGCCAATATGGATAGTACTTTTGACGAACATCGCAGAATTACATAGATAATTTTCCACTATATTTTTTAATAAACATTGTACAAGGTTGTCTTACATTCGGTGAGTATACGTTCAAATACAGACAATCTTCGTCACCAACTACAATATTATTATCATCCAATTGTGGGCACTGATTGCTATCAGTATCAACGGTTAAAACTTGATCCCACTTGTCCACTGGTTCAGGATTTCTGAATCTATTTAATCGCATAGATACAAATGTAAAGTTCATAGTATTAAGGTGGTTCTAGCGGTACAGTCCGCTAAAACATGCGATTCAGAGAGAATTTTGAATATTTCTCTTTTAAAAATAAAATATATGCAAAGATTGATTTTGCTTCATAATAATGCCAAAATATTATTAACTAATTGATGACAAAACAAAATTGTTCAACAAATCATTGTATATTTTTTTTTGTGTGGAAAGTCACGATTTTTGGACATGCGTCGATCATAAAGCCACTCATTGTATCCATGACAAAAAAAAAACATCACAAGAAAAAAACGCGATTTCAAAAAATTATAACATCGTGAAAAAATTCATACGTATTCAGAAAAATGAACAAATCGTTTTCATTTTTTTTTATAAGTTAGTTTGACTACAGTTTTGTTGAACACATTTTTTTCATTAATTAATAACATTTTTAACAGATCACTATTTTTAAATTTCAAACTAATATATTGTTCGTTAGTACTGAACGTACCTCAGATACTAAAAAACTTTTGACCAATTATTCGATGAGTTTTTACCTAAGTCGGCCAACAGGTGGTTTTGCGTAAGGTATCCCTAAAAACGCTTCTATACTTCTACCATTTCTTGTGGTCCTGGTCGTTCCTTCAACCGGTCCATCTTCGAAATGAACTTTCGGAACTCCCTGGATGGATTTCAAGCACAAAGAGAAAGTGATAGCTAGTGCAAGTTGAAACATTGCTATGTTATTTTTCATGTCCCGACACCGACTGGAACAATAACTGTTAGTTTAGTATTGGAAAATGTCACCCCGGGTGAAGCTATATAAGTGCAACGACGAAAATTTGTGGACGTTATCACTTTTTTATTATAGTCATTAGCGTCGATGGCGATAGTAGACATAAAAGTTTCAAGTGACGATTTTGTGAGACAAGAAAGACAAGAATGCGAAGTAGAACCTATAATATTGCGAGCCCATTGTTTTTTCCGCAAACAACATTACAATATGCACTTATAACAAACTGTTTTTAATTATTTCGTAAATTTCGTAAAATTTAGTGTATCAAAATTTTAAAAGCTATTTCTTCATCTATTTTGTAATAATTAAAGGTCAATAGCTGTATCACTTGGTTGCCAAGTTGCAGCTTAAGGGCAGGGTAAAGTATTTAAATTTTTTTTTCCATTTTTAAAAAATTTTTTTAAATGAATGCCTAATGTCTCAAGAATATTGTGTAAAAATTTCAAGTCGATCGGAGTAAAATTGACGAAGCTATGAGTATTTGAGCGTCTATTGCTCCAGGCGGGTCTTATACCTGGGCGGCAGCTGCGCGGCGCGCTATTGTATTTTTCGACCCCGAATAAATTTATTGATAAACGGGCCTGTTCCGGTCCCGTTATATATATTCGAGGTATGGTGTATATAAGTATGCACATTAGTCTATACATCAGTTGACCGCTGTATGCCGTGCTGAGCAGTAGCAAGTCACACTAAAAGTTTGAGTCCGTTTTCGTTCGTATTCGTACCTCGAAAAATGCCTCGAAAAATAAGCAGAGAAGATCGTAAGGGTGGTATTGGACAATTGTCCCGACCAAAAAAAAGCGCCTCCTCAAAAGCGTAAAAACGACGAACCGGTAGCTAGTAGCGCGTCAGCGAAAAAAATGAAAAATAAACCCGCTGTAGAAGACATCCAAAAACATTATCGAATGATAGATTTCGTTCTTGTTTTTTCGTCAATTGCTACTGTCGTCAAATGTGTGAAGTGTGATGGAAAAGTGATATTCCAAACATGCAAAAAAGAAGGTCTTGGTTTCGACATCAAGGTGACATGTGAAAAGTGTAAACAGCCTCACTACATCCCATCAAGTGAAAGAATAGACAGTGGTGTATACGATGTCAATTATCGGTTTGCTTTCGTAATGCGAGTGTTGGGCTTAGGTTTAGCCGGATGTAATAAGTTCTGCGGACTAATGGATTTGGCGAGTGCTTTCTTATCGAAACCAGCCTATAATTTATATATGAAAAAACATTGTGAAGCTATACAAAATGTGGCCAAGAAGTTCTTCGCATCGGCTGCACAAGAAGAGAAAAAAGCAATGTCTGACGCAAATAATGTAGAAGAAACGTCAGACTCAACAGTTGTGGAAATTGCAGCTAATGTAGCTGCATGTATTTTCAATGAAGGTTGTTTCGCTTTGTTGGCCTTTATGGAAGAAATGCAAATCAGTACAAGGCCAAGTTCTCACGAATGGGCCCGACAAGTTGACGATTTGCGAATTAGTAGTGCAGAGAAGCAAGCGGCGCACGACAGTAAAGAAGAAAGAGTTTTGCGTAGACAAACGCAAAAAGATGCTCTCGATCATCTTAATGGAAGTCGTTTACTCTACGGACCTGGCATCGACGACTTTCAGTGAGTATAAGAAAATTATCGAGTTTTATTTTGAATTTCTAAAAATTCAAAGATAATTGAAAAGTCTGAAAAAATTCATACGTATACAGAAAAATGAACGAATCAGGAAAAAAAAATTAGTTTGCGGGGAAATTTGTTGTCTATTTTTTTTTTTTTCATTATTTTGTTAATAACATTTTAGAATTATTATTATGCAAAATTAATCTTTTGGGTACCGTTAATATGCATGAATTTTCTCAGATTTTTATGCAATCGAGAAGTGTTCTCAAACTATTGCAATGAGCGCTAAGCGACCAAACTCTTCTGCGTTTTTCAAACCGTTTTTCTGAGACTTGTCAGTTTTGAAGTCCGTGAGCACGATTACTCAAAATCTACTGGACCAATCGCTTTGAAATTTTGCACAGTACTTCTTCACATAATTTACCAGGTATTGTCGAGAGCTTTTTTATTTTTTTTTATAATTACTAATTTTTCAACAACAAATTACCCGATTTTTTAAAGCGAAAATCGGGTTTTTGACTTCCAAGTGCTACGAAAAATCGAAAAAAAACCTCCCGTCATTACCTCAAAAAACATCTCCTTTAACAAATGCATTTTGATTTTTTTGTTTCAGATGATTTTGTTGCGAGTTATGATGCTCACCGCAAACCACCTTTTTTTCGCGGCGGCTCCGGGGATTAATTTTCATTCGCTCAATTTTGAAAATTTTTCAATGAAAATTTAGGAAAATGTTGTTGAAATGTTACTTTATTATATGTAAATTTTTCAATAAACGAACACTATCCGTTACGCCAAAAAACAATCTTAAAAACATGCCTTTCTTTCGCCGAATTAACTTTACCCTGCCCTTAATCGGTTGTACAGTTCTTGAGTTATATGTAATTAAAATTTCCAAGCCACACACGCACACGTTTTATTGGAAAAAGTTATTTATGACTGTGAGTTTTCGAAGTTAATCAAAATTTTTGGCTGAAATAAAATGTGTTGAATAGGTTTTTATATAAAATTTTGGAAAACACGAGGAAATAAAACACAAGAATAATATATCATGTTATTTATTATGTTTCTTTTTCTGGGTTATATTGTGAAAAGATAAGTTTTACGGTATTTGAGTACGCTTTACAAATGGGTCGTTCCATTTAAATTGTTCAGTTGGCAAGGAAGAAATCCTCTTCTGAGGATTCGGTTCAATGGATAAAGGTAAATAAGATCGTCACCGTGAGTTACACCGATGTCCTCATTGGTACCGATCGTTAACAATGTTTTCTCCTGACTGCGCTGAAATAACGTGATTCCGTCCCTGAAAAGCGGGAGGAAAGTCGCCGATTTCTGACCGCGAGCAGTGCGCTTGTGCAGCGGGCAAGATATACGAGCCAAAACTCCCTAGGGCATCTTGCCCCCTATTTTCGCGCACTTAGAGGTTCCCAGCGGGACCGCCGCGTACCGCGGCGCTCGCGCTGCGAACCTCGAAGCGCGCAAAAACAGGGGCCACGATGCCGGAGCGAGTCTTGCCTCGTATATCTTCCCGCTGCCCATGCACACGGCTCACGGCCAGCTATCGTCGGAATTTCCTCTCGCTTTTCAGCGACAGAAATCACGTCATATTTCAACGCAATCGGAAGAAAAGAATCGTATGCTACGCGGGAGGGAGCGCAATTTTCACCTCGCACGCGGTGAAAATCGCGCTCTTCCCTCCCTTGTAGCATAATGTACTAATACTTTGGATGACAAATGATCTTCACGAATTAGGATGTGACTGAAGAACAATTTTTTGGTGTTTATACCTAAGTGGACCAATTGGTGGTTCTGCGTAAGGTATTACTAGATACGCCCAAATGCTGTTAGCTTTTCTTGTAGTCATTAATTTCCCATGGACTTCCTGATCAATTTAAACTACATCGTGTCCGTAGATATACTCAAAGGACAAAGTCATAGCCAGAATACCCGAGCAGGAATTGCCGTCGGGCTGACGTCAGGTCCCGATAAGGCATTGCGTTATTTATCATCAGTTCCTGATAAGGTACCATATCAGGCCCTGATCAGTATTGTAACGCAGTGGCCCTATAAGGTACTGAAGAAGTAGCCCGATAGGGCCCTGCTGTCCAGCCTGACGCGGCCCTGATATAATTCGGTCAAGCCTGCTGCCCCCTCATTCCAACCTGATAGGGCCTATAAAGGTTGCTCTATTAAGAACCTATTAGAATAGTAAAGAAATTTAATTAAAAAATATTAATTAGTGTTTATTCAAACGAGTAATCGTGCACGTTTAATTACATATTGCATCTTTCTCTACATGGTGGTACATATTAAACGCTGAAAAAAACCATTTATAATTATTTTTTACATTGGCGGAAATCGAACCTGGAACCCTCCAGATGATGTTGCATTGCGCCTTAGCTCACTCGGCCATTCAGATCAAGCGATTATACAATTTTTTTTTGTCTGTTTGAATGACTGTAATATAAAATAAAATAAATGTAATATAGTCAGAACTTTATACACTTATATGATTGCATTTGACGTGCTGAAAATGAAAAGTGATTCAGTTACTTTTCACGATCATCGATTATATCATTTTATCGTTATTGCCATCTATTAAGATAATCAATGAAGTTGCTTGTTTCATTGCCTGCGCGAATTACTTCATCAGTATTTGAGTGGGTGACCACTGGGTTGACCCTAAAAGTCACTACCTGGATGGGTGGCCGTCTGGCTGACTCTATCAGTACTTGGTTGGGTGACCGCCTAGTTTATCCTGGCAGTCTATATTTAAATGGATGACCACTCGATACTTAGATGGGTGACCGATTTGCTGACACTAACGTTCGATACTTAGATGGGTGATCGCCTTATGTTATGTTATGGGGATAGAGTCCCATAACTCCTAAATTTTTTAACATCTGTAACAAATTCCAGCCTGTTAGCTGAATATGTATTAGTGTAAGAGTTTTTATGCACACTTATTCGTAAAATAAAACACTTCGTAGTGTTATAAAACACTAGACGATTTACGACAAGTTTGATACCAAAAATAAATCAGGTTTTGTCCTTTAATTAATATACACGATTTGAAATCAACAGCTGTAAGTTATTTACTCAAACCAAAGGAATCACGTCGTTGATTTTGAAGATCAACTAAAAATCGTATTTTTAAGAGATTCGAAGGTATACATGATTATTTCAGGTATTCTGACACTTTACTATTTTACCAGAACATTGTAGCGATTATTTTGCAAGATAATTCGCCTTCATTATTTATATTACTTGATATAATAGTAGTTAAGATTTCCTTCGGGGCATCCATATAGGGCCCTGAAGCGGTAAAATCAGGCTAGCCCTCTCCAGGCATGCGATATTTTCAACTGATAAGGCCCCGATCAGGTTAGCATGGAACTTGCCTTATCTGAATTAGTCAGGCTTCACTACCTGAACCCTATCAGGGCCTCATCAGGGCTACATCAGGTTCGCCAGATCGGGCACGCCTTGGCCATACCCGAACAGGGCCTGATAAGGTATCAGGCAGCCTGACCCCAATTACTGCTCGGGTAAGTGCTCGTTGCACTAAACTAGCTACCAAGTGTTGCCTAAATAGTGACCGCAATTTTGTAGCTGGTCTTTATACATTCTTGTCGGCTGTGCCGATAGAAACAAGTGGCCAATTTACGATTGTTTTCTGATATAACGTCAATTAAGGTGATTATGACACTGGGGGTAATTATACCCCACATAAAACAGGAACAGGTATAGAATGAGGCGTCATTTTCGCCAAACAATATCTTGTACGTTTATTCCATCCATTCTTGATAAGTCCGTTGGTATTAATATGCTGATATGGTACAGACATTTCTTGTGGTCATTATTGTTCCACTAACTTTTATCCCATTTAGATAATTATATTTTCCATGGATAGAACTTAAGGAATTTTCTATCGCCGTCGACGGATGTTGAAGGAAAATTAATAGATTTACAAGTTAGAATAACTTTATTGGTTGTACTTAATTATATTGGTTATACCTAAGAACTGATCCTAGAGTTCGGTACTTGGAAGTTCTGCGATAAATGGCCCTTTTCAGCCTGCTATAAAAATGTGCCTTTCAAGCTTATTTGCACGCACAGGCTGTTCCGAAAATGGTACCTATTTCGAAATTGGGACCATTACCTTATCGAAATTTTCTCAAAATATTCATGAAACAATGATCACGACTAATAAAACCTGTGACAGACAGGTTTTATTTGGTCAGAAATGTAGTCAATTGTTTCATCAATTGACGGTCCCAAAACATCAGTCGGCTATCGTATGACGGATATTCTTCGACATCCGTGGCACCGGAATCGTCGCCAATTTTTAATAACTTTAGTGTTTCAGTTGTAAATGGTTTCCAGACATTGGGGTCGGGTAAGTGTTCAGAAATCGGAGTCCTAGAAATAATACAAGTGAGAATAATTATATTAATGAATTATTGATTTTTAATAAAAAAATATTGGAAATGTATGGAGTCCATTTATACTGACAAACAGTGAGTTGGAAAAATATATTTACCCTGTATAAGCAAAGGAAGTCCAAAAATCAACCATAATGTCAATCATCATCTCATCCGATTCGCTCAGCTGGATTTTGGAGGTTTTAGTAGGAAATAGGTAAATCAGATCATCACCGTGAGTTACACCAATGTTGTCATTATTACCAAGCGTGGCGGAAGTTTTACTGAATGTGCCTCGATAATCAAACGCATATACATAGAAAGGTGTTTTCATGATTTGGTCCATCACTCGCTCTTGGAAACCCATTGGATAACGGAAAGCCAAATCAGTTAAGAAATTTGTCATATTTTGGGTAAACTGAAATATACAAAGAAAATCCATAATCATCGATGCACACATTTTCTGGTTCACTACTTTATGACTTGTGGATAGACAGATAAAAAATAGATTTGAAAAATCGAGTTATCACTTTCAAGGCGGTAATTTAGACAATTAGCTAAGGCCACGCCGCATATATGATGGCATTTTAGACAAGCGTCTATGGTTACTCCGTGTACAAGACGGCAATGTAGACAATTAGCTAAGGTCACGCCGTGTACACGGCGGTAATTCGGACAATTAGCTAGCGTCACGTTGTGCACAGGACGGTAATTTATACAATTGGCTGAAGTCGGGTCGTACGCAAGACGGTACTTTATACAATTGGCTGAAGTCACGCCGCACACAGGGCGGTAATTTATACCATTGGCTAAAGTTTTTTAATTTTTTAATTTTAAACTCATGGAATTGTTAAAGTCACGGTTCAGGTTCGTTAAGTTCTTCAAGACTAGAGTTTCGTCAAGCAATTAGGAATTCGTGCGTAAACTTTATAGAGAAATGCAATCAATGTACTTACACTTTTTTTGTCAGATGTTTGAACGCCATCGAAGTAAAAATTTTGCGCGTCTTTGGCGACTAAATGAGGGGTGTTATTTTCAAAAGATATGCTTATGACATACTTTAAGTAGTCAAAGAGATTCTTCCTCATTGAATTATATACGGTGTCATTCGCATAATACTCTAAAATAAATAGGTACCAATAAAGTTGACAATTTATTGTTAATGCTAAATTCAATGACGTCGTATAGTCTTTACCTGCAGTCAATAGGAGCCCTTCGTCAAAAACATTGCCAAGTATAGCTGGACAGTCCTTGATTCCATTCATCACCATTTGGTGCAAAGGGTACCTGGTGATGAATGCACCTTCGAGTTTTGGTGGCTCTTCTACCGGTCCCCAAGTACGAAATACCCATTTAGAATCGTTGAATATATCAAAAGTGTCTACAAGACTGTAAGGGTGAAGTAGTCTTAGACAATTAACAAGATCTTGGGAATTTATCGTCGGGCACTTCAGGTAATTTCCAAGCTGAAAGGCTCGCTTTTTGTAATCCTTGATATTTGGATAAATGGCCCAGAAATCTGTCGGATTTCCGCTTTGCGATATATACTGACTGAACAAACCTATAAATGCAACGCAAAATAAACTACCGTGGAATACTAATTACTTTTCACAGCGATAAGCGGTACTTCACACAATAGCACTGCATTTATGGTCTTGCTGTAGATTAAAAGAGTCAATTAAAAATCGACATTGGATATTCGCGAATGTAAGTTTTTTTTCAACTAACATATAAATATAATAAAATTCCGTCGAGTGAGAAAGTCAATAAGGAATTTTTGTATCAGTGTCGTGACTGATTCTGCCAAACGGTTTTTTTTTCAAAATGAGGTTTAAGTATTTTCAACTTTATACAGAAGAAATCTGATGGATTTTCCTCAACATTCAAGACCGGGTGAAGAAAGGAATTTTTTTTTAGACTCCATTGCTGCTGACATTAGTTTGATGGAAACAGAGTGATCATATTAGGAGAAAAAAATAACACTCGCCACTGTTAGCTTTGAATATGGCATGAAGACTCGTACTAACTCCGCCTGCGCCCTGTCCAAAAATCGTAACTCTTGTCGGGTCGCCCCCGAATTTAGCAATGAATTGCTGAATCCATCGTAGTGCGAGAACTTGATCTTTGAGTCCGAAGTTTCCAGGCGCCTCGGCATCACCAGTGCTTAAGAAGCCGAGAACTCCAAGGCGATAGTTCACCGTCACCAAAATGATGTCCTTGTCCAATAGATACTCTGGTCCCGCATTTGTGGAACTTCCACTTCCCTTCAAGTAGTATTCACCCCCGTGAAAGTAAACCATCGTAGGATATAATTTTTCTGGAGACGTCTGAAATTAATTAATCTCTCTATATTATAAAAACATTACACATAAGTCAAGTGGATGTACGTCATCGCGAAGAGGTGGGAACCCCGGTGAAGCTAAATCCCAGATATTTCTAAGTCCCCCTGTAAAACCTAGCCTCCAAAGTCTTTATTTTTCTAACAATAAGTTTCATATACCTAAATCAGTCTAGTGGTTCTATAAAAAATACTATCTGCCCTTAATTATCGTTTATCTTGCAAAATAGTGGTTTTCGGGAAAAAACCAAAAACACGTTAACTCTTATTTAATGCAAGCATCAACTACGCGCATTTTTTAAAATTTCGTATGGATTATTTGTCGACGAAAAACAAAAAAAAAATGATAACGGTAGTTCACCACCATTAAAGGGGTGTAAACGGGTAGGAAGATATGTTTTCTCATTATATCTCCTAACACCAGATATAATTATGCCGAGTTGCGTTGAAGTCCGTGGAGTACTTGTATTGAAAACAAAAAAAAAAGATCGATTTTTTGTCAAACTTTGAGGTGAAGTTTCCCTCCCTAAATATCAATCTCAGCACATATAAAAAAATACGTGTCCCTTAGATTTTCGAGTACTACAACATATATGAACCTTGTCTTGTGAGTCCCTCTATGAGACTCCCCTATGACCTGATTTTTCTAAATCCCCCTATGACTTGATTTTTCGAATTGCCCCTATAAAACCTCTTCTCCCAGGGCTTGAATTTTCTGAGACCTTCCATGACCTGATTTTCCTAACCACCCCTATGAGACCCTTCCAAGACATGATTTTCCTAAGACTCCCTATGAGACCCCTTCATCAAAACCTGATTTTTCCTAGTCAATCGTGAGTACCCCAATCGTGGATTTTTTTTTCCAAGTCTCCCAAGATTGTTTCCCATTTTTCCACTGATTTTTCTGACTTCCCCATGGTGCCCTGTACCAATAAGTGGGAGTGCAAGTCGCACGGTGTAAAGAAAATGTAGTGGTATTAAAGTATTAAAAGAAAATTAATGTGGCCTCCGTACGACGATTTTTAGCTTACATTTGGCGAGTAAACGTTCAAGAACAAACAATCCTCGTCGCCAACTAATTTACCATCATCATTGAACTGTGGACATTCATTGCCATCGGTGTCAGCCTTTATAATTTGATTCAGCATTGTAAATGGCTGCGGATTTTTGAATCTGTACAATCAACACATAATGCAATTAATATCAATGGTAAATAATAGATAAGAATTCGAGGATTTCTGATGAATAATTACCTAAGCGGACCAACGGGCGGTGCTGCGTAAGGTATTCCTAGATATGCTGATATGTTTCTGCCATTTCTTGTAGTCATTATCTTTCCACTGAGTTTCATGTGAATTAGCTTTATTACACTTTGTCCATGAATGAAAGTTAAACACAAAAAGAGAACGATAGTAAATGATAAATGCATCTTAACACTGTCAACGACCGAACAAGACATCTTTACACTGTCGATGCTGACAATCGACTGTTCAACAATCCAAAGAATTGCTGTAAAGTCGAGCGAACTTTAGCTCGAGACTGTGATAAAAACTTGTCTTTGAATTGGCAGTGAATAGACAATTAAATGTATGACTTTACGTGACTTCTATCGCAGTGACGGATAGATAAGGAAAATATCAACCTTCGTAATTTAGAATAACTGTATTGTTTATACTTCGTTATAATACACTTGTGAGAGTGAAAAAGAGAGTGAAAAAGAGAGCGAAGCGACAATCAGCTCGCTCTCTTCTCCCTGGGACTAATAAAAAATGAAATCCTTTAAAACATTGAAATATTCATCTGCTCATCGACTATCTCGCGTGTTTTCAAATGACAAAATGGCCCATGAAACGGGAGTCCTGTATGATCAAATTTAGTACTGCCGCATTGATATCGCAGTTTTTGAAAATTCGAAAATCGCTTATCATCATCATGATTATGATCATACATGACTCCCGTTTCAAGAGCTATTTTTTCATTTGAAATCGCATGAAATAGTCGATGAGCAGACGAATATTTCAATGTTTTAAAGGATTTCATTTTTTGATTTTGGTAACTTCAATATCGATGCGGCAGTACTAAACATTATCGAACATGTTTCTGCCTTTACACAATTTCATAGTCTATCGAAAGCAACCACAATCTCGATGAGGGCTTCACCACGTAAAAAAAAAAAATTTATAAAAATCGCCGCTTTTCATGAATTTTGGCCTTTATGCGGCAGTACTTAATATCGTCGCACAACTGCCAGCTTTCGCGAAAACATTTTTATTGTGATAAATAATACAGCATTTCAGGAGCAACCGATTATAAGAAAATTATGTTTTCTCACCTCCGGGCCGAAAGCGACAACTTTCGTTCCGCCGCGCGGAACGAAGTTCTCGGTTTTCGGCTCCGTCGATGAGAAAAATCATATACACTCCTCGGGCAGTAAATAAGAAAGCCTCAGATCACATGTTAGTCGACCTCGGCTTCGCCTCGGCCGACAATCACATGTGATCTGAGACATTTCTTACTTTACTGCCCTAGGTGTGTAATATACTATTTTTTTAACAGCCCTAGTGCACATCTCCCGTTTCGAACGTCCTACAGAGGGCTGTCTGCCGGCCTCGTGGTTTTCTCACATCTTACTCGTTCGCTCCGAAAAATATTAATCGTTTACGTCATTGGCCAGCCGTAACGAGGAGAATTTTGGAGTTGAATTCTTTTACCACTCGAGGACCATCGCAGAAGTTTTCCGACCCCAGGGAGAATTGAGCCATCGAGATCTATCTTCAAATCTAAAACGGAGTACTCCAAATTTCTATGGACTTTAAGCTGAGTATTTCTTATTAACTAAAACTGTGACCAAAAAGGGGAATTATATTTTGGGGATTTATGTAAATTTTGAGTGTTAACGGATTGGGCGACGGAATGAGGTGTGTGAGAGTGCGTGCGTATGTGTGAGGATTTTTGTTGTAATGAAACACGCTTTGAAATTTGTACTTGACACGAAATAATTATTTGTGGTGATCTGAATTTGAATATTAAAGAAAACATTGTGTCAAAATTGATTCTCGGATTTTATTCTAATAAAATGTTTTTATTTCCTTTTATTTATTCAAAATGATTATTCCTGAATTCTGAATCTCGTGGTCTTCAAACTATTATTTTTTATTATGGTTATTAATTCACAATTTCATATTTTTACAGTTGAAATGTTATTATTAATTTTCAATTTATAGATTTAAAATTCATGTATCTTACACACTGATTGTACATTATGTCACTTATCAATTACATAATAATAGTGTAAGATGCTACTAAGGTGCTCGATTTAATAAAAAACAAATAAAGAGATTCATCGATAAATACCCTTTATTCATTGGGAGTATAACATTTACTCTTACTTAAAGCGTAACTATATTAAACTTTTTAAATAATTTTTTTATTGGTTTCTTCCGTATGCCTTCATTGCAAGAACAAAACGTGTTGCCGAGTGTGTTGTTTCCTATCATTTAGATTGTAGTCACTTTTTACACACTTACAAGCGTATCCTTTTAACATATCATTACCATAGATAAGCATCACGCTTGAAAGTGTGCAAAAAGTGACTACGATGTAAATGATAGGAAACAACACACTTGGCAACACGCTTTGTTTTTGTAGTGTTTCTCAGGCTTTTACGTTGCCCCTCTCCCCTTTTCCCCGTTCCATTATAGAGACCCTCCCTAGAGTGTTGTCCGCAGCCACTCATTCTCATTCACTATTGTATCGCATTTGCACGAGGGCTCAGGGAAACTGCGGAAAACCTGGCCGATACAGACGGCTTTATTTTTACTGAGTTTCTACTGTATGGGAATGAATTAGAAACTCAGAACAACTGCCTCCCTCTCAGCAGTTGGCGCGCAAACCAGTGCACGGTTAAGCGGACATCCATCCAAGTTATGGTCGCAAATAATATGCTGGTTAACTCTGGGGACCGCGGAAGCCACACACCGACCGCGCGTCCACTGCTGTTGGTTCTATATTAAACTTATAGGTATCGTAGAATTTTCGTCAACGGCAACAATAATCGTGATAATCATGAGAATGTAACTTATAATAGTGTTTATTAGGGTCTAGTTCTGTAAGTTAGTCGGTTATTGGCCGCCAATAGAAAACTAACCACCAAATCACCATATAACTCGACCACAACACCACTAACATCTAGTTCTTTAAGATTGCCAGAATATCGGGTCGGACATGTATCGATATTTCGAAATTGGGACCATTAACTTATCGAAGTTTTCTCAAAATTTTGATGAAACAATGATCACGACTAATAAAACCTGTGACAAACAGAATTTATGACGAGGACAAAAACAAGCCAGACAATTGTCTCGAAAGTTCCACATCCCAAAACCCCAGTCGGCTATCATATGCCAGATGTTCTTTGACATTCGTGGCACCGGAATCATCGCCAATTTTTAATGACTTCGGTGCTTTAACTGTGTATGGTTTCCAGACATTGGGGTCGGATATGTGTTCAGAAATTGGAATCCTAGAAATAATACAAGTGAAAACAATTATATTAATGAGTCATTGATTTTTAATAAAAAATATTGAAAATGTATTAAGTTTATTTATATTGACAAACAGTGAGTTGGGAAAATATACTTACCCTGTATAAGCAAAGGAAGTCCAAAAATCAACCATAATGTCAATCATCATCTGATCAGATTCGTTCAGCTGGATGTCGGAGGTTTTAATAGGAAATAGGTAAATCAGATCATCACCGTGAGTTACACCAATGTTGTCATTATTACCAAGCGTGGCTGAAGTTTTACTGAATGTACCTCGATAATCAAACGAGTATACATATAAAGGATTTTGGTTCGCATAGACGGTTGTTCGCTCTTGGAAACGCATTGGATAACGGAAAGTCAAATCAGATAAGAAATTTGACATATTTTGGGCAAACTGAAATATACAAAGAAAATCCATAATCATATGACTTAGCGATAGACAGATAAAAAATAGATTTGAAAAATCGAGTTATCACGTTCAAGACGGTAATTTAGACAATTAGCTAAGGCACGCCGCATGTCTGACGGCATTTTAGACAAGCGTCTGTGGTCACTCCGTGTACGAAACGGCAATTTAGACAATTAACTAACGTCACGCCACGTACAAGGCGACAATTCAGACAATTAGCTACCGTCACGCCGTGCACAAGACGGTAATTTATACGATTGGCTGAACTCACGTCGTACAAAAGACGGTAATTTATACGATTGGCTGAAGTCACGTCGTATATAATATACAATTGGCTGAAGGTACGTCGTATAAAATATACAATTGGCTGAAGTCACGTCGTATATAATATACAATTGGCTGAACTCGCGTCGTAAGCAAGACGGTAATTTATACAATTGGCTGCAATCAAATCGTACGCAAGACGGTAATTTATACAATTGGCTGAACTTACGTCACATACAGGGCGGTAATTTATACCATTGGCTAAAGCCACGGAAATTGGAATTTCGTATCTTGGATCTTGGAATATCGAATTTTTATTTTAAAATTCATCAAGCAATTAGGAATTTGTGCGTAAACTTTACAGAGAAAAGCAATCAATGGACTCACATTTTTTTTGTCAGATGATGGAACGGAATCGAAGTAAAATTTTCGCGCGTTTTTGGCGACTAATCGAGGTTTTTTTGCATCAAACGATATGCTTATGACATACTTTAAGTAGTCAAAGAGATACTTCCTCATTGAATTATATACGGTGTCATTCGCATAATACTCTAAAATAAATAGGTACGAATAAAGATGACAATCTATTGTTAATGATAAATTCAATGGCGTCGTATAGTCTTTACCTGCAGTCAATAGGAGCCCTTCATCAAAAACATTGCCAAGTATAGCTGGACAGTCCTTGATTACTGAGGAGGATAGTTGCTGCACAGAATACTCGGTCATGAATGCACCTTCAAGTCCTCGTGGCTCTGTCGTTGGTCCCCAAGTACGTAGTACCCATTTCGGACTTGGGAAAATAAAATCGTTGAATATATCAAAAGTGTCTACAAGACTGTAAGCGTCACGCTTTCTTAGACAATTGACAAGAACTTGGGAATTCTCGGTCGGGCACTTCAGGTAATTTCCAAGCTCAAAGGCTCGCTTCTTGTAATCGTCGATTTCTTGACAATCGCTCCAGACGTCCCCCGGAATTCCACTTTGCGATATATACTGACTGAACAAACCTAGAAATACAATGAAACATAAACTACCGTGGAATACTAATTACTCTTCACAGCGATAAGTGGTACTTCACATAATAGCACTGCATTTATGGTCTTGCTGTAGATTAAAAGAGTCAATTAAAAATCGTCATTCGATATTCGCGAATGTAAGTTTTTTTTTCAACTAACACATAAATATAATAAAATTCTGTCGAGTGAGGTAGTCAATAAGGAATTTTTGTATCAGTGTCGTGACTGATTCTGCCAAACGGTTTTTTTTTTCAAAATGAGGTTTAAGTATTTTCAACTTTATACAGAAGAAATCTGATGGATTTTCCTCAACATTCAAGACCGGGTGAAGAAAGGAATTTTTTTTTAGACTCCATTGCTGCTGACATTAGTTTGATGGAAACAGAGTGATCATATTAGAAGAAAAAAATAACACTCGCCACTGTTAGCTTTGAATATGGCATGAAGACTCGTACTAACTCCGCCTGCGCCTTGTCCAAAAATCGTAACTTTTGTCGGGTCACCCCCGAATGAAGCAATATTTAGCTGAATCCATTTTAGTGCGAGAACTTGATCTTTGAGTCCGAAGTTTCCAGGCGCCTCGGCGTCACCAGTGCTTAAAAAGCCGAGAACTCCAAGGCGATAATTCACCGTCACCAAAATTATGTCCTTGTCCAATAGGTACTCTGGTCCAGCATTTGTGGAACTTCCACTTCCCGTCAAAAAGAACAAACCCCCGTGAAAGTACACCATCGTGGGATATAATTTTCCGGGATACGTCTGAAATGAATCAATCACTCTATATTATAAAAAGATTTAGTTACCGCCGTTGTGTAATAAGTCAAGGAGATTTACTTCATTACGAGGAGGTGGGAACCCCAGTGAAGCTGAACCCCAGATATTTCTAAGTCCCCCTGTAAAAACTAGCCTCCCAAGTCTCTATTTTTCTAAGTCCCCCTATGAGATCCTTATGACTTTATTTTTCTGAGACCCTCTATAAGACTTCCCTATGACCTGATGTTTCTAAATTCCCCTATGAGACCCCTTCGTGACTTCATTTTTCTAAGTGCCCCTGTAAAACCTGGTCTCCCAAGTCATTATTTTTCGAAGTCCCCCTATGCGATCCCCATGACTCGATTTTTCTGATTCCCTCTATGAGACTTCTCTATGACCTGATTTTTCTAAATCCCCCTATGAGACCCCTTCGTGACTTGATTTTTCTAAGTGCCCCTGTAAAACCTAGCCTCCGAAGTCTTTATTTTTCTAAGTCGCCCTATGAGATCCCCATGACTTGATTTTTCTGATTCCCTCTATGAGACTTCCCTATGACCTGATGTTTCTAAGTCCTCCTATGAGATCCCCATGACCTGATTTTTCTGATTCCCTCTATGAGACTTCCCTATGACCTGATTTTCCTAAGTCTCCCTATGAAACCCTGACATGACCTGATTTTCCTAAGTCCCCTTATGAGAAGATCCCCCATGGCTTGATTTTTCTGAGTCACCCCTTTAAGACCCTCCGATGACTTGATTTTCCTAAGACCCCCTATGAAATCCCCTCGTCAAAACCTGATTTTTCCTAGTCCATTGTGAGTTCCCTAAACGTGGACTTTTTGTTTTCAAGTCTCCCAAGATTTTTTCCCATTTTCCCACTGATTTTTCTGAGTTCACCATGGAGCCCTGTACCAAAAAGGGAGAGTGCAAGTCGCAAATTGTAAAGAAAATGTAGTGGTATTAAAGTTTAAAAGAAAATTAATGTGGCCTCCGTACGACCATTTTTATCTTACATTTGGCGAGTAAACGTTCAAGAACAAACAATCCTCGTCGCCAACTAATTTACCATCATCATTGAATTGTGGACATTCATTGCCATCGGTGTCAGCCTTTATATATCGGTTGTACAGGGACGATGGCTGCGGAGCTTTAAATCTGTACAATCAACACATAATGCAATTAATATCAATGGCAAATAATAGATAAGTATTCGAGGATTTCTGATGAATAAGTTCTATTACCTAAGCGAACCAACGGGCGGTTCTGCGTAAGGTATTCCTAGGTATGCTGATATGTTTCTACCATTTCTTGTAGTCATTATCTTTCCACTAAGATAAAGTTCCATTTGAGGTAGCCTTAATAAACTTTGTCCATGAGTGAAACTTAAACACAAAAAGAGAACAATAATGAATGATAAATGCATCTTTACACTGTCAACAACAGAACAAGACATCTTGACACTGTCGATGCTGACAATTGACTGGTCAACAATCCAAAGAATTGTTGTAAAGTCGAGCAAACTTTATAGGTCGAGCCTGCGATAAAAACTTGTATTTTAATTGAACTTGAAATTGACATTGAAAAGACAATTAACTGAACAACTTTACGTGGCTTCTATTGCAGTGACGGATATAGATAAGGAAAATATCTAGCTTCGTAAGTTAGAATGACTTTATTGTTGATACTTAGTTATAATACACTGGTTGTACATTATGTCACTTATTAATTACATAATAATAGTGTAAAATGCTACTAAGGTGCTCGATTTAATAAAAAAACAAATAAGGAGATTCATCGATAAATACCCTTTATTCAATGGGAGTATAACATTTATTCTTACTTAAAGCGTAACTATATTGAACTTATAGGTATCGTAGAATTTTCGTCAACAGCAACAATAATCGTGATAATCATGAGAACGTAACTTATAATAGTGTAAATATTTCCGAAATTTCTGGAGATGTCAATAGATTTCTCAAAATATGTTCACATTTCTTCGGATTTCTCGTGATTTCAACAGAATACATGAGATTTCATCGGATTTCGTAGATTTCAAGGATTTTGCAAGATTTCTAGGATTTATAAGATTTGTTGAGACCATGTGCACCAGATTTCAAAAGTGGTTTACGGGTTTCGAATTCAAAAAACGATGACCCGCTAATTCCATAATTTTTTTCGTCTCTATCGCGATCCAAAACCTAAAATCTTGATAGTCAGTTCGAAACTCCTCCATGTTCACTGTGAGATCCGAGCCATTGCCAATTCGAAGATGATTAACTTTATCTAAATCATATCTTTCACACATGACCGATTCCAATGTGGAATTCGTGACAGGATTTCTGGAAATCATTGAAAATACGTCACGTATTATTCAAATTTTAATTTATTTTTGCTTCGTCATAGAGGAAGCTTTGTTTAAAGAAAAAAAAACGATTTCGAGATTTTTCAGGCATCAAATAAAACGATTTTTGTTTTCAGGCATCAAATAAAACGATTTTTGTTTTCAGGCATCAAATAAAAGAGAATAGCAAATATAATTATAGTTTAAAAAAATATATATTCACTTATACAATTTTCTGTCTGTTTTATTAAGTCTGCCTCTGCATCGAAATCTCGCAATATTTCTTCCTCGTCCATGGATTCGTCGGTCGAGATGATTTTGATTAATATTTTCTTTAAAATACGCTTTGAGGTTATAAACAACTTAAACACGTATTAGTGACTAGTGACTGACGGCAGTCGGGGCAATCGCGGCAGTTTCCGTATCGGTGCTCATGAATAGTATATTACACACCTAGGGCAGTAAAGTAAGAAATGTCTCAGATCACATGTAATTGTCGGCCGAGGCGAAGCCGAGGTTGACAAACATGTGATCTGAGGCTTTCTTATTTACTGCCCGAGGAGTGTATACGATTTTTCTCATCGACGGAGCCGAAAATCGGGAACGAAAGTTGTCGCTTTCGGCCCGGAGGTGAGAAAACAAATTTTTGCTCCCGCTTTGACAGAGGGCGTGAGTGTAGTTCTACCAATGCGTGAATCTTAGACTTTCTGCTTCGAAATTGATGCCGGAGATACGTACTTTCGATCGAGGTATAAAGAAAAATAATTTTTGCAAAGTTCTACTTTGTTTTCTGCACACTTGCTACATTAGAAATGTATTCACTCTGTAGAAGCGAAGGAAGTCCACAGATCGATCATAATGTCGATCATCTTTTCGTCGAATTCGCTGAATTTAACATCTCCGGTGACGTTTTTCATCTTTGGGCTCAATGGAAAAAGATAAATAAGATCGTCACCATGAGTTACACCGATATTCTCATTGGTACCGGTCGTTAAGGATGTATAACTGACTGTGCCACGATAATTGAACTGGTAGTAATAATAAGGCGTGATATCATCTCCGACCGCAAGAAAGTACAACTGCCACAATATCTTCTCCGTGAAAGTTATACTCGTTATAAACCTTGTCATCTTCTGTGTAAACTGTAAAAGTGAAAAGTAACAAGAGATGTATGAATGTGCCCTAGGCTCTTAAGGTAGCTATGTCAGTACGCCAGAGTCATAATGAGCAGCATATATATGACATCGAAAACTTGTTATATACTGCATTTTGACTGTGACAATGATAATACCAAAAATAATCGAGAATTTGTGAAAATCGTTGCAATGGGGTTGACACAACAACTTGCAAGTAAATTATTTTTTCAGTGGAAATTTGACTTCGTTTTACAGCAAGTCTTATTTTCTATCGTGACAACAACAAATTTGTTAGACCGCGTAAAAATAATTATGTCAAATTGTGATCATAAATTGACATATCTCAAAAAGGACCATTTTTGAGATGCGTTAAGACGAAAAATCTTAGAAAAGGTTCAAAGCTATTTTCAGATTGATTTGATACCAAGTTTTTTTTACTAATTTGAGCGCAATTATTGCGCGGAAATTCAATTGTATATTTGAAAGATTACAAGAAGGACAAGAATTACAATTTGATATCAGTAAACGTGATATCAAATCGATCTCAAAATCGCTTTCAAATTTCCTAAGATATCTCGTTTTAACGCATCTTAAAAATGGCACTTTTTCACATATGTCGATTTGTGATCACAACTTAATATAATTATTTTTATGCGGGCGGTTATATCAGCAAACGATTTTTCTTCGTCTGAAACTTGGTGCATCTTACGGGCAAAAAATGTAATGTATGTAAGTTTTTGACCGTGTACAGAAGGAGGCCAATAAAAGTCAGCCATTTTCAGTTTATAACTTTACTGGTTTGCCAATATGGAGCCGTTCATAAATGTCGTCACCACACAAGGGGGGGAGGAGGATTCCCGAAAAAAGTGACGTTTTGTGACGTTAGAGGCGGGGGGCGAGAGTCACAATTGTGACGTGACGCATTTCCATTTTTTTTAAACCTTCACGCAAAATTTCGCAATCTCTTGGGGAAATTTTTTTTTTCCATTTCACTATAACGCAATGATCTCCCGATTATTACATTTGTAATCTTTGTTTTTACTAGTCTTGGAGCATTTTTAGTCAACGAACAGAGTATTTACGTTTTTGTTAACCGGTGTATGAAATGTTACATTGTTGTTCCTACTATTCATAAATAATATTAAAATATTTATTATCGTTCGACTATGTATGATATATATATAAAACGTTTTTTGATAATACAAAAATTGAAATTATTTTTACTTTATGGAGCGGGGGCGTCAGGCGAGATCACGTGATGTCACGTTTGGGGGGAGGGCTTTGCAATTGTGACGATACGTGACCAGGGGGAGGGGGGGGGGGGGGTGAAAAATATCAAATCGGTGGTGACCTAATTTATGGACGGTCACTATGGATAGAAATACTGATGATCATCGCAAAATTACATAGATCATTTTTCACTGTGGTGTTTAATAAACATTGTATAATGTTGTCTTACATTTGGTGAGTATACGTTTAAATACAGACAATCTTCGTCACCAACTACGATATTATTATCATCCAATTGTGGGCACTGATTGCTATCAGTATCAACGATTAAAACTTGATCCCACTTTTCCATTGGTTCAGGATTTCTGAATCTATTTAATCGCATAGATAAAAATGTATAATTCATAGTATTAAGGTAGTTCTAGCTATTATTTGTTATTAACTAATTGATGAAAAAAAAAATTTAACAAATAACCTGTCAATCTAAGGTTTTTTTCTTTAAATGAAAATGATCTTTAAAATTTTATGAATACGTACGAATTTTTTCAGAATTTTGTGAAATTTTTTAAAACTACGTTTTTACTGTAATATTTTTTTTATGTGTGGAAAGTCACGATCATTATATCCATAACAAAAAAAAACATTAATCCATTTAAAAAAACGCCCTTTCAAAAAATTATAAAATTGCGAAAAAATTCATACGTATTTAGAAAAATTAACGAATCTTTTTCATTTTTTATAAGATAGTTTGACGAGGGTTTTGTTGAACACCTTTTTTTAAATTAATTTGTTAATAATATTTTTAACACATCACATTATTTTCTAAATTTCAAACTAATATATTGTTTTTGAACAATCATTCAAAGAGTTTATACGTAAGTGGGCCAACAGGCGCTTTTGCATAAGGTATCCCTAAAAACGCTTCTATACTTCTACCATTTCTTGTGGTCATCGTTGTTCCTTCAACCGGTCCATTTTCGAAATGAACTTTCGGAACTCCCTGGATGGATTTCAAGCACAAAGAGAAAATGTTAGCGAGCGCAAGTTGGAACATTGCTATATTATTTTTCGTGTCCCGACACCGACTGTAACGTCAACTGTTAGTTTACTATTCGAAGATATCACTCCGGGTGAACCTATATAAGTGCAACGACGAAAGTTTGTGGACGATATCACTTTTTTGCGCTGTTAAGGGTTTGCTTAGAAGTAAAGTGTCAGTTCTTGTCACAAATATTAGCGTCGGTGATGATGACGGACATAAGAGTTTTGAGTGACAATTTTGTAAGATAAGACGAAGAACCTTGCATATTGCTTGCCCATTATTTTTTCCGTTAATTATTTCGTCAATTTTGCAACATTTAGAGCTTTTAAAATGTTAAAAAGTCATATCTGCATACATTTTGCAACAATTATCGGTTAATAGCGGTATCACTTGAGTGCCAAGTTGCAGCTTAACTACACACACATGCACGCGCAACGCAAGAATAATATATCATCGCATTTGTTTTATTCCTTTTTCTGGGTTACATTGTGAAAACATAAGATTTGCAGCATTTAATTACGCTTTACAAATGGGTTGTTCCATTCAAATTGTTTAGTCGACAAGGAAGGAATCTTCGTGGGTTTCGATTTAAATGGTTCAGTTGGCAAGAAATTCTCTTCTGAAGTTTCGGTTCAAAGAACAAAAGTAAATAAGATCGTCACCGTGATCGTCATCGATGTTCTCATTGTTACCGATCGTTAACGATGTATAGGTACTTTGGATGACAAATGGTCTTCACGAATTAGGAGGTGACTGATTTGGTAAACGAGGTTTGGCGCAGTTGAACACAGGCTCAACACAATACATATGATAAAACTATGTATTGTGTTGAGCCTGAACTGCACCAAATCTCGTTTACTAATCGCCCAACCTGTGTCGAACTGGGACGTGTTGAATTGAGCCATGGGACAATTCTGCCGTGTCGAGTTGAGCCACGGTACAATCTTGCCGTGTCGAAGTGGGACAAGATACATTATTGCTGTGTCGAACTGAGCCACGGGCGAGTTTTGCGGTATCAAGTTGGTGATGTGTCGAGTTTCGTCGTGTCGAATTGAGCCATGGTACAGTTTGGCCGTGTCGAGTTGACGCATGGAGATTTAAGCTGTGTCGAGTTGCGCCACTGTAGAGTTTGATTGTGTTCAGTTGCGCCACGGTACACTTTCGTCCCGTCGAGTTGCGCGCCGGTACAGTTTTGTTGTGTCGAGTTAGGACATGGAAGAGTTTTGCTGTGTCGAATTAATGATGTGTCGATTTTCGTCGTGTCGAGTCAGTGATGTGTCAAGTTGGTGATGTGTCGTGTTTCGTCGTGTCGAATTGAGCCACGGTACAGTTTGGCCGTGTCGAGTTGCACCATGGTACAGTTTGGCTGTCCCGAGTTGCGCCATGGTACAGTTTGGCCGTGTCAAGTTGACGCATGGAGATTTAAGCTGTGTCGAGTTGCGCCGCTGTAGAGTTTTATTGTGTTCAGTTGCGCCGCGGTACAGTTTCGTCCCGTCGAGTTGCGCGCTGGTACAGTTTTGTTGTGCCGAGTTAGGACATGGAAGAGTTATGCTGTGTCGATTTTCGGCGTGTCGGGTTAGTGATATGTCCAGTTTCGCTGGGTCGAGTTGCCATGTGTCGAGTTAAATTCGTGTTCAATTGCCTGTGTCGAGTTGGGTCTGTGTTCACTTGGGATGTGTAGAAACGAGATACTGCCACCGACCGCGCGTCCACTGCCGTCGGTTCAATATTAAACTTATAGGTATCGTAGAATTTTCGTCAACGGCAACGATAATTGTGACAATCATGAGAACTCAACTTACAATTGTGTTTATTCGAGCTTAGTTCTGTAAGATTGCCAGGAATTCGGGTCGGACATGTATCGATATTTCGAAATTGGGACCATTACCTTATCGAAATTTTCTCAAAATATTGATGAAACAATGATCACGACTAATAAAACCTGTGATAGACAGAATTTATACGAGGTCTATAAATTCAGCTAGTTGTCTCTCAAATAACTCATCCCAAAACGCCAGTCGTCTATCATATGCCGGATATTCTTTGACATCCGTGGCTCCGGAATCGTCACCAATTTTTAATAACATCGCTTCTGCACCTAAATATGGTTTCCAGACATTGGGGTCGGATATGTGTTCAGAAATCGGAGTCCTAGAAATAATACAAGTGAGAATAATTATTTAAATGAATTATTGATTTTTAATAAAAAATATTAGAAATGTATTAAGTCCATTTATATTGACAAACAGTGAATTGGAAAAATATATTTACCCTGTATAAGCAAAGGAAGTCCAAAAATCAACCATAATGTCAATCATCATCTCATCAGATTCGCTCAGCTGGATGTCGGAGGTTTTAATAGGAAATAGGTAAATCAGATCATCACCGTGAGTTACACCAATGTTGTCATTATTACTAAGCGTGGTGGAAGTTTTACTGAATGTGCCTCGATAATCAAACGCGTATAGATATAAAGGACTTTTGTTCATATATAAGGATGATCGCTGTTGGATTTCCATTGGATAACGGAAAGTCAAATCAGTTAAGAAATTTGTCATATTTTGGGTAAACTGAAATATACAAAGAAAATTCATAATCATCGATGCACAAATTTCTGGTTCATTACTTTATGGCTTGGCGATAGACAGATAAAAAATTAATTTGAAAAATCGAGTTATCACGTTCAAGACGGTAATTTAGACAATTAACTGAGGTCAGGCCGTGTACAAGGCGATAATTCAGACAATTAACTAACGTCACGTCGTACAAAAGACGGTAATTTATACGATTGGCCGACGCCACGTCGTATACAATATACAATTGGCTGATGTCATGTCGTACACAAGATGGTAATTTATACAATTGGCTGAAATCACGTCGTACACAAGACGATAATTTATACAATTGGCTGAAGTGGCGTCGCACACAGGGCGGTAATTTATACCATTGGCTAAAGCCACGGAAATTGGAAATTTGTATTTTGGATCTTGGAATATCGATTTTTTAATTTTAATTTCATGGAATTGTTAAAGTCGCGGTGCAGGTTCGTTGAGCTCCTTGAGACTAGAGTATCGTCAAGCAATTACGAATTTGTGCGTAAACTTTACAGAAAAAAATAATCAATGTACTCACACTTTTTTTGTCAGATGTTTGAACGTCATCGAAGTAAAAATTTTGCACGACTTTGGCGGTTAATTCAGGGGTATGAGATTCAAAAGCTATTCTTATGACATACTTTAAGTAGTCAAAGAGATTCTTCCTCATTAAATTATATACGGTGTCATTCGCATAATACTCTAAAATAAATAGGTACCAATAAAGATGACAATTTACTGTTAATGATAAATTCAATGGCGTTGTATAGTCTTTACCAGCAGTCAATAGGAGTCCTTCGTCAAAAACATTGCCAAGTATAGCTGGACAGTCTTTGATTCCAGTCATAATCAATTGGTGCACAGAATAGTCGGTCATGAATGCACCTTCAAGTTCTCGTGGCTCTTTCGTCGGTCCCCAAGTACGTAGTATCCATTTCGCACTTGGGAGAAAAGAATCATTGAATATATCAAAAGTGTCTACAAGACTGTAAGCGTCAAGTTTTCTTAGACAATTGACAAGAACATGGGAATTGCTCGTCGGGCACTTCAGGTAATTTCCAATCTCAAAGGCTCGCTTCTTGTAATCGTTGATTTCTTGACAATCGCCCCAGGCGTCCCCCTGAGTTCCGCTTTGCGATATATACTGACTGAACAAACCTAGAAATACAACGAAAAATAAAGTACCGTGGAATACTAATTACTCTTCACAACGATAAGTGATACTTCACATAATAGCACTGCATTTATGGTCTTGCTGTAAATTAAAAGAGTCAATTAAACATCGACATTCGACATGCGCGAATTTAAGTTTTTTTTTCAACTAACACATAAATATAATAAAATTCTGTTGAGTGAGGTAGTCAATAAGGAATTTTTGTATCAGTGTCGTGACTGATTCTGCCAATCGGTTTTTTTTTTCAGAATCAGGTTTAAGTATTTTCAACTTTATTCAGAAGAAATCGGTTCGATGGATTTTCCTCAACATTCAAGACCGGGTGAAGGAAGGAATTTTTTTTTAGACTCCATTGCTGCTGACATTAGTTTGATGGAAACAGAGTGATCATATTAGGAGATAAAAAATAACACTCGCCACTGTTAGCTTTGACTATGGCATGGAGTGACGTACTAACTCCGCCTGCGCCTTGTCCAAAAATTGTAACTTTTGTCGGATCGCCCCCGAATTTAGCAATGTTTAGCTGAACCCATTCTAGTGCAAGAACTTGATCTTTGAGTCCAAAGTTTCCAGGCGCCTCGGCATCACCAGTGCTTAAAAAGCCGAGAACACCAAGGCGATAATTAACCGTCACCAAAATGATGTCCTTGTCCAACAGATACTCTGGTCCAGCATTTGTGGAACTTCCGCTTCCCGTCAAAAAGAACAAACCCCCGTGAAAGTACACCATCGTGGGATATAATTTTTCTGGAGACGTCTGTAATAAATCAATCGCTCTATATTATAAAAAGATTTAGTTACCGCCGTTGTGTAATACGTCAGGGGGATTTACTTCATCACGAGGAGGTGGGAACCCCAGTGAAGCTGAACCCCAGATATTTCTGTCCCCCTGTAAAAACTAGCCTCCCAAGTCTTTATTTTTCTAAGTCCCCCTATGAGATCCCCATGACTTGATTTTTCTGATTCCCTATATGAGACCTGTCTATGGCCTGATTTTTCTAAATCCCCCTATGAGACCCCTTTGTGACTTGATTTTCCTAAGACCCCCTATGAAACCCCCTCATCAAAACCTGATTTTTCCTAGTTCATTGTGAGTACCCCAAACGTGGGCTTTTTCTTTTCAAGTCTCCCAAGATTTTTTCCCATTTTCTCACTGATTTTTCTGAGTTCCCCATGGGGCCGTGTACCAAAAAGGGGGAGTGCAAGTCGCAAGGTGTGAAGAAAATGTAGTGGTATTAAAGTATTAAAAGAAAATTAATGTGGCCTCCGTACGACCATTTTTATCTTACATTTGGCGAGTAAACGTTCAAGAACAGACAATCCTCGTCGCCAACTAATTTACCATCATCATTGAACTGTGGACATTCATTGCCATCGGTGTCAGCCTTTATAAATTGGTTGTGCTGGGACCATGGCTGCGGATTTTTAAATCTGTACAATCAACACATAATGTAATTAATATCAATGGCAAATAATAGATAAGAATTCGAAGATTTCTGATGAATAATTTTAAGTTTCTATTACCTAAGCGAACCAACGGGCGGTTCTGCGTAAGGTATTCCTAGGTATGCTGATATGTTTCTGCCATTTCTTGTAGTCATTATCTTTCCATTAAGTTCCATCTGAGCTAGCTTTATTACACTTTGTCCATGAGTGAAACTTAAACACAAAAAGAGAACGATAGTGAATGATAAATTCATCTTTACACTGTCAACAACAGTACAAGACATCTTAACACTGTCGATGCTGACAATTGACTGGTCAACAATCCAAAGAATTGCTGTAAAGTCGAGCGAACTTTATAGGTCGAGCCTGCGATACAAACTTGTCTTTGAATTGACATTGAAAAGACAATTAACTGAGTGACTTTACGAGGCTTCTATCGCAGTGACGGATAGATAAGGAAAATATCGAGCTTCGTAAGTTAGAATTACTTTATTGTTGATACTTAGTTATAATACACTGATTGTACATTATGTCACTTATCAATTACATAATAATAGTGTAAAATGCTGCTAAGGTGCTCGATTTAATAAAAAAACAAATAACGAGATTCATCGATGAATACCCTTTATTCAATGGGAGTATACCATTTATTCTTACTTAAAGCGTAACTATATTAAACTTATAGGTATCGTAGAATTTTCGTCAACGGCAACAATAATCGTGATAATCATGAGGACGTAACTTATAATAGTGTTTATTCTGGCCTAGTTCTGTAAGTTAGTCGGCTATTGGCCGCCAATAGAAGACTAACCCACCAAGTCGTCATATAACTCGGCCACAGCACCACTAACATCTAGTTGTGTAAGATTGCCAGAATATCGCGTTGGACATGTATCGATATTTCGAAATTGGGACCATTACCTTATCGAAATTTTCTCAAAATATTGATGAAACAATGATCACGACTAATAAAACCTGTGACAGACAGAATTTATTTGAGGGACATAAATTCAGCCACTTGTTTCGAAAGTAACTCATCCCAAAACGCCAGTCGGAGATCATATGCCAGATCTTCTTTGACATCCGTGGCTCCGGTATTGTCACCAATTTTTAATAACGTCAGTTCTTCTTCTATACATGGTTTCCAGATATTGGGGTCGGATATGTGTTCAGAAATTGGAGTCCTAGAAATAATACAATTGAAAACAATTATATTAATGAATTATTGATTTTTAATAAAATTATTGAAAATCTATTAAGTCTATTTATATTGACAAACAGTGAGTTGGAAAAATATATTTACCCTGTATAAGCAAAGGAAGTCCAAAAATCAACCATAATGTCAATCATCGTCTCATCAGATTCGTTCCGCTGGATGTCGGAGGTTTTAATAGGAAATAGGTAAATCAGATCATCACCGTGAGTTACACCAATGTTGTCATTATTACCAAGCGTGGCGGAAGTTTTACTGAATGTGCCTCGATAATCAAACGCGTATAAATATAAAGGACTTTTGGTCATATGGAGGGTTGCTCGCTCTTGTAAACCCATTGGATAACGGAAAGTCAAATCAGTTAAGAAATTTGTCATATTTTGGGTAAACTGAAATATACAAAGAAAATTCATAATAATCGATGCACAAATTTTCTGGTTCACTACTTTATGACTTCGTGATAGACAGATAAAAAATAGATTTGAAAAATCGAGTTATCACGTTCAAGGCGGTAGTGTAGACAATTAGCTAAAGCCACGCCGCATATGTGACGGAGTTTTCGACAAGCGTCTATGGTCATTCCGTGTACAAAACGACAATTTAGACAATTAACGCAGGTCACGCCGTGTACAAGGCGACAATTCAGACAATTAGTCTGAATTGTCATTGAACACGTCGTATATAATATACAATTGGCTGAAGTCACGTCGCACACAAGACGGACATTTATACAATTGGCTGAAGTCACGTCGTACACAAGACGGTAATTTATACAATTGGCTGAAATGGCGTCGCACACAGGGCGGTAATGTATACCATTGGCTAAAGCCACGGAAATTGGAAGTTTATATTTTGGATCTTGGAATATCGATTTTTTAATTTTAATCTCATGGTTCATTGAGTTTCTTGAGACTTGAGTTTCATCAAGCAATTAGGAATTTGTGCGTAAACTTTACAGAGATAAGCAATAATGTACTCACACTTTTTTTGTCAGATGTTCGAACATAATCGAAGTAAAAGTTTTGCACCTCTTTGGCGGTTAATCCAGGTGTATTACCTTCAAAAGATATCGTTATGACATACTTTAAGTAGTCAAAGAGATTCTTCCTCATTGAATTATATACGGTGTCATTCGCATAATAATCTAAAATAAATATGTATGAATAAAGATGACAATTTATTGTTAATGATAAATTCAATGACGCCGTATAGTCTTTACCTGCAGTCAATAGGAGCCCTTCGTCAAAAACATTGCCAAGTATAGCTGGACAGTCCTTGATTCCAGTCCTGAAAATTTGGTACAAATAAAAGTCGGTCATGAATGCACCTTCAAGTCCTCGTGGCTCTGTCGTCGGTCCCCAAATACGTAGTAACCATTTCGCACTTGGGAATAAAGAATCGTTGAATATATCAAAAGTGTCTACAAGACTGTAAGCGTCAAGTTTTCTTAGACAATTGACAAGAACATGGGAATCGCTCGTCGGGCACTTCAGGTAATTTCCAATCTCAAAGGCTCGCTTCTTGTAATCGTCGATATCTTGACAATCGCCCCAGACGTCCCCCGGAATTCCGCTTTGCGATATATACTGACTGAACAAACCTAGAAATACAACGAAAAATAAACTACCGTGGAATACTAATTACTCTTCACAGCGATAAGTGGTACTTCACATAATAGCACTGCATTTATGGTCTTGCTGTAGATTAAAAGAGTAAATTAAAAATCGACATTCGATATTCGCGAATGTAAGTTTTTTTTTCAACTAACACATAAATATAACAAAATTCTGTCGAGTGAGGTAGTGAATAATGAATTTTTGCATCAGTGTCGTGACTAATTCTGCCAATCAGTTTTTTTTTTGAAAATCAGGTTTAAGTATTTTCAACTTTATTCAGAAGAAATCGGTTCGACGGATTTTTTTCAACATTCAAGACCGGGGGGATAAAGGAATTTTTTTTTATACACCATTGCTGCTAACATTAGTTTGTCGGAAAAAGAGTGATCATATTAGGAAAAAGAAATAAATAATACTCGCCATCGTTAGCTTTGAATATGGCATGAAGAGTCGTACTAACTCCGCCTGCGCCCTGTCCAAAAATCGTAACTTTTGTCGGGTCGCCCCCGAATTTAGCAATGTTTAGCTGAATCCATTCTAGTGCGAGAACTTGATCTTTGAGTCCAAAGTTTCCAGGCGCCTCGGCATCACCAGTGCTTAAGAAGCCGAGAACTCCAAGGCGATAATTCACCGTCACCAAAATGATGTCCTTGTCCAATAGATACTCTGGTCCAGCATTTGTGGAACTTCCGCTTCCCGTCAAAAAGAACAAACCACCGTGAAAGTACACCATCGTGGGATATAAGTTTTCTGGAGACGTCTGCAATAAATCAATCACTCTATATTATAAAAAGATTTGGTTACCCCCGTTGTGTAATAAGTCAAAGGGATTTTCTTCATCACCAGGAGATGGAAACCCCAGTGAAGCTGAACCCCAGATGTTTCTAAGTCCCCCTGCAAAAACTAGCCTCCCAACCCTAGCAGATCGAACAACCGTGAAAACAACCGCGAAAACCCAAAAAAAACCGTGTTTCTAACCCGGTCGGAATGAGCCACAAAACCAACCGATAATTCTTGTCAATCCAACCGAAAAACCAACCGAGCTTTCAAAAGCTCGCAGCTTGTGAATAGGTTGGTCCACGGGTTGTTGAGACTCAAGTCCAACCAGAATACCAACCGGCGCACGAAGCAGCGACCGGTTGGTCTCTGTTTTGTGCAAACTCAGGTCCAACCGGAATTCCAACCGTCGCAACCACCACCAACCACCGAATTGCAATTGTGACAAGTAGCATCGACTGGTTGGTCTCTGGGTTGTGCAAACCCAGGTCTAACCTGGTATTCTAGCAGTTCAAGCCACACTTAGAATTCGCGGTCCTGAAATTCGTCGTGGCGTGATATTTTTTAATTATCATTGTCGAAATCACGGTCCTGCTGGGAGTGTTTCTATACCCTAACGTATGTTGTAGGCTAGGGTATAACCGACAATAAAAATGATCCACGTCGGTATATGGGCGTAAGGTGACTTACGATAGCCTGTACTTATACATGGAACGGCAAACAATCACTTGCGAGAAACTTTTTGGCTCATTCGCCATCTAGCGGTCTAACTTCGGGTGCACGTGCGTCGGCGATGGTGAAGAGGTGGACCCCCTTCCTTTTGTCACGCGGAAACCCGGCTTAGCTCCGCTAGATGGCGAATGACCCGAAACGTTTCTCGCAAGTGATTGTTCGTCGTTCCATGTATAAGTACAAGCTATCGTAAAACGCCGTTCGCCCATTTATCGACGTGGGTCGTTTTTACTGTTGTTTATACCGTAGCGTAGAATATACGCTAGGGTACAAGAAAATTCCCAGCAGGATCGTGATTTTACCCACGATTACTGAAAGAAATCATGGCACGATGAATTTCAGGACCGTGAATTCTAAGTGTGGCTTGAACTGCTAACAAATCCGGTTGGACCTGGGTTGTGCAAACCCAGGGACCAACCGGTAGCTGCTTTTTGCGCAGGTTTTCGGGTTGGCAAAACCTGGCACAATCCTGAGACCAACCGAGCGATGCTTCTTGCGACGGTTGGAATTCCGGTTGGACTTGTGTCTCAACAACCCGAGAACCAACCTATTCGCAAGCTGCGAGCTTTTGAAAGCACGGTTGGTTTTTCGGTTGGATTGACAAGAATTATCGGTTGGATTTGTGGCTCCATTCGACCGGGTTGGAAATACGGTTTTTTTTGGGTTGTTCGATCTGCTAGGGAAGTCTTTATTTTTCGAAGTCATCGGGATCTCATACGGGGCTATGAGATCCCGATGACTTGATTTTTCTGAGACCCTCTATGAGACTTCCCTATGATCTGATTTTTCTAAATCCCCCTATGAGAACCTTTCGCGACTTGATTTTTCTAAGTGCCCTTGTAAAACCTGGCCTCCCAAATTTTTATTTTTCTAAGTCCCACTATGAGATCTCCATGACTTGATTTTTCTGATTCCCCTTATGAGACTTCCCTATGACCTGATTTTTCTAAGTCCTCCTATGAGATTCCCATGACTTGATTTTTCTGATTCCCCCTATGAGACTTCCCTATGACCTGATTTTTCTAAGTCCTCCTATGAGATCCCCATGACTTGATTTTTCTGATTCCCTCTATGAGACTTCCCTATGACCTGATTTTTCTAAGTCTTCCTATGAGACCCTTTCGTGACTTGATTTTTCTAAGTGCCCTTGTAAAACCTGGCCTCCCAAATTTTTATTTTTCTAAGTCCCACTATGAGTTCCCCATGACTTGATTTTTCTGATTCCCCCTATGAGACTTCCCTATGACCTGATTTTTCTAAGTCCTCCTATGAGATCCACATCATACGATTTTTCTGAGACCCTCTATGAGAATTCCCTATGACCTGATTTTTCGAAATCCCCCTATGAGGCCCTTTCGTGACTTGATTTTTCTAAGTGCCCTTGTAAAACCTGGCCTCCCAAATTTTTATTTTTCTAAGTCCCACTATGAGATCCCCATGACTTGATTTTTCTGATTCCCCATATGAGACTTCCCTATGACCTGATTTTTCTAAGTCCTCCTATGAGATCCCCATGACTTGATTTTTCTGATTCCCTCTATGAGACTTCCCTATGACCTGATTTTTCTAAGTCCTCCTATGAGACCCTTTTGTGACTTATTTTTCTAAGTGCCCTTGTAAAACCTGGCCTCCCAAATTTTCGTTTTTCTAAGTCCCACTATGAGATCGCCATGACTTGATTTTTCTGATTCCCCCTATGAGACTTCCCTATGACCTGATTTTTCTAAGTCCTCCTATGAGACCCTTTTGTGACTTATTTTTCTAAGTGCCCTTGTAAAACCTGGCCTCCCAAATTTTTATTTTTCTAAGTCCCACTATGAGATCCCCATGACTTGATTTTTCTGATTCCCCATATGAGACTTTCCTATGACCTGATTTTTCTAAGTCCTCCTATGAGATCTCCATGACTTGATTTTTCTAAGTCCTCCTATGAGATCTCCATGACTTGATTTTTCTGATTCCCCATATGAGACGTCCCTATGACCTGATTTTTCTAAGTCCTCCTATGAGATCCCCATGACTTGATTTTTCTGATTCCCTCTATGGGACTTCCCTATGACCTGATTTTCCTAAGTCTCCCTATGAGACCCTCCGATGACATGATTTTCCTAAGATCCCCCATGAAACCCCTTCATCAAAACCTGATTTTTCCTAGTCCATTGTGAGTACCCCAAACGTGGACTTTTTGTTTTCAAGTCTCCCAAGATGTTTTCCCATTTTTCCACTGATTTTTGTGAGTTCCCCATGGGGCCCTGTACCAAAAAGGGGGGAGTGTAAGTCGCAAGGCGTAAAGAAAATGTAGTGGTATTAAAGTATTAAAAGAAAATTAATGTGGCCTCCGTACGACCATTTTTATCTTACATTTGGCGAGTAAACGTTCAAGAACAAACAATCCTCGTCGCCAACTAATTTACCATCATCATTGAACTGTGGGCATTCATTGCCATCGGTGTCAGCCTTTATAAATTGGTTGTACTGGGTCCATGGCTGCGGATTTTTAAATCTGTACAATCAACACATAATGCAATTAATATCAATGGAAAATAATAGATAAGAATTCGAAGATTTCTGATGAATAATTTTAAGTTTCTATTACCTAAGCGAACCAACGGGCGGTTCTGCGTAAGGTATTCCTAGGTATGCTGATATGTTTCTGCCATTTCTTGTAGTCATTATCTTTCCACTAAGTTTCATCTGAGCTAGCTTTATTACACTTTGTCCATGAATGAAACTTAAACACAAAAAGAGAACGGTAGTGAATGATAAATGCATTTTTACACTGTCAACAACAGAACAATACATCTTATCGATGCTGACAATTGGCTGTTCAACAATCCATAGCATTGCCGTAAAGTCGAGCGAACTTTATAGGTCGAACCTGCGATACAAACTTGTTTTTGAATTGACATTGAAAAGACAATTAACTAAATGACTTTACGAGGCTTCTATCGTAGTGACGGATAGATAAGGAAAATATCGAGCTTCGTAAGTTAGAATTACTTTATTGTTGATACTTAGTTATAATACACTGATTGTACATTATGTCACTTATCAATTACATAATAATAGTGTAAAATGCTACTAAGGTGCTCGATTTAATAAAAAAACAAATAACGAGATTCATCGATAAATACCCTTTATTCAATGGGAGTATAACATTTATTCTTACTTAAAGCGTAACTATATTAAACTTATAGGTATCGTAGAATTTTCGTCAACGGCAACAATAATCGTGATAATCATGAGAACGTAACTTATAATAGTGTTTATCTCAGTACTCGAATGATTAATCGATAATTACAATTGATGTGAGAACGAATGGCGAAATAAAACGCGGAATTTTGATACTAATTACAACAAAATTCGGCTTTTTATTTCACCCATTCTAGTTTAGCGTGCTGAAAAATTAACAGCTTACGACAAGAACAATAATAATAATGATGATGATAATAATACTAATAATGTTCAGACTAATTGTAATTGTCGTTTGACTATGGCTAAATCGTTAGTTTAATATTACTCTCACTACACGGTGCTGGTTAAAGTATATCTGCTGCTGGTTTGTTGATGCTTTGTTTTTTTTTCTTCGTCAATTTGTTTTTTTTTATTTTCAAGGAAAAGGTTTTCTCGTTCATTCCGGACACTCTGTTAATTTTTATTTCAGGGTTTTACACAGGTAAATAATTGATTCTCGTTCTATTACTTTATTTACATTATATCACGTTCTAATTAGCAGTGGTAAAAATCATTGTTTTTTTTCTTCTTCTTTTTTTTTCATTACGTGGATGATGGTTAACTTTTAGTCTCCGAATTATGTTGAAATTTGTTCACTTGACTGTAATTTAATCGCATTGTTTAATCGACTTTTTCTGTTGCTGATATTAATCCGTCTCGTTGTCCTGGAATTAAAACGCCTCGATTTTTTTTTCGCAATACAAATGTTTTCAGCAATGTATTGGATTTTTGGAGGTGAAATAATTCCGGGAATAATAATGAGGTTTATTACTTTTGCACTTTTCACTTATCTGTGCGTCAATTGCGATATCGAGTAGCAATTCCGATCACGTTTTTAAAATTTTTTTACTGACTAGTAGTTACAATGTTGTATACCTTAGCATTATTATCGTCGGCATGTTATTCGTATTTCCGGAGAGTCTTTCTCCTCGTCAAAGGGGTTTACGCAGAGCATAAGTCTCACGTGTTTCGAATATCTTCGAACCCCTTGAAAATAAATTTTTCTCTCTGCGTACAACCGACACTTCGATAACAATTCGACTCGCGAATCATTCCACAATAATTTCGGAAAATCAAAAAAATTCCTTCTTATTTATTGACACAATTTCCGAATTACGAATTTTAGGGAGGGAATTTTACAGATCAAAAATTCTTATCTAATTTTGAATAGCAATTAAAATATTTCTTTTGAGAGATATTTTTACAAAATGTCTGTAAAATATTTAAGCTGAGATATTTTTATGTTCGCATTGTGTAAAAAAAAAAAATTGATTATTATAAAATGGAATGATCCGCTCGTCTTAATATAACGAAAAAAAATTCAGATCTCCTTAAGTCGACGAGTGAATATTTTTCTCTCGTCGTCGCCGAAAACAAATAACAATCTTGAGCAAACATAATTAATATCACTGAGCAAGAAACAAATCTACGAGTACAATAATAGTAATAATGAAAGGAATGATAAAGATTTGAGCTAAACGTTAAAAACTTATAATAATTATTGCACGTTCGTACTAGTAGCACCTTCAGCCGGTTAGAAGGTGGCATTTTCATCATTTCATTAAATACATTATTCGTTAATACCCTTTCGTGTAATTGATTCGCGGACGAACGCGATTAACTCGCGCATCTGACGAGATTTTTCACTTCAGCAGCTCCGATCGTTCCGGATTTCTTTGGCAATAATAAATTCGTTACAATATACATCTTATAGACGATTAAAATTCGACTGGCCGCCACGGAAATTTAGGCTTTTTTCTTAGCCCATTCTTCCTCTCTCCTTTTTTTTCGTGGCACTTAAGAGCTATTCTCCCTCAAAATTTTCTCGATAACTTTACTCATGATATTTTGCAAGTGTGTGTGTGATTTTTTTCTTCTTCCTTATTTGTTTTCGTAATATTATATTTACAAACTATGGACAATATCGGCTTTCGCGGACACTCGCTTTTCTCTCGACACTAAAATTGATTATACCCTTCGCTAAACGTCTAATATCTGTATAATAGGGAGCTGCAATTTTTTAATGGCATTTTTAAGTTACATACTGTAAATATATATATTTTTATGTATATGTTTTTTTTTATGTATTTAGAGATCGTAACAGTGACGGTGGATATAGGTGATAATTATTCGTTAATCTTAGCGCGACGGGTGATCGATTAATTGCTATTTATTAATTGAGTTTGCTGACAGAGAGAGAATTCATTTTTTCTTTTCCATTTTTTTTACTCCGGTAATCACACAATTATAATTGCTAATTCGGGGGGGCTTAAGGGCTGCAACGATAATTACTTCGAAATGCTATTAATGCGACATTTCGAAGGAGCGATATACACATCTAAGCTTACGATTTCTCTTCTCATCTTTTTACACACGTTCAGCGCCTTTATTAAAGTTTATTCCCCCGCTTATATAAACGTATCGCGATTGTTAATCCACGAGTCTATTTACAACGACCGTCGGCCATTTATTTACAATCGGAAACGCGGATTTAATCACCGTTTCGTTTCTTCTACCAGCAATTAGCAAGATTTATTTTTCTGATCAAATTCGAAGTATCGATAATTACGATTATCTTCGAATTTCTAACATTTTTCCTTGAATCAGAAAATTAGATCTTGCATCTTACTGAATATTTCATCGCTTCGTCTCACACGAGGCCATTTTTTTTTAGCACCTGCTCCTTCACTTTTTAGGAAAGACAATCACAGCCAGATTATATTTAAAGTCGATTTTTTAAAATAAGCAATTGGAAAAATTGTCTTTTTCATTTTTTTTAATGCAGATTTTGAGGTATCCGGTGAATACTTAAGCAGTGAAAATTTCGATATTTCTCAACTGATTTATATAGATGATTAAGGTTATTTGAAGATAAAAAAGAGCGTAATTTTTGCGATTTTTTTCTCTCGTTTTTTAAGATTTTTTCGTACAATCAATTTTTCATTGTATTGTTCATATCTTGAACTACTTTTAAAAATATTTTTGTAAAAACGTATTGGAAAATTACGGAGTAAATAATCATTTTCGCGAAATATATACCGACTTCAAAAATAAGAAATGAGACTATACTTTGCAAAAATGGCTGTTACTCCGTTATTTTTCAATATTTTGCTTCAATAATATTTCTACAATAATTGTAACGTATATACAACCCAACAAAAAATTGCTGGCTGAAAAAAATCAGTAGTGTATAAAAAAAAAAAATTGCAAGAATTACTTTATTTTTGGTCTCTTATAATTATCATTTTTATTGGATTTCTCATCGACTCTGAGCATTATCTGATGATTATCTTTCCTTAAACTCTTTTCTCTTATCTATTAGGCGTCGAGATGTCGTATCGTGGGTCCATTTGGACTGCGAATGACTGATTAATTTTTTTATTTATCAGCAGACGCTGCTCGACTTTAATTCCTTAAGGATGGTCTCAGATGGGCGTTGGTAGGACGGTAAAATCCTGGAGCGCGGTCTTCACGGACTCGTATATTGGCCGGTTGTTATCATCGGCGCAATAACCGTCGGGTGTGTAGAGGGTTTGAAGCTTCGTGAGATAACTGTCGAAGTTTTCGTGGCTCATCTTCTCCTGATGTGCGCCACCCGGTGCGTTTGGTATTCGCACGTGTTCCAGGATCGTTATCACGTTTTCGCGCAACGAATGATAATATTCTTTGAGATTGTTGTTACGCTGCGCAATGACGTTCGTCTCCTGAAAATCGTAAAAAAATTTATTAGCTACAATAGATTTTTTTTTAAACCTGCATTTTATGCTACATTAAATTTGCAACCAAAAATGGCAACTTGGAATGCGTAATCATTCCGATTTTATTTTTTAAATTCAATGGATTGAGCAGAATTTGATATGAAAGAATAATAACTATTTTTCATTGATTTAGGAACATTTTTTTTTAGATACAGACGATTAAAAATTTTATGTTGAACTCAATTTACAACCGTAAAATACAACGTGGAATGAAAAATCATTACTTTTTTTATTATTTCAATCAATTTTGTTGGGATTAAAAAAAGTATAATAACTATTTTTTTTTGACAGTTGAAAAATTAGTTGATAAAATAATTATTTTTAAATTCTCAATTTTTTTGTGATACTCAATTTATTAACAATAATAAGTTATTTAGACAGCCAATATATTTATTAAAAATTCTCTAGGTATTTTTTAGTATCTTCAGTCGATTATGATGCGATTAGATGAACATTTGAGTTAGAGATAATTTTGAACATAAATAATAATAAAATCTACCGTTTTGCGTTATAATAATTTTTTGCGAAAAGATTTGGGTATGAAAATTTCACAAAATAAGAAAGAAAAAAAAAACATTTCCCTCCTGGAAACAGAGAAATTTCCGTTAGCAGCAATTGATAACAAAATAATTTGAAAAACTTCCTTCAAAACCCACAAAATTCTAATAGCAATAATTTTGAAACTAAATAATTATAAAATCTATAGTTTATCATCATAAATAATTTTTTTTTTATTTGAGAAAAAGCAGGTAAAAATGCAGTAAAAAAATTATTTTTGTAGCATTTTACCGAACGTTGGTATGGGACAAATAAGAATTTCCTTTACAAATCTATAAATCCCCAAAAGCAATAATTTTTAAGCTAAACAATAAACAAATCTATAGTCTATCATCACAAATAAAGTGTATAAAAAATTGGCAGTAAAAAAAAGCAGCAAAACATGCAGATAAAAAATTATTTTTGTGGTATGTTACCGAAACCTTTTTTTTTTGGTTATCGATAGGGTCAAATTTAGGAATTTACTTGGCCGAACGTTGATATAGGACAAATAAAAACTTCCTTTAAAACCCATAAATCCCCAAAAACAAAAATTTTGAAACTAAATAATTAAAAAATCTGTAGTCTATTATTAGAAACAAAGTTTGCCAAAAATTTCCAGTGAGAAAAAGCAGCAAAAATTGGAGTTAAAAAATGATTTTTGTGGGGTTTTTGTGTTAGAACAAACATTTTTTTTTGGCTATCGATAGGGCCGAATTTAAGGGATTTACTTGGCCGAACGTTGATATAGGACAAATAAAAACTTCCTTTAAAACCCATAAATCCCCAAAAACAAAAATTTTGAAACTAAATAATTAAAAAATCTGTAGTCTATTATTACAAACAAAGTTTGCCAAAAATTTCCAGTGAGAAAAAGCAGCAAAAATTGGAGTTAAAAAATGATTTTTGTGGAGTTTTTGTGATAGAGAAAACTTTTTTTTTGGCTATCGATAGGGCCGAATTTAAGGGATTTACTTGGCCGAACGTTGATATAGGACAAATAAAAACTTCCTTTAAAACCCATAAATCCCCAAAAACAAAAATTTTGAAACTAAATAATTAAAAATCTGTAGTCTATTATTACAAACAAAGTTTGCCAAAAATTTCCAGTGAGAAAAAGCAGCAAAAATTGGAGTTAAAAAATGATTTTTGTGGGGTTTTTGTGTTAGAGAAAACTTATTTTTTGGCTATCGATAGGGCCGAATTTAAGGGATTTACTTGGCCGAACGTTGATATAGGACAAATAAAAACTTCCTTTAAAACCCATAAATCCCCAAAAACAAAAATTTTGAAACTAAATAATTAACAAATCTGTAGTCTATTATTACAAATAAAGTTTGCCAAAAATTTCCAGTGAGAAAAAGCAGCAAAAATTGGAGTTAAAACATGATTTTTGTGGGGTTTTTGTGTTAGAGAAAACTTTTTTTTTGGCTATCGATAGGGCTGAATTTAAGGGATTTACTTGGCCGAACGATGATATGGGACAAATAAAAGCCATACCGGCTGAGCTTATATCTCACCTTGTCGCCGTGCTTCAGCTGATTTTCCATAGAGGCGATATCGGAGCGCAGACGCAGAACCTGGGACTCGACACGGGCGTTCTCCCTCTGTAACTCGGTGATCTCTGCCTCCAATGTGTAGAGATCCTCGCCCTGACCGCCGGTACCGCCAGCAGGTCCGCTACCGCTGGTGCTCCCCTGACCCGCACCCAACGGACCACCCTGAGCCGGACCACCGGCATCCACCCCTGAATCGAGAGACAAGCCCCGTTTAACGCAACGGCTCCGACTATATAATTTTCTACCCTCGCATCGAATTATCTATTTTAATATCCTCACTCTACCCCCATCCACCAACATTTTTTTTAATCCCCACCGCATCCACAAAAATTAATCTTTCAATTTTTACCACCAAAAAAATTAATTCGAATTGCATCTCAAAAAATTTCAAACATCAGGTATTGTTAATTAATAAATAATTTTTCTAAGTTATTTTTTAAATTACTTTTTAAATAGACTAAAATAATTCAATATAAGTTTGAATTCAGTATACGAGAAGCAAATTTGAATTTTGAAGAAAATTGAAATTTTTAAGATAACTGAAATTTTTAAGATAATTGAAATTTTGAAGAAAATTGAAAGTTCGAAGAAAATTGAAATTTTGAAGTAAATTGAAATTTTGAAGTAAATTGAAATTTTGAAGAAAATTGAAATTTCGAAGTAAATTGAAATTTTGAAACAACTAGAAATTTGTAAAAATTTATAAAATTTGCTAAACTATATTTTTTATATTTATAGTTGAAATAAGAATTAATAATTGTCGAACAATAAAGAACGTTTATCATTATTGTTTAGACTTCTTTTTGCAATCAAAGTTTGAAAAGTAAAACAACGTATAATTAAATAAATTATTTATCATTTGAATTTATATAAAACGAGAAAAAATGGGGATCTTGTTGTTTAAGATCTACCGAAGATAAATTAAAAATTGCGGCTTGCGGAAAGGGAAAAAATTTGCGTTTCCTAGGATAAGATTTCCTCACTCGAGAGGTATTAAAAAACGACGATTTATTTGATTTCATTGCTAAAGGGATGAACGAGCGAGGCAATCTTACCAGGAATCGTATTACGATTATTAATCACACTATTATTATTAAAACTATATAATTCCCACATGGCACAGAATATTGCCGGAATATTGCAAAAATGGTTCCAATGTTTTATTACAATCTAAATATTGTTGCCATATTGTGGTCGAATATTGCAAAATATTTTATCATAAAATGACAAGTTTAATTTTCAAAACAATTCTATCATTCTTATTAAAGCGTTGCGCTTTTTTCAATAATTTTTCAAACTTTTTTCTATAAATGATTATTTGACAAAATATTTGCCAGTTCTTATTAGGCATTAAAAAATTATTTTTGAAAGTTATTAAAAAATTTGCTTTAATTGATTTTTATTACAGTGTAATAAAAAAATCAGCTTTTCTTCAAATTTTCTTTTTCAAATTATTTTATACTTCATTATATTTTTAATATTATTAAATATTCAGCAAATTAATATTGATATATTATTCTTCAATATTGTTGCTAAATTAAAAAAAAAATTCTGATATTATTGCCATATTTCGAAGGAACATTTTTGCATAATTTCCCATATATTTCGGTGCTATGTGGTATTGTTATGCATTTTTGTATGTGCAACAGAAGGCGAGGGGGATGAGTGAAAGAGATTTTAGTGAGATGGTCCGAAGTTTCGTTAGCGATATAAAAGTTGGGTGCGACGCAGACCTGCTGGCGTTGCAGCAGGCACGAGGAGGACCTCGTCATCATTATTGTGCCATTTTGTGTGTTTTACAATATTTTTTGCACGATTATAATATCACGATAATATCGCCAAGTGATGTGCGAGGATAAAGCGTTTTGTAGCTTCAACAAGACGATACACAATATTATAAATATATATATATATGTATATATATATTCATAAATGTAAATATATATATCAATATAAATAAATATATAGAGGGTAAGTGGAGAGGGTTGATTAACGAATGAGTTATCTCGTTCGAGCGGCTATTTTTTTGAGATCTACGAAACAAACGAACGTCGTATGGTTGCAGCGCCCTCTCCAGGATGCGACTCGTACTCTCGTCGTCGCCGGTCCTCGCTAAAGGCGCTCATATGGATGGAAAGGATCAAGGATTTATGGGAATAATTCATGGGAACAAGTAGCGTGAGGTGCCATCATACCATATAACAGAAGAACGAAGGAATAATCCGAGTGTTGACTTGCATTAAATCATGACATTTTATCAAAGAATATTCACCAAGAATTATGCAATTTTAAATGCACTGAAATCTGCATTTTTTTTTTTTTTTTTTTTTTTTTTTTTAATTTTTTTTTAAATTAATTTTTATACTGATTTTTACGCCAACACTCGGACGTCGTTTCGTACAATAAAGACACTCGTGTGTGAATTTTTTGTTGCTGTTGCTGTTGTTGATTGGTTGGTAGGTTTTTTTTCTTTTCTTTTTTTTTCATTTTTTTTTTTTTTTTTTTTTTTTTTTGATTACGTAAACACCGAGAAAAACACATAGAAACAAGTGGCGAGTACGTCAGTCCCTTACCTTCAATAATAAATGTTCTCCTCAAAGCTCAATGACAGGAAAGGAGGAGCTGATCGTGAATCCCCAGAATAAATCAGAATAGATTATTTTTCATCGTCGTAGCGGCGTCGTCGGGCTTTACATATCTCTCTGTCTCTTGCACACAAATAATATTCGGTGGACGAACAAGATTGGTGAGGGGGGAAACTGCGTTGGTTTTTTTTTTTTTTTTTTTTTTTTTTATCTAATCGCGTTGAGTCTACGGTCGTCGATTTTATCAAAGGCAGTTTTGCTGGTTCGTGTTTTTTTTTTTTTTTTTTTTTTTGGAAGAACAAACTACGAACGTTGAGGATTCGGGAGAAAAATTAGAGAAATCAGCAAAAGTATAGTCGAGTTTGAAATAAAAAAATCGTTAGGGCGGGAGGTAAACGAGATATTGGGACGGGGGACTTGATATAATTTTTCTGGTATGACAGCACATCATTTTGCGTGGAATTGCAGAGCAGAACATAGCACAAGGTCCGATTTATACTACAACCGTGTGTCTTTGTGTTTTTTTTTTTTTTTTTGTAAAAAGAAAAAAAAAAGAAAAAAAAATATCTCAAAGACAAATGAAAAGTAATCAGAAATTCACAAAATTCATTTTCCCAAAGGCAAAATTAATCTTAGTTATAAAATTTGTTTTTCTCGCTTAAACAATTAATGTTATCTTTTAGATTTTAAATATTTTGTCAATTTCTGAAAATAATAATTTTTTTTTTTTTTTTTTTTTTTTTTTCAAATATTGTGTGTGTTCGTGTTGTTTTTTTTTCTTTTCTTTTTTTTCTTTTTGGTTCATCAAGATCTCGTCTCGCCGCTCGACGAGGCTCATTATCGTTTAAGGAAATTCACAATGTTGAATTATTTGAAAAAAGTCACTTTGGGCGCGGACGAACCGTGACTAAGCAGCGAAACGATAAGAAAGCTCGAAATCGAGATTTTACTGTACACGACGATGACTTTCAAGGATTTTTCTGTTTTTTTTTTCAACCCCCGCCACTATCCCATTGAGGTTGAGCTTTACTCCTCAACTACTACGTCCTCACCGGTGATTCCTTTGCTGTACATGCTCGCCATGTCCTCGTACTTGGGCTTTTTGATAGCGTGAGCGGCTAACGGACATCCCGAAGCCGATCTATGAGTTGAAAAGGATCCGTTGACGTGTCCAATACCATCACAACCAGGGGTTGGACAATTTACACCCTCGAATTTCATGGCCGTCGCTGCAGCCACCGCCGCTTTGTGTTGCTCCACCGTTCCACCTGCTTCCAGCACTCGTCCCTTGTTGCGATTCGCAATTGGACAACCGGAAGCGCTGAAAACACGCAAAACATTAATTAACGAAAATAGTAATATAGTAAAATTAATATGGTAGTGAAAATTTTAATTTTGCATTTTATAAAAATTATAATTATGTTTATTTGTAATTATAGTTTTAATAGAATTAATTATAGAAATCAAATTAATTTTATAAATAATAATTTTATTAATTTATTAATTTATTAACGAATATAATAATATAGTAAAATTAATATTGTAATGAAATTTTTGATTTTGCATTTTATTAAAACTATAATTATATTTATTTGTTATTATTAATATAATTAATTACAGAAATCAAATGAATTTTATGAATAATACTTTTATTAATTTATTAATTAACTTATATAGTAATATAGTAAAATTAATATTGTAATGAAATTTTTAGTTTTGCATTTTGTTAAAACTATAATTATATTTATTTGTAATTATCGTTTTAATAGAATTAGTTACAGAAATCAAATGAATTTTATAAATAATACTTTGATTCATTTATTTATTATTTTATACTCACTGGAGAATAAAAATTAAAAAATAGAATTAAAATTTTATGTTGAAAATGTTAATTGAGAAGAAATGGAATAGTAATATGGTGAAATTAATATTTTTATTAAATTTTTAATTTTATGTTTTATTAAAAGTATAATGTTATTTATTGGTGATTATTGATAAAATTAATCACAGAAATCAAGTAAATTTTATAAATAATACTTTTATATAAATCATCATTTTATTTTATTAAAATAAGATGATTATTTTTTTTAGCGTTTTTCATCATTTTATTTTATTATAATAAAATGTTGATTTTATGTTTGAAATGTTAATGGAGAAGAATTGAAATATTTTTAGTGGCAATTTGAGTGACAATTACAATTTTTGGGAGATTTTAGATGGTGATTTTGTTAATAATCACGAAAATTATATAAATTATTATTTTGCTTTACTTTTTTATTTAATAGGCAGAAATAAAAGTTATAGTAATTTTTTTTTTTTTTGTAAGACGTATAAGTAATTTGTCAATTTGTATGTAAAATATAATGTTGACAGAGTCGAAATAAAAAAATGCAATTTTACTATTTCAGTGATAATAACATTTTTTTTAATGGTGTAAGATGTTAAAGCTTAAGGGTTTGGTTTTGTTAATATAAAATATAATGTTGACAGAGTCGAAATAAAAAAAATGTAATTTTTCTATTTCAGTGATAATAACATTTTTTTAAATGGTGTAAGATGTTAAAGCTTAAGGGTTTGGTTTTGTTAATAGGAGGATCATTTCGTACCTGCGATGCGACAGGAATTTGCCTGTGGCGTGCCCTGAGCCGTCGCAACCGGGGATTGGACATCTGTAGTCCCCGACAACCATCATCACCAAACACATCCATCCATCCACGTAGAGAGATGCGATAGAAGAGCGAGAGAGCGAGCGTGAAACGAGCGGAAACCACCACATATTAGTCAGCGTCTTCGCCTTAACTCGAGGGTTAATAGAAGACAGGGTTTGCGAAGGGTAGGGGGTTGCGAGCTAAGGGAAATTCTCCCCCTCCGTTTGAGGCTCGTGGTTTTCCCACCCCTGTCTTAGCCTCGTGAATTTAGCTCCAACGCATGCACGAATTAAAGCCGAACGACAAATCGATCTTGTCCTCAAATTGCATGAAAATTATTATCATAAAATAATCATTAATTTGCGAAGCACATAGTAAAAAAAAATGTGTATATATATTTTTTTTTAATTATATATTTTATATTATATTTATATATATTAAATATATATTTAAAAAATATATATATGTATATTTTATCAATTATATTTATTTATTATATCAATAATTTTTTATCAAAAAACTATATATATATATATTTTTTTATATATATACTATATATTTTATGTATGTATGTTTAAATATGTATATATTTTATATATATACTTTTTTTTTTTACTATGTGGATCGCAAATTGATAAAAAATATATATTTTATTTAATAAAAAATAAAAAATAAAAATATGTATATACATATTTTACTTACAACAAAAAGATTTTATTCACAAATGTTTACAGAAACTTTTTGTTAATTTTATTTTAAAATGTTACTCAATTTTTGATTTCTAATTTTATTTCTATATAAGAAATAAAAATAATCATTTGCAATACTATTAATAATATTTTTAAGAATTTAGCAACATTTGCTGTATTTACAAAAATTTTTTGGTAATTTTTTAGAAAAATATTACTTATTTTCTAGTTTAACATAGAAACGAAAATAATTACTTCTCAAAATGCTGAAATATTTTATAAGAATTAAGCAGCATTTGCTGTATTTTACTTTATTTGTAAGACTATAAATTGACCGAAATTTTTCTGCAAAAACAAAAAGTTTATTCTAATTTTTCATTGTGCAATTGAGATATTCTGGAAAATATTTTAAGGGGATGCTGGAGTCGATTTTATTACCGACTTTGATCGGTAAAAACAGGCTTTTTCGTAGTTTTGATTTTTCTTCGTTAATACGCTACACACATGCTTGAAATTGTACACGATTGTAATATCAACATAAACGAGTGGATGTACATTCGAATATTTGGTGAAAACGTACAATAAATGAAAAAAATCGTATATTACTAAACCTCCCGAAATCAAAATGGCCGCTAGGGTTTGACAGCATCGCCTGTTTGGTAAGATATAAAAGATTCTGGACCTCACATACGTTACATCGAAATGTACGTCCATTCTTTAATGTTCTCTGAATATTCTACGAGCGTCGAAAAGTCAATTACACAAAAGGAATCCACGCAAAACCCAGACTACGTTCACGTAGTCTGTTCGCGATCAGAGTCGGTCAAGAAGAGCGCAAATGAAGTTTCCCGATTAGAACACAGGTGGCGCCGCTGTAGTCTGTTTTCTTTTGGCAGAAGCTCCGAGCCTTTGCAACGCGACCGTAGTATACATTATACATGGATTTGGCTTATGTAATTGACATTCTGATGGCTTTCGAATATTCAGAAATCATCACAGAATTGCCATCCGGTCTGATTTTACACATCTAATTTCCAGAAACAATTAAATCTTACGGCAAAGGTCAGCTGACATATCGTGTGCGGCCATATTGCTTTTCGGGAGATTCAGTATCTTTTGCCAAAAGTAAACGGACTACGTCAGCGCCACCTGTGTCCTGGTCAAAAAATGTACCAACCAAAGTCGGCAATAAAATCTACTCCAGCATCCCCTTAAGTGAAGCTTTTAAAAAAATTGAAAAATGCTAAAAAAATTAACTGACCTCAGGGGTTCGGAATCTTGGCCGTCTCTCGGTTTGCTTTTTGGTTTATTGGCCCTCGGGCAACCCGAAAGACTTCTGTGAGAGCTGTAGTTTCCGGTCACGTGACCCGATCCATCGCATCCCGGGGTAGGACACTTCAATTCCTGTGAGTGAGCCTGAATTTGCGATCGATCTGCTCTCGGACATCCAGAAAGACTAAAATCGACAGAAAAAAAAATTTCAAAGTTCATTAATAATATCTTGAATTTATGATAATTGTACGTTTCTTCTTTTCGAACGTCGATTCTCGTGGTTGCGAGCGAACACCTCACGAAGTTCCTCACTATCCGAGACGAACAGACTCAAATTTCCAACTAAAAAAAATCTCACAATGATTCTCCTAATTATTCTATTAAAAGTCAATAATAAGGAATTTTAAAAATTTTCGAACAGAAAATTTTTTTAATTTTCAAAGAGACGAACAGATTTATATTTGCAAATAAAAAAAATTTCATATTTATTTACCTAATTATTTTATTAAAAGTCAGTAAAAAAGAATTTTTTTAATTTTCGAAAATTTGATTTTGTCAATCTCGACTTGTAATTAAAAAAAATATTAATCAGCAAGTCATCGCATGCACCAGTCGCGACGTTGCCAGATGATGCGATGCACAAGCTTGTACATACCTAATAATAATAAAAAAATTAAAGTAATAAAAAATTTAATTATTATTTCTTATTTTCTAAAATCGTGATTTTTTTTTTTTTTGGACGCGAATGAGAATCAGCATGCAGCAAGTGGCAACGTCTCTTCCCATTTGGATCACTCATGAGGTGTAGCTCGTTGAGCGTTTTATTTTCTTTTAATTTTTTTTTTTTTTTTTTTTTCTACGCTCTTAAAAAAACGTTCGAAATTTCTTAAACTCTAACAACACCGAGAGGGAGAGAGCGGGGAGCACACTCACACCCTGACCCCAATGAAACTCGCCAATTGCCAATTGTCATTGCGTCTCATTCTTTCGTTTATAAAAAACGCTTAATTAATTAATTAATTAATTAATTAATTGTTATTATTGTCATCGCTATGATGCGACATGGTCATCGACAGCAGTTCGCTACTAAGCTGCCCACTTAAGGCTGGCGTTTTTTTTTTTTGTAAAAAAAAACGTCGAAATCGTTAAGCCATTGGATAAGAAAAAATGTGATTCCATAATATAATGTTATAGAAGGTATGATAAAAAATACGACGATGATTTTGTCGTCCCTTTCGTAGGGGTCGGGTCTAAAGGGTTGAAGGGAGACGATACTTCATTCAACACGAACTTAACTACACACCTGATAAACAGCGTATATTTTTTTATATTTATGTGGGTAAATAATAATAATTATTATAACACACACAGAAAAAAAAATCAAGGGTCACGAAAAGTGTAAATAAATATACAAGGTAAATGTAAGTGACTGAATTTTTGTTGAATTGTTTATCAATCACAACAATTTAATAGTGGAATTTATTCATCTTTTGAATTTGGACAATTTTTGGGTGAATTATTCTCAGGTTGATGCAGATTTTTATGAAAAGTGTATAAATAAAACCAGAAAAGAATAATAGTGCTAAATTATTGAATTCTTGTTAAATTAATTATCAATACAAACATTTAACACTGAAGTTAATTTTTCTTTCGAGTTTAGCGTTGTTATTTTTTACAAAAAAGTTGTAGTTTTTTGCAAAAAATGTACAAATAATAAATCAAAAAATAACAATTCAAACAAATTAATAATATCAATTTTTGATAAATTATTTATCAACACAAGTCTTTAATGAGTGAATCCATTTTTCTTGTTAATTTTTTTGTGGGTCATTCCGAGGGTTAAAGTAAATATTGTGTATAGGTTTTTTTACGAAAAATATAGAATCAAAAATAGACAAAATAATAATGCAAATCGATATGATAAATCAATTAAAAAAAAAAAAATTTTGGGTTGATATTTAGGGTGTATGGGTTGTATGAGGGTCCGATGCAGATTTTTATGAAAAGTGTATAAATAAAACCAGAAAAGAATAATAATGCTAAATTATTTAATTCTTGTTAAATTAATTATCAATACAAACATTTAACACTGAAGTTAATTTTTCTTTCGAGTTTAGTGTAGTTATTTCTTAGAAAAAGGTTGAACATTTTTACAAAAAGTGTGTAAACAATTTTAAAAAAATAGCAATCCAAATTAATTAATAATATAATTTTTGATAAATTATTTATCAATACTAGACTTTAATGAGTGAATCCATTTTTTTCTTGTTAATTTTTTTGTGGATCCTTCCGAGGGTTAAAGTAAATATTGTGTATAGGTTTTTTTACAAAAAATATAGAATCAAAAATAGACAAATTAATAATGCAAATCGATATGATAAATCAACTTAAAAAAACAATTTGGGTTGATTCTTAGGGTGTATAGGTTGAATGAGGATCCGATGCAGATTTTTATGAAAAGTGTATAAATAAAACCAGAAAAGAATAATAATGCTAAATTATTTAATTCTTGTTAAATTAATTATCAATACAAACATTTAACACTGAAGTTAATTTTTCTTTCGAGTTTAGTGTAGTTATTTCTTAGAAAAAGGTTGTACATTTTTACAAAAAGTGTGTAAACAATTTTTAAAAAATAGCAATCCAAATTAATTAATAATATAATTTTTGATAAATTATTTATCAACACTAGACTTTAATGAGTGAATCCATTTTTTTCTTGTTAATTTTTTTGTGGATCTTTCCGAGGGTTAAACTAAATATTGTGTATAGGTTTTTTTTACAAAAAATATAGATACAAAAATAGACAAATTAATAATGCAAATCGATATGATAAATCAATTTAAAAAAAATTTTGGGTTGATTTTTAGGGTGTATAGGTTGTATGAGGATCCGATGCAGATTTTTATGAAAAGTGTATAAATAAAACCAGAAAAGAATAATAATGCTAAATTATTTAATTCTTGTTAAATTAATTATCAATACAAACATTTAACACTGAAGTTAATTTTTCTTTGAAGTTTAGTGTAGTTATTTCTTAGAAAAAGGTTGTACATTTTTACAAAAAGTGTGTAAACGATTTAAAAAAAATAGCAATCCAAATTAATTAATAATATAATTTTTGATAAATTATTTATCAACACTAGACTTTAATGAGTGAATCCATTTTTCTTGTTAATTTTTTTGTGGATCATTCCGAGGGTAAAAGTGAATATTGTGTATAGGTTTTTTTTACAAAAACTATAGATACAAAAATAGACAAATTAATAAGCAAATCGATATGATAAATAAATTTAAAAAAAAATTTTTAGGTTGATTTTTAGGGTATCTGGGTTGTATGAGGATTCGATTCAAGTGTCAATCGTGCTAGGTAAAGACAAAGATACGAAAATGGGGAGGGACACAGTAGTTGATGATGAGAGATACAGAAGTGTAGATGAAATATTCAACATTTGGGAACGTCGATGTCAAGTCAATTGCAGGCCTTGCCTTCTGTGGGTAGCGTAGTTCCCCGAGACATGACCCATGCCGTCACAGGAAGACGTGGGGCACTGAATGAGCTCCTTGCCGTCGCGGCCACGAGGGTTTCCCCGGGGCGAGTAATTCAACGATTGCCTCCTCACATTCATACTGCGCATCGGAACAGATAATCTATCAACTCGTTTACACCCTCTTAACATCATTCATACTTTAATTTTAATAAAACAAAACAAAAAATATATCATCTAAATTATATTTAGTAAATAGTAATGTACTAAATAATATTATAAATATTTAGTAAATACCAATTTACTAAATCAAGTTTACTTGCTTAATAAAAAAAATCGTAATTACTTTATAGTATCACAGTATTTATTCACTATGGTACCACCAGTTTTTTCTTGCCAGTTTGGATTTTGGTACATTTATATCATTGGCTAAAACAAAACGAGGACCCTTTAAGATCTAATCAATTCAATTTTTCTAACTATCGATTTAATAAAGTTTGGAGTTATTATTATTGAAAATAAAATTTTCCTCGTGTCCGGAAGTTCGTAATTTTAAATCGAATCAAACTTTTAGCTGTTACAAGGAATAATTTAAGTACCTCACAAAAAAAGAAAAAAAAAATTACTTCTGACGATCTATATTTTTTCTATTATATTTTTTCAGCTGTCAAATTAATAACAGTTTGGAATAATTATTATTCAAAGTCAATTTTCCTCGTGTCCGTAAGTCCTCAATTTCAAATACAATCAAACTTTTGGTTGTTACAAGAGATAATCCTCAAATAAAGAAAATAAAAAAATGGGTTCCCTTTAAGACCTGCAATATTTGTCTAAAATGTACCTGAAAACAATTATTGCCAGGACCGGTGGCAATAATTGAAAAACATAGGTCGTTAAACTATACATTTTTCAACTGTCCAATTATTAACAGTTTATTGGAATTATTATTTTTTTATATTTTTTTATTATTTTCATTCTTTCCATGGTATGGCTTCAATCGCCTTTTACCGCCCTTCCACCCTTACTCCTATCACTCCCTACTCGCACTTCACTAAGCTAACCTAACTTTCCAATGCGTCCGCAGCCGACTTTAGCTACACAGTACGGCATTTGGTACAGGGAAACTGCGGAAAACCTATACCGGTACAGACGGCCATATATTTTTCTGATTTCCCGGTGCATTTACGAAAGTAACTTACTTAAGTGTAAACACCGAGGTTTCAGAAAAACTGACCTTCCGCTCACTGATTGATGTGCCAGCCGGTGCACGGCTAAACGGTCACCCATCCAAGTTATGACCGCAAACAATGGTGCTTAACTCGGGGGACCGCTAGAGCCGCACACCGACCACACAACCACCAGTGTCGGTTAAGTTTATTGGAATTATTATTATTCAAAATAAATATTCCTCTTGTCCGGAAGTCCTCAATTTCAAATGCAATCAAACTTTTGACTGTTACAAGACATAATTTAAAACCCTAACAATAATTAAAAAATGGGGACTTTTTAAGATCAAAATAGCAATATTTTTCTCAAGTATACTTTTAAAAAAATCACAACTGGTAGTTGACTAGTGAATGAGGACCACGAAATCCTGTGGAGTGCCAGACGATTTCTATGAGAAAGGAGATGAAAGCTACGTTGTCAGCTTGCGGATGGTATTCTCTGCGATTCTCAAGCTCGTAGAAGCATTTCCGGAACCGGTATTGATAATTGAAAAATATATAATTTGACAATCTATATTTTTCCAACTATCGAATTAATAACAGTGCGAAAGTCCTCAAATTGAAATGCAATCAAACTTTTGACTGTTACATAAGATAATTTAAATCCATAATAATAATTAAAAAATGGGGACTTTTTAAGATCAAAATAGCAATATTTTTCTCAAATATGCTTAAAAAAAATCACAACTGGTAGTTGACTATTGAATGGGGACCACGAAATCCTGTGGAGTGCCAGACGATTTCTATGAGAAAGGAGATGAAAACTACGTGGTCAGCTTGCGGATGGTATTCTCTGCAATTCTCAACCTCGTAGAAGCATTTCCGAAACCGGTGGTGATAATTGAAAAATATATAATTTGACAATCTATATTTTTCCACCTATCGAATTAATAACAGTGCGGAAGTCCTCAAATTTAAATGCAATCAAACTTCTGACTGTTACAAGAGATCATTTAAAACCCTAATAATAATTAAAAAATGGGGACTTTTTAAGATCAAAATAGCAATATTTTTCTCAAATATGCTTAAAAAAAATCACAACTGGTAGTTGACTAGTGAACGGGGACCACGAAATCCTGTGGAGTGCCAGACGATTTCTTTGAGAAAGGAGATGAAAGCTACGTTGTCAGCTTGCGGATGGTATTCTCTGCGATTCTCAAGCTCGTAGAAGCATTTCCGGAACCGGTATTGATAATTGAAAAATATATAATTTGACAATCTATATTTTTCCAACTATCGAATTAATAACAGTGCGAAAGTCCTCAAATTGAAATGCAATCATACTTTTGACTGTTACATAAGATAATTTGAATCCATAATAATAATTAAAAAATGGGGACTTTTTAAGATAAAAATAGCAATATTTTTCTCAAATATGCTTAAAAAAAATCACAACTGGTAGTTGACTAGTGAATGGGGACCATGAAATCCTGTGGAGTGCCAGACGATTTCTATGAGAAAGGAGATGAAAACTACGTGGTCAGCTTACGGATGGTATTCTCTGCAATTCTCAACCTCGTAGAAGCATTTCCGAAACCGGTGGTGATAATTGAAAAATATATAATTTGACAATCTATATTTTTCCACCTATCGAATTAATAACAGTGCGGAAGTCCTCAAATTTAAATGCAATCAAACTTTTGACTGTTACATAAGATAATTTGAATCCATAATAATAATTAAAAAATGGGGACTTTTTAAGATCAAAATAGCAATATTTTTCTCAAATATGCTTAAAAAAAATCACAACTGGTAGTTGACTAGTGGATGGGGACCACGAAATCCTGTGGAGTGCCAGACGATTTCTATGAGAAAGGAGATGAAAGCTACGTGGTCAGCTTGCGGGGATGGTATTCTCTGCGATTCTCAAGCTCGCAGAAGCATCGTCAGGGGCCAGTGGTGATGGTGGCTGAGCAGGAGCTATGAGAAAGCTCGAAACCTGGATGACCCTTGAGTGGCCGCGATATTGCCGGGGAAGCAGCAGCAGCAGCAACGAGAGAGCTACCCCCTCAGAGTCGAGGGGGTAGCCTACGGACTGCCAGAGGACTTGAGTGCAATCACGCCGTCGGCGTACCTCTACCTCTGCGGATTCCCGTGTTCCCCGACCGTCTAACCACTTCTCTCAGCCTCTCTCAGCCTCTCTCACTCCCTCTTCTCTTTCCTTGTCTCTACGTATCCCGCACCTCAACTAAACTCACCCCCATCTCTATAAGAGCCAGCCTCTACCTCTTTCCACTTTCCTACCCTTATACCCTATGTGTATAAGCCAGTATAGACGAGATAACGGCCTGTCCTCGAGCCGATCTCGACCTCACCCCTAACGAGTTAAATCCTCATACGAGGAATCCTACAAGCCAGCAATTTACTAGTATTTTCGTTTACCTACAGTACAATAGTGTTCCAGACGATGCTTTATATTTTTATCTTATTTTTACTTCCCCATAAAGAAAACTTTGTCTTATCGTGGAATTTTTGTTTGATTGTTTATGGTGGGATTTTTTTTTCAATTATATTCAGTTTAAAATGGACAAAATTGTCCAGAAATCCCATTTCAGCAAAGCAAATTCGGTCCCTTAGTTTTTGTGAGTTTGTATTAATTTTTATTCAATTTTCAACAAAATGGCAATCAAAGCAAATTTTTTGTAAGGAAGACAAAATTGAAAAAATGAATACAATTCTTGGTATCTTTATTGAACTGTGCAACAGTTCAACCCTTAAACCCTATGTGTATAAGCCAGTATAGACGAGATAACGGCCTGTCCTCAAACCGATCTCGTCCTCATCCCTAACGAGTTAAATTCCCATACGAGAAATCCTACAAGCCAGCAATTTACTAGTATTTTCGTTTACCTACAGTACAATAGTGTTCCAGACGATGCTTTATATTTTTATCTTATTTTTACTTCCCCATAAAGAAAAATTTGTCTTATCGTGGAATTTTTGTTTGACTGTTTATGGTGGGATTTTTTTTCAATTATATTCAGTTTAAAATGGACAAAATTGTCCAGAAATCCCATTTAAGCAAAGCCAATTCGGTCCCTTAGTTTTTGTGAGTTTGTATTAATTTTTATTAAATTTTCAACAAAATGGCAGTCAAAGCAAATTTTTTTGTAAGGAAGCCAAAATTGACAAAATTAATAAAATTCTTCGTAGCTTTGTGAATTATTGGCCAAATTAATCTACCAGATTAAAATTTGCAACAAAAAAATTGCCACCAAATAATAATTCTTAATACAATTTTATGATAAATGTTTTTGAAGAAAATTAGGATAATTATAAAAAAATCGTAGCATCGACCAACAATTAATAGTCGTTGCTTTTAATATTCACTTTTCCTACGATTTTATATTCCTACGTATATTTATTTTTCACTCATCAACGAAAATTGCTTTTTTATTAAATGGTTTGGTAAATTTAAGGTACAAACAAATTTGGCAAAAAAAGAGTTCGGAATGACTATACTATTGGATACAAAATTAATTTATCACGTCGACGTAAATCCTAGCTCTTCATTTTTCTGCAATTGAACGAAGGGTGTTTTTCGATTGTACTGCATGTGAAACGCGTGTTGGGCGAAATTCGCGTGAAATAAATTATAGGATCTGACGGCAAAACCGACGGACATGCCAGCTGCCGGGCCAATAAACGTCCGAACTGCTGGAGGAGGAGGAGATGCGAACTGGAGAATATATACGTACTGCTATATAAACGTAATACGGTTAAGACTCGAGTTTTCGCTATATTAGGTGGTTATATTGGTCCGGGCCATTAATAACGTTGAAGTATCGCTATCGACTGAAGTCTGCCCCTCTGGCATCCCACCGCAAAATTTCTCATTCTCTGTTCCACCTTTTACTGCACATATTCCTCACATAATTGATTCCAAAAATATTGCAAGGTTTTTTGTTTCCTGAATTTTGAAGCTTTCCTTTTTTTCGAGTTTTTTTTTATCTTAGAACACTCAAAATCAATGCTATTTGGCAAGAAGACATGAAAGTGAAAAAAAAAGAAATTAACGTCATTAAAGGTCCACAGAAAATTAATTTTTAATAATAATAATGGTAGAAGTTATTCATAAAATAGTGAGAAAAAAATGGCTCGTGAAAATTATCAGAAGATGCTTTTTTTTTATGAAATTAGTTGACTTATTTTTTCGAGCACACATGGTTTTTTTTTTACATTTTTAGAATTTCGGTTTTTGACTATTTTTCAAGACTTCCTTATTTTACTCAGTTTCAATTCATAAATCATTTTCACAATTCCTAAACAATTCTGTGTTGCAAAATGAGGAATTTTTCTGAAAACTTTTCTTCAGTTAGATAGAAATATTTCTTAATTGAGAATTGAGTAGCACTGAATTATTTTAAATTGAACTAAGATTAAAATATTTTCAAATTAAGAATTGCAGTAATGCAAGCAGCAATTTTTGGAAACAATATACAAATCACCGACTTATTTTGTATTGCAAAATGGACAATTTTTCTGGTAACTTTTCTTCGTTAAGATAAAAAATATTTCCAAATTAAGAATTGATATGTTTATTCTATGTATTTTTGCGGCAATTTTCGGTCGTCGAGTCCGGCTATCAATATGTTAAGACATATTGACCGGCTTCTCCGGTTGAAAACCTCAAAAATATGATAATATAGTTTTAAGGTAGTTCTGTCGATACGCCGGAGTCATAAATTTCAGAGTCTATATGACATTAAAAAATAATCATACGCATCACTTTGACTGCCTCAATAATAATATAAAAAATAATCGAGAATCCTTCGAAATTGTCGTAATCAAATAAAAACGATTATTTGTAAATAGTTGATATGTTTAGTGCGGATTTGACTTAATTTTTACGATAATTAGGTTAGGAAAGGTCATTTGGCCCGGTATCGTGCACTTTGACCTTGGTTCAATTAAAAATTATTCCGGAGACTTCACCTTTTTTCATGATCCATCAATTCCTGAATGATTTGCGAATCCGTGGTACTTTTTATTTTTTCTCTATCTTTGATCTAAGTATGTTAATTTTCGATTTAAAGATCAATTTTTCCAGCCCTCCCGTGAGCACCGTGTAAAAAGATCGATTTTCAAGTTTTAATTGTTCATTCAAATACTCGGTAAAAGCCTTCAAGATTTTGTGCAAGTAAAATTGAATAGCTAAATTACAACATGTCAAAAATTCATGCATATGAGTTTAGATTGCCTTCGCGACAGAACTACCTTAATTCTTTTATTTTATCTTTTATGCTCTTGAAACACCAATATTGACATAACCACACATTTAAATCATTGACGTTCACACATGAACACGATAAAAACTAACAATATCAACCGGATAATCCATATACCTAAACTGACTCCCTTAAGGATTTAAAATTTTTTGTTAAAATTATTTATATTATCAACGGTGGAATTAACAAATGGCATCAACCATTCCTCAAGCTTATTTCTATTGAAAAATGAGTATAGGTTAAGGGGATGCTAGAGTCGATTTTATTACCGACTTTGGACGGTAAAAACAGGCTTTTTCGTAGTTTTGATTTTTCTTCGTTAATACGCTACACACATGCTTGAAATTGCACACGATTGTAATATCAACATAAACGAGTGGACGTACATTCGAATATTTGGTGAAAACGTACAATAAATGAAAAAAATCGTATATTACTAAACCTCCCGAAATCAAAATGGCCGCGAGGGTTTGACAGCATCGCCTGTTTGGTAAGATATAAAAGATTCTGGAACTCACATACGTTACATCGAAATGTACGTCCATTCTTTAATGTTCTCTGATCATTCTACGAGCGTCGAAAAGTCGATTACACAAAAGGAATCCACGCAAAACCGAGACTACGTTCACGTAGTCTGTTCGCGATCAGAATTGGTCAAGAAGAGCGCAAATCAAGTTTCCCGATTAGAACACAAGTGGCGCCAATGTAGTCTGTTTTCTTTTGGCAAAAGCTCCGAGCCTTTGCAACGCGACCATAGTATACATTATACATAGATTTGGCTTATGTAATTGACATTCTGATGGTTTTCGAATATTCAGAAATCATCACAGAATTGGCGTCCTGTCTGATTTTACACATCTAATTTCTAGAAACAATTAAATCTTACGGCAAAGGTCAGCTGACATATCGTGTGCGGCCATATTGCTTTTCGGGAGATTTAGTATCTTTTGCCAAAAGTAAACAGACTACGTCGGCGCCACCTGTGTCCTGATCGAATAATTTACCAACCAAAGTCGGCAATAAAATCTACTCCAGTACCCCCTTAAGGTGTCAAATGACATCATTGCTCATGCATATTTGAATTTGAAAATCGAGAGAAATATGAAAATTTCTGAAGAGGACTCCGACGTGAGTCGAAACATAAAAAAGGAAAACTATTTTTTACTTTTCCCTACGACCAAACATTGCTCCAAGAAGACATAGAATTAAATTAGGGCTAAGATTAAAATATTTTCAAATAGATCATCGAATAAAAATTCGATGATTCGATTTTTAGTGCGGAATTAAGGGAGAGAATCAAGGAACACATCGCATCTTCTATCGATGATGGGGGTTTGCATGTTCTGGGTGGTTCCTAGCATCTCCGTTCTTTACCGCCCCTTCTACCGAGGCTCGCGAGATGGGACGACGGGTCTCGCCCCATAATCCAGTGCGGTGGCAACTGATTATATCCCCTCAAGCTTGGTACTGGTGGGTCGCGCGTTTCCCGCGGCCTTATCCACCCTCCGGCGATCCTCCTCCAACCTCTCTTCTTCCTTCACCTTCATATACCTTCCTCCTCCTTCAGCCACCTTCCCACCAACACCAAGCCGCACCATCGTCGTACCACCGAGCTTTACGTCAATTAGAATAAGGTTGGCACTTTCGCTACGAAGAGTAATTACTTTAATTAACAAAATGGTGGCGGTGGAAGCGCGTGGTATGCCAAGGCGAGCTTCTGGTCCAATGGATTGCCACGTCGATGAAAATCGCGAGCTATCGACTCTCTCCAGAAATATTTACGCACGTATGAGCAGAAATATAATTAATCTATTCGAATGAATGTTTTTTTTTTTTAGTAAATTTTGATAGATTTCGATTTTGGTTCGTAAAAAAGGAATTAAATATTTTTATAGATTTAGATGAGTTGTTATTTTAAGAGGTTCAAATTTTATGGCTTTGAGATTTTTTTTTAAAGTGCAAAGTGCATACCATGAATAAAAAAAATTTACTATTGGATTTATTTACTTATAACGAACACGTTATTTTTTATTACTTTTTATTCCAACTTTTTATTTTAATTTTTTAATAAGTTAAAGAGAAACTTAATCAATATAAAATATATATTTGAAATTTAAAAAAAAGATGTTTATGTAATTGATGTATTCACCATAATCAAGCCATAAAATACTGTCCAAAAAATTTTTTCATTCGAACAATTCCGATTTCTGTGTATAAAAAGTGCTACAAACCTCATGAAAATAAGAATATATAAATTGTATAATTGTAGACAAATTTCGGAAAAAAAAATCTATATTAATTTGTAGATACTTTTTTTTAAATCCAGAAACGCATTCCTGTTGTTTCAGTAGTAAACTGAATAATCTTTGTATGTCAGGATTTTTTTTACATAAATAAAAGGCTTTTTAAATAATTTTATTCGCCTTGGGACGAATTCTGTTGCCTTTGATTTTGTTAATTAATTGTCGTTAATTAAAATTCGATTCCAAGGACCGAATCCTTACCCGTCGTCCTTGCCCGAAGGCTTGTCCAAGCCTCCAATCGTATGCTGAGGAGGTGGCATGCTGTAGCATGGCGCCGGTGAATAACCCGCTGGTATTTGATATCCTGACGTCACTGGACCTCCAGGATAAGTTCCTCCACAATTGTAACCAGCTGTTGGATAAGGCGTGTAAGTGTTGCCAGGATACTCGGCCTGAACGCCGGTCATTCCGTACCCTGGATGTGGGCTCATCGGTCCGTAAGCTAAAATACCAATAAAACAACAAAATATTAATATCGTATAATTTAACAAATATCACTATACAGAAATAAATAAAATAAAATTCAGAAACATGTTATGTAATTTTTTACCAGTGATTTATTTTTTAATTAATTTTTTTTATAGTTGCAAAGTAAATAAATATGTAATAGTTGCAATGAATAAAAATTAAGGGCCCATAGGCTAAAATAACGATTAAATTAAATATTAATATTATTTAATTTTAGAAATATCATTATACAGAAATAAATAAAATAAAATTCAGAAACATGTTATGTAATTTTTTACCAGTGATTTATTTTTTAATTAATTTTTTTTATAGTTGAAAAAGTAAATAAATATGTAATAGTTGCAATCAATAAAAATCAATGGTCCATAGGCTAAAATAGCAATTAAATTAAATGTTGATATTATTTAATTTCCGAAATATCACTAAACAGAAATGAATAAAATAAAATTGAGAAACATTTCATGTAGTTTTTTATGAATGATTTTCCTTAATTAAATTTTTTTTATAGTAAAAAATATATACATAACTATATAAAATAACAATGATATTAAATATTAATATTATATAATTTTAGAAATATCACTGTACAGAAATGAGTAAAATAAAATTCAGAAACATTTGATAGAATTTTCTTAAATTTTATATTTTATAAAAAATATAATTATATAATATCCGCAATCAATAAAATCCACCATAACTGCGATAATTTCGCTGCATTTATCTTCGTCCCAACTATTAAAAAATCCAAAAAAAATCTTAATTCCAAGTCGATTTATTCCCCCCTCCCCTCCCCCGCAGAAAAAGTCCAGTTTTTATTACTCCAACAAGACTACCCACTTTCACAATATGACATAGAATCGCGTGTATCATTCAGAGCAAAAAAAAAATTCTGCATATCCTCGGCAGTAGAAATGGCAGAAGTGAACAGACACAGAGAAAAAGAGAGAGAGTCAGTAGAAAATGCTGTGCGGAACACATAATTTCAGTAGAAAAGGTACGTGTGTATGGAGACGCATGGAGAGTGACATAGAATCGCGTGTATCATTCAGAGCCAACAAAAAAAAAAAAAAATTCTGCATATACTCGGCAGTAGAAATGGCAGAAGTGAACAGACACCGAGAAAAAGAGAGAGAGTCAGTAGAAAATGCTGTGCGGCACACATAATTTCAGTAGAAAAGGTACGTGCGTATGGAGACGCATGGAGAGTGCGATGTCGGCTGCTCTCGAGCGTCCGTCGTCCACGAGAGCTTCGTTGTATTCGAATGTTTCAATTTCAATAACTACTCCCCCGCGTCCACATTGCAGCCCGGACAATATTGCGCCTGGCTTGGTTGCTTCTCCTCGTCGTGCTCTCTTCTCTCGTAGCTTTTCACTACCCCACGTCGCGAAATACATACAGCATAACGCTCGAGCGTTTCGTGTAGGCGAAATATTGATAATTAACAATGGCCGTGTTGGCCGGACGACGATGGAAGGAGAGGCTTTGCCTCTGTCTACAAGCGAGTGAGAAACTACCTATAGGAAAAGCCATATGGAATTCATGTGCCAAAAGAAAAAAAAAAAAAAAAAAAAAATGTTAAAGAGTGGTGGAAAAATACGAGGGACAAACCAACGACGAAATGAAAGTCGTGAAGCTTCGCTCTCGTCTATTACGAAGGCCTTGTACCGGTTCTGGTGAAATTTTTTATTCGACTCGTTGTAACCACGTGCAAATTCTTTTTTTGTCTCTCTCTTTTTCGTTTATTTTTTTCTCTCCCTCTCTCTCTTTCTCTTTTTTTTCTCGGTCATTCAGCTCCCTCAGGAGTGTGAGGGTTGCGGTGGGCGTCGAGCTCTTTGTTCTGTTCCACGATATCCTCCCCCCACCGCCCATGAGGTACAGGGGTGGGATGCACCCCTAGTGAAACGCTCGACCATTTCTCTACCTACTCGCCCTGTGTGAAACTCACTCCTATGTGGGTTGTTCTCTCTGTACATCGTGAACATACACGCACCACCCCCTCAGGGCTTGGGGGAAGTTACATTTCGACGCTGTACCTCCAACGAACAGTTCACTTCTATCACTCGGTTTTGCTCGACTCATCCGTACTTTTTGCTGCACCCGCAAAGATATTCATTCTCCATGTGCTATGAATTTATTGAATTTTTCAAAGAGATTGATTTTTTTTTCGGCATTTAATAATGTTAATTTTTATAAGCGTGTTACTTGGATTGAATTGCAAAATTATTTTGATTTTTTTTTCAATTAATTCTTTGCAATTACGCATCAACCGGTTTCGCTCGACTTATTCGAATTTTTGGCTGCACCCGTAAAGATATTCATTCTCCATATGCTATGGATTTATTGAATTTTTTAAGGGGACGGATTTTTTTTTCACCATTTAATTATATAAATTTTTACAAACGTATTATTTGGTTGAAATGAATTTTTTTTTAAAATTAATTCTACGCGATTATGTTTTTTTTTAATGAGCCATTGAAAGTACAATTCTGTTACCATTATTTAGTATTAGATGGACAAAATTATTTTGCTGCGTCGGAAAATCTTTTGGTGAAATGATGATATCATTGTGTTGTGTGTTGGCCTCGCAAAATATTTTGTTCGAGCAAAAAATGCAATGTTGTCACTATTTTAGCAAAAGGTCTGCTTTCCCAGCAAAATCATTTTCACAGTCGGTGGCTTTTAGTAGTAAAGATATTGTAATTACTCGATAATTTTTTTAAAGTTAAAGAAATAAACAAAAAATGTAGAATAGCCTACAGCTAGTTTTTGTTTGGTTGTTTTTAAATGTATTGTAAAAAATAGCACCCTGAAGCTTCTGTGAATTTTTTTTTTAATATAAAATTTCTATTTTTTTTAATAATAAAAATAATGGTCCTGCCAATATAATGATTTTCTCCAATTTCTGTTTGAATGAAATAATGTCGGATGATGATAAAAGAAATGAGTTTTATTAAAAATGATTGCAAAGAATATACAATGACATTTGTAGTGATATAGAAATTCTCAAAATAGTTGATGTTTCAGTTTTTGATAAAAATCATCAAAAAAACAAAAGCCATTTTAAAATATATTTAACGTATCGTTACTTTGATTATAAAAAAAGGAATTAATGATCTCTGTTCTTATTTTAGTTAAATGCAACAAAAAAAAAGAAAAGAAATGTAAAGATTTGTTGCAGCACCACCAAAACCTTTCGGTGCCACATTTAGCGATAACTTACCACTAGGATCTCGATAGGCGTCCATGTAATGCGAAACTCCACTATCAGGAGTGCTTTCGCGACTGTAGGCAGCTGCGTGTACTCCCGGCGGTGGAAAGCCAACTGGCCTGATGCCCGGGCCACCGCTGAAGTTCACGGGCTCATTGGCCGTCGAGAAATCGACCGGTTCCGTCTGTTCCTCGATTGGTCGTGGTGCAGGAAAAGGTGGTCCAACTGGTACCGGTACTGCCTCTCCATGTCCGGTTGAATACTGAGGACTTGGTGCTCCACTGTGCCAATTAAAGTAGGTTAAACAATCCGTCAAAAAAAAAAAAACAAAAAGATATACTTAAAGTTTTGAGTTAATCCGATTTTAATTAAATCTCGATTAATCAAAGCTGACCTGTGAAGCCTATTAACGCTGAGATCCAACGTTTGACCCTGTGGACTCGGAACCTGAGGACTCGCCGTAAGATGAGGACTCGCCGCAGCCTGAGGACTTCCACCAACGGTTTGTCCACCTCCATATTGAGGACTCAAACTGTTTGATCCATATGGTGGCGCCTGCAAAGGTTAATAATGCTTAGTAACAATAGTATCCGAGCGGGGATCAAAACAGCGAATGACCAAAATAGCGAATTCCATAATAATGGTCATTCTAGATTCAGACGTTCATTATATTTAAGTAGCAAAAAGATTTGTTAGGCCAGCTAAATAATTTGCTAGGCTAGCTAAATAATTTTGCTAGGCCCGTTAAATAATTTGCTAGGCCAGCTAAATAATTTGCTAGGCCAGCTAAATAATTTCCTAGGTCAACAAATAAGATTCCCTGTCACTATGTCAGCAACTGATTTTTCACCGTGATCATACACTGAAGTTACTTCTCCCAACAACTTATTTTTTCCCTTGCACAGAATTCAAAACAATGTTCTCACCTGCGGACTCGTCGACGTGACACTAGACGTCGAAAGATCCATAACAGATCCTCCCGGCGAAGTGGGCGGTCCTCCAGCCTTTTGCATCTGTTGTACCTGCGCGCTAGTCACGCACTTAACATCCTCAGACTTGATCATAACGCCCGCAGTGACAGCAGCAGCCATAGCCATGTGATGTTGCTGTTGTGCCGCAGCGGCAGCTTCTTGATGATAGGCTCTTTCCTGTTCATCAGGCGTCATTCCCGTTTGCCCAAGATAATACATATTCGCTCTGGAGTGCAATTGTTGCTGTTGCTGCTGCTGTTGTTGCTGTTGTTGCTGTTGCTGAGGTTGAAAAGGCGTGCAATTTTGTGTGTCATATCTGTCGTAAGCCGATGCGGTGCCAGGATCATAAGGCCGATGATTCGCTGCGCTCACAACCGAATTTTCGTAGCCTCGTGAGGCGACAACGTCATTGGAATAAGTGACAACAGGTCTGGCAATGTTACTAGCACTTGGATGCATGTAAGCCCTCGCATGTTCAGCCGTTCTGTGATGGTAAATGTCTTCAGTCGTGCTGACTGAAGCTGCAGCCGCAGCTGCAGCTGCCATCATAGCCGAGGACTCGTAGGGCGACCTTTGGGACATTTGGTGGGTCATCCTCGTGTCCTCGACCATCGTCATTGGATAAGTCACCGTCGGTTGCATCGCCAGGACATGATGCGCCGGATGCTGACCTGGATGATGAATCGTGGCGCCTATGGACCTCGGTCCCATCGCCTCCATTGACGACATCGACGAGGAATTTGAATCCTGATTCAAGTAAGGATCGTACGTCTGTCTGACCGTCGGTGGTGGAGGCGGAGGCGGCGAATTGACTCTACAATTATTTCCAGAAGAGCTTTCCTCGGATTTCGGCACCAGCAAATCACTGCCGCCGCTCGTTTGACTTCTTCCGGAAAGATTGCTATTACAACAGGTTCCAGTCGACGTAGAACCCTCAGATTTTGGCACCACTTTGGATGATCGTGAAGAACCCTCTTCTGGTGTCTTTGGTGGCTTTACGTTTATTCCTGCTGCTTTCGTTGCTGCGTAGTAGTCGTAGGAAGGCGAACCCACAACTGGCTTAGAATCCTGGGACGATGATCCGTACAGTGGGTAACCCTTGATGTCCATCGAGCCTGGCAGAAGGTTCGTGCTTATGAACTCTGGCGGTATTCCCGACACTGAGGGGCAGAGGGTTTGAGATTTTTTTTTGATGACTTTGGGCGAGTTTCTAAGGATTTTTTTACTGAAGAGGATCCAGCGACTCTGGAAGCTCCGTCATTTTTGTTTCGGCACTTAACTGACTTTGCAGGATAAGGAAAGCGACTAATGAGGCTGCGTTGCAAAAATGCCAAAACAAAATCAATTCTACTGTGTGTTGACATTTGCATTCGTGCACCGACCAATCGCATTGGAGTCTAGAACTTTGTTTGTCTCAAACGTCAATATGTGCCTTGTTGTTGATGGACCTTTGTTTGAAAAGTGGGGAATATCAATTGACAGCTATTGATCAGTTTTTCGATTGTCAAACGTTCTTTTGTGGGATAATTTGTTTGCCGGTGTCTGTGGGACTGACTGAGACAGTCATTGGCCATTGTACTGATTTTTTTTAGTGTTTAACTTAGTCTGAAGAGGAACCTCGCAGATATTTAGATGGTTTTTGATTCTGTGAAGCGACTTGCTTAAAACTGAAGAAGCGCTCTGTTACAAAAATTCCAAAACAAAATCAATTCAACTCTGTGTTGACATTTGCATTCGCGCACCGACCAATCGATTTGGAGTCTAGAACTTTTTTGCCTCAAACGTCAATACGTGCCTTGATGATGATGAACCTTTATTTAAAAAGTCTTTGGACAGCTATTGGTCGGTTTTTTGATTGTCAAACGTTCTTCTGTGGGATAATTTGCTCGACGGTGTCTGTGGGACGGCTGAGATAGTCATTGGCCATTGATCTTATTTTTTTTAGTGTTTTACTTGGTCTGAAGAGGAACCTCGCAGATTTTTAGATGTTTTTTGATACTGTGAAGCGACTCGCTTAAAAAAAGAAACGCGCTATTGCAAAAATGCCAAAACAAAATCAATTCTACTTTTTGTTGACATTTGCATTCGTGCACCGACCAATCGCATTTGAGTCTAGAACTTTTTTGTCTCAAACGTCAATATGTGTCTCGATGATGATGAATCTTTGTTTGAAAAGTGGGGAATGTCAATGGACAGCTATTGGTCGGTTTTTTGATTGTCAAACGTTCTTCAGTGGGATAATTTGCTCGACGGTGTCTGTGGGACTGGCTGGGACAGTCATTGGCCATTGTTCTTATTTTTTTTAGTGTTTTACTTGGTCTGAAGAGAAACCTCGTAGATTTTTCGGTAGTTTTTGATTCTGTGAAGCGGCTCGGTTAAAAAAAAAAGAAACGCCTTACCTTGGGCCTTGTGGCGAGCTTCGCGTGCGGCCTGCTTATTCGCCGCTGCGATGGGACATCCCGAGAGACTTCTGTGAGTGTTCCGATTGGAGCTGACATGACCACGACCGTTGCAACCAGGCGTTGGGCATTTCAAAATAGTCTCATGCATCGCCAGAACTGCGAGAACCCACAGACGTCCGAGGTTACAGACACGTCGTGTGACACACGCGACAGAATCGAGAGTAGAGAAACACTTAATTTTTTTTCTTTTTTTTTCTCTCACCGATTGCAATATTGAGTATAATTTTTGTTCCGTATTAATGAATCTATTTTTTGTACGCGAGGCGCGGGGGAGGTACGATCAATTGTATTCAACAAAACATAAGAAAAATAAACAAGGGTTGACAACAAATTCGACTTGGAGACAGATATATCAAATTTAGAGAAACACAATGTCACGGATCAACACAAAAATTAATGGTACCGAGCGGGTAGAGAGAGAAAGAGAGAGAGAGAGAGAGAAAATTTAGACAGAAAGGAAAATAAGACAACAATTATACTAACAAGACACGTGTGTTTTTTTTCCTTTTTTTTCAAATATTATGTCGTCGGATAAACGCATTGACAAAAAAATCTGGCGTTGGTAAACCAGAATTGTAAACCACCATAATTTCGTTCGATAAATATTTATTGTATAATTTATTTAATACTTATTATTCCACAAAATGAATCTGCGGCTTTTATAAAAATGTTATGGAACTTTTTAATTATTGCCAAAATAATACAATTTTTATAATACCTCACAGGTATTTTTTTTTAATTAAAAATTTCAACTTTTTTTGCCAATCCTGCAGATTATTATTATGAGATAATAATTAGGAAAAAAAATTATACAAAATAAATCTGCAGCTTTTATAAAAAATGTTATGAAACTTTTTAATTATTGCCAGAATAATACAATTTTTAATAATATCTCACGGTTATTTTTTTTTCTTTTATTAAAAAATTTCTACTTTTTTTTCCAAGTCCTGCAGATTATTATTACGAAATAATAATTATGAAAAAAAATGTACCGTAAATGTGTAGTTCATAAAAAAAAAGGAGTTTACAATTCTGTTGGTAATTATAAATAGAAGGTGAAAAAATTATATTTCATAGTTGCCGCAACTATTTAATGGTTACAAAAAATTATGAAAAAATAGTCGTAAGGACTATGACGATTTTTTTGAGTGCATGGCTCGAAAAAATCTTATTATTCGAATCGGGTCCAGACGAAGTGGGTAAAACCACGGAAAATCGAGAATCCTCTCGTTTCGCTTCTGGTCCATCGTCTTTTAACGCCCTCGACAGCAATATCCTGTCGGAAAAGGGTTGGAGTTGGATAGTCGGTGTCTCAGCGACGACGAGCTGCGTCTAATTGGAGTTTGCTGCCCGCGAGAGCTAATTACCGAGATTGTAAGGAGTGCGAGAATTTCTACGACTTGAAAAGGGGTGCAAAAAGGGTTTGCGGTCCAAACGAGACCGCCTGCATTTTTATTTTTATTTTTTTTTCGTGAATATGTATACATACAGCGAATTAAATATTTATTAAATTTTTCCTCGCGATAAGCCAGATTTAATCTTGCGACCAATTTTCATTTTTTTAAATAATTCTTATTATACTCAATAGCATAAAAAATCTTCCCTTGATTCTGGCGTGTGCGCATGCCGGGTCTTTCAGCCTTTGTCTCGGGATCTCGAGTCCCTCGAAAAATAAAATTATTTACGGCAAAAAAAAAAGTGCATAATGTGTTATGGGGGTCTGTGTATTTGTGTGCAGATGTTGGCTATCAACGCGCTACGAAATATTCTACAAAAATAATTGTACACTCGTTTTGATTTTTTAAATCACGATATGGAAACGAAGCATAAAAAAAATATTTATAAAGCTCTCTACCCCGCAAATAATATTATAGGCATATGACGAACAAACAGTAAATCATAAATCGATAATAATAATTATTAAAATAATACAACGTGTCACAAAATACATATATTCGTGTAAAATATATAAAACAGAACACGCACTCACATACACTCCCTCACCCACGCACGCCAAACGCGAAATACTATATATATTATATATATGTATATATATAATATATGATGGAACCTCGTACAAAAAAAGTGTCTTGGTGCCGTGAAAATCACTTGCGTCACCTTCTCCCACAATTATACTAATATTTATTCTTTAATAATTTGCGCAAAACTCAAATATGCATCTAGGTTCAACTACGGCAAGATAAAACGTGTCGATTGCATTTTTCATGGATTTTGGGATTCATTATTATACTCACTCTCGGGCGTGAGTTTGTCTTTCCTTGGACATCCGGATAGGCTGGAAAAATAAATTAAATAATTAATAATCAGATTTTAAAGCACTGAATACTATTTATTTAGGTAAATAATTTATTAATATACGAATTCTTGAAAAAAAAAGAAATCTAAAAAAAGTATACTTGATTATTATAAAAACGATAGAAAAATATAATAATTATAACTTAATTTTTTTATTTCTATAATCATTATTCATATTTTAATGGGAATATAATTTTCATCAGAGAAATGATAAATTATTTTTTACAAAAATTCTGAGATGAAAGATTGATTGAAAACTGTTTAAAAAAATGATATATAATAGATTTATTTATTTATTAGTGTTTGATGTGAAGAGTAGATGGCTCGATGGCTATTAATCGAGAATATTGAGAGGGGTGAATGCTAGGCAAACGTTTCGCTGTTGGAGGCTTAATGCTCTCTCGCCCCGAGAGGCTAATCGTCATTGCTGACCATATAGTACAGGCAGAATAGCCACCCCAACGTCGAAGCGTTCGCTCGAGTTGTAATGCACTACTGCGGCAAACGCCCTTAGCCACGGCAATTATTACGTCGCTTAATTATCGACGATTACTCACCTGCGATGGTGCGAGTACAGTCCAGTAACGTGACCCTGTCCCGTGCAACCAGGAGTCGGGCACTTGTTGCCCTCTGAAACACACAAATCAAACGCCACGCGTACTATTTAGTCAAATGCATCGTGTATTTAAGGTGGTTTGCATTTTAAACTCATTTTCTTTCGCATTGCAATTTATAATTGAAAAATTACATTTTTGAAAAAAACGAGATTCATTTCATTTGAAAATGAAAATATCAAAATGCACAAGAGTTTGAAAATATAACATATTTGGTACATTTTTCGATTTAATATTAATTCGTAAATTCTCGAAAAATTTGAGTCGCATTTCAAACTCGTTTTCTTTCCCATTACATTTATAATTATAAAATGTCGTTTTTGAAAAAAATTGTGACATTTTTGTAATGCAAATATAAAAATACATGCGTGTCTGAATATATAAAATATTTGACACATTTTTCGATTAAATATTATTATTCTCGAAAAATTTGACAAGCAGGAGAATTTTATTGAATATACATTCTAAATTTTCTTTTTATGATAGAAAAACACGTTTCAGTGTAAAAATGTAAAGAGTAAATTTTTTACATTGCTTTTTTTGAAAATGTAATATCTAAAATTGAAGCATTAATTCGGTGTAATTTAAGTAAGATTTAGCCCAATATGGCATACTCCTCATACGATCTATTATACATATCATTCCCTTTTGATCCTTTTTTTTTAGCGCGAGTTACTTATCAAAAAAAAAAATGTAACATCATATAAAAATAAAATATAATATTTATATAGTATACACTTAATACTATCAATATATACCACCACTTCTTTGAGTCTATAAATAACTCGATACGCTTTTCATTTTTTTTGCGCGAGATACTTATTGGAAAAAATAAAATAAATGTAATATGTAACTGTTAAAATAGCTGGGCTAACGATGAATAGCTGACATTTAATACTACCTAAAAATTAATTCAGGGATTCGAAATGACGTTCCTATATAGGACCGTCGATAACATCAGAATCTTCGACACCGATGTCTCAGACCCGAGAACGATGTCAAAAATTCCATCTATAAAGGCCGAAAATCGACGAAGCTAATTAAATAATGTAGACATTTAATACTAGCATTATCTACCGACACTTCTTTAAATCTATAAACAACTGAATCCTCTTTTCACACTTATTTTTTTAACGCGCAAAAAAAATGTAACATGTAACTATTAAAATAGTCGTGGTAACGATAAATAGCTGACACTTAATACCAGCATGGTCTACCATCATTTCTTTGAGTCTATAAATAACTGGCAGCCTTTGACGCTATAGGGTGGCCGCAAATGGTGCACATACCCTATTTTAGTCCCACTGGAAAAGTTGCCATAATAATCTGCTCGACACACGAGCGATAACTACTCGAGCGCCTGCAGTTTTCACTCGTCAACGCGTGTGTATGTGTGTGTGTTATTCTATTTGCGTGAATGAAGATACAAGAGAGGCGAGAACGAGGGTAGAAAGGATTCCGCAATGCGGGAGTCGAGTGAATGAGACGCGGTGGTTGTATTTCAATGGGGGACATTCCGGCATTGAAATCGTTGACGAGCGACGTGTCCAGCGTAGGTATTCACGTATTCAAGCTCAAACGTCGACATAACCGATGGCGAGCTCGGACACACGAGAATATACTCGTAGCTTGGCTCAAAAAGGAGATAAATAGAATCGCAAGTAGTTCATGTCAATGTGTGGTCAGACATCGCTGTAATTTCTTACGTCGTGGCAAAACGAATCTAATAATCGTTTGTCAAGTTTGGGACGTCAAATTCTACGACGATTAATCATCCTTTCACCCAGGGGGTTAGTCCAGTTAGTCGATCGTAGGGCCAAGGAGATTCGTAGGGCTAAGCGGAGAACGAGAAAGGGTTCGTTTGCGGAAGGATTCGTGTGACGAAATTCACAGGGCAACGTGTCCTGTGTAGTCCTGAATAGCCTCTGGGATTTCCCGGTCCCAGAGCCTAAGCTCCTGAAGATTAACGCCACAGAGACCTTGCGGTCGAACTACACGCGTGAAACGATACAAAGGGCCGGTAAATCCTCGCTATTTCTACTACGAAATAAATTGATTGTTTTATGCCTATTTTTGCAAAAAAATAGTGAAATAATTGGAAGAAGAAAACCAAGTACTCTTTAAATGTACTATGGGAATATTTGTCTAAGATATTAATCATCAGAAATATTTAATTTTTTATTTATTAATATTTTATTTGATGAGACATTTTTCAATAATACTTTTTAGAAGTCTTTTCACCATTTTCGAAGAAAATCGAACAACCAAAAAAAAAAGAAGTGGCTAGTTGAAAATTTTGGGTTTTGTTCAGATTTTGTATCTTTGATTTTTTGACTCTTATAAAATTTCAAAAGCAATCAGAAATTTTCTGCTAATTGGGAAACTTTTAATTATTTGGACGATAACTAAAAAATTTCAAGTGGAAAAGGTATTTATTTTCGGGTATTATATTTTCGTTATGATTCAGTAAGATTTTTATAAAAATTCATCCAGCTTCATGATCAGTGACAAGATTTAAATCTACTTTGAAAACCTCCTTAAAAATACAGTTTACTGATTGATAAAATACAAATAAAATACTAATTAATAACACATTAATAAAAAACCTCCTTAAAAATGCTGGTTACTAATTAATTATTAGCTGCGATAAAATACACTAAAAATATCTCGTTGAAATTTTTTTCCAAATAAACAGAATTCCCAAATTATTTAAAAATCCTGACTAAAAAATTGCGATAACTTTACAAACAACCATAACATAATTCTCAAACGAAACAAGGGTACCAGCGAGTCCTTTGGTCCCAGGCAAAGCTCGATACGGTGACCTCGCGTGACTCGACGACTGCACGTAGTACAAAGACTAAATGCGAGCCACGTCGTTCACGAAAAATAAGAAGAAGGAAGAGAGAAACGAGTTTACCGAGTACTTCGTGCGAGAGGATCGAAGAAACGAGTGAGGGATGAAAAAAAAAATCCCAAAAGCTGCGAGACAGGAAGAGGCGATGGATATATCCAGGCATTTCCAAGATCCCTGGAGTTGAACACTAGCACACTTTTATAAACTTTGTCGTGTACTAATCCCGCACGGTTCTGATCCCCGAAGACGGGGGGTCCTTTCTCTCTCTTCTTCTTCTCCCAATGCTTCTCGAATCGCTCGGTTGGACCACCAGCAAAAGCAGAGCAGCATCACGGGCGAAACTTCATCAGGCCGTCATTTCGCGTAGCCTGTGAGTCGATCCCTGCTTAGGTTGTACTTCGGCTCGTGTTCCTCATAGCCTTCGTTCTATACGCCACAGCTTTTCCACCCCCGTACCCTCCACCCCCGCAAATTGGATTACGATACGTGACGTCATTAGCCGCATGCTTTATTTACACCCCCTGCTTCGTTTCATCCCTTCTACGTGAGAGTCGATGCTACGGAATTTTTTTTTTTTAGCAATCCGTAAAGTAACCAGTGGAATAATCTTTGGAAACTTTTGATTTCAAGTCCTTGACTACCTCTAGAGAATCTTGAATCACTACAAGCAAGGGTGGGCAATATTCGAATAAAAATGTTTTCATAATAATTTTCCATTTTAATAACTGTCAATAATTCGTAACTAAGAATATTTTTTTTATCATGAATTAATTTAATTTACTTTTTGGCATTTAGAAAAATATAACACTCATACAATTTTCTTACAATTACTCATAGTTAGGCTACGGAACTTTTTTTTTCGGCAATCCGTAATGTAACAAATGTTGGTTAATTTCCAGTTTGCATTTGTAGTACAATAAATTATTTTCAAATTTTTTTTGTGACACCGGAAATTGACCAAAATTAATATGTAAAACAAAAAAAAAAAAAAATTATATGGATTTAAGTCTTCTTCTCGTTAAAAGTACAAAACGTTCAATTCAATTTTTGATTATACAGGATATTATTAAGAAGCAGATTATTATTTTTAATTACCCAACTACGAGGAAAACCACAATAAAAAACCTAGAATACTGTACGCCACGTTTTTTCACTCAGGTGTCAAGCAAACGTCCAGAGAATTTTTCAAAACTACCCTTTTAAGCCCCTTAAAAAAGAGGAAAGGAAGAAGAGTAACTAGAGTGGCAGGTTCGTGGTCGAAAGTCGACCGGAAGTGCTTCCAGAGGTGGGATTAATAAATTAGCCGTAAAGCTTTAAAAACCGTACCCTTCAACTCTGTGGAAAAAGTGAGACCACAAAAAAAAAACTCCTGATGGAGGAACAGAGACAGACTTGGGGGTAATGGTTCCGGTCAACAAAATGAATACCGGCACGCGTTCTCGGTGGCTGTTCTTTCCGGACGTCTGAATAGACTTGTAACGAGCCGGACGGCCCCTTTTTTTCCCTGTTCGGGACGGTGCAAGGGTGAAAGTGAGAGGGACGAAAAGACGAGGGCGGATCTCGAGGGTGTTCGCGACGCACAGAGAAAGACGAGAAGATTCTCAGTCGTGAGACGAAAAGAGGGTGAGAGAAAAAGCGAGAAAACGAGATCCAACACAGGGCGAAGGGTCGTATGTGCTGCAGAGCCAGAGGCCGAGTGTGTAATTGTGTTATTTTGTAGCCATTTCATGCGAGGGTCAACCCTGTAGGGGAAAAACGTACGAGCAAGAGAGAGAACCGTCAAAGGTGTACGTAAACACTCGGATTGTTTTATTCATCCGGACGGCTTCACGTCCGACGCGTGCCAACGAAAATCTCTTTATACAAACATATATTCTACGGGACACTTGGGATCTTCGTTACTCGCTTCATAATTCACATTTGAGTGATGAATTATTGTCCAAAATTTCTCACTGAATGAACTTCCGTCCATCACGCGTTATTTCACTCTTTGTGCAAGATATTAAACCACTTAAACCTCATTTGAAAACAATACTGCGAAATTTGCATTTATCAATATTTCCTTATTCACGTTTTTGTATTTTATAAAAATGTACTGTGTTTAGTTTTGGAGCACAAGTGTAATTTTTTTAACCATTAATTATGATAGATTAATAGATAATAATGGGGCAATTTCTTATTTTAAAAAATAGAGATTCATATAACAATTGAAGTATTTGTGATTAAGTATCATATTTGAGAATTAATTTTAATAAGGTTAATTTTTTTATTGGCAGGAATGGACTACAGTTATGTCGCATTGGGGTGAAAAGCGTGAACGTAAAATCGTGTGCAGAACGGTTTCGTTTCTCGAAGGAATTGAAAGGACCAACCGGCACTTTTGCGGCTGACGGATTCTCCCGATTGCCATTTTTATGGCGTGTCAACACGCTTTTCGTAACGCTCAAGAGCACCGACGAAAAGGGGTTGCAGGCCACACGCAATCGTGTCACAGAATCAAACGATAGTGACCCCCCGACACGGTTCAACCCTCTTTCTTCTCTCTGCTTAGCTGCCCAGCGTCTTAGATCTGGCTTACGTGATTCGAGGCGCAAAATAGTACGAGCCAAGCTCTTGGGCTTTATCGGGTCGCACGCTAATAACGAAACCTATGTTATACCTCTTTGCCCTTTCGCGCCAATACTGCAAGTGCACAGCAGTTTTTTTTCCGCTCATAAAATAAATCTCACCCATAATAAATCTCAATAAATTTCGATATCTTTTTAACCCACATCTAAAATCACATTTTTACAAAATACTTCAAACAGAGTCAACAATATTTGCAAGAAAATCACGATACGAGGATAAATGAGACTTGTAAAAATTCTTATTGCACTTTTGGTGATCACAATCTCAGATTTTTTACTATCAAGGTTTGTAACTTAATGGCAGCTCGTACAACTAGAATCCATTAAATACTAAAGGTTTGTGTTTCCAATGGAAGCAGATGCTTTTAATCATCCCTTGGAATCGACGTGGTTGCCGTCAGGGGGTGAGTTTTTGGGACAGCGAGAGCAAAGAGAAACGAAGAAGGGGGCCACGTCGGAGATTGAATTTTGGTAAAATGGTCGTAGTAGCCAGTCGTGGGCTTGGAAGAGATCTGCTCCGTGGACTCGTTCTCTGTGACTTCCCGTTCTATGTCGAGAAAACGCTAAGGGGATAATGAGGAGAGGCAGAGGGAAACGTGGGGTGGTAATAAGGTGGCTCGTAGAGAGCGGCAGAAGGCACGCTAGTCACGTTTCTACCCGCTGACAGCTGCGGCTTATACGTATGACGCCGGTATCAACCCCAAATTTCACCCCCTGGACCAGTCCTCAGAGAAACCGAGGGAATGAGGGATGGTGAGGGATGTTGAAACGTCTAGGGGGTTGGAGTCGGCCCGTCCCGTGTCACCGCACTCCTAAGACCGTGGAATGCACTCAAACTCACCGCCCGTCAAGCATTCCCCCACCTTCCAACATCTCTCCACGACTTTGTATCTCAGCGCGTCTACCGAAACGGATTTACCCTCTCGTATCCCCCTTGCACCCTACAACCTCCCCGTGTTTCTCTCTGACGCTCCGGCGTCTCCACCCTTCTCTTCAGCCTCGCAGCAGACTTCTTCCTTCCACGTTTTCCGAATTAAATCCCATTCTCTTAACCCCCTTGCTTCCTCGTGAATGGATCGAAAAAGAAAGGCTACACTCACCCCCAAATGCGCTGGAAGAGGGTGGAATGCCGCGCGAAGGAGCCTCCAGAGAGAAAACAATTGCCACTTTGTTTTTTACTGTTTCGAGGCGACGATTGAGAGATGCCGGCTTGGGAGTGAAAAGAAGTGACGACGGGCCTCACCAGTGGATCAGGAATCGGCAGTTACTTTTAAAGACATTTTGTACTTATTTGTACTATAGTTCTGCACAAATTCAGTGTTTTGAAAGACCCCCAGGAAAGTTATTCTATTACTTAATAAGCTTTTTGAATGGCAGACGAAGAGGAATTGTATTACCGTTTGGTTTATCTACTACTTCGCGTAGAGTACGTAGAGAATATGTGGTACGACTGGTATATATTAAGTGACAACTGTTAATTGTTGGTCGAGGCGACTATTTGTTGTATTTACATTAAGTTATTTCATCGCAAACGTAACTATTCAATGGGAATATAAGAATAGTCGCATGAACTAATAATTAAGAGTTGTTACTTGATTGTAGGCCTAGACCTGCCACTTCTCCGAGTGCGAAGTTGATAACGCGAAAATTGAGTAGTTTTGTCAGGACTGGTCACCGATTAATCCAAAGTAAAGTATCAAAGGACCCGAAGTCTGCAAGCGAGCAAGGACCTTGATTTCGCCATTTGAGTCATCGCCCCTCGCTTCGTAATTATTGATTTTCCGCTGGGCCGGTTCTCCCCTAACTTTATAGAGAAACGACGGAGCAAGTGCGGGTCCGTAAACCCGAGCAAGTGTGGCCGAGTGAGTGAGACGGTGGTACATCGAGAGATGCCTTTTGTGCCCCGGACTACCCCTCGCAGCATAACGCACGACCGACAACCCTACTGTTGCTACTACTACATTGACTCTACCCTCATCAATGTTTCGCCAAATTTTTAGGCCCTCCTCTTGTAAAACACAGCGGTGCAAGCTTATAAGAAGCGGCTCACGAGACGAGGGGGTACTGAAGGAAGTCACGATCTCACCTCTGCTGAGACTGGACGGCGACATCGACATTCCAGGTCTCGTAGGATCAAAAGCAGCTGCGTTCCTGTTGTCCGGCATTTTCATCGAGTTGTTATCCTGTTGTCCGGCGCCTGTCGTCGTGGAGACGTCTCCAACGGCAGGGGGACAAGAGGTGGTGGTTGTCGTGGTCATAGTCGTCATGGTACTGCCACTGCTGTTCCCGTTTCCTCCAGGCGTAACAACAGCAGCCGTGGTATTATTGCTCGAACTGTTTCCCGCTGAATTTCCGCCATTCCCAGTGTTCGACGTTTTACTCGTGTTCCCCGCGCTGTAACTTGCCGCACTGTTGTTGTTACTCGTGCTACTACTGCTAACAGCGGCGACACTCACGACTCCCTCCCTCGCGATGTCCTGAATCGCACTTGCGGCTCTGGATCCCACTCCCGCTGGTTGTAAGATCGTATACTGTTTCGATGAATTAGCGTCGGGACTGGCAGCCGGTGGTATTCCACCTGGAGGTATCGTGTTTGTTGGCTTGTTGACACCGGCATTCGTCACCGAAGGCGTGGAGACATCAGCCCCTGAATTCCCTCGCGAACTTAGGGTCGTTTGGACCGCGTGCATGCTCTCCTCCTTCGGCGACTTCAACTGGAGAAGAGAAACTGACGACGCGTGTTTCTCCTCAGCCGAGGGCGGAATTCCGGTGACTGGTTGGGGTACAGGCATTGCAGGACCAGGAACAGGCGTTGGGAAACCGACGAAAGTCGCTGAAGCTGGGTAGGGTCCGATTGGAGGACTCGAGGTAGCCACGACTGCCGGTGTTCGACAGGAACTCTTTGAGTGGTCGGAATTTGGCGGCCTGAAAGCCGAAGTACCAGAAAACGTGGACCCTCCCGAGGACGTTGGGGAAGAGCCTGCGGAGGAGATGTTCGATGAGCTTTTGAGGCCTTCCGCGTACTGTCTGTGATAAGTGGAGTATGACAGGTGGTGGGGTTGTTGGGAATGGTGTTGCTGGTGTTGAGGTTGTTGATGATGTGGCTGATGAGGATGCCTGCTGGAACCATGAGGTGAGGTAGCATTGCTCTTGCAACTTCTGTCCTTCTCCCTGTCGGAATCGTCCTTGTCAGCAAGAGGATCCGACATGTCGATCTCCAGTTCATTGGACGAGTCATCCACGAGCTCGTTAAAGTCCGGTGGATCGTACCGCGAGTACTTATCGCTTTGTCTTAATTGCGAGTCGTTTCTATCTTTGGCAGAGAGCGATCTGTTGGTCGTCATAGATCTGCTCAATTTAGACGGGTCGTGCATGTTTTGCGAGAGTCCAGAAGGCATTTGGTGTTGTTGGGGAATTTTGCTATGATCTTGCATCCGGCTTTGCTGAAACGACCTTCCACTTCTATCCTGCTGGCCTCTGAATGTAATCACGTCTTTTAATGAGCAACCGGCCTCGTTACTCGCCGTTGATGAGGTTGACACCGAGGACGGGGACATTTTTGGGTTGTCCTTCTTTTCCTCGAAAAGATTTTCGAAGTTTGACTCGTATCGGTCCTCGTCGGAGTTGCCGCGCTGGTACAACCCGCCACTGGGGCCCGGCCAACTGCCTGATAGGCTTTTGAGAGCTGCCTCTGTTTCTCGTATTAAAGTCTCGTCGTCTTCAGGCTCTTCGGAATTCTTGCTAGACTTTCTAGCCGGACTGCCTGAATTTCCTGGGGCAAATACTCGCTTTTTCTGCGGCAGGGATATCGTGCTCTTAACTCCGCTTGATTCCTGGTCCATCGGCTTTCTAACGTCATCGTCGCGCACGCTTTTTCTCCTTCGCTTAGCCGCAGCGTCCGCGTTGTCCATCTCCTGTGACACACCACCACCACCACCAACACTAACCGCGTTTCCGGCTTGAGGCACCATCAGCTGTCCTTTAGTCTTGCAACTCAGCGTAGCGGCCAGACCGGACTCGGCCTCCAGCTTCCTCTTTTTGAGATGTGCCATCGCATTCTGGCCGCCCGGCACGCTGGTCAGTTCCACCCTGGAACACAAAACATTCCAGAGTATCAATTTTTCCGTCGACAGTTCGTGTGTTGTTTTTTTTTTATTTCGTCTGTTATCCACACGTGGTCCGGGATGACCAGGACTCTCACACTGACATCATTTTCAATCCGTGCAATCTCTCTTTATTAACTTGTGTTTTTTTTTGTTTTATTTGCTTCTTCCTCCACGATTTATCGTCCCCCTCGCCTCGTCGTGCTCTCGATGCTTCCGCTCCGACGAAACGCACCCTAGTTACCCTTATAATATATCAATTACATCATAAAACTTTCATTCCAAAACTCTGCCTACCTCAATAGAAACGCTGCATTTCGATAAAAAGTCGCGCACAAATTTTTCCAATACTTGCACTGTTCTGTACCTAAAACTTTGAGTGTCGAGAGGAGGGTTACCCGCACGCGTAAAGTTATACAACCAAAAGTTGAAAGTTTACGAAAAAGTTGCGTGACCTGCGCGTAGAACACGAAAGACAAGTGTATAGCTTGTGACGTTGCGCGCTAGGAGAGCCCTTGCCCGAGAGGGTGCTCGCGAGCTACTGTGGTGTGCTATGTACAACTGAAACGGCAGTTCGAGGGGGATGAAAGTGGTGGTGGTGGTAAAGCGAGCAAGCGTCGAGTATAAGCATCGAGTAGTGGTGGTGGTGGTTCTTAGGGGTTGGTGGTACGAACGTCGGCTTGTGCGTGGTGGGTGGTGTATTCGGGTGGAGGCAGGAAGGCTCCGTTCGTTGGGCAGAGGGGGTTGTAGTCTGCGCGTCGAGGAGACGCCGAGAGACTCCAAAGGTGGGGAGGCGGGTTCTGCGCACTGTCCACCCCCAAGAAGAGCATTTGCGTGAGTCCTGCCCACCCCCGCGAGGAGTTCTCCACCCGCGCATCTCCTCTACCCTTTTATACACCCCTTCCCACCCGGGGAGCCCACGGGACTTGGTAAAACGAAGAAAACGCAGGAAAAGCTTAGATATATCGGGCTGTATGGAACCCCGGTGGAAGCACGAGGGGGCTGGGAGGTAAGCTTGGAAAATGCGGGGTGGTCCAAGGGATGCAGCACCTACTACCACCCCTCCCACATCTTCTTGGCGACCATCTCTACCAGCATCTCTTGGACGTCCGATTTCTCTCTCCTTCTTGGAGCTCTGGCGGTCCTATATTTTGTGTATATAGCAGGTGCGCACCCCCGGTGGAGAACGCGCACGATTTTACCGCCCCCACGCTCTCCTTTTCCTTTCCCGCGTCCCTCCTATGAGCTTTGGGGGTACGAGAAACACCGATGGCGTGGTACCACCCCTTCTTCTCCGCTCCTTCTTTCTCCTTGTATACTCTTTTACTTCCTGGAACGTTCTACCTGTGCTGGAGATGCTTCCTCGGGCTTGGCAAAGAATCCGGACGAACTAGGATAAAGCGAGGCGCCGTTTACTCACGGTAAATAGAGTCTCGCGTCTTATTCGTTTTCCACTGCGAGATAGCAAGCAGAAGAGGAAGTTTCCGGGCTACTTGATGGTGTAAATGCTTTAGTTAGCTCCATCTACTCGGTGCGTCTTTGACGAGAAAGACCAGCGTCTTCAGCCATTTTTGATACATCCGTCGCAGGTGAATTTCTGGAATTAAACGGCCAGCTTAATGGCCCCATGGTCTTGAGAATTCGAAAAGACCCTTGCGGCGCTGGTACTTGTATGGATAATTGATGAAACGAGCGAAGAATCGACAGCGCTCGGTGTCAAATTAATGACCCGACTCCTGAGAAGAGACCCTCTTGAGATATTCGATTCCAAGTGAAGGCAGCATCGTCCCTTCTTCTTCCCTGCTCATCATAAAAGACGCTTTTTCGACTCGTGGGCTCACGTCAAAAAGGCTCATCGTTCATTAATTAAATACTCGTTGTGGCTCGTCCCACGTTCTTGCCAATCGGTCCTGGTAAGACGGGCCATGTAGTAAGATTCCATCTTGATCAGACATCCTTCTTTCCCTCTCTCTCACCTCTGCCCTCATTCGTGGATATACTTTCTTTTCCTGCGATAGAAAAAGTTTAGAAGAGGCGAGGATTTCCTTCAAAGCAGCTGGTTTTGGAGCTTTTCACCGCTATCGTGGAATGTACACTCACAGCAACGTATATAATCTCAAAGACTCTCTGCAGGATGTGATATACGCGCCAAGAGCCGACAACTCGAATTAGATAAACCGAGATCGAAGGCTTTTGGGATGGAGGAAGTGAGATAGAGACGGATCAGCGTCAGCGCTTAGTGCACCACTCTCGGGGATCCCGAGTGCGAGTGAGAGAAAGAGGAAGTTGCCTTAAACCTTAAACCTCAACGAGAGAGCCACCCTTCGCCCGAGACCGCGGAGAGTTTAGAGTGAAGAACTCACCATAGCCTCTCACTTCTTCCTCCTCGTAAAAGGTCGGGGAAAGTGAGACCGAACGATGGAAAGACTAGGAGTTGTTCGAAATAAAAACCAAAATCGTGAGTTTGATCACACCTAGAGACCTGAGCATGATCACTTTAAGTTGAGAATCTCTGACAGACCATATCCGGAGTTCATAGACTTTAGAAAACGGGTATAACAAAGGCATTTGACAACCAAAAAGAAGTTCTTTTGATTCGCAATTCAAGTATTTGCTAAAATTCAGTGGATAAGTTTGTGACCGATGTCAGTGAATTACGAAAGATATAGTGGAACTATCGTTGCCACTATCCTTCCACATTTGGTCAGTTTTCGACATCGCAAGAATAAACATTATCCACTGTCTGAAAGACTGACAGACAGCGATAGAATTCTTGGGCTCGCGCCGCCCAGCAAGTGGGATTACAGTATTAGACGGCGCGACGCGCAACTCCCTCTCTCTTACTCTCTTAGGAGACTCTAAAGAGGCTCCTTGGAACTGTGTTTCTGGAGAGATAGCCCAAAGTTCTTGGCTCCTTCCCCCGTTACTTCGACGTCTCTCCACGAGGTCCTAGCGGAGATCCTCTAGCCATGCTCGTGGCGTGCCTTCCCTCCCCCTTGGCATCTTGAAGAGCAGAGAACAGAAGCATCAGCAGCAGCCCTTCTTCGTGGCTCTATCGTGCTCGAGCCCTCGACAATTCCAATTAGATAAACCACCACCGGATCACAGCTCTTAGCGGTTTAGAGAGGAGGCCTCGACTGGCCGCCGGATTTGCCCCTCGATCTTGCTGCTCCTTCTCGTTCTCCACTCTTGATGTCTGATGCTTCTCCTTTTGCTGCCTCTGGTCGCACTCCGACGATGCCGTTTCTCGAAATATCGCTGGGTGTTAACGTCGCCTCGTGGTCGAAGCTCAGCGATCCTTGGCTTGAAACTCGTTCGACCGTCTCTACCTCCATCTTTGCCTATCGCAAATCGGCCGGATACCGAACGATCCCGTTCCTGTGGTTTCTTCATCGTCTACCAGTCGCGTCTCCGCTCTTGCTGCTCACTCAAACCCAACCTACCACTACTTATAACCCTACGGTTTGTCACGAAGTTACCAGCCGACCAGTGAATAGCGATAGGTCAGCCACGGGACTTCCGGGTATCGGGAAAATTATATTCTACGATAATATTCTACGTGCCTGAATATAGTATACCACAGCCGAGGGTGTCTGGAACTTTAACTGGATTCAGAAAATGAAAAGCGCGTCATTTTAGCAGAATAAATACAATTTTTTACTCCCGCCGACAAAAAAAAAGGAGTTGTGGGTTTAGAGGTGATCAGCTGATTGATGTATTATGGACGTATATTTAAGTGTGATAAATTCTTAACTCGGTAAGATAACTGCCATTATTGCGTATTCTGTAACTCCCTTCGCATTGCTTATGGTGAAGTGATAAAATTACTTTAAAAACGATGAAATAACAATAATTTTACACCCTTGACGAATTAGTGTACCGATAATAATATGCGAATGATTATTATTTCACAATTATTTTTTTTACCCGATTTGTTTATTAATTAAAATTAATTTTTCAGTCAGGAGTTTTTACATCTTCGTAAAATTATTTTTATTTTATTTAATCTGCAATTAAAACGGGCTTAAAAATTCCAACATGACGATTAGTATAATTACAGGAATCACGCGCCCTTGTTCGTCGCTGTCGACGTTTTCACACCATCGAAATAGCCCATGAGCTCACTAAGGATGCTGGGCCCTGAGCTGCTGCTTCTGCAAGCTCGTACGTCTTTTTCTCGCCGACATTTCGCGGAGGGGTAGCTCGCGCTGTCCCTGCAAGCACACGCTCACTTCTAGAGGGAAAGAGAGCCGGATAATTTAGGGGTCTCTCACGCGTGGATAATGGCAACTTGGCTAATGCACCCCACTTGGCACGAACACGTGGATATTCTAGCTTGCTTCTCTGCCCTAGCGAAATTCTCCTCTTTGGCCGCTGGGGGTGGTTGCCATGCTCTCTGACGTACTCTTTTATCCCGGCATTCACATCCCCTCGCAACACTTTTGTGAATAAAGCACTTTTGCCATTTTTTCTCTGCACTTTCTCTGCAATATACGGTTTATCATTATTACAATACGATTAAAATTCAATAAGAACACGGCAAAAATTTCACAGGATACTCAAATAATCTTATTACCTTAACTATTCCATTGATATTGAATATTTGGCAGAGCTACCACGATTTCGCTAAGTGAAGAGAGATGTTAAATATTTTTTTCTTTAAATTGACAAAATAAAAAGTTTTGGGAATGTAAAAAATATTGTGCCTAATAATTCATACTATTTTTACGAAATTTCGAAGGTGAATCTTCTTGACATGAAGTCCAGCGAGAGTCGAAACTAGGAGACATATAATTGGCCTGATTTCCGAAGGGGAGGCTGTGGAAAAGGAAAGTCCGAATATACTCGAGGGACAGAAGAGAATTTTTGATGATTTTAAAACGCACTTCACCTATCTATATATATATATATATATATATATATATATATATATATATATATGTAGTATATTGTGCAGGCTTTTTGTCCGAGAAAGTGGACAGAGATATAGCGAGCACTGTGACTGGGACAGCTGGCCAGCTGAGCATCTCTCGACTCGAGGGAATACTCTACTCTACACCCCTCGATTCCTTCGCTAACTATCCGTCTATCTCTGAGTCCAGCATCCCTTATTTTCCCGACTCTTCTTTCTGCCTTCGTTGGTCCGTTTCTCGTGAAGCTCGAGTCTGACGTATACCTTCGCTTACCGGCCGAAAGTCTTAAACCAATCGTCGAATCCCGATAAAATATTTAACGCTGCCCGCGGGACCTCTGTTCGCTTCAAGTGGTCCATTTCCACGAGAATCGAGATCCTGCACGAGACTAAAATATCTCTATAGCGTACACTAGACTTCAACAGACGAACTCCCTGGGAAAAATCCTCCCTTCGACCCAGAGAAGCTTCTTATGTCACAATCACATATTTAAGGGGATTTCGAAAGACTTTCATCCACTTCTACTCGCTTACGTCTCATAATTCTTTGAACTTGAAGCTTTCACTGAATCTTTGCGAATGCGCTAGTCCAGTGCGATTCACTAGCATTTTCGAAAAGTCAGAGGTAGCATTGTTTCAAAACTTTAAACATTACCCGCAAAATGAACATCAGCATGATCATAAGATTTTTTAATATTACTATGTTTGACATTTATGAACCATATATTTACATATTTTCAACTTGTTCTATTAAGGAGGTTGAAATACTTCACAATAATTAAATCTGTGCCATTTTTTACCAACATTTCTATAAAAATGTATTTATTTTTTGATGCACAACATCCTATGGAACCGTTTACCAAAATTTAGCAGTGGTTTCACTCAATGTGAAGCGCTTCAATTTTTTTTAACGAGACTAACAAGCTTTTTGATATTAAAAAAAAATTCACGCGTACATTCGTCGCTTCACATTCGTTGTCGCGTAATTAAAGATAGCCGGAGCGCGTAACAGCATGACGCCTCGAGGAGCGCCCGGGCCAGGAGGATACAGGAAGAGCAGGAGAGGCTCGGGGCGCAAGGGGTGCGCGGCGAGGTATAAGGGATGTGTTTTACCGAGGGATACTTACACCCCGCGGGCAACATCCCTACTGGCTGGCGTGTGCGCTGGCGAGCGCTCGCGCGCACCGGGCACATATTTTCATATAACAAAACCATCTGCGTGCCGGGCATAACAAATTTCCACTGATTTATAGCGGCATACATACAGAACGTGCGCAAGAGAGAAAGGGAAAGAGTGAAAGAAAGATAAACATTGCATGCCAGGAAATTTTCGCCGTTACAAGACTCGTAAGAGCCTTTCAGGTCCGTTGAGGGTTGTTTAAAAAAAAATCGAAAATTCTTCTATTAATAATTAATTTACAAGAAAAACTAACGGCGAAATAGTTCGTGAATTCTTAGCGGAACGTACACTGAGTAGGCTAAATGGGTGAATGGCTGTAGCAACGGCACGGGGTTGGAATGCTCAAAGGGGTAGTTTAAGAAGGGCTTATTTTCGGACCGGTCGACGAGACGGGCCGAAGAGACACTGAACTACGAGACCGATCAATAATGTCGTAGTGACAAGATTTACATTTAAATCTCAACGAAAGTCGCAGTGAGAAAAAATTGGATGCTAATACTCAAGATAAGTGGGGGTGAGAATTCCATCGATTTCAGGATGTCAATGTATTCAAATTGTTTTTAAAACTTGTACGATATCTTTTTTTTTAAAGTCTCCAGATATTTTCAAACACACATACAACACATTTACGCTTTATTGAAAAAAATCATAAAAAAATGTGTGAATATAATTATGGTTATTGAAATTAAATGGATGTGTTTATTATTACGTTCTTTTGGCAAATAAGCATGACATAAAAGAGTTTTTTTATCTCTGTATCTGCGTTGGGCCATCGTAAAAGCCACATTCTAGGAAACCAAGGTTGGGTTTGCCGGTAGCATCTGCCACGGCATCGGGGCGCAAACAAATCTAGTCTGATTTAAGGGCCGGGCGGGTGCTTTGCGCGGGTGTATCCAGCGCACAAGTATCACCAGCATTTATACTATGTACATATGTATGTGAGAGAGAGACGCGCACGAGTTCTTACCATGAAAACGTCTGGTAGAGAGCTCGCGGTGCTGGCTCGCTCGGGCACTAAATTCTCAAATGAGCGTGGAATATAAACTGTCCCTGCTTTCGTACACTGCGACCCACTATAATAATATGCCGAGCTCTGTTATATAGGCATGAGAGGCAGGAGCTTCTCCACCGAATTTTGCACGTGTGAAAACCCGCAGTTCTGCTTTCGTTGAACGAAACGTGACTTCTGCTTCTGCCAGACCCCGAAAATTAATGCTCATAATTATGAAAGACTTAGGGATCATTGACTAAATATTTAGATAATAGTATACTTTATAAATTTTTGAAAATGAATTTACAAAAAATCTCACGAACGGTAAATTATAAAAAAATCTTCCACCCTCGATCACAATTGGGCATAAATATTAATAAATCCAAAGTGAAAATAAAAGTCCGCCTTGTAATAAAATAAAAACGTGTGCGCAGTTCATTGAGACATCCCTTGAATTATCATAACATATAAAGTAAAAAAATTCAGTGAACGAGGCTGAAAATTATTGGCCTCGAAGGACTCCTTCCAGGACACAATTCTGGGGTGTCGAAGTGTGAAGAAAAAAAAGCAACGGGCCATAAAGTGAAATAAGAAGTCTTTCTTCGCGCTTTCCCTCGATCGCAATTTGTTATCGAGAGGCAGTTGTAACGGAAGGTCACGTACGAGGTAACATGATTACAAATATATCATAACGTCTCCAGCTCCTCTCCGTACATTGTAGAGAGGAAACGTTGGACGCTCTCGACAACCCCTGCGTGTACGTTGCGCAGCCTGGAGGAAACACGTGCGTCGCCTGTCGATGTGGCTTTATCGTCGCAAATCACTGCCGCTCGGCTCCATATTCTCTGTGTATATAGCTAATACGAGAGCCTAGGGAGAGATTCGAGAATCTGTTAGTAGCGAAGACGGCCAGTTTAGTTTGAAATACGAATTTCTATTTATATACTCTATAAACCCTCTAATCTTTACTATCTACAAATTCCAGAATTTGTCAAATTTAAAGTTTTTCAAAATTGTTTGATATAAATTTTAAAAAAATAGCATTATCTACGCGTGATGTAATAATTCAGTGGATCTTAAGTTAATATCAAATTATCTACGTTATAGATAATCACCAGTGATTTTTGAAGTAATGGCTCGTTACAACCTTGGATGCATCCTTAAGGATCCATCCAGTTTGAGCAATGAACTTTCTTGAGAGAAGGAGAAGAATAGAGGTATTGCTTGATATTCGAGAGTCTGGCAGACAGTCAGCTATAGTATACCGAAATGTTTTACACCTCATTAGGCAACAATGTGTTGTTGCCTTGGAGGTGGTGGTGAATTATATCGAGCAGAGTAGACGGGCTGCTGGTGTTGGTGGTGGCAGGGCGTCAAGACAAATGGTGCCCAAACCGGAGGTAATTGTGGGCTTTTATTAGCTCTGGTTTGCCAGGGCAGAAAGCGTGAGAGAAAGCGAGAGAAAGGAGTATATAGAGGGATGAAGGAAATGCGAGAAGCTGAGCAACGCAGCAACTGCGGCGAAGAGGCAGAGCCTCTGTGCTTCTGCTGCTGCTGCTGTTGCTGTTATTCTACGTTTCTGCTCGTACCGAGAGAGTAGCAGAGCAAGCCCTTTCCCGCGGTCTTGCCAAGAGAGCTTTCCACACGCACACCGTCAAGTACACGCCTAGCTTCGCGCGTAATTACTCGCGTGACAGTAATGCCGCCTGGAATGCGCTGAGAATCTCAGAGACGAGAGAACCTCCCTTCGAGTCTCGCGCGGAATAAACGTGACGTCGAGATGCCACTATATGCCCCGCATCTCGGTGGAAATTCTCCTGAATATTCTTACATACGAGACTCGACGACATCCAACCTTTAACCGACCTCCGAGCGCATTTGAAATGTAAATAGATTTGAAAATAATGATAATAATAAGCCTGAGGTGTTTTACTGAATTTTAAGTGAAATGCTTATTTCATTTTTGTTTGTCGATAGCAAAAATCAAATAAGGAATGTCATGGCATTTTTTTCTTCGGTAGTATAGTGATAAGTATCCCCATCTGCACTTGCAAAATATTTCTTCGGTAGTATAGTGATAAGTATCCCCATCTGCACTTGCAAAATATTTCTTCGGTAGTATAGTGATCAGTATCCCTATGTGCACTTGCACATTATTTCTTTGGTAGTATAGTGGTTAGTATCCTCACATGCACTTGCAAATTATTTCTTCGGTAGTATAGTGGTCAGTATCCACACGTGCATTTGCGAATTATTTCTTCGGTAGTATAGTGGTAAGTATCCCCACATAAAAAATAAGTAAGAAGTAAAAATGTTCATAAAAATATGATTGTAGTAACGTGGCTGTTGGAATCCTCCTCAGTGTTCTAATGTATGGGACGCGACGACCTCTAAACACTCCTGGTATATCTGAAATAAAAAGGTAAAAAGGTAAAAAAATTATAAATATACGACGGACTTAACCGATTTGCAGGCAAAACAAATTGTTTTATTTTCTTAGATTTAATATTCCATTCTGATATTTTTTAAAGATAATGGCACAAGATTATTTATACCATTTTTCCATTCTAAAGTTATTTAAAAAATTCATAATAAAATTCAAATATCGATAAAAATAATTCTGGTAATGTAATGTCTGTCGGATTTCAGAGAATAGAGAGAAATTTTCATGGGCAAACTAAAGAGCGAGGGGATGGTTGGATAATGTTTCGAAAAGCTGTATTTTCGACGTGATCTTTTTCTTCGTGTTATCCAACTGCGCGTTATTACGCTTCTCTTCGTTCCCATAGGTCGTTTCACCCCTTTCACCCTCGGCTTCAACCCTCTCACCGCTGTGTGTGGTCCTTCCTCTTTCTATCTCAACGGAACAGACTCACGTTCGAGCTTCGCTCTAGCCTCATGTATTTATGCATTTCGACGCGGGACCGACGAGTCGTGGCCCGTACGACCCCGACCATACACTTCGTATATATATAGATATATGTATATCTGTCTTTCGAGATAGAGAGCCAACGAGAGGACTCCAACGTACACCAGGACAACGCGTAAAAGCGTCTACGAGCCTCGAATCATCGTGTAAGAGGGTCTACTCTGTCGTGCATGCATTTACGATCCTGTGAAGGCTTTATGTGTGCCTCGATTCGATCCTACGAAAAGACAAATGCCTGCCGGAGAATTTAATTGGAAAAATTCTTGATTGCATCGGCGAAGTCAACAGCAGTATTCGATAGAATGTCATAAAATACAATCACCCCAACAAAATAAAATATTCAGCATTTGTTTATTTTTATTTATTTTAATCATTATTTTCCCATTCATCATATATTTTTCAACTGTTTTTTAATGTTCATATTATTGACACAAAAATAAGTTTTTATTCAAATTAAAAATCAGTCCTTAATAAAAAATATGCAAATAATGACATAACACTTTTTTAAAATGTATTCTCCATTTTTTTTTCATTAAGAATTTAAAACATTGTTCATGAAAAGTTCTTGTCATTTTCAATACAAATATAACCGAGTACGAATCAGACGTGTTTAAAAAAATATTAGTCTGGATATTAGGATCGTAAGTAGTGTGTAAAATGAATAAAAATTTTGTATTTCATTTGATTGATATTTATTGTTTTTAAATGTTGAATTTTTTTTTTTTCAATTTATGTGGCTGACTAAGGATCAGACCGTTGCTTTTATAACCGCCCAAAGCAGGGAGCTTATTTTTTATTATTCGAGAGCCATATTTACTCATTGAATTCAATTCGGTTTCACTTACAATATGATTTATATGATAGCGAGAGAGGAGGCGTATACCTGGTAGAATGCGGAGCAGTGATGGGAATTTATTGGTGTCGGACGCCGCCCTAAAAGCGACCGAGCGAACGAACGAAAACTCACCCGAGTAGCCCAAGAGGGATGAAAAGAGTGCTGCCGACAAATCCTCCAGGTCGTGCATAATGTTTATGCATCGCCTGTACACTACGAAAGAGAGTATTGCTAGAGAGTCTCTCTTATTCTCAATTTTTTATTCAACACTAAAATATAGATTTATCGCTAAAAACCGAGTAACAAAATACTTTGCTACCCCCTTGCGCAGTAATGGCGGATAGTGAATATCACATTGAGAAACATCGGTGCACAATTTCATACGTTCGGAAACAAATAATAAGCATTTCGGCCTTTTCTACTGCAGTAGAAAAAGTTACACACTGGACAGACGAGCTTTATTGAATCGGAGGGGACTCGTATACTGAATTTTTATCTGTCCACTGTGCAAATAGGGTCATAGAGCCCGAGGAGTCTGACCAGTACAGTATGCTACTACTGCCCCTACCATTTTCCCTTTAAAATGCATGTCGACCTGTAAATCAAGCCAGAGGCGATCGTGAAACGTTCCCCCTGCTTCTGCTACAACGTTTCGCTCCCATCTCGGACACAGAGCTCACAGATATCATCGCGGTTATGGCCCGTACGTGAGGACGAACCGAAGCTGCGACGTTCGGACGCTGCAAACGTAGTAGAAGCCGCCAGTGACTGATCAGACATTCCTATTCAACCGCTGCGACGCTTCTACGATATCGTAAAAATAACTAATCTGTGGCGTACGACATGTTTTCCTCCTTTATAGAGTCCGGGATGTTACAGCCCTTCTGACCATGATTTTTTTAAAAAGATTTAACTCATTTTTGCAAAACAAGAAAACGAATTTATCGCATTGTTTACTGATTTTTTTTGGTCCTTTATCATTTTTTAATGTGATAAACAAAGTTCGATTTTCATTGTAGGGAAAAAATTTACTTATAATTTAATGATTAAGTACTGGAAATTTTTATGTATAAAATAGTATAAATTTAATATACAAGTGCGATATATAAGTAATGTCTTTAATTTCACAGCAAATATACTTCAATTTCAATAATTTGCTTTAAATATATCCATTAATTTACATCACAATTATACAAATTTATTTAAATTATTAAATTAAATTAATAAAAATCGAATAAATTTAAATGATTAAATTTAATTGAGTTTATGCATAAAAATGTCTTTATGTTTTTTCTAATAGTGTTACGAGCTTTTGTATGCAAGTTTCTAATATTGCAAGCTCTTTTTTTTAGCAATCGGATCAATTGCCTCAACCTTTAAAATTTTATTTCAAGTATTACACTCTATAAATTTAATACTCGGTAAAAAAAAATTTCATAATTTGTGCATTGACGATTTTCAGAGTCCTGACGAATATTTCTGGTGAATGAGTTGGGAATGAGAGGCTGGGGATAAGTGCATATCGATTTCGTCGTCGAGAGGGTCGAAGATCCTCGAAAAGGGACTGGGATGACGAGGACGAGGAGACGAAAAGTAGAGTGTGGAAGAAAGGAAGGACTGGTAAGGCCTCTGGGCTGGTAAAAGGGCAAAGGCTATAAGTAACGGACCGTCTGGTGGAAAGCGCCTCGAGGGCGAGGCGCGCAGTGATTTAGAGAAATTAAAACTTTAATTCATGTTCGGGTCGCTTTCTCGATGCTATATCCACCCCATGCCTGCCGCCTTTCCTTCGGGCTTTCCCTCAACCCCCTGTCGTGTTCCAAGAGAGCGACTGAGGTGTAGGCGTGACCGGGGCATTTTGGAACACTTTTTGTTTGTCATTTTTTTTCAATTTTTTGCCTTAATGATTTTTTATTTTGTTACGGAGATTGTGTTTCATGATCGTTTAGGTATATTTTGTGCAATTTTGAACATCCTCTATGGATCCGGCTATTTGCGGTATCGAATAATACGAAAATTTGCAAAGTGTTCCAACTTACCCCGTAAGTTGGAGTAATAAAAATAAAAAGTAAAATTAGAACGATTCAATAATGCATAAAAAGATAAAGAAAAAGAAAAATGTTTTTTTTCGGAAGCAAATTTGTGTTTTGTTTCAAATGTTAATTAGAGCTTTGGATAATATTTCTAACTTTCATTACATCATTTTTTTAGCCTATGGTAATAAGCTTCAAATTCAAAGAAGCTTTAAGGGTAAGTAAATTATTTAAAATTACGTTCATACAAATTTTCTTTTGCAACCCTTAATCGGTTTTTTAGCTATTCGGAATTTGATAAAAATTCATCTTTACTGAAAGGCAAATTTCCGAATAGTTTTTAGTAATAGGTTAAATTTTATATAATTATATATATAAATTTAATAGATTAAATTTTTTTTGGAGTGAAACAAAAATTCGAAACGTTGATTTTTTAATGCGTTCCGACGTGCCCCGCGTTCCAAACTGCCCCGGTCAACCTTATATGAACCGAGAGAAGTTCCAGTGACAGAGCAAGAGTACCAACTCTGGAAAACCGCTGGAGTCGCTCGCGGACGAGGAGAGGAAACCAACCCCCACGGGTAAATAGTCGAGAACGAGACGTCGAGCTTGGGGGTGCACAGCGCGTTGTTCTCGCACTGACAGGGGTCTCTCCGACCCCCAAACCACCCCCATAGCTTTCCCTTTTCGTTTCTCTCGACTGCCGAGCGCTAATAAAGCATCTACCAACGAAAAGCCAGTCCGGCTCTATGATCTATCGACGTAAATATATCACTCTTGAAACCCGGACCCACACCATCGGTACAGCAAACTTTTCTTCAGAAAAAAAATACGATTTCTGGAATAAAGAAAAAAAAAAATTTCAAGGGGAATTCTGGAAGGATTTTTTCTCGTGTGACGAAACACACTGGAAAATAGAACTCCTCTTTTCGTTCAGGTATTCAGAATTATTTTATCGTATTTTTTGGCAAAGTATGAGACAAGAATATGCTACGCTTTTGGTATTAGCATAACTGCCTCGCTTTTCGCGATGCTATGCAGAAAATTCGCGAAGAAGAGGATTCAAATACTATGCTGTAGGAGATGATGGAAGCTGATTATTGAAATATGAAGGGAGGAGAAATTAATTTTTTTATGATATCATATGAGTTTGTATTGAACATAAAAAAATATTTTTAGACATATGAGAAAATTTTATAATTTCGGAAACTTGTTGTTTTTTTTACAGAGGAAACTTTTCATACGTGTAATTTTTTAGAATTTCGAATAATTCTCTATGGGATAAAAATTTGAAAAAAAATCAAGCATACAGAATTTCGCATTATAATAATTTCAAAATATTGAAATTTAACGAAAAAAAAAATTCTACACCAAATCACATGTCAACCTAACTTTTATTTTCAAATAAAAATAAAATCTTAATTTTTTCTAAACACGTATGAATTTTTTCAGAATTTTGTGTAATCCTTGAAAATAACCAGTTTTTTTTAAATGCCTGCGCTGTATTTGCGAATCTACTTCATAAATAGTTCAATCCAAAATTCGTGACTTTCCCCACATTTTTCAAAATGAAAAAAATTAAGAACCAACATTTTTCAAAATTATGCAAATTCTTTAAAACTATGCAAGTTTTTAAAAGTTATACCAATTATTTTAAATTATAAAAATTAGTTTTTTTTTTAATTACACAAAACATGAAAAAATTATACAACATTTTGTGTAACTTTTCGTGACAGTAAAAATGTAATATTGAGGTTAATCCTTTAAAAACTATTTTGGGACCACTTAAATATTCGTGGTACTACAGAATCCAAACTTTAGAAAGACTTAAGTGCGTCAGTATTAATGTTAGTTGCCGTCGAGCGTCGTCTACAAGAGCCAAAATCTCTCATCCCCTTTACGGTACCAACAACGCCACCAACCCCGGTGACATATTGTTTCCATTCTCCTCGTGGCCCAAAGCGTAATAAAAAACGGGCATAAATATCGTCAGAGAAAGAGAGAGACATTGGGGGCACTCTAGAGCAGCAACGTGTAAGAACAATACGCCAAGAGTGAGAAACGCGTACACACAGCAACCTCAGCTTCGAATGTACGTCGTAAGGGTGACTAAAGGGCGAGGGAAAATTAAAGGAGAGAGAATGAGGCCCTTGTGCCAAGCACAACGAGAAAGGAATATCTCGCTTGTAACGCACGACAGGCAAGAAAACAGAGTGCGAACGAATGAGCTTGCCTGGTCTGCACACACCGTTACTACTGAATTTTCGAAGCTGCTGCTGCTGCTGCTGTTGGTGCCTTTCCGGCTAATTTGTCTGAGTGGCTTTTTCGAGGTGCCCAGCAGTGCACAGAGAGAACACTCGTGGTTAGAATTCTGCAAAGATTCTGGAGAGAAACTCAAGCGACGACAAATGAAATATCCACTGAAAATTTTGTGTCGTGTTAAGGGTTGAACATTTTTTATTTTCTTTTCTCTACTTTTTTTTGGGATTTTTTTTTGGAGGATTCTTGTAATCTATTACAGGCAAGAAAAGAAAGTGCGGAATTTTGAGAAATATGCACTCAAAATTTTGTGTCGTGTTAAGGGTTGGAAATTAAACAAAAAATGTATGATCTTTTTTAGTGGGCGCTTTTTTTTTACGTATACTTGAAGGATAAAACAGAATGCGGATTTTTGAGAAATATCCTCTCAAAATTTCGTGTTGTGTTAAGGGTTGGACCTTTTTTTATTTTTTTCTCTACTTTTTTTTGGAGGGTTTTTAATTTTTTTTTTGGTGATTTTTTGTGTACCTTTTTTGTAATGCACGACAGGCAAGAAAACAGAATGCGGAATTTTGCAGAATGTCCACTCAAAATTTCGTGTCGTCTTAAGGGTCGAAATTTTTAATCCTTTTCTCTACTTTTTTTTGGGGTTGTTTTTTTGTCGGATACTTCTAATGTATGACAGACAAGAGGCGACAGAGTGCGGAATTTTTAAGAATGTCTACTCAAAATTTCGTGTCGTCTTAAGGGCCGAAATTTTTTATTCTTTTTTCTACTTTTTTTGGGGGGTTTTTTTTTGGCAGGATACTTACAGCGTTATAGGCTCTTCGGGACTCGATGGCGAGATTGCGGATATCGTGTTAGGCGTTGGGCGCATCGACGTACCAGGCGATCTGCCTCGATCGTCAACCTGAAATCAAAAAAATTGTTGGATTAAGAACATTTTACTACCATGTTAAAATGGGTAGTAAAATACATGTTTATGAGTAGGGGAAGCGGCGGCAAAACGAGAAGTGAGATAAAAATCGTTGTTTAACTCAACAGTTAATTTGATACATCGCTGCAAATGTATTTTTCAAAAGTGCATTTTGGTACTATCAAAAAAAAAAAAAAAAAAAAAAAAAAATATTGGCAAAATTCTAATATTTTTTTTTCAACAGCAAATTAATTAGCAAAAGGTTAAGGTGAAAATCGGGGCAAATCAATGATAAATTTTTATTAGCAAAATTGAAAAAAATTACTTTTTTCATTATACGATGATATATCTCGTGTATTAAATTTAATATATCAGCTGACGAATAAAATTTCCGGTAATATAAATTAGCAAAAATTTTCAACAGTTTTACATTTGTATAATACATTATATATTTCAATTACACTTTTTTAACTCATGATTTTCATATGCATTATAAAATAGTATTATTTATCATTATCAAATATTTCGATACTAGGAGATTTTATTTACCGTCAAATAGTCAAAGTTCGCTTTTCATCAACTAATTTCACGGTTTATTGCCAGGTCATAACGGCTTAATTTTATATATCGAAGGGGGTGACGCGAGAGAATTTATGATTTCGAGGGTTGGTATTAATCGCTTTGGAGCACGCTTCGCTGCTGGACGATTTATCGGAGCCTCTTTCGTCGAGGGCCCTTCGACTGGCATATATCGAGAGCCGATTTTTTTTCGATAGTCCTATGCATGCTTTTCCAGCCTCGTTCAACGCTTCTGCTAACTGGAAATCGTGTGCAACAGGTAGAATCCTACCTGTCTATGCCGAGGTTCACCCTTTCTCTTTCTCTCTCTAACGCTTAAGGGTTATGTGCTTCACGAGTTGCACCTTCAATGGGAATCACTGCGTAAAATATACGAGGTATTCCATAGCAAAACGAACGCATAAAAAAAATTTCAAACATTTCCAATAAATTAAAAATTATATAATAATTTAACATTAAATAAAAGCTGCAATAACAAAAATTGAAAAATATTATTAATACTTTTTAAAATATTATTATAACTTTTGTTATAATAAAATATTATTATACCTTTTTTTTCAATTTTGATTCGCAATCTACAAACTGGAAAAGAAAAAAATGTCTATTTATGTGATGAGAATTAAGTCAGTTGAATTTTATTGTAATTATAAATATTAAGCATTAAAGTTTTCTTAAAAATGAATATTTTGTAACTAAAATTTTTTCTGTAATTCTAATATTTTTCGATATACAAAAATTTGAAAAAAAAATTGACCTTTTTTTAAATAAATTCGTATATAAAAAATGGTTCGGAATAAAAATTTGAAAAAAATCATATGTGAGCTTTGAATCTCGTATTAAATGATGACAAAGTTTTAAATATTTTGAAAGTGGTTTGGCTTTACAGCGATTTATTTGCTATGGAATGCCTTATATAAATGTATATACTATATATATATCTGATGCTCGATTCTCGACGATTTGCTTTACTCTTTGCGTTGCCCATCGATTCATCCCTCCAACACGCACCATTTGTTTTCCTATTTTTTCTTTTTTTTCTACTCCCTTTTTTTCTCGGTATTTTTTCTCCCTGTGCAACAGTCGCGATACACGCCAGCGATAAATCGAGTCAGCGGTCACCGCGACGAGCGAAACCTCCCCCTCTTTATCTCTCTCTCTCTTCTTCACCCTCTGCATCCTCTCTATACGAGTGCAGAAAGATTAAAACCCCTTTGCTCGTTTTGCCCTCGTAACTCTACGATTTATCGGCGAAACACTGTTACTCTCGCGTCCCGCTACCGCTGAGTGAGTTATATGAAAGCAACGTTATTATCTCCGTCGTTTTATACGCCTGTTACGATGACCGTTGCCTCTCATTTAGCCCGAGGGTTGACATTGAGATATTTTCTTATCGTTTTGCAGAAATAATATTCTTCGATTTTTGTTAATACTATATTTTAATATATATATTAATTACAATCAATAATAGGGACAGTGAGAGAATTTAATTTAAGTATATTTAAATAATTCGGGTTTCTATCAAGTGAAAATCATTTTTTTTTATTACTATATTTTTATAGTAATTTATTTTAATTTTATTACTCCAGTTTTATATATATAAATTACAATTAATAATAGGGACAGTGAGGGAATTTAATAGTATATTAAAATAATTGGGATTTCTATCAAGTGTCAATTTTTTTTTATTAATATGTTTTTATAATTATTTATTTTTATTTTATTACTATATATTTATATATATATATTAATTATAATCAATAATATGGACAGTAATAGAATTTAATAGTATATTTCACTAATTGGGGTTTCCATGAAATGAAAATGATTCTTTATTATTGATACGTTTTTAATGTATATAATTTTTATTTGTTACAATTATAATGGAATAATTAATAAATTCTATGGATATAAAAATCTACGATAATTACCGAAAATATTTCTTATCGTTTTGCAGATATAATATTTTTGGATTTCGGTGTAATTATTTCTATATATAAACTATAGTCAATAATATCGACAGTGAGACAATTTTACGGTACATTCAAATAATTGGAACTTCTATCCGAGTAAAAAAAATCATTATAAAAAATTCACCGTAATTTTAATGACAACAATAGTGATTGTCATTATTATTAAAAATTGAATTAAATTCTAACAATACTCCTATTTTTATCATAATACAAAATTAACTTTAATTTTAATAATAGTAGCATTCATTATTTTTATTAAAAAAAAATTACTATTTAATTCTAATAATAGTGATATTAATTATTATGGTTATTAAAATATTCTGACTCATCCCTTTCTCAAGGTTCGTCCAGCAAGAAGCTGAAGTCGAACATAACTTGACCACAGAACTGACCACTCCGTCGATTTTCCACCCCCTTAACACTCGGCCCTGAATCGCGTCGCAACCCTAAGTCGTATAAATTTTATTGGCCTTAAATAAATCCGCAAAGTACTCTCACACATCCATTCCGACAAATCTCGGAGAAAATCCGATGCAAAATGTTACACCGGTTCGTTTTATCGTGAGTTGTACGATTTTAAGTAGAAATGTCGTGCGTTGGTCAGACGAGACAACATTTTTTCTCCCTGACATCGGGTCAACGTATTATCGTCTATTTCTGCTTCGAAACAAATCACCGTACCATTTTCCATTCGAGCTCTCTGAACTCTACAGAGAAAACAGCGAGAACAGCGGTGATTTGCATTCCAACGTGGCACACGCCAGCATAAAAATTCCATGGCGATAACTTCCTTTGTTCTCCCGGCGTATATAAATATAGAAAACGAACCGAGGCAGCCACCACCATCACCCCCTCATCGTCGTTCCGGGATTCAGACCCTTTCCTCCCTTTCGCTTCTTCAACTCGTCCCCTCCCCCACTTTTGCTTTACGTTGCTTTACTAGTTTTTCACGTTCATATTACATTTTTATTCTGGCCCTCTTGATTAAAGGTGTGCTGCTTCAGGTTTCTGGCTTTTTAACGTTATGAGGGATGAAAGATATTCGAGATATTTTTTTATATGATTTAAATGCATGGATTATTTTTTTTTCTCTAGATTAAAATTTTTTTGCTTTTTAATATTTTGGAAAATGGACAAACTTGCGAAGTACAATCTTGCATATTAATTTCTTATTATTTTATACATTTGACGAAGACACTTTTATGAGAAAGTATGTTTATCAATTTATGGCTTTTTTTATTTTGGTAAAGTATAAAAAAAAATTTTTCGCAATTTTGTAAAATTGGAACCACTTGACCGATTCACGTCAAATTTGAACTCAAATCTTGTTTCATGACAGTTTATATGTAAACTAAATTTAAGCTGAATCTATGGAAAATATTAATTTTTTTTTCGTGTAGAATACTAAATTGTGGAAGAGGAATTTTTTTTTTTTTCAACGAAATAGGATTTTTCACGGAGCAAGAATCTAACATCAGTAACTATATTTTTTATTTTAATTACCACAATTATAAAAAATAGTGGCAAAGTCTAAAAATAAATAGTTGTCACTTTATGATTGTCAAAACTTTCACGATATTTCTGAGAGTAAAAATAATCTTATTTTTCATTTTTTAATCTTAAAAAAAAAAGTTTAAATATGTAGCATACATGTGAAAGAAAAACTCAGAAAAATTAATTAAATTCTGTCAACTACAAAGTGACATCAACTAATTTTAAATCCAAGTAACTTTTTTTGTAATTATTATAATAACTATATATATATAATACAGTTATTATAATAACTAAATTTTATAATTATTACAATAATTAAAAAATTGTTCTAAACATATTTTTACAATTGCGACGACTATTTCATAATTATCATAACTACAAAAAAAAATAGTCACACAAATAAAAAAATTCTATCACATTATAATAACTACCAACATTTTCTCTGAGTATATAAGCCCATAAAATCCAGTTACTCGAGACCGAATGAAAAAAGGGTTAAAAAAAAATAAACCCTTCGATAAATATTTCCGTCAAGTGACCTCGAATCAGCGAGTAAAGCTCGTGAAATCAAAGAGAGAAGTAAAAGTGTAGAATCGAGTGAATTCTCAGGGTCCAATGAGAGAGAGAGAGAAAATCGTGTTGGGTATTGGAGAGCAAAGGGACGGAATGGAAGCAAGTTGAAGGCTAGACACGGACAAGCAGCAGAAGCAGTATATTTGCGTAACGTTACGTAGTTGCGCGTTTAATCAGCCGTGTACCCGGAAGGGGTGGGGGAAGGGGTGCCGTTTGGGGGTGGAAAAAGGATGATGAAGGCTATGCTGTCTATAGACATATATATATATATATATATATATATATATATATAGAGAGAGAGAGAGAGAGTTGTGGAGTGAAGCCCTGGCCAGTTTTCCGAGGGGGTGGAAAAGGATACTCCGAGTGGACGGGGGATGAAAGGGGGTGGAAGGCACGGATGGAAAGCTCGTGCCTTTGCAACGCGGCAAAGAGAAGTCTCTCGGTTTATTGCCCGGTAGTACGTAGACTCAGTCTCCTCTATGACTTTCTCTCTCTCTCTCTCTCTCTTTCTCTGTATTTGAAGGGCTAAAGCAGATTGACTCCTCTCGTTCTGCCGACTTGGTCCATTCCTCGATTCCTCGACTTTAGCATCCCTTAACCTCATCCAACTAACGCGAATCCAACGACTGGAGAGATTCCAGCATCATCGATCTCACTTAAGTATTGGGAAAAAAATTAAAAAATATTTTGGAAAAAAATTGAGATTATTAAAATTACCCTTAAGGGATCTGTCTAGTGTGATGGCCCGAAAAATTGCCTATTTTCATGATTTTGTTTCGGACGGTTACTATACGCCGATCAATCTGAAATTGTTATGACATGTTAAGGTAATCATGAATGACAGAAAATGATTTTTTATAAGACGATTTTTATTGGTTAATTTTTTTTTTAAATTGTTGAAAATAATTACTTTTTCCATTTTTACCTTTGAATTTATTAATTTTTTTCGCAGAATTATAATATGGAATGTATTTATTTATTTATTTATTTTTCGAACAAAAAAAAATGACAATTAAAAATTCGTTGACTAAAAATAAGTTATCGCCAGTTGAAAATTCGAAAATTTTGAGATCTCGACTTTTTGTGAGATTTAAGATCGTAAAAAAATTGAGTTTTACTAAATAAAAAAAAATCTATCTGAACAGGAACGCTGATTACAAAACCGCAAATATTTGAGACCATAAATATTGCAAAATAACGAGAAAAAAAACCCTTTTTTTCACATTATAATTTATTATTTTTATTATCCCAGATAATAAATTAAAAATAAATATATATATGTAATAAATAAAAAAAATTATTATTATTATTATTATTCCAGATAATAAATTAAAAATAAATATATATATGTAATAAATGAAAAAATTATTATTATTATTATCTCAGATAAGAATATAAAAATAAAATAGAACGTTAGAGAGGCTTTGGTGAGGGTGAACGCACGGAGAAATCTATAGAGAGGGATGAATATCGAAGGGGGTTGAAAGAAAAGAGGAAGAAGGCGCGCCGGCACGAAGGCGTCGATGGCGTGACAGATTGCCCCCAGTATTTTCCACCACATACATCATCGAGGCACCAGACCCGTTCGATCTACCCTGGCGAACCCTTAGTTCTACCTCGGTGCCCAGAACCGCACCCCACTCTCGTCTTCGTCTTAATTGGCATCGGAAACCGTTCGATAGGAACGCGAGATGCGACTATAGCCACCATGAATTTTTTTTATCAAAATATATACCTAAAAATATTAAACAATAATCGTTTAATATAAAAACAAATAATTTTTTCCATTATTCAGCATTTAAAATTTTTATTTTTTTTAAATAACATTGTGGAATTTATTTATATTCTAGAATGCTATTTATTTGTCAATTTATTCTATGAATTACATGAATTTTTTATTTTATTTGTTTTATAATAAATTTAATTTAAAATGAAATAAAATGTAACATTTTTTTCGCAATATTCTATCATTTTGCTATTTTTTACCATTTTGGTGGGATATTCTACAAAAATGTCGTAATACATTAACAAATAGAGTATGTAGTAAAATATATACAAATTGCCACAAGGAATAATTAATAAACGATATATACTGCATAATGGGATATTCGGATATTTAAAAAATATTCTGCAAATTGACGTGGTCACTTTTGCAAATATTCTTGTGTCAATTTTTTTTCACATTATTATTATGTTTCTGAAGAATTAATCAATTACTGAAATATTATTTTTTTATACCTGTGTCATAATAAATCGTGATATTATTCTGAATTTAATATTAGTAGTAGTAAGTGTATGTATTAACAATACATACAATTTATTTTTACAAATTACTTTTTGACAATTTATAAATTTGTATATATTTTAGATATAAACTATCGACCAAAGTCCCTGAGCCCTTTTTTTCAGTAATACATATTTTTATTAATTAATTAAATAAAAATATGAATAAATAAATGAATACTATAGAATGATAAAATTTTGACTAACGACTAATGTTTAGTAGAGTTTTTAATATAATTGTTGTAGATTATGTGATTGTCTTGAATTTAGTATTTTCATATATTTGTATGTCTTGAAAATATCCATAAAGAGGGATCACCGAAAAAATGTATGTATTAACAATACATACAATTTATTTTTACAAATTACTTTTTGACAATTTATAAATTTGAATATATTTTAAATATAAACTATCGACCAAAGTCCTTCACCCTTTTTTTCAGTAATACATATTTTTATTAATTAACTTAATAAAAATATGAATAAATAAATAAATACTATAGTAGAATGATAAAATTTTGACTAACGACTAATGTTTAGTAGAGTTGTTAATATAATTGTTGTAGATTATGTGATTGTCTTGAATTTAGTATTTTCATATATTTGTATGTCTTGAAAATATCCATAAAGAGGGATCACCGAAAAGGAGTTCTTATGGTTACGAGGGTGAGTAGAAACGAGTGTAGGAATACAGGATGGGAGCCTAAGTGTCTCAGTCCTCTACCGCAGGAGCCCTGAGGTCATATTTGGGATTAAAGGGGTGTATAGTGAATGCTGCAAGCACGTTGATAGTGACTGTGGTGCTGGTGCTGGTAGTTGGTAGCTACCAGCACTCTGCCGCAACTTTCCCTTCTCCTCAGCACCAACCAGCAGCCATTATCTTAACAAATCTAATCTCGCGGTGGGTGTTTATAAATGTCTTGTTTTCCGGGAGAACGGCGCGAGGATTGTACCTCGTGAACGGGTGAGAGACTCTTGAGTGTCTGACAACGCTCAGCCTTAACCCCTTTCTTACCGGTAACTCAAGACCCAACGGAAGATCACGAAGATACTTACACTAAACTGAAGGCTACGAATTTCAGTAACATTTTACAAAAAAAAAAAATAATAATAAATTATCATATTTTATTTTTGTTTATTTAATATGTAAAAAAAATAAATGTGATATTTCATTTTTATGTTTATATAATGTGTAAAAAAAAATAAATGTAATTTTTCATTTTTATGTTTATTTAATGTGTAAAAAAAATAAATGTAATTTTTTATTTTTGTTTATTTATTGTGTAAAAAAAATAAATGTAATTTTTTATTTTTATGTTTATTTAATGTGTAAAAAAAATAAATGTAATATTTCATTTTTATGTTTATGTAATGTGTAAAAAAAAATGTAATTTTTTATTTTTATGTTTATTTAATGTGTAAAAAAAAATAAATGTAATATTTTATTTTTATGTTTATTTAATGTGTCATAAAAATTAGAGGTAATATATGAATTATCTCATTATGAAAAAATTAGGTATTACTCAATTCTCGGACGAAAATATTTTCAAGAATTTAGGACTGAATTTTAATCTCACAAATTTTAGGATAAGATTTTTATCTCATCAACTTTACTATAAAATTTACTTGTAATACAAAAGTGGCTAAATAATAAAATAAAAATGTAATAAAAAAATAATATCAAACATTTTCATATAAAATTAAATCTAAAAAATATTAATATGAAAATTAATTTTTTAAATTCGTGTACAATTTTATAGAAACATTAATACAAAATTTACTTAAAAAAATATAAGAAAAAAAATCAATCTCAACCATTTTCATACAAAATATAATAATAAAAAAAAAATCTATAAGAATAGATTTTTTTTAATTATTTTTTTAATATATTTAATTATATATTTAATTATATTTTTTAATAATAAAAAAAAAATCTATAAGAATAGATTTTTTTTAATTATTATATTTTGTATGAAAATGGTTGAGATTGATTTTTTTTCTTATATTAATATCTTTATTAATATAAAATTTAATTTAAAAAATTTTATATAAATTTAATGAGACATAGAAAAATTAGTAAAGCGTAAAAAAAAATGTTCTTGTGTTTCTTGATAAAATCAGAGTTGGGAAATACGTTGCCGGATTTAGGGACAAGGGTTTACCTGCATACGCATCAACAGCGCACTTTCCGGCCCTACGTGCTCTTCGCTCGTTCGCTAACTCGAAACAAGGGTAGGCTCGACGAAGTTGAAACCGCCGCAGCACCATCAACGTGTACAGAGTGGAGAGACTCGCGAGGGCAGACCAGGCCCCTGTTATTACAGTCGAGAACGCTAACTCCCCGCGTCCCGTTGCTTCCTATTCCACCCAAGGTTTGGTCGCCACAAACTAGAGGGCTTAATCCCTTAAGAGCAATAATAAGAATCCTTTCTCTGGGTTAGATCTCTTAGAATCCGAGCTGAAATTGTTCGCTGAGAGTGGAAAAGCCCTAAAAAAAGGGCCTATTCATTTTATTACTACAAAAATTAAAAAAAAAATTGTTTATGCATTTTATTAATAATATATTAGAAATATGATATTTAATGAAGGATTTATATGTGTGTTTTCCTGGATAAAATCCTTTAAGGAAGTCTCAGGAAATTTTTCATTTATTATGGAAAATTTTTTATTAAAATTCTAATAAATCATAATGAAAGTTTTTTTTACTGGAAAAATTACATTTTTTTTTGGGTCTTTTGATAAAAATAAATTGATTTAAAAAAAGGAAACGGACAATTAAAAAAAAATTATTGCAAGTTAAAAATTCCGTGATTCTGATTTTTAGGGAAAAATTTCAAGTTGCCACGAAAACCAATTTTTTTTCGTATTTTTACGTTCCCTATAGAATTTTTCAGTTCCACATATTTACATATTAAAAAAATCCATCACAATAATGTATTGGTAAATTTTCTGTTTTACTAAATTATAAATATTCTGTTGGCATTATTATTATTTAAAAAGAAATTTTTAATCATTAAATAAATTGAATAAATTAAAAAATTATTAAATAGTTTTTTTTACTGGAAAAATTACGTTTTTTTGGGTCTTTTGATGAAAAAAAAATTGAAAAAAAGGGAAGCGGACAATTTAAAAAAAAGTTATGACTAGTTAAAAATTCCGAATTTTCGTGATTTAGATTTTTAGGTAAAAATTTCAAGTTACCACGAAAACCAATTTTTTTCGTATTTTCACGTTCCCCATAGAATTTTTCAGTTTCACACATTACATATATAAAAAAATCCATCACTAAAATGTATTGGTCAATTTTCTATTTTACTAAATTATAAATATTCTGTTGGCATTATTATTATTAAAAAAAATTATTTTAAATCGTTATATAAATTGAATAAATTAAAAAACTATTAAATAGTTTTTTTTACTGGAAAAATTACATTTTTTATGGGTCTTTTGATGAAAAAAAAGAAATGAAAAAAAAGGAAAGCGGGCAATTTAAAAAAAAGTTATGAATAGTTAAAAATTCCGAATTTTCGTGATTTAGATTTTTAGGTAAAAATTTCAAGTTACCACGAAAAACCAATTTTTTTCGTATTTTCACTTCCCCATAGAATTTTCCAGTTCCACACATTACATATAAAAAAAAATCCATCACAAAAATTTATTGGTCAATTTTCTATTTTCCTAAATTATAAAAATTTTATTGTCGTTATTATTATTTTAAACAAATATTTTAAATTATTAAGTAAATTAAATAAATTGAAAAATTATTATATAGCCACAATTTCCTCATGACCCAAAAAAGGAAACGATTGAAATTTGCTTTACTGGAAACTCAACATTTACCACCACAATAAATAACCTTTCAAGTAGAAAAACCCTGCGCTGTACGGCCTATAGTAAATAGTTATCATCTCTTGAGAAGCAGCGGATTTCGTTCGAAGCTTCCGTGTACAGTATCGTATATAGACTCTCGCGTAGAGAGCTTCTCTCACTTGGAGGCCTCTGTGTCTCGTCTCGGGGCGTAATTTGCACACAAAGTACCGAGAGGCAGGATGCAAGGATAGAGGTAGAGAACGAGACTGGAAGCAAAGCCACGGGGGTGCTTTTCCTCTGTCCCATGTATATTCCACCCCCCACACCCACCCCCAGCCCCCCACCCTCTCCAAGGACATTTCTGTGTGTAATAGTATATTCCACGTGCAATACCATAGTATAGTATGTATGTTCGAGAGACATTATGCTAACCCCTTTTTGCATAGGTCGTCTACCTGATGCACATGCTGGTAGTATCGTTAAAGGGGGGGAGGGGCACAATGATTCTCAAGCTTTCTTGTATTTTTAATAGTATTTAATATTTTTTAGTTTAAATTTTATACAAATTTTTTTAAGTTTATATTTCATTAAAAATGATTGAGATTAATTTTTTTAATTATTTTTTTAAGTCAATTTTATATTAATGTTAATGAGATAAAAATTTTACACTGACATTTGGGAGATTAAAATTCAGTCACGAACTCTCGAAAATATTTTCGTCCGAGAATTGAGTAATACTTAATTTTTTTATAATGAGATAATTCATTTTTTTGTTGGGATAAATAAGGGTTAAAAAAGGGTTTTTTTTTTTGCGAAATTTTTTCATGGATTTCGAATTTGGTCAAAAGTGACAGCCATTTTTATGATTTAAAACAAAAATAAAATGGCTGTCACTTTTGTTTAAATTTATGGCCCATGAAATTAATTCGACAGAATATTTTGTTTTTTCTAATATAATATAAATATTAATTTTCGGTAAAATAAAAGATACTGTTTACCTTAAAACACGAGATTTTTTTGTTTATTTTGTCATTAATATCGTTCAATATTACGTAATTGAATTTGAATAAATATTCATCTTATAGGCCATTAAAAGACGAATATTTTCATTTTTTCAAATTGCAGATAGCGTAAACCATTTTCGAGATATCAAAGTTTTAGTTAAAAAAAAATAATAATTAAAAAGTACAACACAAAATTGTTTTAAAAATTTGAAATTTGGTGTATCTGTTGGAATTATAGAATCTAATTATTAGAAAAATTTTCAGAATTTAAAAATTATTTTTGGTAACCGAAATTATATGGAATGCCTCATATGTTCAAAAGACATTATGTTAACCCTTTTTTTTCATAGGTCGTTTACCTAATGTGAAAAGGGAGAGGGAAAGAGGCACAACGATTGTCAAACTTCCAAGTTGGGATAAATAAGGGCAAAAAAAGTTGTCGAAATTCTTTATTACCCTTTTCTGTCATATATTATGCATCGATGACTCTATATATTGAACTACAGTGCATTAAATCAATCGAAATTGGTGAAACTAAAGCGGAAGGGTCACATGCCAGTGAGCACCACCTGCTAAAAGCGCGAGGGCGTAGTAGGGCCAAGCTCACCCATTAAATACTACTTTGTCCCTGCACGAAGGGCATCCCTTGCTCACCCACTTGGAGCAGGTGTTCTTCGTGTCCTTACATAGCCCTGCCAGGGGTTGAACTACTTGTGACAGACGGCGACATTGGGAAGTAAAGTAAAAAAAAATTCTCTCTCATTATTATTTAATTTTCACGAAATTATACTCAGTTCAATAAAATCGTAGACAAATGTAAGTAACAATCACTGATATATGAAATATCGGCGAATTCATGTAGTTTTTTTATTTAAGTCTTTTAGATAATGGTCAATTTCTTTTATTTAAAAAAAAATCCCACTATTTTTTTTATTTAGAAAAATAAAATCAAAACATGAAGAAAAATTAACTATTTTTTTAAATAAAAAATAAATAAATTCCCATTATTTTTTTATAAAGAATAAATAAATTCCCATTATTTTTTTATAAAAAATAAATAAATGCCCACTATTTTTTTATAGAAAATAAATAAATACTCATTATTTTTTTATAATAAAAAATAAATAAATTCTCATTATTTTTTTATAATAAAAAATAAATCAATTCCCACTATTTTTTTATAAAAAATAAATAAATGCCCACTATTTATTTACAAAAAAAATGGTGGGTTAAAATAGTGAAATTATTTATTACAATACTTTAAAAAAATTGTATTAAAGAGGCTAATCAATAAAATTATATTTAATTGAAATATACAATAACATTTTCGTGAGGTTTATTTTTTTCTTGTGCCTTTATTTCTCGCTCCTTCAATGGCTAATTTATCGTCACGCCTGAAAAAAAAAAAAAAAAAAAAAAAAAAGAACAAAATGGAGGAGAAGCTCGAGGCTCTGCTAACGATCCGAGGGTTGACTGGTTGACGATGGCCAACAGGAGCAAGGACGCAAGTGTAAAAGCTTCGGTAGCCAAGATGCCAACGAAGGGTAATAAAAAACCTGTCACGTAACGGTAGCTCCAAGGAGAAGGACTCGAAAGAGCAGGACACACATACACACACACAGGCTGATAGTGTTGGTACGCCTGGTGCAAGGCAAGAAGAGGGAAAGAATACTGATTCATTATTCAATCTGGGTCGAGTGATTAGCATGCGACGGTTGGGAGGACGACGACGACGACGACGTTCCTTCTTCTTATTCCTCTTCCGAGACTGTGAGAGAACGTGGTCTCTCCTTCCATCTAAATAATGTAAGACGAGGCTCGCCACAGACTTGGCTCACAACGCTCGGGACCTCTAGAGGTGCACAGGAGCACTTCAGCCTCTCCTCCACAACCGTAGAACCGCAATATCAACGAACCAACCAACGAACCAACCCCTAGAATCTCCAAGCACCGTCAACCCCAATTTCCAAGAGCGTCAACCAACCTCCTCCTTGAATTATCTCTCCTCTCACGATTTTCGGCTATAAATCTCGATTCATACGCATTAACTTTCAGTCATTGTCATTAAAGGAAATATTAGAGATTGATATTGAAAAAATTTCGGCCAGAAAAAAATTATTTTGATGCATGAAATATATAATATTTTTAATTAAAATTAATGAGTAGACCCTTTTTATTTGGAATTTTTTAAAAAGCCTAAAAAAATCTATAGTCTTATAAAAATAATTTAATAGTAAAGACTTTTTCTTAAACTGCAATTTTTTTTTTTTTTTTGGAACTTTAACCATTTTTCTGTCAGGTGCTCAAGAGCACTCCAGTGTCTTCTCCATATCTGGAGAACCGTTATATCAACAAACCAACCAACGAACCAACCCCTAGAATCTCCAAGCACCGTCAACCCCAATTTCCAAGAGCGTCAACCAACCTCCTCCTTGAATTATCTCTCCTCTCACGATTTTCGGCTATAAATCTCGATTCATACGCATTAACTTTCAGTCATTGACATTAAAGGAAATATTAGAGATTGATATTGAAAATATTTAACCCAGAAAAAAATTATTTTTATATATGAAATATATAATATTTTTTTCTTAAAATAAATGAATTGGCACTTTTGAATCGGAATTTTTAAAAAAGCCTAAAAAAATCTATGATCTTATAAAAATAATTTAATAATAAAGACTTTTTGTTAAACTGTAATTTTTTTTTTTTTTTTTTTGGAACTTAACCTTTTTTCTGTCAGGTGCTCAAGAGCACTCCAGTGTCTTCTCCATATCTGGAGAACCGTTATATCAACAAACCAACCAACGAATCAACCCCTAGAATCTCCAAGCACCGTCAACCCCAATTTCCAAGAGCGTCAACCAACCTCCTCCTTGAATTATCTCTCCTCTCACGATTTTCGGCTATAAATCTCGATTCATACGCATTAACTTTCAGTCATTGACATTAAAGGAAATATTAGAGATTGATATTGAAAAAATTTCGACCAGAAAGAAATTATTTTGATATATGAAATATATAATATTTTTTATTAAAATTAATAAGTAGACACTTTTTAATTGGAATTTTTAAAAAGTCTAAAAAAATCTATTGTCTTATAAAAAATAATTTAATAGTAAAGACTTTTTCTTAAACTGTAATTTTTTTTTTTTTTTGGAACTTAACCTTTTTTCTGTCAGGTGCTCAAGAGCACTCCAGTGTCTTCTCCATATCTGGAGAACCGTTATATCAACAAACCAATCAACGAACCAACCCCTAGAATCTCCAAGCACCGTCAACCCCAATTTCCAAGAGCGTCAACCAACCTCCTCCTTGAATTATCTCTCCTCTCACGATTTTCGGCTATAAATCTCGATTCATACGCATTAACTTTCAGTCATTGTCATTAAAGGAAATATTAGAGATAGATATTGAAAAAATTTCGACCAAAAAAAAATTATTTTGATATATGAAATATATAATATTTCCTATTAAAATAAATGAATAGACACTTTTTAATTGGAATTTTTAAAAAGTCTAAAAAAATCTATTGTCTTATAAAAAATAATTTAATAGTAAAGACTTTTTTTTAAACTATAATTTTTTTAAAAACTTTAACCATTTTTTCATCAGGTGCACATTAGCAAAGACTTTTGCTTAATTTATAAAAATATATTATGTTTAAAAATTATATTTAGAAAAATTACCTTCCTTCCAACTATTTTGCAGCAATCAATCTCTGAAGTAAATATTAGAGATCGATATTTAAAAAAAAATTTTGCCCAGAATTAATAAATTTTGTTTTATCATTATTATCATTAATACTTTTGAATATATAAACATTTTTCATTAAAATAAAAAAAAGCTCTTTCTGTCGATTTTTTTATAAAACAATTTAATTATTTTCCGTCCTTTTATTTTTTTTGTCCTTTAGATACTCAAAATAATTAAGCTCTTACATCAATTTCCTGCATCCAATGATTCTCGGGGCTGCGTTTGAGGGGCGGTAAGGGTTGGTACATTTCGAATGAGGTGTTTGGGTGAGAGACTTGCGGAAGATCCGGATTTAAGGCGTCGTCCATGAAAGCCTCTGGAGGCAAAAGAGACTCGGTTGGTTGTCGTTGCTGTTGGGGTAGTTCGTGAGAAAGAGAAAATGGCTGTATACGATGCTCGTTCCAACGGTTTTCCATACATATATACATATATACACATATATATAGAAGAAACTAGGTATATATATATATATAAATATATATATCCAGATATATATATGTATGCTGGAGAAGAAACCAGGCGACGATGTAATGTAAGGGTGGAAAAGACTAAGACGATGACGACGATGTTGAAGAAGGAAGAATTCGTACCAGGAAGGAACGAAGTGGAATGAAGAAGAGAGAAACGAGAGGCGAGTACTCGGGCGTGTTGGAGTGTAAGTGCTAAGATCTCGGAGTGCATTAACATGCCCCGGAGGCAAGCTGAATACAACCCTTCTTACATCGCGAAGCTCAAGTAGAAAGAGATGGCAAAGGTCTTCCGGACGTTGAGAAAAGGAAAAGCAAAAGGAAGGGCTGAGCCTTGCTCTCCTCGAGGGATGATGGTTAGGAAGGGGTGGATGAGAGCTCTCGGGGGGTGATACGGTGGTAGTACTCGTGGCTCTCGGGCACCGCAAAGATTCTTCACTTAATTATATTAAAAATGTTTTATCCCTGAGACGCGTTTCTCCAGAGTTATCCCTACCTCTTCCTTCACATTGTCTTTCTTGACGTGTCTATCCGGATGATAATATCTCAGAAAAAAAATGTAGAATTTGTGCAGTCGCAAAATTAAAAAAAAAAAATTAATATAATTAAAGCACGCGTAATGAAGACAATTTTTTTTATTGCGGAAGATTATTTAAAAAATTGTTTGGTAGTTTCAAAATATGTGCTGATTATTATCAGGATTTATAGGTATACTTTTCTTTATATTAGTATAGATAGTATATTCTTTATACTTTTTTTTTTAAATATAAATAATAAATACATAAATAGTATGGAAATAATTAAATATATAATAATACACGGATATTGTAAAAAAAAATGCTATTCTCATTAATTATCACTTGAACTAACCAGAATTTTATTTAAAACACGAAATGATGGAATTTTTTTTTTGCTTAAATCTTGTGATTTAACTTTGATTCTCAAAAAAGACGTAACTTCAAAGCTAAAAAAACGTAGGATCAGAACAAAAAATTTAATTAAATTTAATTAAATGGAAAACTACATCTTTGTGAAAAAAAAAAATAGAAAATTGTAAAAAGCCTTATTCTAATTAATTAATAACTAAATTTTTCATAATTAATTGAGTTTTTCTCGTAGATTTATCGTTGCCATTGATTATTGTGAAAATCGAATGATAATTGAGTTGTCAGAGTGCATTGAATTATCTCTTATCGTACCGGATGTATGGCTAACGTGGATAACAGAGTGAAAGAGTGCAGTATCTGTGTAACGAAGGGCCGATAGGCTTCGTGACTCGACAGGGCACACACCGCAGCACAGGGCCAGAGGAATCAGCAGGAGCACAAAGCCCTTGATGGATGGGTAGCCACGGGGTTGCGGCACGGGCGAGAGAGACCAGCACCAGCAAACCTTCCGTTTCACCCCCCTCGTAGAGGCGCGAGCAACGCGAGTGACCACCTGTTGAACTGCAAGGGCGAGCCGCTTCGGTACGCACCTGTACACGCACGCGAGCATCAGCAACAGCAGCGGCTCCACCACCATAGCCCCGAAACAAACGCTTTTATTTTTACTTTTATTTTTTTTCACACCCCTCACGACTCTATCGCACCGCTATCTGTCGCGTGATATCCACATCCGATTGCTGGCCGAGGGATGAAATAACGGTAGTTCAGAGCGGTGAAAAAATGTCTGAAAAATTGGTCCTGGAAAGTTGGTCCTAGAAAGTTGGTCCTGGAAAATTGGTCCTGGAAAAATTGGTCGTGCAAAGTTGTTCCTGAAAAATGGGTCCTGGAAAAATAGGTCCTGGAAAATTGGTCCTGGAATTTTGGTCCTGGACAATTGGTGCTGGAAAATTGGTCCTGGAAAATTGGTCCTGGAAAATTGGCCCTGGAAAATTGGCCCTGGAAAAATAGGTCCTGGAAAATTGGTCCTGGAAAATTGGTCCTGGAAAATTGGTCCTGGAAAAATAGGTCCTGGAAAATTGGTCCTGGAAATTTGGTCCTGGAAAATTCGTCTTGGAAAATAGGTCCTGGAAAATTGGTCCTGAAAATTTGGTCCTGGAAAAATTGGTCCTGGAAAAATTGGTCCTGGAAAATTGGTCCTGAAAATTGGCCCTGGTAAACTGGTTCTCGAAAAATGATCCCCAGAAAATTGGCCGCGGGAAATTGGTTCTGAATAATTCTCACCCGGAAAGTTGGCCCTCGATAATTAAGCTCCAGAAAACTGGCCCTGGAAAATTGTCCCCAGTTTAAATTTTTTCGGGGACTAATTTTCCTAGACTTAAAAATTCCGTAGAGGCTACTTCTTATATTTTCTTATACATTCAAAATCCAGCTTTTTAAATATTATTTTATAAAACTGTTTTTTGAACATGAGATAAAAATCTCCACGAGCAGCTCGACGAAAAAAAAAACATTTTTTGAAACCACCCTAGTACACATTCTTCCCTACTTACGCCAAGATATTAGTAACGCACATTCACCCGTCGACAAGCTTATTAGTAACCCGAGAACGTAGAGTCCATTACGCATTCCGATTCGAAGATAACCTGCCGCTCTTGCTAAACCCTCCCTCGTCTCTGTGATGATGCTCGGTGCATAACTACTAATCCGCGTCCTTCCATCCCTCCATCCTTCCATCGCGGTATAATATACCACCTCGTGGTGGTGTCCTTCCTCTGTCATAAACGGGGATCCTGTCCTGTCGTCACGTAAGATTGAGGATATCCCGAGCCTTCGTCTTCATCCCCATCCTCATATATATAATATCCCTCATCCCAATATCGTAGAAGATTCCTCATGTACTTACTACTATAACATTGATGAAGATTACCTTCAATTCCAGTCGAAGCTCACAAAAATGTCAGGAGAAATGAGAGTGGCTAACGTGCCTGGAAAAAGTCCTATCATGAGTGGTGTAGCCATGAGAAAACTTTTCAACTCGTGCAGAGAAAGAGAAAAAGAGAGGGGGAGTCGACAGTGAAGTGTAAGGGATGATTTTGGCAGGGGGTCAAAAGGGGAGTGAGCATCGACTAGTCGCTAATGATAGCCTGGTGCAAGTTAGCCAGGGCTTGACCCTTTGCTCCATAGAGTCTCCACTTCCAGCCTCCAGAAAAACGAGCAGCGAAGAGAAACCGAAAAGCATACCAGGACGAATCTCAAGTGGGTCTGCATCTGATGGCATCTTCAAACGGTTAATTGGCCTCAAACTTTTATTCACCATCATTTATTAGTATTTTGTTGTTTTTTTTTGTTATGATCATTAGAATCTTTCTTTTCATTAAATAAGCGAAGGGCTAGTTAGAGCCCCCCAGGATGACCCCTTCAATACCCTCCGCTTCGTCTATTTGGAGATCTAGTCGTGTGGTTCTTTTTAGTTCCCTGAGGCGATGATTATCCCATGATCTTCCAGACTCGTTTTATTGCAAGTTTCCTTATGAGCCTCCAGGTCCAGTTAATTCTAACTTTCACCGATGAATCTCCAGATCTGGTTCATTCTCTTCAGGCCCGAATCCAAGTTTCTCTATGTCCCTCCAGGTTCGGATTATTCTAAGTGACCCTATGATACTCCAGGCCCAGTTGATTCAAGTTGTCCTACAACCCTTCAAACCTGCTTTAATCCAAATTCCCTTATGACCCTCCGGACTCCGATTACTCTAAGTAATCATATGATACTCCAGGCCCAGTTTTTTCCAGTTCTCCTATGACCCTCCAGACCTGCTTTATTCCAAGTTTCCAGTTTGACTATTCCAGGCCTGGATTATTCTAAATTAGCCTATGATACTATTGGCCGGAGATGTTTTAAGACCCTTTTTAACCCCATATGTCCCGCCCTGGACTTGATGTTTTATAAGACCCTTCGGAGATAATGACAAATACAAAAGCTGTGTTTGGATCATGCAAATGCAAGAAATTGAACCGAACAGCATTTGTATTCCATAGCAAAAATATCGACATCCAAGTTAGCCATGGTTTGACCCTTACTCCAGGAAGTTTTATTCTCCAGCTGGAAACCAAACATCAACGAGAAACCCAAAAGTACACCAGGCCGAATCTCGAGTGGATCTGCATCCGATATCAACTTCAAACCGTTAATTGGACCAAAACTTTCGTACCCCCTGTTTATTATTGTTTTGTTTGTTTGTTTTTTTTCGTCTTATTATGATTATCAGAATCTTTCTTTTCATTAAACAAGCGCAGGGCTTGTGACTAGCTGCCCAGGCTGACCCTTCGCTTCTTCCACCCTTTTCCTCTCACTCCATCGTTCTCTCGCCTCAGAGAACGCTGGAGAGCTCGTTTACGGTCTTCACCCACCGGGGGTTAATTTTTTCTCTCTCTCTCTCACTCTTTACTCAACCCTAGCCCTTAGCCTGGAGGCTCGCGGTCGTTTTCCTGGCCACACGTAGTATATAGTCGAGAAACGGTAATCGAGACCGGTCATCCAGGTCTAATACGCACTTTTGCACCCGGAATTACGAGGCACTTCGGTAACCGCAGATGGGAACGAACGGGGGATGAAAATAACGAAAGCACCCCTAGCGAATAACGCGTTCCTGATGTTCTAACCGTGTGCTTTTTTTTCTTTTCTCTCCATCAAACGTTCAGGGGCTACGTCAAATATATACTCTTGTTGGGACCAAGAGTTTACAGTACGACTGAAGGGCAATAAAAATAAGGGATGAAACGAGAAAAGCAGAGTCACGGAGGAAAATTTTGGGGGAACGTCATGGCATTCGAATCGATTACACAAAAGACGATGTAAAAATTATGCAAATGTCGTTTACAAGTGAATCGTTGGTGGAGGATGACGGGGGATGAAGAAACGACGAGTAGGAGGAGAGGGATGAGGACGAGGAGAAGAGAGACCGGTGGAGGTTACAATTAGGCAGGAGCCAATTCAATATCGAGGGCCATTCGTCGGGAATATTCAACGATTCGGTATTAAATGCCTGCCGGCCCTTTTCCACCCTGTCGAATCTCCGCTCGGTGCTTGCGTGGGACAAACCACCCCCTACCCCCTACCCCCACCCTCTCTCGATAACTCCCGCGCGAGAACCAACTTTTCCTCGTTTGTAATTCACTCGAATTTATTCTTTGTCACAGTATGTTATAACCGATCGTATTTCCTCGTGATTTTTTGTAACGACTTTGGCCGTTGGAAATAATCGCTAAATTGCCATCCGCTAAATTGGTCGTGGCTGTTCGATGCCATTTTTAGAGATTAACGAGGTCTTAGTGGAATTAATAGTTGAATAAAGTGTTACTGGAGAATAATTGAAATTGGGGCGGTTTTTAAGTGACTAATTTTGGGAGGTTAGTTTATGAGACTCCTTTATTTTCAGATCAACTTTTTTGTACTAGAATTAAGTGGGTTGAGTCAGCGAATCAAGGACTTCATTTTTCTTCTGGAGAACTGATAAATATGATTAAAATATGTCATTTAACGACGGGGATGAAAAATTTGTCTGTCTTTGAAAAAAATTATTTCGTCCTCGGATTCATTTTTTCTTTCTGTTCTATTTCAAGGATTGCATTTATCCTCGTCTTATTTTCTTTGCAATAATATTCAACGCCGGTTAACCGAATATTTTTTTTTAAGGTTCCAGCTTCTGTCAAAGGTAAAAAAAAAGTTCTTGAGGATATTCAAGGATCAAAAGTAGAGAAATACCCTAACGATCAGACATATGATTTTCGGAACATTTTACACAGCAAAAATGATTTTGGAGTTATAGATTTTTATTTTTTTAATTATTATTTTTTTAATCCTATAAAAAAAAATAATTCTCTAAACTTCTTTCCTGCCTGACGGTAATAACAATAATAATAATCATATGGACCAAAAATAAATTGTTGTAGCCAAAATACCACAATATTTCTAAGTGTCTTCTTTCCTAAGTAGTAACATCCCGTGAAGATCAGACACGTGCATTGCCTGACGGTAATAACAATAATAATAATCATATGGACCAAAAATAAATTGTTGTAGACAAAATACGACAATATTTCTAAGTGTCCTCTTTCCTAAGTAGTAAAATCCCGTGAAGATCAGACACGTGCATTTCCGAGGATTTTGTTGAGAATAAGCTGCAACGAAGAAGCAATATTAGCTGGACTCTTCTCCCGAGACACTCGCTGGGATTATACGAGAGGCCTTGCGGGTGGAAACGAACTGAGCGAATAAAATATAAAAAAAGAAAAAAAAATGTGATCGCGAGCGCGAAGCAGACGAGAAAATTATTAATGGCGCGAGATATGCGGCAAGCCCGAATCCACGCAGTGAGATTCCGGGGGATTTGTCGCGGCACACCGGATCGAACCCGAATAAATTAGCTTGAGTCCTCGCGAGGGTTCTCTATCCTCTATCCAGTCTCATTCTCCCGCTTTTCGTCCACAGCCAAGCTGAGATATAAAATTTTGAATATGAATGGCCAGTTTTGCATTCGTAATGAGCTCTTATTCGAGAAACAAAGCGCAGCCTGACGAGAACATATGTAGATGAAGGGAAGAGCTTTCTTTCTCACTCTCTCGAATCGTGTACCATTGGCTTCGCGATTACCAAGGGAATGGATGGAGGAAAGAACGACGAGGAAAAAAATCTTCGAGGAGGAAGGAAACCGAGGTGACGTCTTCGACGCTACAGACTTTCCGGATGGGGATACATTATTAGCTCTTGGCATTCATTTTTAAGTACGGAATTCGTTCATCCCAAAATTCACCCTCGAAACATTTAAAGAAAATATTGCGTTTCGTTATTTACGATCGAGTTATATGAAAATATGTAGAGACGTATTGGAAGACGCGGAAATAAAATTAATGAGAAATCGATATGTGAGGCACTTTTTTATCAAATTATATATAGATAAATTTTACTTTAGCTTGAAACTACTTTTTGGGTATTTTTAGAGATGTAATTTTTTAAAATATATTACAACGCTATTAGCATTTTTAAAAAATTATTAAATCGCTATTTTCAATTTCTTAAAATTATTACACCGCTTATTTTTTTCTATTGCTTATTTTTTGGAAGGAAATAATTGTTTAAAAAAATACATGATATGAATTTAATTTTTTTTTTAACTTTTGAATGCAATAGTAGTTAAATTTCAAATTCTGTTTTCTATAAGCAACATTCTTGCTTTCAAAATGTAATTTTTTTTTTCGCTACTTCCAATTTATTTTAAAATAAAATATGAAAAAAATTTACAGGGAATTTTGTTAAGTAATAGCAAAACCTGACTTATGATAAAAATTATACAGAGAGTTAGAAAAAGCAGCTGAATTATTAGAGTGTGCCTTACATCAAATCATTCAGCAATAAAAATCTACTTTCCTTTTATTTTCCACTTAAAATTTTTTTTAAAACTTTCTCTTATTGACTTCAAAGAATTCACAGCCAAAAAATTCTGAAAGCAATTGACAGAAAATGCTCTTGAGCAGTAAAAAAATCTAACGACTAGAAATAATCTCAGAGAATTATTTTTCAAATGGTAGATTAAAAAAGTCCTGATATCACATGCAAAAAAAAAAATTGTATCTATTTTTAAAAAATCGAAGTTTCGACATCAGAAGTAAGATTGTTTAATTTTCTTCAAGTGCAATTATATCTTACGAAAAAAAAAAAATGCTACCCATTGGTAGCATTTTACAGGCAAAAATTTACAGACAAAAAATTCTGAAAGCAATTGACAGAAAATTCTCTTGAACAGTAAAAAAAAATCTAGCCACTGGAAATAATCTCAGCGAATTATTCTTCAAAAAGTTGACAATAAAATTCCTGCCATCAAAAACAAAAAAAAAAAAATCTGTACCTATTTTTAAATAAATCGACGATTGTTATATTTTCTTCAAGTGCAATTATATTTTACGAAAAAAAAAAAAAAAATGCTACCCATCGAAGGAGTCCAACATCCCATCTCCATGTTCTTTTTTTTCCAACACTTTAATTAGACTCTACAGGATCTGCCCGGGGTATCGAGATAATTTGGAATGATCGAATAAACGTCGTGGCTGTCGTCTCCTTCGTCTTGGTCGTCGATGTCGAGTGAAGAGGTGAAGGAGTGAGACAGAATGATGGGAACCATGGAGAAAGCCTCTCTCATTCTGTCTCATTCTGTCTGCCAAAGCTCGTCGTAGATATACGTAACTTCGTGTAGAGAAGCGAGGCTTACCCTCGATGCTCTCCAGCGAAGGGCGTCCTGGAAGAAGGGCCGACGTGGCCCAATGCTTCCAGTGATGGTGAAGGGTAGTATGCGGGATAAAGTGAGAAAGAGAGAGTGAGAGAGAGAAAGAGAGCTCTCATCTCGTCTATCCCTCTCACTAAACTCATTACCCGTCGGTAATTCCATCGATGCTTTAAGCTCGTCGCGAGTCACTCCAAAGCACCAACCCATACCCATCGGCTTTTCAAGGGATCTATTCGTGTGTTCCTTTTTCGTTCCCTTCGACCCTTCGCATACGCGCCAAAATTCTGAACGCACCGATTGGCCACCAAAAATTAGTTTCTTATGATAATTTGTGGTTTTTTCTTCTGATCGAAAAATATTAAGGATGTTCATGATTCGTAAAAAAAAATATATAAAATAAATTTTATTATTAAATATTAAATTTATGAAAATTCATATCTCATTATTGTAAATAATATATTTTAATTAAACTAAAATTAATACCTAAAAATATAAATACGTCTTTATATTTTTTTAATAATAAATAATTTCAGCGTTTCCTGAGACTTGGAAAAATGAAATATTTCGGCGGGGATTTTTTTTTACAGTATTGATTTGGGGAGTTTATTTATAAATAAACAAATTTAGTGTAGCATTTTTAAGGCTTGGAAAAAAATGTATATTTTGGTGAGGATTTTTTTTATTTGACGATTTGTCGATTTTATTTAGAAAAATTTATGTGTAAGAACATCTTGCGAATTGGTTTGTTATTATTAGCCGGATTTGACAAAGTTACGTCTCTGGGAAAATATGTTGATCATTTTTTGTATTTTTCTGATCAACAAATATTACGTTTGTTCATGAATTATACGTCTTTATATTTTTTAACTAATAAATAATTTCAGGGTTTCCTGAAACTTGGAAAAATTAAGTATTTCGCTAGGGATTTTTTTAAAATGATTTATTTGGGGATTTTATTTAGAAATAAACAAATTTAGTGTAGCACTCCTAAGACTTGGAAAAAAATATATATTTTGGTGGGGATTTTTTTTTATTTGTTGATTTGGTGATTTTATTAAGAAAAATTTATGTGAAAGAATATGATACAAATTAGTTTGTTATTGTTATCCGGATTTCACAAAGCTACGTCTCTGAGAAAATATGTTGATCGTTTTTTGCATCTATTTTATATTTTTCTGATCGACAAAAATTATCGATGTTCATAATTTTTAAATAATAAACAATTTTAGAGCAGAATTCCTAAGACTAGGAAAAATTAAATATTTAGCTAGGAATTTTTTTTTAGTTATTCCAAAAATCTTCAAACCAAATCTTTCATTTTTAGGTAGAAAAAATAATTTCTAATCTTTTGGCAACCAAAAAAAAAAAAAAATGCAACCCTAATAAATAGCCTCAACACTTCACTTCCCTCAACATCAAATTTCATGCTCGACTCGTGAAACTGGCTAGTGTAAATAATCTGCAGATATTCGCCGTAGTTATATGCACTAGTCTCAGAAGGAATGGGGTGAAGTGTAGTGTGTTGGCTAATATCCGAAGGGGTTGAAACACACACCCTTTCCGGGTGTTCTCTGGTGGCGAAGTGCTCGAGGCGTGATAGGAAGCTAGCGAGAAGGACGCGCCAGTGGTGAGGCAGTGAACGCGCGGGCCCACGAGCACGGAATCATTATAAATAGTCATAATTACAACAGTCGAGCGAGCGCGGCTAATTCAATTACGCTGATTAACGTTGTACGTTGCACCTCGAAGTCGGTGCCTACTCTACACATATACACACACAGATATAAATATATATAGATATGGGGCATTCCATACCAACTTGACCAACGGTCGATCCTCACACTGAGAGAAAATTATGGTATTAGTAACTATAAAGTGACAATTATTTATTTTTAGTTAATTGTTGTCACAACTTAAATAGTTACTTTAACTACCAAACAGTTACCATAATTATTTTCGTATGAAAATTAATTTTATTTATTTATTTATTAAAATATAACTATAAAATAGGATTTTCATAATTACCGTAATTATGAAAATAATTGCATGGACTAAAAATTAATAGTTGTCACTTTATAGTCGACTGTAGTACTACGATTTATCTGAGTGTAACTTCTCAAATATGGTTTGCTATTTTTTAGTCCTTCCATCGAAGTTTTAAAAATTTTATAAGATTTTATGTAGATGGATTTATAAACAAAAAAAAATATCTTAAAGCACAAAAAATATATATATAAAAAATGATCTCTCCACTTTGGCTTGTGGATAAAAAATATTGTTATTTATCTTAGTATTTAAAAAAAATCGGAATTTAAAAAATGGCATTTTTTGTTCTGCTTTAAATATTTATAATTAAAAAACGACGTTACAAAAAAATCTGTAAAAAATTCTACACGCATTTTTTGTGTTAAAGAATAATATAAAAAATCGCGAACCATATTTGGAAAGTTGAGGGTCGGTCTTTGTGGTCGAGTTGGCATGGAATGCCCCATATATATACTATATTTTGCCGCAGATACAGATTTGAGTTAGAAGGGAAGAGCATAGAGGAAGAAGCAAGGGACTGCGTTCGAGACTCGCCGTTCCTCAGGCTGAGGGGTGGAAGGGGTTGGGGGGTTGGGGGAGGGGGTAGTTGGGGGGATGTGCAACGTCAGGGCGCGTAAAATATATAGTACATGGGCTAGTTGGTTTCCCTGGCTAGGATATAGTCAGGACGGCCGCGGGACTCACCACCTCATATTAAACCACCCCCCAAAACCCAACCCCACCTCTTCACGTTACTCTTCTTCTATCTCTCATCCCGTAGGGCTGGTTCTGCCTGGGCCTGGGTATTATGCTTATGCATAGACAAGTTATAGCGACCGAGCCGGCTCCTTAATATGATTATCTCTTCGACGAAGCGAGAGCCAAAGCTCGAGCTCTTCATAGGCTGAACAAGTTGAAGTGGAGAAAGGGTGTAATGATAGGATGGGTTTAAATAATAGTTTTAAAACTTTTTAGAGAGAGATTTTGAAGAATGTATTTTTTGGTCATTTCTGATTTTTTAATTTGTAGATTTGACTTTTGGAATTTATTTGACGTTTGGAATTTATTTTTTCTTTAAGATATTTTTTTTGACCTCCACTATCGTTCTCAAGTCGTATATTCTACCACAGAAAACACCCGTTTCGAATCTTAATGTGATTTTGCAAAAAAATGTGACTTTTGTCCATTTCTGATTTCAGATTTGCCTTTTGGTCGGAAAATTTTGAAATTGGATTTTTTTTCAGAATATTTATTGTTAAGCATCCCATCTTTTTCCAGTAATTAAAAAAAAGTCAGTTTTTCAGCCATTCCCTCTTTTGCACCCTACAGATCCGACTTCCGGGCAAAAAACTTCGCCCACAATGTTTATTTTCTCAAACTGTATATTTCACCACAGAAATCATCAGTTCTAAACCATAAATCATTTTACATTGATTTTTACATCGCGATGCCTTCCATTCCCTCAATAAGCCCTT